>VCAZ01000036.1:580000-1299614 GCA_005784505.1 Bagarius yarrelli
TGAGGGTTACGGGCCTTGCTCAGGGGCCCAGTGTTGACAGCTTGGTGGTGCTGGGAAAATAAATTCATGCTCTTTCGAGCTACAGTCCAACATCTTAACCACTGAGCTACCATTTTCTATGTGGAATCCTGTGTCTGTTGTCCATCTACAGACATGTTGGTGAACAATTAGATTTTTCACTAAGCATGTGTATGTCCCTGTCTTTTTTATATCAGAAAGTTTTAAACCTTTTATTAATCATACTATGATTATATTTTTATGATGGAATACCAGTGCCTCTTACTGGCATTGCCATCACAACCCAATGGTGCCATCTTAATGGTCTTCATGGTTTTTAGATTACTGTAATTTATAGCTTTGTTGTATCTGCTAATATAGCTCGAAACTGCAAATTCAACATATGAGTGCTCACTGAGTGAGGAAGAGCAGGATTAGCTTTCCTGTGGTCATTACATATATTGTCAAAGTAGAATACATGCCACTTTTTCTTTTTAGGTTCCTTCTAAAACTCCTGCTAAAACCAATTAAACCCAACACTTGTTTATGTTATTGTGGTACACCATGTAGTCAACGGATAAACCTGGTCATCAGTGTTTTGCCTCTCCGATGATGATAAAGTATGAATCCTTTTTATTGTAACTTTCTGTTTGGGGTTCGGTGAACAATTGGAAGGAATGTTGACATTTACAATTCTCAAATTTGGCAGATGCCCCACCTCCGGCAAGTCAACTACCGTTGGGTCCTTGAGCAAGACCCTTAACCCCTCCTGCTCCAGGGGCACTGCATCATAGCTGACCCTCTGCCCTGACCCCAACTTAGTAAGATGGGATATGCAAAAAATGCATCTCATTGGCTCTGTACACGTACCTTGGACAATGAATTGAATATACTTATACTTATTAGATGTATGTATGTTAAATAGTTTGATTGCCTCAGGCTCATTTGTATCTATTTTGCTTTTTCTATTTCGCCATTTTTCTCATTGTATAACTTTTTAATGTGAAACTGTAATTCTACCAGTTCCAGTATCTTACATCTCTCCCTCAGTATGAAGTGATGATGTCTGGGAGACCCTTGTCCTCTACTGCATTCAGAGCAGAAACTAGGTTTAGGAGCATTGAAGCCTATTCCGGGGTAGGACATTGAGTTCAGAGCGCATGGTCAGCAATGATGCAAGCGCCCTGGAGCTGTAAGGGGTAAAGAGCTTTGCGCTAGGGTCATTGGCAATAGTAGCTCCGGTCAACAACCCAGAGCCTCAGCCATTTGAGCAACAACTGAATTAAAGCCTGAAAATATGCAGTCAGAATTATGACTTGAGCAAGAATAGGTGTACCTTTGATATAGTAGCTACCAAGTTATTCCACTTGATTTACACTATCAGAATTTATTGTTTCTGGAGTTCCTAATTCAAGTGAAGAAGGCTAGAATATGTTAAGTGGGACAAACAGAGAAAGACAGACAGACAGACGTTAGCTGAAACCAGGTTGCAGTGGTAGCAGATTATCTTTACGGCTTCCTTTGGGGTAGGTGATACTCCTTAGTTTGAGACAAAGGGGGAATCAAATTTGTCATTTTTTAACCAGACAAGATCTCTATGCTTTTCAAGGCCCCAGAAAGTAAACTAAGACCTGTAGATATCCACTGACATATAAGTTCAGAATATTTACCTAAATCAGGTGTTTAAATGGTACGTCCTACTGACCCCAAACTGCCCCTGTCCATGTTAAAATTGACACTGGGAAGGAAAAGGATACACTTTGGGCTCATGGATGTGAACATGTGGTAAAAATGTATTATTATTATATTTTATTTATTATATTAAAACCACATTTTAGTCATCAGCAGTGAGTAGAAAGTTATGAGATTGTTGTTCAGAGAGAAAAAGAGAGAGATGTGTTGACGTCCCACAGAGGTTAGAGGCGTGTAAAAATGCTGAACAACTCTGTGTGTGTGTGTGTGTGTGTGTGGGTGTGAGAGTGAAAAAAAAAGATTGAAAGAGAGAGACTGTTCCAGACTGTCTCACTCTGATGGGATTTGTTGGCGATGCTCCACTCAAGGATTTTTTGAAAGCTGCCGCTGTGGTGGCTGTCAATATCTCATACTCTCTCTCTCTCTCTCTCTCTCACACACACACACACACACACACACACACACATACACACACACACAAATAGACACACAGAGGGATATCCAACTGTCTCTGGTTCTGATCAAAGGACACCGTCTAATGGGCAGGTGACCAGGTGTGTATGTGTGTATGTGTGTGTGTGTGTGTGTGTGTGTGATTGAGATATAGAGCATTAACCAGTGTCAGGAGGAAATTAGAGGCCAGAGCACTTGCTTAATCAGAGCACAAGCAGTGTGTTATACGAATTACATCCACAGCTGCTCACTGTTCCCTGTCTGGCGCACTCTTTCTGTATCTCTCTCTCTCTCTCTCTCACTCTGTCTCTCTTTTTCTGTCTCTCCCCCTCTCTCTAGGTCTCTTTGGTCAGACCTGGGACTCGGCCACATGTCAATAATCACCCTGGAGTCTCTCTGTGTGTCTCTCTCTACTGCCAATAACCCCCTCCATACCCCCCCCCTTTCGTGTGCCAGACCTGGTACTCGGCCACCTGTCAAGCACCTGACCCCACTTCCTTAAATTCTCCAATGTACTCTCTCTCTCCCTCTCTCTATGGATACGATACACCACGATAGCACTCATCTGTACGGATCTCTATGATGTAACACATTTGAACGTTCGTAGCCCTCGGGTCACTTTTTAACAATGATGCACACATGACATTTATTAATTATTCATTAATCCTCACTCATTTATCAGCGTGGATCCTAGAAGTGGAGACCTGCAGACCTTTTTTGATTCTGCCGCAGAGCATTTATAGAATAAATCTACCGAATTAAAAGCATGTAGTTAAAGCATGTATAGCAAAAAATGGCAAGGTGAACGTTTACTAAACGTTTACGAAAGAATCCTCCAAGAACGTTTTTCCAAACGAGAACCCCTTCTTTATCAAACGAGAACCCCTTTGTTATGAAAAAACACACAGGGCTTTGCTCTTAATGAGTCTGCTTATAGCTGCGAGAACATTATTATTATTATAATATATTGTAGAAACGTTTCACAACAAATATGAATGGACATATTTTCAATCATCAGTGTTAAATTGCTGTGTTTGGAGTGAACCATGTTGAATATTCACACCCCTATAAATGGTTTATTCCATATAATCACACAGTTTAAAATCACATACTTTGGTGAACACACTCTTTTGGATTATTTCTAGAATTGAACAATGGGTTTCACTCTAGATAATTTTGTCTGATTAATGCACAAACACAAAGTGTCAGTATTGTGATGGCCCCGCCCTTTTAGATCAAATTGCTGTGCAATGATTGGTTGGATTATAATTATTATAATTATGAATCTTAGAAGGTTGTGTCTGCTTCACATTTTTTAATATTCAGCCATTTTATTACAAACTTGACAAATATGGTCTTCCACCAGCTGAAATACGAACACACACACGTACACACACACACACACACACACACTATTATGGTGCACTGCTGGGGTTAGTGGAGCTTCACCTCTCAGAGAGAAACCAAGGTTCCAGTGTAAAACACACACACACACACACACACACACACCAATGCCTCCTGGCACAATCAGAAGCCCCCACCTTCTCGGTTTTCACAGTGTGCTGTGCCATCTGGCGTTCCCCTCCACACACACACAAACACACAAGTACACACACAGACTTTTACCCACAATACATTTCACCCGGCTGCCTCTGAGCCTCGACTGAAAACAGGAGGCTTTCGCTCGGATCACTACATCCCCTCAACCTCAGACAAATGCTCTCCATATCCTGCTCTTTCTTTCCGTCTTTCTAACACACACACACACACCTTTTAATAATGCTGTGTGAATTAAAACACATGTTAAAGACACTCAGCAGTGGCTGTTCTGGAGATGAAACTTACACAAACTTACTCAAACCTACTCGTCAGATATTTGTGTTTTTCCTCTGTGTGTGTGTGTGTGTGTGTGTGTGTGTTATCGATTAATCTCACAGCGATGAGAAACCAAACCACTGACACTCCATCAATCAGAAGCGAGACTCATTAACAATCTGGACCGAAATCAAAACAACACGATTACCCCTTTCTCCCTTTCTCTCTCTCTCTCTCTCTCTCTCTCTCTCTCTCTTTCTCTCTAGAAAGTATACCTTGTCCACGGTGGGTCATGTGACTTTGATATCAGTCACATGCTCTCATATCTGACATGCTACGTCAGTTTATTGTTCATTCAACAGAGAATTTAATTACTTTTGTTTTTGGTCTTTGAATATTATAACCGTTAGCAGTTCGACTGAGTCAATAAAACTAATCAGTTTAAAACTAATGACTCAAGCAGGGGGTTAAGGTTTAAGGTTTAGTATTAAGGGTTAGAGGCACAGGTGCTTAATAACCATGATTGTCTGAAATATGACCTTTGCTAATTTAACGCGCACATTGCCCACAATGCATTTTAATTCGATTTTTTTTGACCCACGATGTGACATCCTGCCAATCCTGCCACTAAATTCAGCGTTTCACACCCAGATTACAGATTACAGAAATATCACTGATCAATCCCAAAATGTCCAAGGAGAGAAAAGATGACACAGAAGGGTGACAATTTATTAAAAAAAAGAGAAGACATAATGGTGTGTATTTTGGCTTTCGGGGAAGTTTTGGTAGTGAAAGAGTACAAGATACATCAGCATTTTGATCTGATTACCATTAGCAAAGTATGCTAAAAATACCCTTCAAGAAAAACATTTTGGTTTTGGTCCCTTGTGTGGTTGACACCCCTGGCTGAAGGGGTAGTGTAATAGCTAGGGTGTAGGGTGTAGTGTATAGTGTTATGAAATCGCAGTGGTGTGCAGTCAGTGTCAGTCAGTCCTTCTCTGCTGTTCTAAACACTATATTTGTTCTATTAAATTGTATTAATTTATTTCCACAGTTTATTCTCTTCATTTCGTAGTGTTTCTCTTGCTGCACTGCTTCCAGTATGTGTATGTGGATGTAGGATTTTTTTATCCAATCAGATTCAGTTTCTATGTGCTGCCATGTTAATCTAATCTGCCTTCAGAATCAGTAGTGCTGTCTTATGTAACTTAAACTATATCAGCAGTGAAAGACTGATCATTGTTAAAGACTGTTTCTTCCAACCAATCATATTTCACGTTTACCTTGACAGGAAAGTCTTTTTTGCCACTTCCAGTCCAGTGCCACCGACTGGCAACACTGACATACAGTCTTTAAATGTGAAACGTCTCTCTGTCTGTAATTCCATGCCGTGTTATATTGTGTATTTCTATAGTGTATATATAGGTTTCTATAATTGTGATGTGGTAGTGGTGGTATTAAAGTGGTGTTTCAGTCCTCACTGAAGGCCCAGGTACCAAATGCACCGACCTCTCACTAAGAGATTTTATATGTGTCTCTGGAGGTTTCATTTCATTTACGTTTACAACATTTGGTGGACGTCCTAATCCAGAGCGATTTATCTCATTTATACAACTGAGCAATTGGGGGTTGAGGGCCTTGCTCAGGGGCCCAGCAATGGTGGTTTGGAAATCGAACCCACAATCTTCGGGTTGGTAATCCAACACCTTAACCATGAGCCACCGCTTCCCCATTCAGTTAATCTGTGTTTTTATGATCACTTTTAAATTTTAAATTAATCGTGCGCCCAGATTTACAGCCATAACAATTTATATAGAACTCTGGCAACTCTCACAGGAAGGGGATATGCAACCTGTTAAAAGTGCATCCTATTTTCTTTGTAATAAATAGTTTAAATGAATAGACTGTATTGGTATTAAATCTTGATAATAAATAAAAATATAAAATAAAAAATATGATAGTTATGTTTAACAGTTAATTGTAATAGTAATTATTGTAATATAATGCAAGCTCTGTCTGTGATGGGCTTTGTTATTTTCTCTCCCATTTCCCTCAGGAGGTTTTAAAAGTGTAGTATCAGAACTCAAGGAAGTTTGAAGAGTTTAACTTATAGAAGTGCGAGGACTTTGCGCCATTTGGACTGTGAAACTGTACCACGATCTCACCTCCCATGCTCTCGCAGCTTTGAACGCTTGTGAAATCTCAACTGTGTGTATGTGTGTGTGAAAAAATTAAATATGCAATGCAATTATCCGGTTACTTTATAAAAATGCCTTTAAATGTTTTGTAAATCAAATAGGATCAAAAGTAAAAAACTTTCTGCCTTCACTGTTTTTGCTCTGATCTTACAGTCGTTTTTTGGCGTTCGGCAGGTTTGGGTGTCTACCTATAAGAGCAAAACAGTACACTGAAATGTGGCTAAACACATGTTGTGTGTGTAAGAAAAAATGTAAAAAAAAAATTAATTAATGCAACAACACAAAGTCATATAAAATGTGATTGCAAACCAGATGATTATGTCATAACAGTAAACAGACAATAATGATATACAAGCGAGTCACTCACAAACCAAACAAGAACCTTAAAATTTACAACCCACAACAGGTAATCTACAGTTAACAACAAAAAACTCTACAATGTACAACCGAAAGTATTAAATTTACACAAACTAACAGTCTACAATAAACAGCTTACAATTTACATTTGGCAATGTACAGTTAACAAAATAAAACACAATTTATAACATGCAATTAACAGTTTAGTACCTACAAGCTACCAACTAAACTTACACATAAAAACCCAGAACTACAATCTATAATTACTAACTTACCATTTTCAACTAATAGTCAAAGATTAATAAACAACAAAGTATATTTACAACCTGCAACTGACAAATTACTGTTAACAACCTATAACTTTATAATAACCTACAGTCAAAAACCGACAGTCTACATCTAACAACCTACAACTGGCAATAAACGTACATTCAAATTAACTACTTACAATCTACACTTAAAAATGCAGAACCTAAAATTTACAACATACAAATCACCCAGAGTCAAAAATTGGCAACCTACAAAGTTTAATTTTTAACTAACAACTGACAAGCTACTATTAACAACCTAACATGTACCACCTACACTATCCAGTCAACAATTCGCAGTCTACAATTACTTACCTACATCCTATAATTTTAACCTACAGCTCAAGATGTACCATTACTACTTAATTCACACTTTTTACCACCTACAAATCACAGCCAAATACTGGCAACTTGCAACCACCTACAATGTACAGCCAAATACTACAACCTACAATTACCATTAAAGTACTTAGAATTTACAATCTTTAAGTAACAACTCAACACCTACAAATTACAACTTACAACTTACAGTCACAAGCTGAATAATAACAGTTAACAGCGTAGAACTTACAAACTTTTACATTTGTCTAACTTTCATCTTAACTCCTACTGAGCAGTTGAGGTTTCAGAGCCCAACAGTGGCCACTTGGTGGTCATTGCTTATAAGCTTACAATCTTTCAACCAGTAGTTTAACACATTCACTTAGAATTTACAATCTATAATTTGAATGTAGGGACAGTACGGTGGGTTACTGGTTAGCACTGTTGCCTCACAGCAAGAAGGTCCTGGGTTTGATTCCTCCTACAGTCCAAAACCATGTATGTAAGATTAATTTGTGATTCCCATAGGAGTGAGTATGTGGCCCCGTGATGGACTGGTGGCCTTTCCCCCTTCCAGAGACGACTGGGATAGACTCCAGCAGATCCCTGTGACCCCTAATTAGGGAATAAAAGATGAATGAATTTGAATGTATACAAAATAAAGTTTATATAATAAGGGTACAGCCCTGCGGAATTTAGCTTTATCTTAAATCCATCTAAGTCCGGTATACTGGAAATTGTACGTGGAAATTTGTTAATTATAGATTTTTATTATTAAATTTTATATGGTTGTATGTTTATATCAGTTGTATATGGAACATTATAGTTTGTAGGTTGTTAACCTGTGGGTTACACACTGGTAATAGATTAAAATGTTGTTAACAATAGCTTGTAAGTTGTAGGGTCTAAAATATACTTGTTGGTTGTTCCTTTCTGACTATAAGTTGTAGATGGTAAGACGTTTATTATCTATTGTCAATTCTTAGTTGTTAAGTGTAGATTCTATGTAAAGGTTTTAGGTCCTAAAATATTATTACATTACAACCTGGAACCTACAGCCAAAAATTGACAGTCTACTAGAGGGATGGGCAATCTCGGTCTTGGAGGGCCGGTGTCCTGCAGAGTTTGGCTCCAACCTGCTTTAATACACCTAGGTATAGTTACAAGTATAACTAGAAAGATCTTGATTAGTTTGTTCAGGTGTGTTTAATTGGAGCTAAACTCTGCAGGACCCTCCAGAACCGAGATTGCCCACCCCGGTCTACAAAAATAATATGACAATTTGCAAACTACAACTTACAGTCGAAACCTGCATCATCAACAACCTACGACATACAAGGTTACAAAATTACAACCTAAGGCTTATGATCGACAATTAACAGCTAAGATTTTCTAATCAAAATGTTACAACTTGCAGACCAAAATAAATAGTCTTTATTTAACTACTTACACCATACAGCTTACAGCTCACAATTATTTTACAAACTTTAATTTACAACCTACAACTGACAATTTACAAATACAACATCCTACCTACCGTTTACAACATGACACATCCAGCTAACAAACCCAAAAGCTTCGGTGTGGGTGTACATGTGTGAATTTTCATGCAGTCTGATCCCAAGCTTCCTCACATCTCTTTTATTTACTCCCCTGTTTCAGCATTCCTGTGTGTGTTTTTACACACACTTTCGCACCAACATGTCTCCAAACCTTGTTCTCATGCCTCCTTTTGAGAACTTATACCAAAGCCCTATATTCACATATCTCGCCGTGAAAAATATCCGTCAACATCTTATCAAATATCCAAACAAACAAACACATAAACAAGCAGCATATCCAAAAATAAACAAGTAAATAAATCTTTCTTATGATCAGATTCTGCGTTGCAAGGGTGTTCTGGAAGTTACCATGACAACAAGAATGGCAGTACAGTTCCCTGGAGTTTCATCAACGCACAAACACACACACACATCAAGGACAGATGCTGAAATAATGATGTGCTTGTAGTTTGTGTAAGGATGAAGCAACACAATGAAAGACAGAATCGAAGGAAAGTTCATGTTTAGAAAGTTAAAAAAAAAATTAATTAATGAACGGCATGCTTTGTGATTATTTAATTAACCTTTAATATGTCTTAGTTTTACACTTGCCAAATAAAGAATAACAGAAAATGTTTAGTTTTGGTTAGGTCTGTTCCCACTCTGAAATCTAATACTAGTTCACAAGAATACAATCCAGTGTGGTCGTCTTTTGTTGTAGCCCACTTGAGATGCTTTTCTGTTTACTGTGGTTGTAAAGAGTGGTTATCTAGGTTACTATAGACTTCCTGTCAGCACAACAGCTCGTTTTTTTTTGCTTCCTTCAGTTTAAACCCTGGTGATTGGCGGTTTCTGAAATTCTCAAACCAACCCCTCTGGAAACTACCAGTATATCATATATCATGCTGTTGCCAGATGATTGGATAAAAGGATGCAAATGCAAAGTAAAGTGCAAATGCATGTAAGCAATAATAATTATATAACAATTTTAGAAAATGTCACTTTTTTATTAGCTTTGGGTATTATAATAATAATAATAATTATTATTATTATTATTATTATGTGACAGACAAATATTAGGAAATACAGCATTTCTGTTATGTTGCAAAGGGCATTTATTTATGTTTCCGACATAATTTGGTTTCACACATCATCTTAGTGAGGTATCATTATCACATATCAATGTTTCTATTTTGGTGGGCGTGGCGTGGCCTCTTTGAGAATGAAAATGATCCAAATCCGTTTTCTTCACTTGATGTTTTTTTTTTTTTTTACATATTGTTATACTTTGATATACAGCAAATGTTGTAAATATTTTACTTGCTTGTTACTAATTATTAATTTGTTTAAATAAATATAAAACCTGCCACAATTCTATTTATTCATATATCTTTGTGGCATCCCTGATTATTTAGTTATTCATTTATCAATTAGTTAAATTTATCTATTTATTAATTTATGATAACAATGCATGCTCTGTGGCGTTTCCATAGTTTCCAGTCTGTTGGAGGAGGAGGCAGTTGGCACGGTTGGCATCACAGTGTGGGGCGAAACGAGACGCCACATGGCATACTGGTATCCCGGACATCTGGGGTAAAAAATCTTGAGGGGGAAGAGGCAGGGGGCAGATGTAATGGGTGATGGAGAGAGAAAACTGCATCGGAAATTCCACAGCATCTGTTCAGTGGCATGATGGAAACTCGCATGTGCAGTTTAACCAGCATTCATTTCCTATGATGTCTGTCAATGTGGTGAAAGTTTTGTATTTTTTTGTTTTATATATTTGCCATTTTTCTTCTGGAAGGCTGTAAAGCTATTAGACTGTAAATAATACAACTGTAAAACTGTAATAGTAGCAGTGTAAAGGTAATGGTGTAGTGTTAGTAATACTGTAAACAATTTATGTTTTATTGTTTGCAGCTTCATCGAGCTAAAAATACACAAGCAGGGACATCACTAGCAATTTTGAGCTCTATGAATGAATATGAGTTTGGCCACCCCTAACACACCCATTCAGCACTGTTACTACTAAAAAAATCAGACCTCTTCCCCCATTAATGGCACCCATGTACACATGTTCACTGCTTAACCGAATGCATAAATTATAGTTGCTGATGACTTCAATAAACACAACTTTGCGACTTTCCTCCACAAATACCATAAATATAACATGTACAGTTCATTCAACATTCAATAGGAATTAGGACTGTCCATGCTTACAGCCCACGAGAGTAGTGCCTCACCTCCTTTGTATATTACACATAGAAATCCTTTACATTTCTGGCATTTTGCAGACACCCTTATTCAGACTGTCTACTAATTATCTTATACAGTTGAGCAGTCAGGTTGGTGGTCCTGGGATCAAATCCATGACCTTCAGATAACCAGTTCAAACCCTTAACCACTGAGCCTAGACACTTTTATCAGGAGAGTACTACTATTTATTTAAGTTTTTGTCCAACTTGGGAAAATGTGGACTGTGGATAGGGACCAGGTTTCTCCAGGACTGCTCTGAGATGAAAGCTAAAGTGTTACACACACCATTGCTGAAGAAGCTGAATGATTTCTTCACCAATTGGAGGCTCTAAACAGTAAGCTACAGAAAACAGTTATTAAAATTGTTCCTGATCTCAAATGTAGATGTGGGATAGACTCTCAGGAGAATAAACTCTCAATCCCAGACCACATCCCTGGGCATGTGCCAATCAGATTTTCCCCGTCAGAACTTCTCAACAGGGCAATTTACACTTGCTCCTGACACAAGCACAGCTATGTAAGAATGCAATTTTAAAATATAGCCGGGCTGCAACTGGCAGACCAACACTGACATATGGACAACAAGCACAGGGAGCCCCCAGGGCTATGTATTAAATCCTATGCTGTAGACTCTCCTAACATACACCTGTGTTGCATCCCATAATACAATCAGCATCTTTGAATTCCCAGATGGTCCAATAGGGATAAGACAGCCTGATTTGGTGGAATGATGCCAGAACATCTACTTAAAAACAAAAGCATCACTACTTATAGGTGAGACTGAGGTGGAGATGGTGAACACCTTCAAATTCCTTGGTGTTCACATCACTAAAGAATCCCACAACACGACACATCTTCTGAAATGCCCGCCAAAATTTAAGCAACAAGAACATTCTCAACAGCAGCATCACAATCCAGCTAAAAATACACTTTGTTAAGGGCCAGAAGGTTTGGCTGTGTGGACTGGTGGACAATTATTTTTACTATTGCACTAACGACCATACTTTCATTCTTTATTTTACCCCACAGTGCAAAGTAATGTCCAACCATTTGGTAACATTTTTATTTTTATGTTTTAATATTTATGCAGTGTTGATTGACTGTCATGGGAAATGCAAGTAAACATTAATTTTAATGTACAGTGTCCCTGGCAACCAGTTCTTGAACATGTACAGTTTACATTTTTGTAAAACTGTAGGGATGTAAACTGTCAATAAAATGTAAAAACACAGTAAATGGTAAAAATTTTAAAGTAGAAATCTGTAAAAAGGTGAGTTTATGAAACTATTAAACTGTAAACGTTTAACACTTTATAATTAAAGCACTGATACAAACTGTATAAAAGTTAGACTTTACACATTAAAAATAAATTAAAATTTGTAATAACTGTAATTAAATCTGTAGTAGTGTACAACTGTACAAAGAAAACTGTAAGACTGTAAAAGTGCAAGACTGTAGAACTCTAAAACCGTAAGACTGTAAAACCACAAAACTGTAGAACTAAAAACTGTAAGACTAAATCTGCAAGACTGTAGAATTATAAAACTATAATATTGTATAACTATAAAATTGTAAGACTGTAAAACTGCAAGACTGTAGAATTATAAAACTATAATATTGTATAACTATAAAATTGTAAGACTGTAAAACTGCAAGACTGTAGAATTATAAAACTGTAAGGCTGTAAAATTATACAACTGTAAGACTGTAGAACTATAAAACGATTAAAACTATAAGACTATAAAACTGCAAGACTGTAGAATTATAAAACTGTAAGGCTGTAAAATTATACAACTGTAAGACTGTAGAACTATAAAACTGTAAGACTAAAACTAAGACTGTAAAATTATAAAACTATAAGAGTGTAAAACTATAAAAATTTAAGACTAAAACTAAGACTGTAGAATTATAAAATTATAAGATTGTATAACTATAAAACTGTAAGGCTGGAAAACTGAAAGACTGTAGAATTATAAAACTGTAAGACTGGAAAACTGAAAGACTGTAGAATTATAACTGTAAGACTAAAACTGTTAGACTGTAGAAATATAAAACTGAAAGACTGTAAAACTGTAAGACTGTAAAATTGCAAAACTGTAGAACTATAAAACTGTAAAATTGTAAGACTCTAAAACTAAGATAAAACTGTAAGAACTGTAAGACTAAAAAAACTGTAAGACTCTAAACTGTAAAACTGTAAAACTGTAACACTGTAAAATTATAAAACTGTAGGTCTATAAAACTGTAAGACTATAAAACTAAGACTGTAGAAACTATAAAAATCTAAGACTGTAAAACTGCAAGACTGTAGAACTGTAAAACTGTAAGACAGAAAGACTGTAAAACTGTAAGACTAAAACTGTACAACTATAAAATTGAACGATTAAAACTATAAGACTATAAAACTGCAAGTCTTCAACACTGTAAGAAAAAGTGCAGTGGGAGTAAAATTGTAGGACGAAAACAAAAACTTTAACTAAAAAGTTTAACTTAAAGTTTAACTCTTTCAGTACGAAAATTCACATAAGAGCTGCAGTTTTAATACAAGTCTTAACACGAATTCTTCCACTTTCTGTTTCTCAAACACACACACACATACACTAAAATGCTAACACATTAACACACTGAAACAGACCCTCTCTAAGGTGAGCAGTGGGTTAACGAGCTGGTGAATCAGGTGTGTGTAATTAGGGGCAAATCTTTGGCGCTTATTAGGTGCTAAAGTGTTAAAGCCGATAAGCGGGTCGCATCCCAAATCAACGCCAAAGGATTTCCTGCCAGCGCTGCATGGATCATGGAGGATTTGGACAGATCCTCAGAGTGCGCACTTGAGCCGAGTGTGATTTTAACCTCCACCTGTCACGTCCCACCTACGTGCTCACACACACACACAGTCAATCTCTTTTTTTAAATCTGTCTCAGACTATCTCTCTTGTTCTATTGTATTTCCTGTAGTGCACACAGCAGTGGTGTTAGATAGATAACACATCAAAGCTTTCACAGTTCACACACTCAGTCTGTAAACACATGCTGCGACTGGGACACACAATCAGGCCAGGACACACACTCAGACTGGGACACAAACTCACACAGAATAAAAACACACACTCAGACTGGGACACACACTCATACACTCAAACTGGGACACAAAATAACACACTCAAACTGGGACACACACTTACACACTCAAACTGGGACACACTCAGGCTGGGACACACATGGTCAGACTAGGGCACACAATCACATACTCAAACACACAGACTTAAAACACACTCTCAGACTGGGACACACAATCATACACTCAAACTGGGACACACTCAGACTACAGCACACCCTCAGACTGGGGCACACAATTACACACTCAAACACATAGACTAGGACACACACAGACTAAAAACACACACTTAAACTAGGACACACTCAGACTGAAACACAGACTTAGACTGGGACACACACTCAGACCAGGGCACACAGTCACACACATAGACTAGAACACACAGACTGGAAAACACACTCAGGCTGGAACACAAACTCAGGCTGAGAGACACACTCAGACTGGGACACACTCTCAGGCTAAGGCACATACTCATACACTAAGTCTCTGCTAAACAAACTTCTCTAAAATACCCGGAACTTCTTGTTGTGTTTGACGATCCATTAGGGTTGGCTTGCTAAAAGTAGCTACTTTAAGTTGTAATACTTAGAAAACCTGTGATGTTCAACTGAAATTAGGAAGCCCAACATGAGTCCCCCACATCAGTACAGCACCCCCACTCTCGACATAAACTGTACATTTAATCTGTTAATGACCTTCATGTCATGGCAGACGCTGATATTTAAATTTTTATGTGACCAATGTGACATCAGGTTCCTGTTCCTCCCTGACAGATGAGGAACCCAAATATTTGAGTTACTGGAAACTTCCTGTCAATGTCTAACAGCTAGACAAGCTAGACTAGAAACACTGAATGTTCTCTGAAGTCTACTTAAAAATCTTCAGCACTTTCTGGAATCTTTAGACCACACAACACATATATCATGGTCAAGGTCACTGGAATCATCTCACTCTCTTATTATGATGTAGGAAGTAAAAGTCTCTTGACCTGCATCTGCATAATTTTATTAAATTCTTTTTCTGCCCTGTGATTGGCTTATGGGATAATTGTAGGAAAGTGTACAGGTGTTACTATTAAAGCCTCAGAGAAATGGGACATTTTGTGCAAATGTCCTTCAACAGCTGGGCAAGCAAAGTGAAGCTTCCAAAGCTGGAGGAGATCGATAAAGCAGAGTTTGAAACGGTAGGGGTGTGTGTGTGTGTGTGTGTGTGTGTCTGTGTGGTGCATTAGGCTCAAGGGGACGACGTGTGTTAATTATGTTATGTATGAGTATGTTTATACTGGTGCATCCTTTGTGTGTGTGTGTGTGTGTGTGTGTGTGTATGTGTGTGCACGCATGTGTGGGAGATGCAGCCATGAGAGTGTGTTTTAATTCGAGAACAGATGTTCATCAGTAGAGACCAGCGGCATTCTCTCTCAAGTCACTCTGCACACACTCTGTGTGTGTGTGTGTGTGTGTGTCTATGTATTAAAATAGAAACAGTGCTAATTTACTTCAGCTTAGATTGTCATAACACTTAAAATAATAATAAAAATAATAAAGAAAAAAAAATAATAAATAAATAAATATTTCTTTATTAAAGATAAATATAAATATTTGTATTTTTTTATTTGGAAAATTTGTCAGCCATGTTGATTAGTCCAGCTTGCTAGTTTATCTAATTAAGAATGACGTCATACTTATAAAAATCTGTTAATAGCTACATTTTGGGTGTGGAATGATTTTCCTCTATCGTACAGTAGGTGGCAGAATTTTAAAGGAAAGAGTTATTGACAATTTTAAAAATTCTCTTGGGTAAAGCGAATCAGTCACTGCCTGGAAAAATAAGCTGTTCTTAACATTTGTTTTGGATTCTGATGAAATTAATAATCAAATAATAATTTTAAATAATAATAATAAAGCTGTTTTACTTCTAAAACCCAACTAATTTACTAAGACATCATTAGTGATTGACTGCAGCTGAATCAGTGCTGACAGTCAGCTCAGTCTTCCAGAACTTTCTCAAAAAGAACACTTTATCACTCAGCTGAAAAACACCAACATCAGGGAACGAGACCAGGTTTTTAATCATGTTGTTTGTTGTTGGGGTTTTTTTCCAGAAAAAGACTGGTTCTGTTCCGAAAGTTCGTCAGGATTGAGAAAAAAAGCAAAAATAATGGTTTTCCATAGATTTACTTTCACAAATGATTATGCTGGTGTTCGTTAGAGACTCATCACAGCCTTTATATCATCCATATCTGTTTTAAAAAAGAGACAAGGAGAAGGACGAGAGGAGGAACATCAATCTTAACAAGTCATTTGTTTTCTTTCAAAGAAAAAAGAGAACAAATGATCAAAGAGATAAAATATCATAAAATGTAAAGGCATTTAGCTTGAAAAAAAAAAGGAGGAGTGACAAAAACCCACAAAAATGAGAAGATCCGGTGCAGGAAGAGGAACTATAGACTGAGAGGAAACCCGAGAGAGAGAGAGAGAGAGAGAGAGAGAGAGAGAGAAAGGCGAGGTAAAAGGAAAGGAAGGAGAGGAGGAGAGAAGGATGGACGGATGAGAGGGCATCGAGCTGGACGCAATGCCATCTGACAGGTCCAGCTGGGGAAAAAAACCCTGCAAAACCGGGCAATATGGCGCCCAATTACTGATGCCCATGTGACTAACATACACACACACACACATACACACCCACACACACACCATCTGTGCCGACCAGCAACAACCCCGCTGTACTCGCATGCATTTGATGCACAAACACACTCCAGTGCTGTGTAGTCATCTTGGATGTACACACACACACACACACACACACAGCTTTTACTGTAGCCACATTTATTTTATAATGTCATTCATGTAAATTATATGTTATTATTCGTCACAGTTTTTTGTATCTAATTTTAGTTTTACTGAATGTTCTGGAACATCAGTTCTTAATCTTGTGTCCTCGCCAGCTTCGTTTTATTTATTTATTCTCTGTTTGGTGATGCTTACTAAAAAAGCTGGACGTTTTTACAACACGTCATAAAAATAGTTTCAACTGAAACTAAATTTATTTATTATTATTATTATTTGTCACTGGAATTTTTTTTTTAACAAAGTCATTCGTGTTTAGCTTCGCCTGGTGAAAAAAAGGGTAAGAAAATATCCCCCAAAAATAAAATACAACTTCTACTTGTATAGAATTACTACATGACTTCACAGATGTCTCTGTAAAAATTGACATTTTTGTGTCCCTCCATTCCGCTTACGGCTCCTTTAAATCTGTCTCTCTCCGAACAGATGCTGTGGAATTTTTTAATAGGTGATGCCAACCCGTGCCAAGCTCCATGACTGGCACTGCTGGGGCGTGGCTGGCACAAAAAAAGAGCTGCAGCATGTGTGTGTGTACGTGTGTGTGTGATGGTCAGCGCTCCCTGATGGATCGATGGCCTCAGTGCTCGCGTGAGCCTAAACCGAGATCTCTGTTTTGCATATTTAAATACGATTGGTGAATATTTAATACACGTGCTAGGATATTTCGTGGTCCTGATGCTGATTTGCGCAACAAATCACTTTAAGGCGCATGAAAGTCGAACATGGGATCAGGATTTTTTTTTTTTGGAACGCCTAATCCAGAATGTACCCGCTTAAAAATGATTTTAATTTGATTAGGGATGGGGCGGCTCCGGATTTAATTTGCATTTGGCAAAGCGTTCCGTTCCTCATGCTGTGACCAGTTGCCTCGATACTGCATTAAACAACTGAGGACACAAATACAACACCACTAAATAACGCTTATAAATATATATATCAATTCCTTCCTGTATCCATGCGTCCATGCAGGGTTTGTAGATTTTATTCCAGTGCACCTATAGTGTGCAGACATGACCTACAGGAAATTGTTGTTGGGCAGGAAAGTGTACACAGTGTGTGTGTGTGTGTGTGTGTGTTTGTGTCCGGAGTTTTTCTTGCATATCGAGCAGAGTGTCCCGGGGGCTTTACGGCCTCCTGTAGTCTCTCACACACGCGAAACGTGAAGTGTAATGAACAGATGCTGCTGAATTAGGGAAGAAATAGCGGGCTCCACCCAGAAGGCCCTACTCTGGCCTGCGTGTTGGCACCGCGCTGCTGATGCTGAGACATTTAGCGACTTGGCAGGAGCCCCCGGTGCCAGGCGCGCCAGCGTCGGTGCCAGCTACGGTGCCAGCTTTGGACCGACCTCGCCGTCGGGGGGATTTTAAGGAGGGAAAGAAGCCCCTCGGCTCCCGTTTGGCCTTTGTCACCTCGGGGCTGACTTTGAATACGAATAGTATAAATATGGAGAAAAAAAATGTAAATACGAGTTTTCAATATTCAGACAGGCCTTGAGTACTAATATAGCGGAGAAAATGTCTTTACATTGCGGTCAAAATAATAACCAAATTCAGTTCAATGATAAATAAAATCAGTTTTTCAGAAATGTTTTCGTTGTCATTTCTCACGAGTGAAGATGGTACTTTTATTCTTCTCTCTGCAGAGTCCCTTTAAAGATATATTATTCTAATGATTTTTTAATAAAAAGTTCAGTGTGGTGCCTTTATTTTCTAAGCTGAAGACTATTTTGTTTGTTTGTTTGTTTGTTTTTAATCAATACTACTATAATAATAATAATAATAATAATAATAATAATAATAATAATCAATACCAACAATTTTTGCTTTATTTAACGCAGTCATTGTGCTTCTCTGTGGACAAATCGGACCAGTTATTGTGTTTAAAAAGTGACTCGTCTTTTTTTATGCAAACTAAAATGAATTAAAATAAATCTAAAGCTTAAACGTTATTAGTATTATTATTATTATTATTATTATTATTATTATTATTATTTGTGCTGCTGTTCAAATATCAAGTTTAAAAAAAACGGATACAAAATGGATTCCAATAAAACAGGAACTATAAAGAACCTCTTGTCACCTGTTCCGAACACGACAAATATCACAATTCATTGGTTAATAATGATGAATTCATAATGTAAAAAATTAATAAGACAATAAGGGCGCAATATCATTATACATAAACAACAATTACACATTTTCTCGCTTTCTCTCCTACACACACACACACACACACACTATACTATACTATACTATACTATACTATTAGTAAATTCCAATTTACTATTATTGGAATTGTAATTGGAATATACTATTATATATATTTACTACTATTAGTAAATTCCAAGTAAATTCCAATACTATTAGTAAATTCCAATTACTATACTATAACTTTACTATACTATTCTATAATCAAACGTGTTTGTTTAGGTATAATGAAAATAGTTATATAATGCTAAGAATGTTTTACTGTATAACTATTAAATTGCAACTCTATAATTTATGTCCAAAACATTTATTAATTATATTGATTATATTTATTTGCATTGCTTTTAATAGTCGGTGCCGTTAAAAGCGTCGCAGCGTCGTTGGTGTCACATTTTTCATAATTGTTTACTTTTTCGCTGCTCAGGAACGACTTTGTTATAGACTCAAATGTGAACAAAAAAAAATGAAAGTGTGTGTGTAGCATATCGGCCAGCATGACACGAAGATTTACCGGAAAGTGGACAGCGGCAATTTTATTTTATTCTATTCTATTTTAATTTTAGTTTAATTTAATTTAACTTTATTTTATAATAAATTTGAGTTTAGTAGGAAGAGTATTCGCTCTCAAAAACTGACTCAAGTGGATTGGGCAGTAAGAAACTGAATTTATATTTAATCTGATAATTAATAGCGCAATAAATATTTATTCATAAAGATTTAAGATTTCTTAATCATAAAACTAATTCAAAACAAAATCTAAATCCAAGTCTGGTTTTTAACATATTTTTTGAAATATTTATTAGCTTTTTTGTTTTGCAATTTAATATGGTGTGTGTACTCGTTGAAATTAATACTAAGACAAATTATTTTTACACAAGTGTGTCCTCTAAACAAAATCTAGACTCATTTAAAATATATTTTAAAGATTTGTTTGTTTGTTTGGTCTTTTATTTATTTGTTTATCTTATTGGTGTGATCCAATGTTTTTAATAAGGACTAGGTTTTTCTAATAACTCTATAGGAAATATTCACAAATTTGGAATATAATTTATACTTATATGAATTTATTTATAGTTATATAAATATCCTTACTTTATAGGCAGGCGATATATATTTTAAAATAAATTGTTTAATTTAATTTTTAAGTGTTTCCGAATAATTAATCGTTGCTATAGTATGTGGTAGAATTGAATGACCTGCTGTTTTTTGTATCTTTTATTCGATAGATTTTTTAAGTAGACTTTTTAACTTAAGTGTTAATATTAGAGGGAAAAAACACGAGAAATAACCACAAATGGTTATACACCCAAAGTGTGTAAAAGAGTTTCACTGCCATGTTGTGCCCACTGTTTAGTCTGATTTTGGCATAAAGCCTAAAGGGGCAAAATGACAGAAGTTCTGGGAAAAAGGGGATACTTCTGGTGTGGCTTGAACAATTTTTCTACAATAATTATAACAATGATAATTTAAACAATAATAATTATATAAATAATAATAATAACTAAAGTATACCCATTTCGGCGGGAAAACTGGAGTTGTTTCTGAGTCTGTACAATTTTTCTCCTAGTCATACATTTTATTATAATTAATACATCTAATTTATAAGACCCTGAAATGTATATTTTATGATGTAAACACAACTAAGTTTTTATTGCTTCAGGGTCAAATAAATTATTCAATCATAAAAAGTAGCCGAATTCGTGCTTTTTCATCCCACTCCTATTAAAATACCTCAAGAGAAAAAAAAATATTGTGTAAAAGACAAAAATTTATATGATACTAATAAGTAAACTTTGCATTAACTATTAACCTGTGATCTGACTGTGCTTCCGTGAATCTTGGATATTAATTCAATGCCACGTTTGTTTATTGGAAAAGAACAGAAAAGCGGATTGCTGAAAATACTGAACATTTTTAAGGATGTCAGAATCAAGAAGAGTCAAGAAGAAAATTGGTTCTTTTTTTTTTTTTTGCTCCTGAAGTCAAAAAGGTAAAAAAGTAAAAATCCTAAAACCTTAAAACAAATAATAAAAGAAGAGGAAGAGATAAAGAACTGGAAAATGACACTTTATGATTTATTTATAATAAACATCCCCGACGTTTATATCACAGCCGATTGTGTTTGGGTTTTTTTTCTTTTATTATTGTTATTGTGTCGTTTTTATTTTTATTTTTTACATTGGAAACGCATTCCGTTATTACAATTTGGGGAAAATATGGTAAACCACTCGACTGTGCGTAATCCATGTACTTATTACTTTCCAGCACGAGTTCACTGTAGTTCCGTTTTAAGTCCCAGGAAAAAAGGCAATCCTTGTATTGTGACTGCATTAAATAAACCTGTTTGTTGTTAAATAAATGGGTCTGTTTTTTAAGTCCCACACGAATATTTGAGGATGATGACGACAATCGACAAATTTGTTTTCCCAATTAGGAAAAAAAGGAATTCAGTTCCTCGTATGCAGGCGCGCGCTCGTGATGGTGATGGTGCGCGTGCACGTCGTGGTAAGGCGGCACGTTCTCCGAATGACCGCCTCCACCTCCGCTGCCACCACCTCCACTTCCGCCTCCTCGAGCTCCCGAAGGGCCATAGGCGAGGCTGCGTGCAGCTGCGTAGTGCATAGAGTAGTGATGGTATCCCCGGTCCGCGATTTCCGGTGACACGGCCTCGTGCGGTCGCAGCGCGAATCCACCGTTGACGCACGTGGGTGTCGGGCTGCGTCTTGCGTCGTAGTCGGCGGCACCCCCGTATTCGGGCTCATAGCAGTACCCGTGCGTGCCAGACTGGCATTGAGGGCCTGCGAGGCGCGCACACTGGTATGGGTAGGCGTGCGCCGTTGCGGCGAAGGACGCATCAGGCGCGTGGAAGCGCGCCGCCGCGCCCTCTTGATGCGAAAGATCTGTGAGAAAGTTCCGCGCGTTGAGCTGCAAACAACCGGCCACCAGATTCGTAGTCGGTTGTGAAAGTCCTTTGCACAACGTCTGCACGTATGAAACGACGTCTGGTCGTTTACCGTTACGGAGAATCTCGGAAAGCGCCCAGATGTAGTTTTTGGCGAGGCGCAGCGTCTCTATCTTGGACAGTTTCTGCGTCTTGGAGTAGCAAGGCACCACTTTGCGCAAGTTGTCTAGCGCTGAGTTAAGGTCGTGCATGCGCGTGCGCTCGCGCGCGTTCGCCTTCTGTCGTCGCATCTTAGAGCGCTCGAGTCGTGCCGGCGTCATCTGGCGTTTCTTGGGGCCGCGCTTCCGCGGTCGGTCGCCGTTCTCGTCATCATCGGCGCCATCGTCGTCGTCGTCATCGTCATCTTCCTCCTCATCCGCCGCGATCTCCGACTGTGCGCGACTTGTGCTCTTGGCGTCGCCCAACACGTCGTCTGCATCGTCCTCGCGCGATCCCCGCTCGTGCTCGTCATCCTTCGTCTTAGAGTCGTCGCTTCCACTGTCGTCCGCCCAGCCTGGGAACTTCTGCGCGTCGCTGAATAGCCGCGTCAACATGGCACTGGGGAATAAATTACATTCGAAAAAACAAAACTTCAATAAATTGCAATTTAAAAAAGTCACCCAAAGCAGTCGCGCGATCGCCAGTACGCGTGTGCAGACGCAGCCTGTCGCACAGATTTGAACTGATCTGATAGGCCTCTACACCACGTATCACATGCAGAACACCGGATATAATCTCACTATATGATCTGATAATGAGATGGAAATTGTAGCAGGTTTTTTTAATATTTTTTTTACACATGTTGTAATAATTAATATCTTTTTTTATCTGTTTTAATTGGCATTGATCACGAATCTTCTTTAGTGCAGACTGATCCATTTTTTCTGTTGATGCAATAGAAAGGAAGGCCTACAGTTAATTAACCTTCCAATTTGTAATAGAAAATAATTATTCGCTTTTATATGAAAACAGAAACATGTCCTGTAAGGATGCGATGCGCAGCGCAGACACACTGCGGATTTTTTTTCTTTGCTGTTCAGGAATCTAAACGCGGTTTAAACACAAGCGCTTACATTTATTTTTCGCGTGACGTCACGTTACTATATTCCATGTCGGTTTCCGGTTTGTCCAGATTGCGTCTGGGATGGAAACAACAGCCGAGGTTTTTGGCGATTTCTCTACGAGTCCGAAAGCGCCAGACGGCCCCGCTCCCTGAATTCCCCGCTCGCGCGGCCCCGATGATCGGAAGGTCTCAAGGGGCACTTTGAGCAGTGCGCGCACCCCCACCCTCCCTCTGTCCGCCCTTTATTTGCCCCCCCAATCCTGGCAGCATTCCAGCACACCCTATCTCACCAGAGCATGGGGAAGAATTACAGGTAACAAATTCTATATCCTTCTTATTCGAGTATTCAAACTAAAATATGATATAAAATTTTATTATAATTTAAACATACAAAACATTAATAACAAACATCCAAATGAGAGGCGACTAATGTACTGATAGATGTGTGTGTAGGCTACCACACCAACATAATGACATATAATAAATGGAGCATAAAATTCATCATGCAATTAACTTTCTATAGAAAAAAAAAACAAATGAAAAAGAAACGCTGTTAAATTAAAATGCGGCGGTAATAATAATAATAATAATAATAATAATAATAACAATAATAACAATAATGACAATGAGCCAGTCATTCATTTTTTACCTTGTTTTGGGCACGCAAACACACACACACACACACACACACGCACACAAAAGCATGACATTGCTCCGCACGCACCTTGTTTTGCAGACAATAAGACGTCACTGAAAAGTCAAGCCGACATTTTCGAAATGTACCGACATGCACGTGCACCCCTGTTCGCCACATCTGCGCCCATGCAGCACGTCCGTGCACCGATCGGCGTTATTGATTAGTCTGTGATTGAATTCGGCAGAGATGCGGATATCATCTACCTGCCAGCAGAACAAACGCCTATCGCCGAAACAGCGCGAGCGCAAACACATGCAACGATCTCCGGTCCAAACATTTTTTATTGATCAACTGATTAGCTGGGTAGTTTTAATAGCGCGTTCTTACATAGCATCATAGCTCACCTCCTTTCTAGTGCACTTCGTCGAGCGCCTTTTCCGTCTACATCATCACCACCATCATCATCATCATCACCACCATCATCATCATCATGAGGGACCAGCACCCCGCTAGGACGCTCCGTTCAAAAGTACAATCGTTCATGTATGTATATGTGTGTAAATCTATGTATGTGTGTGTGCGCGCGCGTGCAAGTGCTAGTCCTTCCCGGGCAGCGCGCAGAGACGGTGTGGCATGGCTCCACGCACGCGAGAGGTTACATACCAGCTCGGATGCCAGGGCCATATGGTGGGCACGTCACTGGCAGGAGCCATCACACGAGGAGCCGGTGATTGACACGCGCGCGCGTTCGCCGAGATCCCGCCTTTCCCCGAGGGAGGAGAGGCCGGCCATCTGTCGCGCACCGCGCACGCACGCACGCACACACACACATAGACACATACAGACACGCGATCGAGCGCGCGCCATAGACAAAACTAGGCACGCTTGCACCTCCAGGCACGTGCATATTAGTAACAAATAAAAATAATAATAAAGGAATGCTGCAAAAAAGGTGTAATTATTTTTTTAATTATTTAGAAAAATATTAAGCAGAATAGGTGGCACAGTGGAGGCAAGTGGGGCAAAACTGAGGACATGAGAGGGTCACAGGGTTCCAGCTTTTACCCTTAAAATACGCAATGCCACCACAGAGTCATGTTAGAAACCGACAGTATATGACGTGAAAATTATTATTTATTTATTTATTTATTTTATTATTATTATTATTATTATTATTATTATTATTATTATTATTTTTATTATTTATATTTTTTAACTCTAAGACTGTGGTGTGTGATGTCACATGACATTAGATGCTCTTATGTATTGGTCATAACAGGGATAAAGAAATTTTTATTTTTTGGGATGTGCTCACATAACTAACTAACTAACTATCTGTCTCTGTCCTACTTTAATAACTCATTCACAGCATTACGTATCATTAGCATAGCATTAGCATTAGTGCGAGGTTTGCAAGGCAGCTAATGGACACAAACATCTTAAAATGATAAGGATTTACTTAAGTTTTTTTATATCATGTTCAATTATTTCTCCTTTTTCCAAATCAAGCCGTTTTCAGATGCCTCTTTTGTGACGTCACACTGACCCAAGCCACGCCCACGTTTGTTGATTAACACTGGTTTTAGCATAGACCCGTCCAAGTTTCCACTATTGTTTTGACACTTGAGCAGATGCTCAGCATATTGATGGCCAAATCTAATTTTGTGACTATATACAATATTTTTGACGTCCTGCTTAAAAACTTTTAAAACTGACTCGTATCTGATAACTGTATCTACACTATACAAGGCAAAACAACCGAGGGGAGACATACTAACCAGGAAAGTAATAATAGATGCAGGTTGAAGGTTAGCAAATCAATGCTCTCTTTAGGAGGAGGAATTCAGGCGTTTGTGGATGCCATGTGCTCTGCTTGTTTGTAGTTTTGTGATTCTCCCTGGTCTTGTCACTAGTTAATTGTTCCCTTATTGTGTCCAGGTGTTGCTTGTTTCCTCTTGTTAGTCTGTGTTTGTACGCCTGCGTTTCAGTCTGTCTTTGTCTTGTGCGTTGTTGTTAGAGTCATTGTACGTGTTAATGCGCGCTCCTGACTTTTTTAAGATAATCATTTGAATCGCCAACTCACTAGTTTTAATATCTAAGCTCCATCAGTTTTCCATTAGCTCCTGTGCTATCTTCGTTCCAGTTCTATGCTATGCTAATGTTCTGTTTATAGATCTGGCAAATGTTGCAAATCAGCCAGTCACATTAAACAAATAATATACATTAAGTAAAAGTGCTGCGGTTCTTACAGTACCCCTGTTCTATGGGACATTTTATAAAGAATGCCTTCAGGTGTTCTTCTTGATAGAACACCTTGTTCATAGTCTGGGTGCTGGGCGTTCAGGATTGGCTGTGTGAAAATCGAGTCTGAGTGTGGAGTCCAGAATGTCTCTTGCTTTAACCCATGACCTCTTCTCAGGTCCATAACCTTCCCAACCAACCAGATACTCCAGTTGACCCCTCCTCCTTCATGAATCAAAGATCTCTTGTATGCAGAATGCAAGTGCCCCTCTGGAATTTCAATGGGGCTGGTAGTTCTTGAGGTTGCAGTTTATTGTTTTGACTGGGATGGTGAGGCTTAAGCAATGAGACGTAAAAGGATGGGGAGATGCGATACGAAGAAGAAAGTTTAAGTCTGTATGTAACCAGATTTATCTGTTGAACAATCTTGAATGGCCCTACGTACTTGACTAAGCTTTTTGCAAGAAAGGCGTGAAAAAAGTTCTCGGGTGGGAAGCCACCCTTGTTGGCCTGGCTGGTAAGTTGGGTGAGGTTGCCTACCTTTTTCCAGACTTGAATGCTGCACCTCACCCAGTCCTCTATGGCCGGAATACTTAAAGGTTCTCCAGACAAAGAAAACATGGGAGGTTGATAGTATACCCTCAAATGGTGTGAGCTCAGTGGAGGAGTGGGTTAGTGAGTTTTTGGCATACTAAGCTCAGGATAGGAACTCCAACAAGTTTTCTCACGGCTTCAGTACGATCTTAGATGTCGACCAACTTATGATACGAGTACAGACACAGAGCGGTACATAATCTTTGTTGGGGGCATGAGGCCTGAGGGGGGTCGTTCTGCTGTTCCCTCAGTAATTCCTCCAAGATGTCCTATCGTATGGGTGCAAAAACCATATTGGGGTTTAGAATAGGACCAGGCACTGGTTTCTTCACGGAGGATTATTCCACTTAAAGAGTGCATCAGCTTTGCCTATTTTTGTTTCTGGGTAGGTAAGCATAGACTGGAACCGGGGAAAGAAGCTTGCCTTGAATTTAGACCCTTATCTCACCTGAGGTAATCCAGGTTCTTGTGATCTGTAATCAATTAAAATAGACACATGCTTTTCTCCAGCCAGGACCTCCATTCCTCCAACGTCTCCTTAATAGCTAATCATTTTTTTTCGCCAACTTCTTAATTTTGTTCAGAGACGGTGAGCTTTTTGTAAAAAAATTTACAAGGGTGTAGTTTAAATGGTAGTCTACAAACAGTCGACTACAAACAGTAATGTAGGTTCGACTACAAACAGTAATGTAGGTTCGGAGTGACATAGTATGGGTGCGGTGGTGAATTTACTTTTTAATTTTTTTGAAGGCATACACTGCTTCCTCAGTCTACCTGAGTTTTATGGTTATAGGAGCCTTCATCAGATTATAATTCCAAAAGAACTGCTTATAAAAATTGGCAAATCCAACAAACCTTTGTAATTCCTTTATCGTGTTGGGTTAGGGCCGCTCAATGACAGCTTTCACCTTGCTGTGGTTCATCACTACCCCCTGCTGACTGAAGCAGTACCCAAAAAATGTCACTTGGTCATTGTAGAAACTTACACTCACAGGCTGTTTCCAACTCATCCTCCTCTCTTTTATCCTTACCAGGTTATAAGCACTGCGTAGGTCAGGCTTGGTTAAGATGCTGGACTCTCGTAGCTGTTCCAAGGCTGGGGTTACTAATGGGAACTAAAAGGGTAAAGATTTTTTATGGTGACTGCATTCAGTCCACGGTAGTTAATGCATGGTCAGAGGATTCTGTCCTTCTTCTCCACAAAAAAACTCCAGAGGATGCAGGGGAGGTGGAAGGACAGATAAAGCCAGAGGTAAGGGCTTTCTTGATTTAGCTTGGCCCTCAGGTTGTGACAGAGATCAACCCTGCTTCTGAGTGGCGTGGCGTTGGGTAGTAGCTTAATAGCACAGTCCCATGACCTGTGAAGTGGTAACTGAGACACCCTTGTTCTAAACACCTTCACAAGGACACTGTATTCCTTTGGAACCTTAAGTGAACCTGGTTCGCTTGTTCCCTGTATGTGGGTGAGGAAACCACTTGATAATTTCTTTGTACGCTCATGAAATTAGTGGGTTGTCAGTAATCAGCCAGGGGTAACGAAGGATTATGGGGTTTTGGGGGGAAAAAAATTATGTGAAGCGAGATCTGTATCGTGAGATGTCTGTAGTGCTCCGATAGAGACTGGAACTCTTTGACATGATATGCCCGTGCCAATGGGTTTACCATCCACAGCTGATATCCTGAAGAGCGGTCCACAGGGTTTGATGCGGAGGTTGAGCTGATCAACGAGTTGGATGTCAACGAGATTGAGGGCTGCCCCCGAAATCCACTAGGGCCGGAAACACATGATAACACAGTCATGATTACAGTCACAGGGAGGATGAAGCACATAGGAGATGCAAATGGGAGGGCCAGATGGCTTACTTTTTCATGGCGTGTTTGGGGTCTCTTGGGGCCAGGTGGTGCTTTAGTTATTTGCCCCTCCGCAGTAGTAGCAGAGGTGCTCCTGGTGCCTGCAACGGCGTTCCTGCTGCGTTATCTTGGTAAACCCAACTTGCATCGGTTCAGAGGCATCGTGAGACACACTGGCTGTAGTGTAGTGGGAGGCAGCTGGTACTCTCTTTCTCAGCACAAGGGCTGTTACGCAATAGATTTTCCAGGTGAACGGCCATCACGACATACTGGGAGAAGGTACCTGAATCATCACAACAGGTGAGTTCGGCCCATAATCAAGTGTTTGGTCCCTCTATATAAACGAGAAGTGCAACCAGAAGTGCAACCTCATTCCACCTGCTTTGTGCGAAACTTAATAGCATAATCCAGAGCAGATAGATCACCTTGGCGTAGCTTAAGCAGCTAACTGGAAATATTCTTTTCCCATTCAAGGTACTCAAAAACTTCTTGAATTTGTGAAATGAAATAATCTAGTGACGTCTGACCACCAAAGCCCAATCTAGCGCTTTATTGGTAAAAGAGCATTTCTTACTTTCTGTGTTCGAGAAGTAGATCTGGCATTGTTGTAAAAATCTTTCACAGAGTTACAATGAGCCATCGAACTTGTCCGGGAAAGCAAGGTGTACAGTTGCCGCACTAGTGTTTGGCTGGGACTGGAGCTGCAGAGTTGTTAGTTAGCGGCCTGTAGCGTAATAAGCTGTGCCTGAAAAGCTTGTAATGCCTGAGCTTGATACTCAACGATGGCTTGAAGCCGAGCCATGCCCACTGGATTTTGTGGTGGCGAAGTATTTTGTGACGAACCAGGCTGTGAAGGATCCATATTGCAGAGAATGGCTTTCACAAGAATAACGATGAGACATACACTAGAGACTAAAGCAAAAAAAAAACAAATCACAAAGACGTGAAGTTAAAGTAAAGCAATGATCAAAAACCCAAAATTCCACTAAACACTTAGTATTCAGACGGGGCTAACAATACTTTGCAAAGACGTGACGTTTGTGCTAGCTTATAAAGCTAGAAACCGGAAGTAAGTGGTGGAAATGGTGTTGCTCAGAATTCAGGCAATTCATTAGTTGGAAGTGCTGCGTTTCTAATAGTGTAAGTGTTTGACCTGAGCTAAAATACTTTATCAAATTAATTATTAATATTACCCAAATATATACTGTGCGAGGAAAAAATTATTTGATCCCCCGATTATTTTGCATGTTTGTCCACAGATAAAGAAATGATCAGTCTATAATTTTAATTTGTTTATTCTAACAATGAGTGACAGAATAACACCAAAAACATCCAGAACAACACATTTCAAAAATGTTATTAATGGATTGGTATTTTAAAGAATATGATAGCTACTGTATAGCTATGAGACAAACAGCCAGGTTTAAAAGCACGGGTGTTAATGTTAAAGAAAAGAGGCTAAGATAGCTTAAATATCGGCCAGATTTACTATATGAATAATTCCTTAGGCTGGAAATAAAAAAAATACTATGCAGAAGAATAGATGAAAATTAGGGAAGGTGATCAAAAATGTGATTTAATCAAAAAATGGAATTATAAATACAAGTTATGGATGAGGGCATTAGAAGACGTATATTTAATATAATTGTTTATGAATATACAAATTAGCCAGTAGAATCAGGGATAAAAGACCATGAGAATGAGGAAAATGGGGTTCACTTACTTGTGCACACAACTGACTGATTCCAGGCTGTGTTGCTGATACTAGATTCTGTTGTTGGGGGATATCTTCTGTTGATTTTGGCTGATGGCAAATAAAGCAAAGTTTTTGCTCATTCTCATCCTTGCCTGAGCTCTCTAATTTGTGTATTATTATTTTTTGAATAATTTAAGTTTAATTGGACTGGGAAAAGCAGACAGAGCACCATGCTATCACCCCTGGCTGCCGCCTCATTTAGGGGCTCTGAGGAAAAAAATTTGACACCTCACACACATACCTTTACACCACAACTCCACATGCAGCACACAATAGCAACATTTCAGCTTGTTTTAATTCACAAATAATTGTATTTTATAAAGGATGGAAAAATCTTTTGGCTTATAAATACACACACATACAAAAAATTTAAATTGCAGTTAAAACAGATAAAAATATGGAGAATCTGGCGGACAATATATACAGTGTCAGCAGAGAAAAAAGAGAGAGAATCCATTACACAGACCGTGACAACAAAAACCACATAATGTAGAGACTGACATTAACAGAAACAAATGGCATATACAGACAGCACACAGACTCTACAACATCCTTAGATTCTGATGGCCAGCAAGTACCCTTCCTTTTACCCGGGACCCCGCAATGGAGAAGCCGACTAGCTCTACTTCAAACCAGGAGTCCAGCCAGCCAGCCACCCACACAGCACATAAACTAAGGATCTAATGAGCCCACCACAGACACAAAGCCTGAGTCTGCCACGACATATATGCCAGAGCCTATGCCTGAGCCCATCATCTCTGTGAAGCCAGAGCTCTAGATCTCTGACCAGGTGTGCAAGCCGGGACCCTGTCTGTCCACAGTCCTACTGATAAAGGAAAGCCAGCAGAGTTTGGTATTAGTCAACACCCACTATCCCACAACTGTGATCTGCTTCTGCACCAAGCTCTGACCCCGCTCTTTATCCGGTTCCACCACTTGGCTCTGCTTTGGACCTGGCTCTATCACCTGGCTCATGACCTAACCGTGTTCTTGAAAATGTAAAATGAGTGTTTTTTTATCAAGGTATATTATAGAATTTTATTGTGACCTTAAACAATCCTATTAACTTGTGGGAAACTGTTACTTTTAATAAAACAGAAATCTGAGGCCCCCCCCCCCAAGTGTGTATGGCCCTAGGGATCATCTTCCAACTTTCCCCACCCACCAGCACCACTGCGTTATTTGCGGGCCCTTAAATAAGGCCTTTAATTTCCTTATCCAGGGATACTGTATTATGGCTGACCCTGAATTCTGACCACATATTCATAGACTGAGATATGAGTATCACTGTGCTGTAATGATATTTAAAAAAAAGTTTTTCCTGTTCAAAATACCCATTAGTACAAACTACGCCATGTCGGCATATCTTACACCACAACAGTATTTGGTTTTTATGGCTACCTTCTGGTTCTCCCTGGTTGAAAAGTTAAGCAGCTACCCAAAAAGCTGTACGTGTGTTTTCTTCTTCAGTGGAATTAGTCAAGCCAGCTGGAGAAAGTCAAAGTTTGTTGCAAGGCGTCATTTAAACTGCGATCTGTTGGATGATTTAGAAAAAAAAGCGGAGAAGATGAGGGTGTTGGTGTGACCTCATGAAATCTGGGCACAAAGTGATAGTCACCTAGTCAGTTACAGGGGCAGCTGGCCAAAGAATAAAGGCTGGAATGGATGACCAGGAAGGAAAGCCTTCAGCATCATGACAGTAACTGACGATGGCCCAGGCTTCAGAAGTGGCACAGAAGAATCAACTGTGTGGTAAACAACCATAACACCATGGTCAGCGGTAAACCACAACCTGTGCTCAGGAGGGCTATATATCCTACAGTCAAATATACGCAACTTAACCCGGCATTACAGAGAGGAGCACAACACGAGCGGAATCTGGGCAGGTTAAACGCAATCAGGACAGTAGCACTAGAGAGAGAGAGAGAGAGAGAGAGAAATTTACCTTATTTACCTTATTTACTGCCAAATTTCCCTTATATAAGACATGAGTAATAAGAATCTTTATTTAAGGTATATTATTTAAAACACTACCTAAATGAGTACATTTTCTAAACCCACCACTCTATAATGATTAAAATCTTTGAGATATATTTTATTTTTAAACATTTGTTTCACTCCACATCCAATAGATTTTGTTTTATTTAATCAAAATACAATCAGGTAAATCAGGTACAGAGACCAGCTGATCCCGTACACGGGATAGTTGTCCCTGGTCCCTAAAACGCATTTCCAAATTGATAAAAAAAAAAATAGAAAACATTCCACAAGCCATACATTCAGAAAGATTTTTGAAGATGACTTTTAATATCTTAACACAGAGACTGTTTGGTTCATTTTTACATTTTAAATTGTTGCTGAATCGTTAAATCATGTCTCCTTATGGTATTAGCATGGGTTTTTTAAATTCTGTTATTGATTACTATCAGTAAAGTTGTCTGAAATTAATGAGTACACAAGTATAGATTTTTGTTTAGATTTCATCACTATAAAAAAGGCAAAAATAGAAAATTTGGTGGTTTAGTGGAACGGCTGATAAAACATGTTATATAAACACAAATCATAAATTAGTGTAAAATTTCCTCAGTTTATACATTAAAATAAATTTAAATTCACAGCTTTCACACATCCTTTACATTCTTTGTACCATCATAAAAAAGGCAGGCCTTCTTTTTTCTTTTAGCTACATTTTGGTTATGCTAGTAACGCTGCCCCCTAGCGGTCATAATTTGCAGCTTCCAGTTGGCACTTGGCACTTTATTCATTCATTCATTCATCTTCTTTACCCGCTTATTCCCTACTTCAGGGTCACAGGGATCTGCTGGAGCACAAAAAGGCCTGGGAATCGAACCTGGGGGTCTTTCTTGCTGTTAGGCAACAGTGCTAACCATTAACTCTCATTTTATTTATAATTTACAAATTAATATTAAAGAGAAGGAGAAAGAGAAAAAAGGAAGGTAAATACCTATTAAAGAAGAGAAATGTTTCCTTTTTTGGAAAAATTGGGGAAAAAATATTTTATTGCAATTATTTGTGTTATTATGCTACTTTATCTAAAATAGCTTCTAATATTTGTACAACAATTGCACTGCATTTATGTGTTTACATTTTAATACTGATTATATTTGAGGGCGGAATCTGTAAAATATTGTAAGATGCTGCCATCTAGTGCTCGAATGATTTCACTGCATGCTGAATGGTGCAGGTGAAAATATTAAGGAAAATGTAAAATAATTTAGAACTGTTGCCTTACAGCAATAAGGTCCCAGGTTCATACCTCAGCAGGGGTCTTTCTGTCCGGAGTTTGCATGTTCCTTCCCTGCTTGCTTGGATTTGGAGTTAGTGCGAGTGTGTGTACTTGTTTGTCACCCTGTGATGGGCTGGCAACCTGTCCAGGGTGTCCCCCTGCCTTTCACCCAATGACAGCTGGGATAGAGTCCAGCAGACCTCTGAGACCCTGATTAGGAATAAACATGTATAGATAATGGATAGATGGATGGATGGATAAACATATAATGACACCCAAAAACCAAGGCTGACATCAAGCAGGGGCAACTGCAGGCTGTAAACCTCCAAAAAGGTTGTTGTGACCCTCTACACAGTTTTTAATTCATTTAATATACATAAAAATTAATTAAATCTAAATTAATTAAACATTTTATGAGTTTTAATGTAAGATAAATGTGAAACAACAGTTTATTTGTGTATATTTCTTTTTATTAAAATAACCCTGTTTTTCTGATTGGTTGAGTTGCATTTCATGCGTCATTAAGTCGTTAGCATATTGATGTGTACGTGGAATAAATACTTCAGCTTATTAGAAAGGTAAAGTATGTGTTTATTTAATTAATGGACATTAAATGTGAATAGTAGGTTATCTTAGCATATTATTGTCAATCTATTCTGTATTTGTTGTGCTGTAATCGTGGTGATTATGGATTAGTTTGTGATTTTCTTGTTCACTTTACAGGTCATAAAAGGATCATAGCTAATATACTGTAAATAAAAACCTTGAATGGAAACATAAATGTGATGCTCTAAAGCACTAAAAACTTATAGGGTTAATATCATGTTTCTGTTTTCAGAATTGGTTTAGGGTTTTATTGGGGTTTTTTTGGCCCATCAAAAAACCCCAAAATTTGGGTGAATAAGACAGCAAGATTTTGGGTATTTGGAAAAGGCTGTGCTAATTAGAAATAAATAAATAAATAAACATTGTGTATGCTCTATATAGAGCCCTGAAAAAGTATTTATACCCCTTAAACTTTTCACAATTTGTCACTTTACAACCACAAATGTAAATGTATTTTATTGAGATTGTATGCAATAAACCAACACAAAGTAGCCCATAATTGTGAAGTGGAATGAAAAATGATATACTGTTTTCAAAATTTTAAGCAAATAAAAATCTGAAAAGAGTGCTGTGCATTTGTGTTCCGCCCCTCTGTATTCTGATACCCCTAAATAAAATCCAGCGCAATCAATTGCCTTTAGAAGTTGCCTTATTAGTTAATAGAGCCCACTTGTGTGTAATTCAGTCTCAGTATAAATACACCTGTTCTGTGTAGGCCTCAGTGGTTTGTTAGAGAACTCTAGCAGCCAAGAGGCTCATGGTCACTTTGGAGGAGCTGCAGAAATCCATAGCTCAGGTGGGAGAATTTGTCCATAAGTCGTGTACTGCACAAATCTGGCCTTAATGGAAGAGTGGCAAGAAGAAAGCCATTGTTGAGAGAAAGACATAAGAAGTCCTGATTGCAGCATGTAGAGGACACAGCAAACATGTGGAAGAAGGTGCTCTCGTCAGATGAGACCAAAGTTGAACTTTTTGGCCTAAATGCAAAGCTGTATGTGTAACGGAAAAGTTACGCTGCTCATCACCCTGAACACACCAACCCTCCACTGTGAAACGTGGTGGTGGCAGCATCATGCTGTGGGGATGCTTTTCTTAAGCAAGGGACAGGGAAGCTAGTCAGAGTTGATAGGAAGATGGATTAAGCTAAATACAGGGCAATCCTGAAAGAAAACCTGTTGGAAGCTGCAAAAGACTTAAGACCTAGAAGGAGAGTCTACTTTCCAGCAAGACAATGACCCTAAACATACAGCCAGAGCTACAATGAAATTCTGATTTTTATTTGCTTAATATTTGTCATTTTCGTTTTACTTCAAAATTATGTGCTACTTTGTGTTGTTCTGTTACATAAAATCTAAATAAAATAAAAATACATTTAAGTTTGTGTTTGTAAAGTGACAAAAAGGGTTTAAGGGGTATGAATTATTTTTTAAGGCACTGTATGCCCTTAACTGGTTATCAAAGGTGGGCCTCAGTGTTTAGCACTGTTCCTTAAAGCAAGAAGGCCCGGGTTCACTTCCCCTGCAGGGGTGTTTCTGTGTGGAGTTTGCATGTTCTTCCAGTGCTTGTGTGGGTTTACTCCGGATTCTCCGGTTTCCTTCCAGAGTCCAAAAACATGTATGTTAGATTAATGGGTGATTTTAAATTGCCCATAGGAGCGTGTGTGTGTGTGTGTGTGTGGTCCTATGATAGGCTGGCGACCTGTACAGGGTGTCAGCAAATCCCTGTGACCCTGAATTAGAAGATGAATAATTGGAATTAAAGAAATTCAAGAAATTAATTTAAAACTGTGTAATAAATATTAACAGAAATAAACAGGAAGTCCTAATAACTGCACATCCCATAGAAACGTTACCACCAGGATTTAACTAGGCAGATAAGAGCCTCCCATTGGATAATTACTTTAGGGACGATTGTGTTTCAACTGGCAACAAGTTACTGAACCCGAAACGATGCAGTGAGAAGCTTCTCATTTCTCAAACAACCATGTGGAAAAACACATCCCGTGGTCATGGAAAAGATGTTAATCTGTTTCAGGAGGGTCAAATTATTGGCATGCATCAAGCAAAGAAAAGATCTAAGGAGATTACGGAAATTAGTCAAAGTGGGTTAAGATCCAATACATTATTTAATACTGGAAGGAGAGTGAGGCCTCATCATCTTCATCTTAAATGATTGTGATCACTTAAACGTTTAGTGAAATCAAATCGTAAAAAAAAACAAAAAAAAAACAGTAGAGCTCACAGCTATGTTTAATAATGAAATTAAGAAAAAAAAAAAAGATCAGTGAGGCTGATCATTTATCTCAAGTCCATGCTTCTGTTTTGAAAGATTGTGCAGTTGATGAATGAAATGGATAAAAGTGCTGATGTTTTTAATATTTCCACCACAACAACATGGGAACATGTAGAACATGGGAACTCAGATCCCCTATGACCTTATTCCCCCGGTGAAAAAAAAACCTGGCAAATCAGCGAAAAAAAAACACTTGTTCCCATTCTCATCAGCAGGTGTTTTCTGACCACACCCTCAGTTTTGTTATTCAGGACATTTGTCTGTAAACAAAACATCTTTTTACTCGCAAATTAGAAGACGCACTACAGAATCTACGGTGATCTTTTATAGTTAAAAGTGATGTCAATATTAAAATGTAATTTCTGATACTTCCAACTATTAAAAAAATCTGCGTGGATTCTGTAGTTCCAATTTGCCAGTCAAAGGATGTTTTGTTTACAGACAAATGTCCTGAATAACAATTCACAGGGTGTTGTGTTATAGTCTTTCCTGTCTTATTCCGTATTATTGTTTATGTATCAACTTACTTTCAGAATGTTGATACATAAATAATAACACGGAATAAGACACAATAGACTATAACAAATCAACGGCTAGACAAAACACACAAAATGACAGACATAAAACACACATAAGTTTATAAAAAAAACTTTCATATTATACACAATGACATTATATGTAATACTATAAATAGAAAAAATCCTTATCCACGTTGGGTGTGCTTTGTTCTTTCCACGCTATAGCCACGCTCGCAGTGTGTTCTGAACGATCCAGTGCGATTGCTGACATTTCGCGTTAAATGCCAGTAAAGATTTTTCTTCTTTCTTTTTCTCTTGGATCAAAGAGAAAGTTCAGTCCTGTATGATGGCCTTTATACAGAACGGTGATATGGTGTGGTGCTCATATTTCAGTGTAGCTTGAAATATGGCTGAGATGATTTGTTCATTTTATTTGTTCATTCAAATAGTCGAGTAAAAAAATTCAACGTAGAGTGTAGGTAGTGTGTGTGGCACGGTTTAATATCCTCTACCAAATGTCCTCATATGCATAGAAATACATGATATGGTTAAAAGTTTGTAGAAACCTTATCAGCACACCCACTTGCCCCTGATCTCCATGAAGACATGTTGTTTTCTGGATGTTTTGGAGCGGAAGAACTCTCATGTCCTGAGTCTGACTCAACCCTTAACATTAAACACTTTTCAGAATGAACTGGAACCCAGACTGCACCCCAGGCAATCTGATACTGTTGGCTATATAGTGACTATATTAATTTAACCTTTAGTGCCAATAAAGAAATTATATATATATATATATATATATATATATATATATATATATATATATATCTATATATTTCAAATTAATTGAGTTAGGGTTAGATTTTTTGATGTAATATAGCATTAATTTGCGTACAAATGTCCTTCCAAACCTAGAATATATGTTGGGTGCATTTAGTTTATGCCACCATTTAAAAACCCGCCCCACTGCCTCAACCTATACAACACTCCCCTTAAACTCCGCCCCCTTATTTTTGTGAGGACATTGTAAGAGACAATCGCCAGTATGTTATTATCCTCCCTAGTCTCCCTTTTTCTCTCATTCTGCCTCTCAGCCTTTTTTGTTACTTCTTCATCTTAATCTGTAACCCCCTCCCCCTATTCTTTCCTCCCCGTCCATCCTTTCTTGTTGGTCTCTCTACCTCTTTTGTTTCCTACTCTGTCACCGTCTCATTTTTTTCCTCTTTTGTAGCATCTTATTATTCCCGCCCCTCCATTTCTCTTTCTCTCTCTCTCGCTCTCTCTCGCTCTCTCGCTCTACCTCTCTCCCTGTCTCTCTCTATGGGAGTAAAAGACATATTACTCCACAACCTGGAGTGTGTCAGAACGAGAGAAAAAGAGGTCTTATTTGAAAGAACATAGCTGTGCGGTTATAAATAATAAGCAAACTGCTGAGAGGAGACACAAGACTAAAGAAGCTTTCTGATCCAGGGACCTCACTGAAAGACTGATTTACTGAAAATTAAAAAAAAAAACGATTTGATTTTAAGCATTTGAGATGGAGGGAGAGATGAAAGAAGGAAGGAAGATCCAGTTTTCGGTCCCCACAGCAGGTCCGATCCAGCTGGACCCCAGACAAGTGGAGATGGTAAGAACTGAGATTTGCACTAACTGAGTCTGACAAGATCTTGTAAGCTGGAAGCATGTTTTTTGTTATATAAAATCGGAGCTCAGTGACCACTCCAACTTGCACGCAGTGGATAAAAATAGCAGCAGATTCGCTTGTGTGAGTGTGAAAACGTGTGTGAATTCCACTGGGTTCCAGACGTGGGCTCAGAGTCTCCGTAACAAGAATCTGTTCAACAAAAAAAATGAAAGTGCCTGCATATTAACCCTTTATAGTGGTAGAGATATTTAAATGTTTTTTTTCTATTCTAAATAATTGCAATAGTTCTAATTGCAATGGTTCTAAAGTAAACTTGATAGTAGGATACCAATACATTAAAATAATAGATCTGTTAGTCACTAGATGATGCATTTAAACCCAAAGTCATGCTAACCCTGGACTATATAGCCAAAAGTACCGGGACACCATACTGCCTATCAGGGGCGTAACTAGGGTTTTCAGCGCCTGGGGACAAAGTCAGTTCCCGTCCCCTCTTCTGTCATGTTGTTCCGGACATTTTTGAGTTTTAGAACATGAAAACCTGTATTTAACCTGCATATTTTTGGGGGTATAAAAAGGATAAATAAATTTAAATAATTAAGGCAACAATAGTATTATGTAACATCAATTTGGCCACCACAGATGCTGCGCCTGGGGACAGATGTCCCTCATTGCCACCCCCTAGCTATGCCAATGCTGCCTATCATATTCTATTCCAGATGTCAGTCTCACTTTCCCTCAAGACTTCTGTGCAAGTTTGCCACTACATTGTGTCATGTGACTGTGTCCATTTGATCATTCAGTTATAATAGTATTAGAGAGTTCTTCCACTCCGAAACATCCAGAACACAACATGTCTTCATGGAGATCAGCAGATTTGTGCACAGGGTTTGAGTCTCATAGTTCCAGTGAAGGACTAATAAAAAATCACAACATACAAACATATTTTAAACAACTGTGTGTTTTAGACTTTGTGGCAACTGTTTGGTAAAAAAAAACCCACATATAGTTCTAATAGTAAGGTGATGATAAATCTTAAATACTTTAACTCTTTTATCTTTGTGGTCCCATATGGCAAATTTGTCTGCAATGTCCAGGTGTCTCTCACTTCCCTATTAAACTGTTTGTGGAAAAAGGAGAACCCAGTTAACATCAGTCAGATCTAATGTGTTTACCTCACCTATTCCAGCTTTCTGACTCATGGGGATTTATACATTTCGTTCGTAACGCTTCATTCCCACAGACATGGCGCAAAATTCTTAACATTTGAAGAACGTTTCTATAGGTTAAAACAAACTTTTGCTGGTTCTTCTATAGGGTTGAAATAGTTCCACACAGTTGATGCCATTTTCAAATATTTTTAGTTACTTTATGTCACCACATCTCTATATGCAATTGTTTAAGTCCCACCCATATGCCTTTACCCTTAAATCATGCGACGGTTTTTCACCCACCCTATCTGGGTAAAGTTTGGGAATTGGCAAATGATAAAAAATTATGAATGGGTTTTTACTTCCTGTAATTCAATAACGGTTAAATATCTTTTTTTTTAGTCGACAGTATCTGGTCTGCAGGGATTTAAACACTTTATCTGCCCGTTCTTGTAACAGTTTCTCCCTCCCACCATCAGAGGGCGTTGTCACCTGAATACTAGCGCCAAAGCCCTGCCTCTGTTTCTTCTTCTGGGTCATTGGGTATTTAAACTAGTGTTAGCACCATGCGAAGTATTGTTTGTCTCATGCCACTTACCAAGCGATTCATGTACGGACTGATTTTCTAGTTTTTGATCTTTGTCTGTTTTTTTAGCTTTAGCTCTGCTTCACGTTTGTAAATTTATCTGTTTTGTTTTTGTGGATTATCATGTACCGGCCTATGCCTGCCTTCTGACTTCGTTTAGGAACTTTGTGTTTTCAATAAAACTACTTACCTTAGGGGATCCTTCTCTGAGCCATTCATTACAGTATTCATGTTAACCCCAACCCTGCGGCCAAACCACACCCACTAAGGCTTTTTACAAGAGTATCAGCATCTTGTAGGAAGTAGATCCTTTCTTAAGAAAATTATTGATCATGTAAAAGTTTGCTAAAAGGTTGTTTGAAAGATCAGATTTGCTACTGTTTGGCTCCTAAACAAGGCCCTTAACCCTCTATCCTTCCATTTTCTGAAAGTGGGATATGCGAGGAACGAATATAGGTCACTGTGCTTTTTTATTTATTTTTACATTTTTTTTTATAAAATTAGTTTATAAAAAAATAAAAAAACAATTTTTTTTTCAATTTTTTAGTACTTAAAAGCAGTTTAACAGATTAAGAAGGAGTACAGTTTCTTTATTATTACAGGGGAATGGAAGGTCAAAAAATAAAGAAACCATCAGTGAGTCAGCATTGAAAAAGAATGCAAAAAGCCTGTTTCGTTAAAATAATAATTGCATGTAGTTGATCTTTATAGTAAAAAAAATAAACAGTTTTGGATTGTGACACTGCAGCATAGTAACATCATTCACCTCCTGGTGGTAACAGCAACTAAGCTGCGTTTACTTTTATGACACAGATACTTGATCATTAAAATATAGTAAAGTTTTCTCAGATATTGTGACATAAAAATGTAGCAGACTTAAAAAGTCGTTACACTGAACAAAATTACTAGACAAAATTGTGCATCAATCTGCCTGACAACAGATTATGTAATGTGTGTGTGTGTGTAAATTAAAAAACTAGTTCAACATCGGGTACCGTGTCACATCCTGACACAATTAGCTCGAAACAAGTACCGAATGATGAGTAGAAGGAGTGAGAAAGTGTGTGATGGAGGGATTACAGGCAGGAGAATAATAAAATGAAGAAAAAAAGGTGGATGAGTGGAGGACAGAAAAGGCTCGAGTGATTACATAACAAAAAAAATGCAGAATAAACACATATGATGACAAAAATAAGCAAATAAACTACAACTGATAAGTGACTCATATTTTATCATCAGAAGTGTATGAGAGGAACACATTCTTTGTTCTGTGAATAGTAATGGCTTGGTTAGGGTCCCACACACCACATTATGGGTATATGGTGCATGTGTGTGTGTGAGTGAAGGAGCACTTAACAAAAAAAAGGCATTACCATATAAATAGACCAGAATAAAGAGGACGGCTATAAAAGAAGGTTGAAGCGTGAGAGCGTCCGCCGTCCTGGGTGGTGGATTTCGAACTTAAGGGTCGAATATAACACACTTTTCATTAGTATCAAATGTCACATCTGATACTAGTGACGCCAAGGCCCAATTACCTAAAAGCATTTAAAGTTAGGATCGCTGTAAACGCTGTAACAAGATTAATGATGCTTTTGGGAAACTCTGTTTACAGTGTTTCTCGCTGGTGAACAAGGTGGCGTAATGTTTGATGTAGACAAAATCATTGGGTTCAAAATACATACTACATACCATGTTAACAACTATTTTAATATATATTGCAAAAAAAACGAAAAAAGCATTTATTTCACTGTTAGTCTTATCATTTATTAAATTAAAAGTGTATGTCGTTCATGTGTGTATGGTGCGCTAGACAAACGAGTGTGTGTAAGTCTGTAAAATTTGAAAAGTATATAAACTTAGGGTGAGGTCTAATTGGCTTGTTCCAAATTCCCATTGAACCCTCCCACTTTTGTTGTTAGCGAATCAATATTGTTTATACATTTTTGGCCTCATGTGATTTGAACGTCGCGATGTAAGTCATGCCGGCTGTTGTTTTTCCATTAGTTTTACATTCTTCATCTCTGAATCCGACTGATATAACATTCAACTCAAATTCACTGACTCATGCTACATTTATTACGTTACATTTATTGCAAAAAACAACTTCGATAATGAAATATTTAATATTTTAGCTAGCAGTAATATTACGTCATCACCATTGCCTGTTTTTAGTCCTGCATAATTAACAGGTTTATTTTTTAGTTTTTTTGCCCCCCCCCCCCATTTGTTTTAGGGCCAGCAGCCACTGGTTAAAATGTGGACATAAAAGCTTTAAATAAAACTATTCTGTACAAAATTCTTTACCAATTGAAACTCATCCCCTGTTCTAGCATCACACCCCTGTACACAAAGCCCCTGAGCTCCATAAAGACATGCTGTGTTCTAATAGATGTGGAAGGGTTTTGTACAGAGCTCTGGCTTCAACTTAACCACACTAAACACCTTAGCCTATTACTACTAGTCTCCCTTACTACTAATCCCCATTTCCCCATCCTTCTTTAAGGTTAAACATTACTATTACCGTTGATACTTATTACTCTTTATGTCTCAATAAAACGAATCCCATTATTAAACTTCCCATCACTGCTATACATATCTATCACTATTTCTGTTAATTCTTATTACTAGTAATTTGTATTATTCCCAGTCTCATTGCATCCAATCCCTTCATTTTTTAAATCCTAAATTAACCCGATGACTACTAATTCACATTACAGCTATTTCGTTTTTATACTAAATTAAAATTATAACTAATCCATGTGACTACTAATTCTCTGGTAGTCACTAATTCATTGTTCACACAGCATATATAGTGCCTATAGTTGTTATATTTTTATTGTATAGTCTGATGTAAGATAACAAATCCACAGCCTCTTAGCAGTTTGAGGAAAGTAAACGAAATAAAGCCAGAATTAGAAGCATTTTCATTCCCACCATCAGTGGTGTGATATACAAGGAATAAAGCACTATGCACAAATGTACAGGGGCACCGTTAGCAACGTTGGGACCTATGAAAGAATATTAGCTTGGGCCCCCTTATCACACCCACTCCACATTAGTACTACTAATAAAACATCTCTATGAGCCCCAAAAGTGCAAGGGCCCTTAGAATTGTCCTAACTCCCCCATCTTAGTGGCGCCCCTGGCACTATGAGACTTGCTTTTATCTGAAAGGCAAAACACCCTGGCAGTCACATTGCTTCATCATGGTACCTTATCGCTCAGTATTTTCTGATTGGAAGGTTTAATGGGTTTAATTTGTAGCACCATTGTTCTCAAGGTGCCACTGTTGGGTCCATGAGCAAAGCCCGAAAACCCTAAACTGCTCAATTGGTTAAAAAATTAGATGAATGTCAGTTTCTGTGGATAAGACCGTCTGCCAAATGTCAGATATTCAGGGTTGCCGCTAGCAAACTTTTGGCCCTATAAAAATCTCCAGATCTATTACACATGATTACTACTAATAAAACAGATCTATTGGGGGCCCCTAAATGTGTGGGCCCTTACAATTGTCCTAAATGATTCTGTGACTACATAAAACAGTGCATTACATCTTTGGGATATAAAAAAGAAGTAGTTGCATTGAGGATAGTTTTGGCAGCAATATTGACAAGCTCTTCTCTGAAAATGTTAAATGTGGCTAAAAAATGTGCCATCATGCAGTATCCTAACGATATGGACAAGCATGGTGTCTTAATCATGCAGGTAGACTAAAAACCACTCAAGAGAGTTTCCTATTTCAGCAGGCTTAAGACTCGAGTCTGTAGACAATAAACAAGGTCAAAGTCAAGGTACCTGGAGTCAATCCTGGTGCTGGAGTAAAACCACATCCTACGTAATCCTTCTCTTCTCCTGTTCCGCACTGTGCTTACACAAGACGTCATTCTGGATTGGGGGCATATTTTAGCACTGATTAAAGATGGACAGACATGTTGATCGGATTTCAGCCGTTTTTTGGGGATTACTTGGGAGTTGCATATGCATATTTGATAAATCCATCACGTTATGCTTCAGCTGATATCCTTAAATGTAATTAAAGAGGTGCTTAACCGAAATGCTCTGTTAATCTACAATCGAAAAAACACTGTTTTTATGCTTTTTACAATTTAAAAAGAATTTGACTTTTACTGTGGTAGCTCAGTGGTTATAGTGTTGAATTACTGATTGGAAAATTGTGGATTCAATTCCCAGCAACAACAAGCTACCACTGCTGGGCCCCTAAGCAAGGCCCTAAAACCTTAGCTGCTCAGTGTAATTAAAAAATAAAGATAAATCAATTCACTCTGAATAAAGACGTCTGCCAAATGCCAGAAATGTCTGACAGTAAAAAGCTCCAAATATATATTATGTTTATGGGGAACTGATGTAATTGGTTAGATGATGTCAAATAATTCGTAGCTTCATGATTTTTTGTTTTGAAATCAGATTCGGCGCCGGAGGCCGACCCCCGCCACGCTTTTCCGCGTGACGGATCACCCGTCTCCGGAGGAAGAGAATCCCAGCTTCCCGGTGAAGTGGAACACACTACAAACCTTTATTCATTGCTATTTTTACATGTTTAATGCTTGCCATGTGTTCAGTTATCATTTAGAACTCTTTATTAGAAATGTCACTATAAAAATAAGGTGGCATCAGTATTCCTCTATTTAATTACAACTTTTATTTTTTAGTTGTTTGTTGGTGAAAATGGTGTTTCAAAGCCCAACAACACAGACGCAGCTATTTATAAACCTCCATCACTGAAAGGTAAGAAAAGTTATATTTATGTATATGCATTTAATGATATCCCAAAGTAACAAAATTAAAACCATAATAACGCTATACTGAGCAGCTTTCAGGCCCCCAAACACACACACACACACACACACACATTAATATATCTGTTCTTTCTTCATCACCTGATTATGACCTTTTACGAAGAAAGGAAAAATTTAAGTAAAAAGAGCGACTTTGTTAATTGAAAGCGATGACAGACTTAATACGACACATGACTTGGTAATAAGAAGCTGAAAGAAAACACACACACACACACACACACACACACAGACACACACACAGATGGCTTATTGTCTATCTAACTAGGCTGTGCAGGTGTTCTATTCGACATGCGAGTCTGTAAGAAAGACAAAAACTAGATTTAAAAAAATTATTTCTCATCTCGCAAAAAAATAATGAGAAGCATGCACTGGCCCAATTTTTTCTTATCTATAAATGTGTTATTTTGTCAATGCTATCCATCACATCCATCTGTGTTTTTTATCATCTCGCTCTTCCTACTATAATAATCTCCACACTTCTAGAAAGTCTTTCAATAAAAAAGTGCACAGATGCATAGTCATGCTGGAACAGTGTTTAAGTCTCTTAGTTCCAGTGAAGGAATAATGAAACATTGAAAAAAAATACAAAAACTTTGTTGACAACTGCGTGTTTTAGACATTAAAGCAACAGTTTACGGAAAATGCACTTATGTAGCAAGGTGTCCAAAAGTTTGTCTATATAGCATACATTTTGGTATTTTGAGCACAGGCATGCGACCCCTGCAGACTAGATCCTGGTAGAACCTTCTGCGAAAACAGCTCAAATTCTGCCGATGCCGATTGATCCAGATTTTTTACGTCGCGGTTGGTTTTCATACAAAGGTTTTCAAACATTTGGCCACTAAAGGACATCCAAGGTTATGTTTTTAACCAGTTTTGTGCAGCTTTTCACTTTGGGAATGTCCTGGTTTTCTGTGTTGTTTTAGTTTGTCTGGTCCTTTTTATGTCAGCAGAATGACAAAGGTTCTCTTGTGCAATCTTTCCGTTGTATTTGCTCACTTCATGTTTTGCTGAATAATGTGTTAGTTGTCCCCTGAATTCACCTGATACCGATGACCACCGCTACCTCCACCAGATTCTTCCGTGCCAATTTTTGGCCACCAGATTATTTGGTCTGATGTCATCTTTCAGCGGTGTTGTTTTACGAGATTAGGGTTTTGGATGGCTAATTAAATGATCAGAGCTCAAGCCTAAGCTACTACGGTTGGGTCCCTGCGTAAGGTTCTTTACACTTTATGGTCCATGTGCTGTATCATGACTGACCCTGCAATCTGGCTTCCAAAGCGTCTGATAAAAAAAAAAAGGCCTTTTTTCCCTAAGGTGGATTCTGGAGCAAAAAGTTTCTCTCTGGTTACTCTACTATGCAGTCCTCAGTTATTCATGGTGTTTTAAAATGGTTGTCTGGTTTTGTGTTGTTATAGTTTTTACTTTCTTAAAAGTGCTTCCTGGGAATCGCCAACATCTAGATTTTACGCCCAAAAGTTCAATCTTAGACATCTCATTTTCTAAGACCTGTGAAATGCAACATTCATTCATCTCATTTTTAGCAATACCGTGAAATGCAACATGCAATATCTCCCCTTTTCCATTCTTTACTTCTGGCAAAGTAGCACTTTAAAATTAATTTGTTTAAAAGATTCAATTTTGGTGGGGTAAATTATGTCACATTTACTCTACAGCACTGTAAATTAGTGAAATTAGCTTCGCATATCCCAGCTTGGAAAAGTTGGGATCAGAGTGCAGGGTCAGCTATGGTACAGCGCCTCTGGAGCAAAAAGGGTCTTATTAAGGGACCTCAGCGGTGGAACAGACAATGGTGGCAGTTGGCTTGAACCTGGTTGGCCTTAACCGGTCTGCCCACAAATGCCTCAAATTGTTTTTGAAATCCATTCAACCCCTGCATTTAGGAACACAAAATTTCGAGATATTACTCTCAATTTGGCGTACTGCCTGGCACATTCAAATTGTTTTTTGAACATCATATTTCAGATATAGTCTCAATTTGCCTTCTACAATAACACCCACACATTTTGGAAAAGCTTTTCACATGGTGCATTAGGTCTCTTTGTTCCAGTAAAGGAACAATGGCATACTACAGTATAAAAGATAGAGAAATCTACACAACTGTGTCTTATTTTATTCATTTAATCACTCTGACACGACGCCGAGCAAAAACAAACTATGATTGCTTGCTAATACCTGTAGGCCAATAAAATCTGCTGTAGACTCCAGACCTACTGTTGGTCTGAAGTGATTTTATTTTGAATTTATCAGCTTTTTTCACCCCGAGTGTTACTCATGGAATATTTTTCCTGGTTGCCTTTCATTTTATAGCTGTTCAAAAAATGGCGCAAGCTCACATCAAATCCCCAGACACGCCTTCACCGGGATCGTCTGACAATGACGAGGGTTCTTTAATCGTTCCTGATGGTAAGCCTATCGTTTATTTATTAATCATTTATTAATGTTCCATCAGTAGTCCTCATATCAGTCGTTACTGGACCAGAATTGCAAAACAAGCCCTGTTTGTTGTCTATTTTTATTTCTTCTGCAGCTCCATCCAGATCAGGAAGATTGACAGAGAAGGAGAAAGTAGAACAGGAAGCAGATCATTTAAGTGCGGAGATTCCAAAAAATGTGGAGAATATGGATAATGAGGAGAAATGAAAGCTGGATAAGGTGGAAACCAGACAGGAAAAGTCCTCTGGATTACTTATATATGACAGTTTATGAAAAGAAGCATATTTTTATAAAATAAGAATATAAGAATTAAAGGGAAAGAGATCGAGAGAGAGAGAGAAAGAGAAGAGAGAGAGAGAGAGAAATAGAGAGGTCCTGCTGAAGGTCATTGTATGAAGAAGTGAAGAGAGAGAAGCTGTTGAAATATGAATGTGTACCTGTAATCATTTCACATAGAAACTTAAGGTTTATTGGAAAATATGCACATGTTAATAAAACACATACTAAAGCCATGAATTAGTTGCTTTTATATGTCTGCTTCCAATGTCTATCAGAAAACTACTTTCATTTTTATCTGGAATCGAATGTTTGAACATTAAACAACATATAAAAAAATGTATTTGATGTTTTCATTTTAAGTGTTGATGCTTTTATCTATTCTTTATTTTATAGCATATCAGAACTGGGCACATACACGTTTTCATTTAGTGGCTTTTTACTGGAGATGAAAAATCCAAATCCATTTACGGATTAAAATTCGTCAGAATCATTTATTGAATTGATCCAATTTTCATGGGTCATTTAAGTCACTTGAGCCACATAAGGATTCTTACTGCTTTTACCATGTTCTTTTCACTAGAGGACACTCAACAAATCCATTGAATCCCTAGACTTGAATATAACACACACACGTGGACTCCTTCTGAGTCGGCCGGCTATGGATCTGCTAAATCCCAAATTTCGGGTGAATCAGCATTCCATCAGTATTTATGAGTCACTTATGATTTTGACCATGCCCTAAGTTTCCCAAACAAAGTGAGCTATTTGTTCCTACAGTCTTAGCAAACAGCAAATGCTTTGCTTTGTGTGCTTTGTGACAATCACCATTGTAAAAAGCGCTATACAAATAAAACTGAATTAAATTGAATTCAAATCTGAATCATATAAAGAATTTGGTTATTTAACCCAGATTCACTCATCCATACTATTCCCTTCATCTTTTAAAACAGGACATCATTTCACTCGTTCTTATTAGGCTATGCCTTAATTTAAACTTTAGAGGATTTGTGATCCAAGGTTTAGCCCCACTGGGCTCTGCTTTTCACAAGGTGAAATTTTATCTTTCGTTTACCGTTTTCAATTCTAGAACATTACAGCAGACACCCTATCCCGAGTTTATCAGCCCAACATGACTCCCAGTCAAGTGACCATTCTTCCTTAACGCAATGTAAATGTCTTTATTTGTCACATATACTTTACAACATAGTGAAATCTGTTGCTTCCCATATCCTATCTTAGAAAGTTGGCATCTTAGTGAGACGGGGTCAGAGCGCAGGGTCAAAGCGCAGCGTCAGCTATGATACAGAGGTCCTGGAGTAGTAGGGGTTAAGGGTCTTTCTCAGGGACCCAGCAGTGGCAGTGCCAATGTCTTCCTGAGCTTTCAATCAACGACTCAGCGCCTTAACCTTTTAAGCCATAACTGCCCCTTTTGTAAAGCCTCCCTTCATTGTAAAGCCATCACCACTGCACATTCCGCATTGTCCCTGGACCCATGTCGTTGTAGACTTTGTTACAGACCTCCTGAGATTGTTTTTTTTACATGCAACCTGTTAACGTTCGACAGGTTCACTAAAGCCTTCTAAATTCGCCCCCATAAAGGTTCCCCCTTCTGCTTTTGAAATGGCAGAAGCTCTGTTTTACCAAGTGTTTCATCACTATTGTCTTCCAGAGGATATCGCTTTAGACAAAGGACCTTAGTTTATTTCCCATGTGGGAAAGGCCTTCTTCAATCTGCAATCCAATAGCCAGACTGTATGCAAAATTATAAAATTTGGGAGTTACCTCCGCGCCTACCTTCAGGACAACCAACATTGCTGGAACCACTTCCTACCCTGGACCAAGTATGCCCAGAACTCCCCAAAGGACCATGGGCCTTACACTATTCAAATGCATACTTGGTTACCAAATGCCCCTGTTCCTATGGACTGACATGCCAGTCAACATTCCAATTGTGGCAATAGTAAAGCAGTCCGGAGACGCAAGGACTTTGCTGACACCAGACACTCCACCACTCTGCTACCAGCAAGTAGACAAGGTCTCGCTGTCCACCCGAGACAGCAATCTCTGACTGCCCAGTCGTAAACTAAGCCTCCAGTACATCAGACCGTTTACCATCCTGAAACAAGTAAACGATATCACTTACCAACTCCAGTTACCAGAACAGTATCACATTCAGCCCAATTTTTGTGACATTTTTCTCTTAAAACCCTTCACGAAACCATCTATTTATTCCACCACAGAAACTGGCGAGTCCAGGGTGTCCCCTCCTCTGGAGGTTGACCCTGACACCTCTATCTACCATAAAAACTAAATCTAAGGATTTGGACCAGAGGAAAGATCGCAGACAGAGCTCAACCCCGGCCTTCTTACTGAGTTCCACTATTTAAATTCATTAAGATACCAATTTTTAAAAAATTACCATTATCACATTTATCTTCTAAGAGTTTCCATAGTCATTTAGTGTATATACAGTGTTCGATTTGATCAGAAATTACTTTTACTGTGACGACAAAGCTGATTAAGCCGAACAGCTTCTTTATGTCTTGAACAATTGATCCATTCTTAAAGAAATAGTCTAGTTGTTTTTTTATACAGTTACAAGTTCATCAGCAGAGATAAATGAGTTGCATGTATCAACATACAGTAACTGTGTCTTTCTCGATTTGTTGTAAACATTATTTCTTCGCTAAAACTAAGAGACTCAAACACTGTTTCAGTGTGACAATGTCCCTGTGCACAAAGCCTGAGAGCTTCATAAAGACCCTGAATACATGAGTTTTCTGGGAGACTTCGAAAGCACTAGCTCCCCAGCACACACACACACACACACACACACGCTACAGCTTATGCTAAGCACGTTACTACACCACAAGACCTTTTATCCCCACTCTAGAATTACATCAGTTCCAGTTAAGTGTATAAATTTAGGCTAATTAGAGCACTTTTGATTTGTGAAGGTTATTCAAACAATGTGCGTCAGAAAAATATTTTGTCACTTAATTTACTCCCTTTTGAGGTTTTGCTTAATGTAGAAGCGATCGAACCATTTTCTGGTTGTTATCTGTACATAATCGGCCACTTTAAAATGATAAAACATTGAGTACCAGTTGTACAGTACCAGAAATAATGATAATAATAATCTCTTCTCTAATCCGAAGAGAACAAGTTTTTAGGGACCATGGTAATTTTCTGGATTACGATGATGACTGCCTTATCAGCCGATACAGATTTCTAAGGGCACGTACATGACCATTCCCGGCCACAGCAGAGCCTCGTCCCCATCTCGGATACTCAGACCACATCTCTGTTATTCTAATTTTAGCATACAGACCGTCAGATGCTCTAACGCAGTTTTAAAGCTGGTGAAAACCTGGCCAACAGGGACTACTTCTGCTCTTCAGGACTGTTTTAAGTGCACTGACTGGCAGATGTTTAGGGTGGCTGCAACCAACAGCAACGCTATTAACCTGTAGGAGTACACAACATCAGTGATCAGCTACACTGCCCACAGCTACAGCTCAGCCCACTGCTGTTCACACTGCTGACTTATGACTGTGTAGCAACGCACAGCTCAAATCACATTGTCAAGTTCTCCGATGACACGACTGTGGTGGGTCTCATTAGCAAGATCGACAAGTCAGCATACAAAGAGTTGGTGAAACAGCTAACAGGCTGGTGTAGAGCCAACAACCTGTCTCTGAACGTCGACAAGACTAAGGAGATAGTCGTTGACTTTAGAAGAGCAAAGAGCGACCACCCTCCACTGAACATCGACAGAGAGTGGTAGAGATCGTCAAGAGCACCAAAAATTCTTGGTGGTTCACCTGGCGGAGAACCTAACCTGGTCACTCAACACCAGCTCCATCAGCAAAAAAAGCCCAGCAGTGCATCTAATTCCTGCGTAGGCTGAGGAAAGCCCATCTTCCACCTCCGACCCTGACCATGTTCTACAGAGAGAACATTGAGAGCATTTAAACAAATTAAACAGCGCCGACCAGATTATAAAAATGCTGTTCTCACTATCCTCTGCAGGATCTTGCGATCCAAAGCAGTGCAGATCCCCAACCAGACAGTAATGCAGCTGCTTCGGATCGCAACATTCCTGCAGAGGATAGTGAGAACAGCATTTTTATAATCTGGTCGGGCGCTGTTTAATTTAACGTTCTGTGCAGTGTCCTGTAGTGTCTGTTTTTGTCCTGTACTGTCTGTTTTGCACTGTTTGCACCAGGTTGCACACATGCACTTTATATTGCTGAGACAACTTATTTCTAGTCTTAGCTTTGTGTTGTTCTTCTGTCAAGTGGCTCTTTGTTGTTTTCTTGTTTTGTGTAATTCTATGTTTTGTGTAGCACCATAATCCTGGAGAAACGTTGTTTTATTTTACTGTGTACTGCGTCTGCTATATATGGTTGAAATGACAATAAATCTTCTTAACCTTGAACTTGAATATAATTAGTAACAAAAGACATATTTTTTTTTTTTACCAATTCCATTAAGGAGTGGCTTATATCTGTGAGTGTGTCAGTGATATTTTTCAGGTCACTGTTAATTTCCCTGATGGCCAAAAGGATTTTCTGTTGCGACTCCAAAACAGCATGGGGGGGCGGACGGACGGACTGATGTCTTTTGTTTGTAAGCACATTTACAGCTTTGTCCGTAAGCTTTGTCGAGTCTTTGTACATGAGGCCCCAGGTGGGGTTCTCCACCAGGTGGACACCAAGACATTTGATGCTCTTGAAGGTCTCAAATGATCCTTCGATGTCCTCTCGAGGTCCTTCGATGATAGTCAACAACAATCTTCTTAGTTTTGTCAATATTTAGAGAGATTGTTGGCTCTACACCTCCTTTAATCATTTTTACGCTAAAATTAAATTTTTTTATGGTATAAGTCAACTATAATATACATTTTGAGAAAATGCCGACAATTCAAACGATTAAATCGACCTTATAGCCACTAGGTGGCAGTAAGCGCAGTTATTCGGTCTGGCGCGTCAGCTGCTGGAAAAAAAAAAAAGAAAACTGACAACTTCCTTGTCGGGGAAAGCGCAGGATTAGCTAGCCAGCTGTTGTGGTTAAAAAAAAGAAGAAGCTAACATCAGCTGTCGTATATTACACACACCAGACATAGATATGATTTGTTTTAATAAATATTAAACAACAGTTGCATCATGACTGATAGTCCAGGTGAGTGGCGTGTTTATATAACTAGGCTACTAAAGGTATAGCTAACTAGCATAACACTGTTCACTTAGCAAGTCTCTGGTAATTTTTTTTTTTTAAATAGCGCTAGTGCAATTTACAGGTAAAACCTTAACAGTTATTTAACCCTTTTTTTTAGATTAGATAAATACTGAGTGAATATAGATGCTAACTCCAGACAGTTAGCGAAGCTAGCACTGGATGCTAATGTGACGGAAGCGCGAAATTCTTTTTGTAGATTCAATAAGGAAGCCTTTTACACAGCCACATATTTGGGCAGTAGACATCTAACTTTTTTTTATCGTTTATAAATTTTGTTATTTCAATAAACACGTTAAGTTTTGTAGTTCATTTTTCTTATGCAACTTTTGAGTACCGTTAGCTTGTTTGCTAACATTAAGCTAATGTTACCTTAGCATCTCAGATAAGCATCTTGGTTCACTAACACGAGACCAAACATTTGACTAATTACTCAGCAGCTTGAGTATAAATACTACAAAAATAAGTATTATTGAGGCGCGAGCAGCGGTCTGTGTAGCCGGAGGTGGTGACGCCCTGCGCCGGACTGAAACTATTTTTGCGGGGGTTTTTTTCTAGCGCGTGCGTTGATTTACATGTATTTTTAATGCAATAATTCGGCGCTAATACATTCCTGAGGTGTGGGGGGGGGGCGTTAAGCGCGAGACAATGCGCGCTTTAATGACCGCACGCGACTTTTAATACATCGTTTTGAAGCTGTGTGTGTCGTACAGACTGTCGCGATATATTTACATTTACGGCATCTGGCAGACGCCCTTTTTATTATGCAACTGAGGGTTAAGGGTCTTGTCTTGCTAAGGGGCTGGAAATCTCAATCTCCTGGGTAGCAGACCAACACCTTGGCCTCTAAGCCCCCCCCCCCCCCCCCGGATAAATTGTCTCTGAGATCATCGTGTTGAACGATATGATTGTCCTGTTGATAAACATGTTTTAAAAACATGCATTTATATAGTCAAAAGTATTGCAACATCTGATCATCACATCCATTTATTCATCCTATTCCAGATGTGGTGTGTTGCTCGTCCTCCTATAATAACATCCACGCACCTGGAAAGACTGTCCAATATATTGTTAAGCATCATTTATTCACAATAGTATGAGTGAAATCAGATACTAATGTTGAGGTGAGGAGGTCTGGGGTTCAGTCGGGGGTTCCAGTTCATCCCAGTGAGGTGGAGTCGGAATCTGGACTCTGTACAGGACATGAGAGTTCTTCCACTCTAAAACATACAAAACACAGCATTACTTTATGAAGATCAGGGGTTTTGTGCACAGGGATATTGTCATACTGAAACACTAAGGGTGTGTTGTCATGCTTGATTAAAAACAATCTCTGGTGCGATTGCTTGGTTGGTCCGGTTTATTTAAGTGAGTATTAACACTGCCATCCGATCTATGGTGCCCACCAAACAAGCGTGTCATGTCTTTTCTGCGCACCAAAGGAATATGAACATGACATGGACCAAATATATCTAATCGGACCAAAATTCCACAAAGTGACACCGCGATTCTTTGATTTTGAAGGACAGGAGCATACCTGGTTCTGCTTATCAGAGAACCTCTGCTGCCCATTACCCCTGGAAACACCGTCATCTTACAGTAGAACGGAGGAAATCAGTGTGGTGTTTTAAACATTTTAGGAGCTTTTCATGAATTCTCAGCTGGTAAATGTAAAACTATTTATACATGCACACGATGATCGCATTTAATCCAGTAAACAGCCAAAAATGCCAGTGTAAACTCTAAGGGAACCGAATGAAACAAACTACAAGTTTGCTGCTTGTGGAAATATTAAGTAAACACCAGGGTTTAACATCAACATTCCAGAGGGTGCACAACAAATATCGTGTTGTTAATTAAGTGTGTTTACTTTTCAACTAAAGTAGTTGTTATGTAGTAATGAAGTCAGTCATTTCACATTGCATTATCATTATTATATATATATATATTTTTTTGTTAAAAGTTAAGACAGCATTGTCTAATCTTCTTTGTAAATTGTTTGTTTTGTTACAGGATTGCCGTCCGGTGAAGACCGGAATTTAGAAATACAGGGTTCAGTGCCTGTATGCAATATAGCAGCAGAGGAAAGTCAAGAAGGAAATGCCTTTAATGACAAGCACTTCTGTGAGCTTCCTTTTTATTAGTCTCACCTTTATTGTGTATTATCCCCCCCCCAAACACACACACAGAAACACACACACACAGTTTCCCTTTTTTCCCCACATACTTTCCCTTTTTCATTTTGTTGTTTTTCTCCTAAACGTCTCTTCTTTTACAGACTGTGAAAGTTGCCGTAAGCTGTTCTTAGATCAGTGCGACGTTCACGGCCCGCCGTTGTTCATCTCTGACTCTCCCACACCCATGGGAGTTCCTCAGCGGGCTCTACTCACGCTTCCTCAAGGCTTAGTAATCGGCAGATCCACAGCTCCTGCTGCAGGACTTGGGGTTTTCAACCAGGGACAAAATGTACCACTTGGAACACATTTTGGCCCTTTCGACGGAGAGGTCGCCAGCTCAGAAACAGCACTAGAAAGTGCTCATTCGTGGGTGGTAAGTGGGCTTGGGGGGTATTAATTTTAGTGTGGTTTAGCAACAGCTTGAATCAGTTGCAGTTATTAACGATTTTATCTTAATTTCCTAGATTTGCAGAGGGAACGATCAGTGCGATTACGTTGATGCAGAGAGGGACACTCATTCAAATTGGATGAGGTAAGACGTTTTTTTTTTTTTATTCTTAATTTCCTGCAGCATTAAACTATTTTAATTACAAAGTTTACAAAGTTAATTACTTATTTTGTAAAAGTACTCCTCTACTCTCATTTTGTTTTTGGCTTATTAAAGTCGGCATGATAATCAATGAGCTAAATAACTTTTCTGTGATAGAACTTTATTTAATAACGGTGTTATGAACACATTTCTGATATTTCAGTGTACATCACAGCATTCGTCACTTAATGACGTTTAGGGCACAGCTGTTAGAAGGAGCAGAATACAATTGGCTACTTGAGTAGTGTAACTCTGCCTTCTCATTTGCCCTGCCCACTCTCCCAAGCTCTATTAACATGATGTCTGACAGACATAAAGTAGGGTAAAGGAATAGAGAGAGAGGGAGAAGGAGAAATGCCCTATAACGGTTGCTACACAGCAGCCACGGGAATGCATAGGCTTTTAATCGTAATCCATCTAAACGTTTGCAACAATCAGATTGACGTGGGTGATGTTGCGTTTTTGAATCGGAGGAGGATATTTTTTTGGTGCTGGTGGGAACGAATAGCGAACGAGAGGCTTTCTAGCCGTAAGCATAACAGTACAAATAAGATATAAACGAACAAATAAAAGGTGAACATTAATTTATTTGTAGCGTTTTTATTCCTAAAATATTATATAGTTTTATAGACTTTTTGTTTGTAGGTACAGACCTCCATTGGCAGTTTTTCCTGAGGCTTTTTTAATATTCATATCGATATCAGATAGATGTTGCTTTGACCAAAATTAAGAAATATGTTGTCATATAAAAATTTGGCCATATTGTCCAGATCTAGAAGACACTAAAATTGTTATTTAGAAATTCTGCTCTTTACATTTACATTTGAATGAGCGTTTAAGGGTTTAGGCTCAACAGCGCCAGTCCAACAGATAACCACTGAGCTACCACAAAAATGTATGCGTTTCCTTATGGGTTATAAAAATAAATCAATATTTATTGATTTGTCAGTGTTACTTGAAATATCTTAATATTTTGTCATCATTAGCTCAACTGTCTTTGCAGGTATGTAGTTTGTTCACGGAACGAAAGTGAGCAAAATCTGGTGGCGTTTCAGCAGGACGGACGCATCCTGTTCCGTTGTTGCCGATCCATTTATCCTGGGCAGGAACTGAAAGTGTGGTACGCGGAGGACTATGCTCAAAGCCTCAGCACCTTGTGGGATAAAGTCTGGGACAAGAAGTGCATGCCTCTAGGTAGTAATGTTCTGGGACAATCAAATGTAAACGATCGACTGATAACATTTTAATACCTCTACCATCTTTTTTTAGGAAGAAACGATGAAGAAGGCTCACAGCTTTGTCCGTGTCCCTACTGTCAGTATTCCTTTCCAGCTGCTGTCTACCTACACAGACATGTAAGGCGCTCGCACCCAGATGAGTACCCACACCTGCTGGAAACCCACGCGCTCGAGCCTAGCGACCAGGTGCCGGAAATGAATTTGGATCAATGTCTGCTTGCCTCTTATGCCCCGCCTCCACCCCAAATACAGCAAATGACAAAATCCTTTGAGAGCCAGTTTCCAGCTCAAGGAGGCCAGACAGAGCAGTCAGACCCGACTGATTCACCACACGGAAATAGCAGTAGTCCGACAGACCCAACAGACCAGACGAATGACTCCGGGGATGTTCTGGGGTCGAGAAACAAATGCGACGAATGCGGGAGAGGATTTTTGCGGGCATGCCACCTTAAAAGGCATCAGCGCACGATTCACTCAAAAGAAAAGCCATACTGCTGTAGCCACTGCAGAAAATGCTTCAGTCAGGCAACTGGGCTGAAGAGACACCAGCAGATCCACCAAAGTGAAAATGAAAGAGCAATAGGCGCTGAGAAAGAGGACGCCGTCTATCCCTGTAGTAAATGCCCCTTGTCTTTCGTATCCAAACTCAACCTCTACAAACATCTCAAAAGACATCACCACAGAGAATATATGAATCTAGTTGACAACGAATCTCTTAATGGCGAGTCAGCATTGCAACAGGTAAACGCTTCGGACAAACACGATCCTCTGTACAAACCCCCGACCAGGCTTCGAAGATCGGCTTTAAACTCAAACAAGACTGGGAATCAAAAGAGGAAAATACAGACGGGCCGTCCCAGAGGCAGGCCACCAAAAATAAAAAATAAACACCTCCTGAAGCCAGTCAAAGACACGGCTCAGGAGGAGAGTCAGAACAAGTGTTCAGAGGCTGATCAACCTGCTACTGATCCTGAGAGTACAGCAGTTTCAGCAGAGTGGACCGAAGCAGGCAGCAACGAGCCCCAGGAAATGGCGCAAGAGTGCTGCTTACATGTTTGTGGCGAGTGCCTAAGAACCTTCAGCAGTCTCCATCTTCTGAAAAGCCATGAATGCATTCAGCAGGGCGATGAACCCTATGGCTGCTCTCGCTGTGAGCTCTACTTTAACCGGCTGTGCAACCTACGGCGTCATGAACGGACCATCCATGCCAAAGAGAGGCCCTACTGCTGCACACTGTGCCTTAAGTCCTTCACACAGTCCTCAGGCCTGAAGCGGCATCAGGAAAGCCATGCGCGCAAACGAGCTCATCGCCAGAGCACTGCACTGGCCAACGCCACCATCTTCGCCTGCGACCACTGCCCCTTCTCCTTTACTGCTGAGCGATATCTCTATAAACACATCCGCCGCCACCATCCAGAAATGACCACAAAGTACCTCAGCTTTAACGAGGGCGATATGCCATCCAAGGATCACACCTGCACTCAATGCTCCAAGACGTTTCAGACAATACGGGGCTTTAAGAATCATGCCTGCTTTAGACAAGGGGACCAGCTGTACCTGTGTCCAGACTGTGGAAAGGCCTTTAGCTGGTTCAACAGTCTGAAGCAGCACCAGCGCATTCACAGCGGAGTAAAACCTTATGTTTGCTCGCAGTGCGATAAAAGTTTCGTGCACTCGGGACAACTGAACGTTCACATGCGAACACACACCGGGGAGAAGCCTTTCCTGTGCGCAGAGTGCGGCGAGAGCTTCAGGCAATCGGGCGACCTGAGGCGGCACGAGCAGAAGCACTCGGGCGTGCGGCCGTGTCAGTGCCCTGACTGCGGGAAAAGTTTTAGTCGACCGCAGAGTCTCAGGGCCCACCAGCAGCTTCATAAGGGCACAAAACTTTTCCCTTGTACGCAGTGCGGAAAAAGCTTTGCCCGCCGGTACCACCTTACTCGCCATCATCAGAAAATGCATTCTTGATTATCCAGGCCAAATACCCAGGGCCCTTCCGAAGTTCCAGTTATTCATTGAGATGTCATTACCGTCAGTTTTCTATTGAACATTTTGTTTTTTTTTTGTTTTGTTTTTTTTTTAATTCAGCTTATGGAATAACTGATAGAAAAACATCTGGCAGGTAAAAAATGTTTGCAGATGTGCAGGATCTCCCCAACTGTTCTTACAGTTTACATCTTTAAGCCTAAATTATGTTTTAGATATTAAATATCTAAAATAACATTGCAAGTACCGCAGATATCCGTAATCTATGATATCCCTAATGTTCCAGCTCTGAAATGAAATGTACTAAGACCTTAGAAATGATTCTCTTAATGAGTCGGAATGAATTCTGTGCTCATCCTTAATAAAAGGTTTTGTAAATATTGAACATCTGGAATTGTCGTGATGGACAGTTTGAGCTTTGTGGTAAATGTCAGTGGTGGTCGGCTACATCAACTCCAGACTTCGGGTGAACCTTTAGATTGGTTTATGTTTCAGCGAGTGTCTTGACAAAAATTTCAAACATACCCCACCATTCATAAAACAACAGCGGTAGACAGGTGGTATTGTAGAAAAATGTCAAAGGAACGCAACTGCAGTATTGATAGTAAGATGAATGTCAGAAGTTACAATCATGAATCGGTGAAACTTCAAGATTGGAAAGGTTTAAACTTTGTTGTCGTTTTTATGTTTGGATGTATTTCCTTCTTGTAGTACAATTTGCAGTTGTTTTTTAATTCCAATAATTCATACTAAACAGACTTTGTAAGGTAGGATTTCTATACGACTCATATTCAGCATGTACTTTTGTAGTTTACAAAATCCCAACTAAAAATAAATATTTAAAGTAGATGGGAAAAGACTTTCTAGTATCTTAAATGAAATTTAGGCTTTAAAGGTTTTTTTTTTCATATTAGTGTATGCAATACTGTATTATGGAAAATGATAATAAATATATTACCTACAATTTTAAGCTTCATCATTTACTTCACAACTTATCTAATGTAAAACATAAGCAGGATTGGGCAACCTTTGTTCTTCGAGTTGGTTTGTCCTGCTTGATGTCCAACTCTCCCTCTCCTGCTTATTGCTGATTTACGTAAATCAGGTGTATTTAGTCAATCGGAAGATGGAAGCAGGATAAAGGAACTTTAAAGAACCAGGGTTGCCCATCCCTGGATCTGAGTAACTGAGTAATTGTGATAGCTAGATGACGTTTGCGGATCATCTTCAAAACGACAAAGTGTGTGTGCTGCTCCTGGATAAAGGGATTATTACCTACCAAAACTTGCCCAATGAAGGATGATAGTTTAACCTGTGATAACATCAATGGACACCAATAATGCCAATAAAGTCTCAATAATAGTTGTGGGTAGAAAACTTGTCTGGTCCAATCATGCATAAGAAGAGATTCCACTGAAGAGGGGTTATTAAAAAAAGGTGAAATTAGTGTTACAGAGCTTTCTGTGTATGAGGCATAGTCTCAGACTGGTCATACTGCCTATGACAATGGGCATGCCAGCATCAGGACCAGGAAGCACTGGTAGAAGATGGTCTGGTGTATGTTCTGCTGCAAATCATTAAAAACATCTATGTGGTTGTTCTTTATAACATGTACCACCATCCTGAACATTACTGCAGACCACACCTACACTCAAAAACCTCATACAGCAGTATCGTGTCCAGGTGGAAAATACAGAAATGATGGACAAGGAATATAAGGATTTTAACCATCAAACCTCCAATTAGTTTGATGGTCCAGTGGTGAGTTGTTGATCTAAAAACCAGGAAGACATGGGTTTACGATCCACCAACACCAGCCAGCCAATGTTGAGTCCTTGAGCAAGACCCTTAACCCTTCCTGTTTTGGGGGTGCTGCATCATAGCTGACCCTGCACTCTGACCCCATCTTACTAAGATGGGATATGCGAAGAAAGAATTTCACTATGCTGTAAAAAGTATATGTGACCAATAAAGGCATTTACATTTACAATTTTGCTATGGATAAACAAGTCTAAGTCATGGTTCATCCACCTTGCCTCGTAAAGAATCCCTGCTAATGCAAAGCTGTAATCAGGTTTTATCGGTTTTAGCTTGTTAGCATCCTAATCTTCATAAAACATGCCCACATTTCAAGTTTTAATAAAGTCCTTTAATACCTTCTCTTAATAGGTCGGATAAGTGTCAAAATAAGTGTCACAGTTCGATTACTCACTGGCGGCATCTAGTGGTGAAATTGTGTAACTGGAGGAAAGGCTCAATGTCTGTCTGAATCTGTTAAGTAAAAGGAAATCGCGCCGTCACCAGGTGTCAGAATTGTCAATTTTTTAGCCATTTTTATAAAAAAAAAACGATAATAATGTAAGAATTTAAATACTTTATGCAGTAACAACATACAAAACTAATTCATTTATATATTAACCATAATTAGAACACAACCCAAAAACCATTTAGAAAACCCTAATATATATAAAAAGTTAACTATAACAGAAACATATATCCCCGTTAAATACCTAAACCCGAACATATGAACCAGAAAATCAAAGATCAACATCACATACTGAAACAAATAATAATTAGGTTGGATAACGGACCCCTAAAACTTAGGCTAATATGGTATTAGTATAAAATAACGGATAAATTAATGACAAAATATATTAATTTCTAAATGCTTGTCATGAACTATATATATATATATTACACGCTACGCACTGAATAGAAAACTGAATTATAAAAAAAGCTTTAAAAAATAAACAAAATTTCACTGCAATAAAAAAATCATGACTTAATCCTGTTTAACAAAAATGATCATTTAAAAGGGTTACAAAAGAAGGACAGATTCCAGTAACAAAAAAACTTTTCACAAAAAAAATCTTTGAACAAAAAAACATTTTATTTGGATTTACATGACTTGCATGTGTATTATAATCCCATAGCAGAATGATTGTAAACTCGATTGTTCGTATTTGTCGCACAGGTTCTGTAAATCAGTTCGTTTTTGAGAGTCGGTTGAAAAAATGAATCATATTACTTTGAATCTTTGAATCAACGTACAGTCTGGGAAAGGCGGTTTGCGCAGACTACGCGCATGCGCAGACGGAGCGAAAGTATGGCGACCGCCAGAGAGAAGTTCGTGAGTGCGGAAAGCACAGTGAGGAGAAGACATAAAGAAATAAATCCTAATTTAGTCAAAGAGTCGATCAGACAACAGCAACAGTGAGACGTGCAACCAATGAACCGACACACAATGAGACATGCGATAAGGAAGAAAAGATTCAGTTGGGAACAGGGACTTACTGGCTTACTAGGGTTGTGTTACTGCGATCTGTTGCCTTTATTTATTGTAAGTTAATGTTTTAGTTTGGTTGCAGTCAGAAGTTGCACATGGCACCTTTATTATTCACTAAAATTATTATAAGCCCATATAAATATTTATTAGTGGATGTTATAAGTGACCAAGTGACCAGTTTTCTTTAATGTTACACATTTATACAGTGTTGCAGGTTATATTCTATATCCAAGTATAACAACATCATTAATTGATTATAACCTCAATTAAAATTTAATTGCAACTCAATAAATCTTTTATTTTCTTGTTTTTTTTTTTTTAGTTGTTGCCTTTAGTGTGGCATACAACCAGAACAAACAGCTGATTGGAGAGAAAGGTCTCACACCTTGCACTGACTACCTGCGGAGCATCAAGCGTTATGTGGGTGGGAAGATTGGCATGGCTGCGCTCACCTACGCTCCCACCATCCTGTGGTTCCTGGACTGGAAAGATATGAATGGCAACCTGGATTTTATTGCCCTGGTAGGATTGACGCTCTCTGGCTTTGTCCTTGTATTCGGGAGAGCCAATATGATTATCATGGTAGTGCTGTGGATCCTGTATCACTCCATAGTAAATGTCGGACAGCTGTGGTGAGGACACACACACACACGTGTCTAAAATGCTGTTAATAATGCAAAATGTGATGCGATGTATCATTACTGCTAGTTAACGGTTAAAGAACTCAATAAGTGTATCGTGAATTTGAGCTCAATGTGGGTTTATTATAAGTGTTTGCATTATTAATGTAATCATTCAGCCCTTTATATCAATCAGATGCACAGATTTAAAAAATGTACTACTAATGTTGTCCCCTAGAGGGAGGCAAAGAGAAAACAATTAACGACATGGCTTACAAAAATCCAATTAAAAAAACTATAAAAGCAATATTGATTCGCTAACAACAGATGTGGGAGGGTCTGGTGAGAATTCGAGCTCAACCTCAAATCACATGTTGTTTTTAAATTTGTTTATATTTTTTAATAAATAACATTAAAAGTTTAATTGTTCGGCTAAGCGGTTTTATTCTGCTATTAATTTTATTATATTTAACTTATTGTTAATACGATAAGTCGCTTTTTTTCTTTGGATGACCCCTGATGACCGGCCGCTACTGATTTGCAACTACGCTGTACCTGTATAACTGCAGAGAGTACCTGTATAACGTCATACTTAAATATTGTGTTAAGTAGATTAGCAAGGTATTTGTTCATTTTTGGAAGCAAATATAACCCTTTTTCTAATAAATCAGTTTCCGTTTACTTTTTTAGGTATTCCTTTGGTGAGTATGATCATTTATTGTAATGTATTTCAATAAAAGTGGATTATTAAAAAGGAATATTTTCCTCATAATCACCGGTGTCTGTAGTATTACCATTGTCCCCGTGATGCATGCAGGCTGGGAGAGTCAGTTACTCGAGACGGGATTCCTTAGTATTTTTCTGTGTCCTGTATGGAGTCTTGCACGGTTTCCTCGTCACTGCCCACCTTCCATCATCTCCATCTGGTCTTTCCGCTGGCTCATCGTGCGAATAATGCTCGGGGCGGTACGTATTGCACACGCAAACACTTACAAACATTAAAACCGCTCGAGAAATATTGCTCCGTGGTCCCGTTCTGTCCCACACACACTCGTTGTAGGTGGTAATCAGGGTCTGTATATTAAATATGTTTTCCAAAGAGGTTCATGCAAATTGTCGTCAATTCTATGCTAACATCCTAGTGTCGGATTAGCATTTTTGAGGTGACTATTTATGGTTAAAAATGGGTGTTTACAGGGTGGGATATAGGAGTGATTCACATGCACACACTTGCAGGGGACATGTGATATATAAAGAAAACTCTGTTTACAGCACTGTTGCCTCACAGCAAGAAGGGTTCGATTTCGATTTCTGGGCAAGTTTCTTTCTGTGTCGAGTTTGACGAGCTTGTGTGGGTTTTACTCCGGGTTCTCTGGTTTCCTCCGACAATATGTTAGATTGATTGGTGATTCGAAATTGCCCATAGGAGTGAGTGTGAGTGTGAGTGTGTGTGTGGCCCTGTGATGGACTGGCGACCTGTCCAGGTTGTCCCCCTCCTGTCTTTCAGAGACGGCTGGGATAGACTCCAGCAGATCCCTGTGACCCCGAATTAGGGAATAAGCGGGTGGAGAAGATAAATGAATGAATGAACACTGTTTACAGATGTGCGGTTTTATAAGTCGGAATATATTTTGACATACGCTATTTCTGGCTATCGGGCATCTGTACACGTTAAGTAAAGATTCTACGCACAGTTTAAAAAACGAGACCCCAGATCTTCGTCTCGGCATGCAATATCCGAGCAAAAGTATGTGAACCCCCATATAAATAAATAAATATGTTCAGGTGTTTAAACCACTTCTATTGCCGACCAGTGCATAAAATCAGGTTCTTTCTTATAAACATACATTTGTTGTGGACTGGGTCGTCCTAAAGAACTCCCACAGAAGCATGTACTGTGTCCGTATCAGCCTGGCCTTGATTGGATTAAAACACAGTCTGTACACACTGACACAGGATTTTGGGGAAAATATCTCAGATGAAAAAAAACTTAAGTGTGGTTTAGTACTCATAGTCAGGCCGAACTATGTTGTAGTGTACAACGTACCTCCGTAAGCATAAATAAGGTGTCCCGGTTATACTGCATGTGAGGATGCTAACGCTAACACTACTACACACTAAATACACATAGTCACGCAAAACTGATGTTACGATGTTAATTCTAACAATAATAATTTGTACAGTTTAATGTGAAATGACCGAATTGGCGATTATTAGATTTAATCAGCGTCGCTAGTGCGACTTATTGTAATGCTTTTTTATTTTGTTAGTTGGTCATAAACAAAAGTGTTAGACATGTATGAATTTCGCAAATAACTGCAATTGCATGTTTCAAACAGAGATGACGGCAAAGAGGCAAAACTTACAGACTGCAGCTTCAAACCAAGCTGATCAGTCGAACCTGTAAAGTCGGCAAACTGTTGTTGATGCCCTTGCATTCAATTTTTTTTTTTATACATAACATTCCGATATCCAATAATTTGAAAAAAAATGTAATATTGGAAAAAAAAAAAAAATATTGACGAAGCCGATAATTGGCTTTGTAGAGTAGGTATTAGATGTTTGTGTTTCAGGTTGGTAAACAATTATATTAAAACTGTAATTTTAATGCAAATGTGCAAATCTCCTGAAACATCTGGCTGGTGGCTGGACTAATATGCCATGAATTCTAGGAGAATATGGAGATTTTTTTTTTTTTTTTTTTTTTAAGGGGTTGATCAAGATCAGAGGAGACCGTTGTTGGAGAGACCTGACCTGCATGGACTATCACTATGAGGTTAGTGGAAATGTGTGTTAGACCCGGAGTTGGTTTCATACAGTGTAAAGTGTTCCCTATATTATCTAGGGTTAGGAAAATGCAACAAATGTATGGTGATTAGTGTGAACTGGAATAATACTTATGAGACATTTCTGTTCCTTTAAGTGCAAGTAACATACTGCGGGTGTTACTATATTACATGCACACTTTTCCTGTGATCCAAAAAACACCACCTGTGGCTGCAATTTCAGTTTATCTTAGATTGGTGTCTCGATCATGGTTTTCCTACCCAGATTCTGATTATTCTTTCCATTCTATTCGAAATCATTGCACGAAGACAGTTTTCCAGTAGTCTGCTTGGTGACTAGTCTGTGTTTGGAACCACTTTGATGCTATGCTCGACTGGTTCCACTATCCCTCAGGATATCTCCGATCTGCCTCAGGACCCTTCTACATTCTGGCACTCAGGTGGTGGAGTAAACTACTCATGGATGTCTTTAGGTGACTGGGGAAGACCTACATCTTTCATAGACACCTAAACCAGCTCTTCATCCAACAAAGGTTCAGACTCTGGTGTTGGTATTCTGAGTCTATCGATCCAGGATTGATGTATTTATTAATCAAGACTTTGAAGCATTTTTGCATGTTGCTTGGAAAAAGTGATGGAAATGTAAACGTATGCTTATCATCGGAAGTGGAAATGGTTATATCTCTTAGGATGCGTCCATTATAGCTTTCCTCTTTTTTTTTTTTTCTCCAACAGCAGGCGACGCAGCAGGGCGTTTCCCAGACAGAATGATAAGACGTTATTATACACTGCTCAAAAAAATAAAGGGAACACCTAAACAACACAATGTGACTCAATCTCACTTCTGTGAAATCAAACTGCCCACTTAGAAAGCAACACTGACTGACAATCAATGCTGTTGTGCAAATGGAATAGACAACAGGTGGAAATTATAGGCAATTAGCAAGACACCCCCAATAAAGGAGTGGTTCTGCAGGTGGTGACCACAGACCACTTCTCAGTTCCTCTGCTTTCTGGCTGATGTTTTGGTCACTTTTGAATAGTGCTTTCACTCTAGTGGTAGCATGAGACGGAGTCTACAACCCACACAACAGTGGCTCAGGATGGCACACCAATGCAAGCTGTGGCAAGAAGGTTTGCTGTGTCTGTCAGCGTAGTGTCCAGAGCATGGAGGCGCTACCAAGAGACAGGCCAGTACATCAGGAGACGTGGAGGAGGCCGTAGGAGGGCAACAACCCAGCAGCAGGACCGCTACCTCCGCCTTTGTGCAAGGAGGAACAGGAGGAACACTGCCAGAGCCCTGCAAAATGACCTCCAGCAGGCCACAAATGTGCATGTGTCTGCTCAAACGGTCAGAAACAGACTCCATGAGGGTGGTATGAGGGCCCGACGTCCACAGGTGGGGGTTGTGCTTACAGCCCAACACCGTGCAGGACGTTTGGCATTTGCCAGAGAACACCAAGATTGGCAAATTTGCCACTGGCGCCCCGTGCTCTTCACAGATGAAAGAGGGTTCACACTGAGCACATGTGACAGACGTGACAGAGTCTGGAGACGCCGTGGAGAACGTTCTGCTGCCTGCAACATCCTCCAGCATGACCGGTTTGGCAGTGGGTCAGTAATGGTGTGGGGTGGCATTTCTTTGGAGGGCCGCACAGCCCTCCATGTGCTCGCCAGAGGTAGCCTGACTGCCATTAGGTACCGAGATGAGATCCTCAGACCCCTTGTGAGACCATATGCCGGTGCGGTTGCCCCTGGGTTCCTCCTAATGCAAGACAATGCTAGACCTCATGTGGCTGGAGTGTGTCAGCAGTTCCTGCAAGACGAAGGCATTGATGCTATGGACTGGCCCGACCGTTCCCCAGACCTGAATCTAATTGAGCACATCCGGGACATCATGTCTCGCTCCATCCACCAACGCCACGTTGCACCACAGACTGTCCAGGAGTTGGCGGATGCTTTAGTCCAGGTCTGGGAGGAGATCCCTCGGGAGACCATCAGCCACCTCATCAGGAGCATGCCCAGGCGTTGTAGGGAGGTCATACAGGCACGTGGAGGCCACACACACTACTGAGCTTCATTTCGACTTGTTTTAAGGACATTACATCAAAGTTGGATCAGCCTGTAGTGTGTTTTTTTTTCCACTTCAATTTTGAGTGTGACTCCAAATCCAGACCTCCATGGGTTAATGAATGATTGATTTTCATTGATAATTTTTGTGTGATTTTGTTGTCAGCACATTCAACTATATAAAGAACAAAGTATTTAATAAGAATATTTCATTCATTCAGATCTAGGATGTGTTATTTTAGTGTTCCCTTTATTTTTTTGAGCAGTGTATGTTATTATAGCAAAATATGCTTGGGAAAAGTCACGACAGGTTCACTTAACAAAGCTAAGTTTTCAGTTAACTAAACGAGTGCGTGACCAGGCCGATTGAACACCAACCTGCAGGTGGCTGTGGACGCGCATTACAATAATATCATGCGGTTGTCATTTTTGTCAGTCGCGCAAAATTATAAAAAGCATCTCAATAATTTGCTAGTATTGCCATGTTTACCTGGGGCAACTCAAATTTAGGGTTTTGAGTCCGGTTGCTCCACACACACAAAAGCTGCACTACAAAATCTAAAGGTTGGTCAACCCAGACAATGATGATGTTAATTGTTTGTTCAGTTGTGTGTGTGTGTGTATATATTATTAGCATTGACAATGTGGTCAACATGCGGTCAGTAACTAGTCTTTGCTCTCTTTACACAGACGCAGCCGGTTCCTAACCCCATCTCCTACTATTTGCACCACTCCCCTTGGTGGTTCCATCGATTCGAGACCACAAGCAATCACTTTATCGAGCTTGTCGTGCCTTTCTTTACTTTTATGGGCCGGCGCATGTGCATGGTGAACGGAGTCCTGCAAATACTCTTCCAGGTCATAACCCTACACACACACACCACACACATATGTTTGGGCTAAGCTATCAATTAGACTTTTGTCTGCTTGAATCCCAGGACCACCTGGTTAAAGAGCTTAATCTTAATGGGCTGCTGATTATAATGTCATGAATTTCCAGAACCCCCAAGCTGTCACTGCTGGGCCCTTGAGCAAGGCTCTCAACCCTCAACTGCTCCTTTGTATAAATGAGATGAATGTAACCTGCTCTGGATAAAGATCATTTAATTTTTCCTGAAGTTGGTCATGCCGACTCTGCTCAAATAACTGTCTGAAAATTAAATTAATTAGCTCCCCCTAGTGGATGCTTGCTCTAGGGTACAGCTTGTAATTAACAGGTTTTTGGGTGTTCCTTAAGGACAGTCCTGCATCCTTAACAAGCTAAAATATCTTTGGACACGTTTCGACAGTGCAGTCAAAGGGTTAAAAAAACACTAGGGATGTAGGGATTTTTTTCTTCCTTTTTTCTTGATGTTTTTCAGATGGAATCTAATCCCTACTTACACACTTCTGTATCTATGTGTGTGTTTTAAAGGTAGCTCTTATCATCAGTGGGAATCTTAGTTTCCTGAATTGGCTAACTATAATACCAAGTTTAGCTTGTTTCGACGATGCGGCGTTAGCGTTTCTGTTCCGGCCTGTTCAACAAACCAAACGAACCTTACTGAAGATGCAGAAGGAGGAAGCAGCAGGACAAACGGCCACAAAGGGTGAGTGTGTACCAGTAAGTTTGCAAGGGATTTTGAGGGAGTTTGTTTTTAATTTTTTTTTGACCAATAAGCATTCAGTTACATTTTTTTTTACATCCTGTTTCTGTCTCTAAGGCATGCTCGTTAGGCGTGTGGTTAATGTGGCTTTTGGGATTTTAATTGCATATTTAAGTGTTCCTGTGGTGATCAACCTCCTGAGTCCTAGACAGGTGATGAACACCTCGTTTGACCCTCTCCGCATTGTCAACACTTACGGGGCCTTCGGCAGGTAAAGATCAAGTACTTAATACAAAGTTTTATTGTAGAATTTTTTTAAGCAGCTTTTTATTGACTTTGATTTGGTCACTTTGAATGGAAAAACTACTAGTAGGTACTGCACTTAAGTGCTGCATCACTGCTTTTATCATTATCGCATGGTCGTCTCTCCGGTCGGCACATGGAGATATTAGTGTCCATTGTGTGCATGCTTTAGAAACACACTGTTTTTCACATACTAGGAATGCAGACATACTAATCGCCTCGAATATTCTGTTTTGCATTCTATACGGTAGAAAGCCATTGTCAATTTGTCTTTGTAGCATCACCAAGGAAAGAACCGAAGTGGTGTTCCAGGGCACACTTAATGCCACACACTCCGATGAAGGTGTTGTATGGGAGGAGTACGAGTTCCTGTGCAAACCTGGCGCCCTCCATCGAAGACCTTGCCTCATTTCCCCTTATCACTACAGACTGGACTGGCTGATGTGGTTTACCACCTTTCAGGTAAGCGCTCATTCTGTTGATGTTTTCAAGATCTGCCTCTGATATCATTCACAGCTGTTCTACCTTTACCTTCCCAGACGTACGAGCAGAATGAATGGATCATTCAGATAGCAGGCAGACTCCTAGCCAATGACTCCAGTGTGCTTTCGTTAATAGAACACAATCCATTTCAGGGAAAAGACAAACCTCGGTAAGACCCAGCACACTTTCTTTAAGTTTTGGCTAAACCAATATCTAGCTTTTACCTACAATCCCGTGGATGCAACTGTTTTCCGATTAGTTTTACAGGTTGGTTATTTAAGGATCACAGCTGAGATGTGCACAGCGGTTGAACAGCCCTTTCCATACCTACATATTCATTTCTTAAGGCCTGAAAGTGTGTGTAGGTGGATAGAACTCCACAAGAGAGTGGCCTTTAGAGAAACATCACATGGGTCACAAGGCACCCGTTGATCCCAAATCAGCCACTGGTGTCAATTACTAGGTGTTGAACAATACTCACCTAGTATACTAATACTCCGGTATTTTAAAAAAACTTCTGGAAATACAAGGGTGACTTTTAACCCAATTTTTCAGCTGTCCAGGGTGACCTGCTCCTTTCCAAACACTAACGTCTACGTTTTAATATCAGGTGGATACGAGGAGAACACTTCAGATATAAGTTTACCAAGCCTGGCAGCACCTCAGCAGCCGAGGGAAAATGGTGGGTCAGAAAGCGCATTGGGCCGTACTTCCCACCGGTCAATTTGGAAGGGCTCAGGAAGTACTTTCAGTCGAGAAATTGGCCCCAACCAGATATGTAATGACTGGTTCATACTGCCAGCGGATTGCCACACTCAAGAAACTAACACCTTTCAGGCAGCAGTTACGAACTCTTCACATAAATTCATAAAAATAGCTGAAGATTAATTGGTCTAACTGGTATATGTAACGTAAAAATAAATGATTGTCCTGATTGTATTTTTTGTAGGTGTTTTTTATATATATATATATATATATATATATATATATATATATATATATATATATATATATATATACTTTTGTTTTTGACCTACTTGTAATTGTACATTAAAATGAAAAATTACTCTTCACTGCCATTACTGTTCCATTCTCAGGATCAGACAGTCACACCAGTATAGATGATCTGAAGATCACATAATCGTGTATTATATTTCAACATTATTAATATTGGGCCGGTGTAGTGGGTCAATGCGTCGGCACCCACATGCGCAGCTGCTTTCCGGCAACCCAGGTTCGACTCTGGCCCGTGTTCTCCCCCACCCCATCTCTGCCTGTCCTATATATAGATATGTAATATCTCTCTATATAAAATGTATAAACATTTTAAAACTGTAAATCATATTTAATAAAAAAAAGAACAAGATTAACCACAATCAATATGTTTATCTAAAGACTGACTAAAGAAATCGAATGTGTACTTTTTGCTAATGATTAGCATTTAATAATTTTCTTAATGTCTCTCTGATTTGCATATTATTGTTTATAAGTTCCGGACTTAATTTAACATCGCGACTACATTTCTTGCGGTAAATCGGAAGAAGGCTCCGGAAGTAAAATTAACTAACCCGCCCCCTCACGCTTACGTCACACTGTAGTCAGGAAACGACACTCGGTGGAATATAAACTCGGATACCCACAATTCGTTGTAACATTGGGTTAAAAGTGGTACGTACGTACTGGACAGTGTAGTAGTGTAACAATTAATTTAGGTTTTAATTTAAAATAAAAATTTTGCAGCTGGTTTGCGGAAGCAGAAAAGTGTCCGTGCGCTTTAAAGCTACAGTGAAAGTTAATATGTGTTTTTAATGCATAATCCTGACTGCTGTGGAGCATTCGATAAAGTGGACTTTAGCAAGGTAAACACACATGATGAGCTTACACACGCATACACACACACTTGAGAAGGTGGGATGAAAAGTTTAAAATTTATAGGTATTAATGCTGTAAGTCTGGTTATATAAAAATATCAAGCATGAAAACTTTTAGTGATGCTGAGTTGTGGGGGGTTTTTTGTGTCACACTTGAATTTTTCCTGAACCTAGTTTTGTTTGGTTACGGCACGCATGCGCAGTGGCTTTTTTTTTTCTATAAGCGCATGCAACGTGACATTGTGCAACGTTTATTTCCATCCAAGATGATAAAAGAGTCAGACTGCCCCGTGACGTCTTCTCCAGCACATCCCAAAGAGTCTCACTGGGGTCCAAATGTGGACCCTGTCTTGGTTAGTCCTTGTGTGAGAACGATGTCTCATGCTTCCTGAACCTTTAAATTATAATTTAAGCCACAATAATTCTGGTTTTGTCATTTAGGAATAAAGTGAAAGAAGGAATAAAATCCATTAATGGATAAATCCTTAAGTGGCTCCACCAACTTCTGACCAGGTGGTCTGTGTGTCTCGGCAGAAAACATGCTTTATCAGACCGGGTGTCATTTTTCTGGTCTTTAATGGTCCAGTTTTTGTGAACCGTTTCCTTGGTGTTATGTGGGGCCAGAACAGCAAGAATTTAACTGATTCTGTGTTTTAACCTGACCAACTAATTTACCCCAATGCAAAACACTGCCCACACTGGCTTGTACAGTGGGCACAAAGAGGATTCTGTTACTCTACTTATGCGCCCGTCACCCTGGAACAGGGTAAAAGTAGACTTATCAAAGCACACGACTCTTGTTCCATTGCTTCCAATCTAAACCTTATGCTACTTAGCAAATAAAAAAAATATTCTTTAAGGCTAAGTAATTTGAGGGTATCCCTGAGGGGGGGGGATTCCCTGAGGTAATGGATTTCTTTAAGAGTGTTGCAACAAACTTCTCACCGGTCGCCCTAACTTAAATATTTATACTACAGCAGTTTCTGGTCACATACAGCGGCGAGCGGCATGGTTGCATCTCACAGTAAACGGAACATAAAGAACCACAAAGTTGACCTTTGCTAAAACCACAAAAATATATTAAAATATTTGCGCTATGGAGAATGCAAATGCCACAAAAAAACCAAAAAATAACGTTAAACCAAACTGGAAAGAAGACGCAAAGGCTATTCTTTTTAAAGACCAAATTAAAAAAGAAAAAAAAGTCTCTATAATTTGCCTGGAAGAAGATAACGTAAATAACTAATTCAAGAAATCTTGCTGGGAGAAATATTTAATGACTTAAGTTGACCCCTAAGTTTCACTAAGGCCACCGCTTAACCTCATAACTGAGGGATTTCTTGTTGTTTGAAGTTTAACCCTTGGGTTCAATTTCTGTCTCAGATTAAGGAAGTCAGGGTTTAATATAAAGTTTCGGTCTGTTTTTAACAACTTGAGGACAAGTAGCTTTTAATTGCTGAGTAAAAATAGTTTTAAAGCCTTTTTTTTTTTTTTTTTTTTTAGAATTTGATACCAGAGGCGTTTCTGCGGACGTGCCTCAAATAATTAGAAATAAAAAATTACAAAAAAACGAATCACGTAGATACTTTTGATTTATGACTACCACAGTTCCTGATCTTCTCTTCTCCTCTTTACTCCTTTTAAGGCGAACATGTCCTTGTTGTACGAGATAACGAAGCACGTCGATCTGAAGGATCCCAGCTTCTACGTGGCTGTCGTCACCATTGCCTTCAACCCGTTTTTCTGGAATGTGGTGAGCTCAGCACGTACGCCACAGCATGTAGTCGTCATATACTTACTTGTGTACTGAATATTGAATCCGTTTTTATACGTACACCCACCAGTGGTTATCATGATACAGATCTGTATTCAATATACAGAAATATCAAGGAGTATCAATATGTTTCAGGACTTGCCAACAGATGGCAGCAAATGATCATTTATTGATTATACCCAAACTATAGGGTTCTGATATAAGTTTAGAAACCCCCCCCCCCTTTTTAATCACAGTTAACGTTGTTAAGTTAATGTGAAGACAGATTATTGTGAACTGTTATAGTTAACATACGTAAACTGTTACCATCAGTCCGGAAGTCAAGCACTGGTCCAGCATGACAATGCGCCTGTGCACAAAGCCTCTGGTGTGTTTTTGTCAGAGTGGGAGAACATTTTAGTGATTAATCTCAATCACTTGCACATTTTAGGTTGCCAGGTGGGAACACAAAACACGATGTCTGACACGCTTGTTCAGAAGCCCGTACCTGGCCTGCTACAGCATGGGCATCGTTATTCTGCTACTCAACGTTTTCCGCAGTCACAGGTAATACAAATAACTCGCAACAGCTGTCTTTACAGTAGCGCGAGGATGTAGAGATGCGGTGTATCACGATTGAATGTTGCCGTGCAAATTACTTCAGATATGCATGAAATGGACCAAACGTATTGGCCCACCTGAGCATCATGTCCAAATTTGTCTGTTAAACTTTTCTTCCTATAAGAACATCCAGGTGTCTGTGCAGATTTTCCATCAGATTGTGACTGTGGGGATGTTTATTCAATCAGAATAGTATTACTGAGATCAGACACTAATGTTGAGGTGAGAAGGTCTGTTGGTGTTCTAGTTCATGTTGAAAGGGTTCATTAGGGTTGAGTCAGAGTCAGGGCTCAGTACAGGACATGAGAGTTCTTCTACTCTCTAATATCCAGAACACGGCATGTCTTCATGGTCTTCATTGTCATTCGGTAATTTCGAATCTGTTAGTTCCAGTGCCAATGCTTAGAACTTCCTCAGAACATCAGAAGTGATGATTTTTCAGACTTATGGAAAATAGATTTAAAAGTATTTTAAAGATCATTTTTGTGTACTTTTTTCTAGAAAAATAATGCATATGGGTTTTTTTTCTTTAATCCTCTTGGTTTGGTGTCTGTGTTTATTTCCCGGCCCAGTGATGGGAATTGTTTGTGTTTGTTTGTGTTTGTGTGTATTACCTCAGTGCAGGTGACTTGTGTATTTCCTCACCTGGCCTCGACCTTGTTGCTCCCCTGCTATCTCTACTGGAGGTTTTTAAAACAGGAGGGTAAAACGGGGAAAATTTTCCATTGCAGCACAGCCGTTTAGCTCAGCATACATAATTCAGCAGGTGTTGGTGAGGTTCTTTTGCATTTGCATTCTCTGACCTGAGCGGTCTCGGGTTTTCGAGGACAGGACAAATCATAAACAGATAAGAGGAAAATCTCTTCCCTTCCGCTGATATGTGAGAGGGTGAAAGCATGGGATACGTGCTGGTGCTGTAGTAAACACCAGGTCAGCGGGGTCAGTGCTGGTACGGTACTGCAAATAGCGTGCCACGCAGAGTGAGTTTGGTTTCTACATCACGTCACCTAATTCCAGTAGTACCGCTTTTTTCTACTACTGCTATTAAATAGTTTTTTGTGCCAGTCTTTGCTTAAAATTTGCAAACATTGTTGCCTAATTAAGAGCAACACAATAATAACAACAAGCACGATTAAACAATGACACGCCATGATTAATTATAGGTTATAATAAAGTTTACAAAGTGGCAGATGAACCATATGCATGTCCCCAAATTATTTTAGGAAATAGAGATCGGATGTTAACTGTTTTAAGTATTGCCCTAACAGCGGACAGGCGTTCACTGATATGTCGCCTCTGCCAGTCTCATGTCAACTATACGGCAAGGCTTCCACTTGAGCTAGAACCTACTGTATGTGTTGATCAAATCAGTATTTTATCTGGGGGGTATAACATTCACAAATATTTTTACTTTAAGAAGGCCTTATTTTTTCTGTTAGTATCACAGCAGCGATGAAGGACCAGCCCAAGCTGGAGCTGCTTGACCGAATGCTGGTGTATTACATGGGTGCAGCTCTCGTGCTTGTCGGCTCACTGTTGGTCCTCAGCAGCTTCCTGGCCCTGGGTTTTACTGGGACATTCCTGGGTAGGTACCTCTTCATCACTTATAAATCATGTGGGTTTACAGTTTGTTAATAGTATTGCAGTGGTAAAACTATGCAGAAGGATTACACATGATGGAGGGATGAGAAAAAGCATGAACTGCTCAAATGGTTAGAACTCGTTTTCTTAGCCTGAACTCATTCCTTACAAGATCGGTTTTGGGATGTTCCAGAGTGTTTTTTTTTTTGTTTTTTTTAATGATGTCAAGTGATAGAAGTGGTTGCTTAGTAGTTTAGGTTTCAGACTGATACCAGAAATACCAGTGTTCAATTCCCAGCACCACCAAGCCACCACTGTGGGCCCCTAAGCGAGGCTCTTAACCCCTAATTGCTATACAATTCTATAAATGAGATAAAAGTAAGTCGCTCTGGATAAGGACGCCTGCCAAATGCTCTTAATGTAAGTCAGGTCCCCTTTTTAACAAGACTAAGCAAGTCAGAGGCGACAGCGGCAAAAAACCAAAACTCCATCGGGGACAAAATGGAAAAAAAACATGAGAGGACAAAAAACAGGCTGAGTCGAGGGGTCAGTTCTCCTCTGACCAGACAAACCAGCAGGTTATTCTATACTGCAGTAAAGTTTTTACTGACGGTGTTAATTTTTATTTGTATTGACAGGGGATTATTTCGGTATCCTGATGGAGGAGAAGGTGACCGGCTTCCCCTTTAACCTGTTGGAGAACCCGATGTACTGGGGAAGCACCGCCAACTACCTGGGCCTGGCCTTAATGTGAGTCCTATACAAGTGTGTGTTATCTGACTAAATCGTTAAAAAAAACCTGCACAGAAACATTTACGTTGAGATTTTTGGTATTTGGCAGACGCCTTTATTTAAAGAGATTTACATGTACCTTATTTTTTTGTTAATCCGAGTGAGCAGTTGTGGGTTAAAGGCCTGGTGGTGCTGGAAATTGATCCCACAATCTTTCAATCAGCAGTCTAACATTTTAATCACTGACCTACCACTTATTATTTAATTGTTTTTGTTAATTTAATGAATTAGTTATTTATTCAAAACTAAAAAAAATGGTGATTATAGACAAATTATGTGAATCGTGATGTTTTACTTAATTAACGAAATGCAAACTTCTGAACTACGAGCGTGAAAACAAGGCACGTCATGCTACGTGTGGGAATTGTGATACTCCTTTTTTAATATCGTTCTGAACTTGATGGTTGTGTAAGATGCATTACGTACCTGCATGTGGTTACCAGGGCAACTGTGGCAAAAGGTCTGTGAGCAGCTGCCTGGCTTGGTTGCTAGGCAGCTGTTGCTGAGACGACCTTCCAAACCCTGCTCCCGTGGCCTCCTTCTCGTATATGTCTCTGCACCCTTTTCCCAAACCCATCAGAGATACATAAGCATGCTGATATTCAGGTCCTGATTTGACCGTATGCTAATCTTGGCTGGTGCTTCTAGGTTCTCTGAGTCATGCGGTTTTCGGTGGACTGTTCTCGATGTCCTTCTGGGTTAACTGGAATTATACATACTGGCCAGCCAGCAGGTCTGTGGGTGTCTGTGATTTAGAACTGGCTCAGTCTCATGTTCTAATGTTTCATCAAATTAACCTACTTCTTTTCTTTTTCTCCAAGGATGTGACCTGATTTATACCATCAGGAAGTGTTTAAACCGCAAAATAGAAGTGATCTTAGGCACTTCATCTTACAAATCGTCCTTTTCTACATATTTAGTGCTCTAGATATAAAGTAGGCCTGAAGCTGTTGAGACACCCTGAGAAAACCTCATGATCATCTGCTGCTTTGCTCTCAACATGCTGTTGTTCTGTTCGCAGCACTGACTCGTCATCCCGCTGCTCTGATAATTCAGCGCGTGATAGTTTGTGGTCAGGACTGTGAGCTTCGCAGTGGTTACAGTCTCGCTGGGGTCAGAAGCTGTTATACTTCAGCACTGGTGGTCTCAAAGAGAACGGCTTAGAAAAGCTTTTTTGCATGAGTGTATCTCACGTCTCCTAATTAAGCAGAACAAAGACGTTAAAAACTTTCACTCACTGGGTTACTTTACCGCCATTTTGAGCGCATTTTATGTTGCTATTTAATGGTGGTCTTGTGGGTGCAATTCATAAAACACACAAAAGATAGAATGCTTTAAAGTAAACTCTGTGGATCAGACTGTAAGTCACAGAAAACTCAACTACCCAATATTTCTGCAAATTCGACAGAAGATGATATTTCGCCCCCCCCCAAAAAAAAAATTGAGGTTGCTATTGTTAATGAGGACTAAAGCCGAGTTTACACCAAATGTAATTATTTGTGCAAGAAGATTACATACAAAGTCGGTGCAAAAGCGCTAACGTCTCGATCGTGTCTTTCGTTGATAAAACATTGTGCTAGTGAGGAGAAAAACATCCTGCGAGTAATCTAGAGCGAGTGACGCAATTTGCGTATATTGGTTTGGACACAGCATTACACTTTTAATTAGCAATTGTCAGAGCCACCAATTTGCCACAGTTGAGCCTTCGCGCAAGGCCCTTAACCCCTTATTTGCTAAGTTATGGTACGTTTTAAGTTAAAGAAGATAAAATAAAATTTGACACATCTGTACATTGTGTGTTTTATTAGCTGTGTGTTAATAATAAATGTTAATAATCTCCCTCGGAATCAACGCAGAACTACATGGGAGGATCTCGTCAATGATCTCAAGGTAGCTGGGACCAAAGTCACCAAGAAAACAATTGCTAATCTTTTTATGCTATAAAAGATTAAAAGACGGTGTCCGCAAGGCCCTCCTGCTTAAGTAAGCACCCAAGGGGTCAGGACAAATTCCCCAAATCAAAGGAATGACTGACTGGACCATGTACCATTAAAGGCAACAGAGGGGTGTCTCGAAAAAAAGCACATTAGGGTCCTGAATTGTCCTAGTTAGTCTTCAGACTTTAATCCCATAAAAAATCTGTGGAGGGAGTTGGAGAGAATCTTCAAAGAGGAGCGGGACAAAATCCCTCCTGTGATGTGTGCAAACCTGGTGGCCGACTCCAAAAAAACGTCTAATCTGTGATTGACAACAAGGGTTTTACCACCAAGTACTAAATCCTGTTATGTGAAGCGATCAAATCATTAGTCCACTCATTAAATTGCAAAACCTTTTGAAAATGTATTTTCTCGATGTTTAGTTGTTGTTCGGTTCCTCACTGTATAAAACGTACCAAACCATTGTGTGTGTGTGTGTGTGTGTGTGTGTGTGTGTGTGTTAGGAACGCCAGTCCTGTAGGAGTTCTCCTCACTGCAGTGGTGGCATTGTGCTACAAAGTGGCCATCATGTTTGAGCGGTAGGAAATGTTAATTGTTTTTTGTTTTGTTTTTTAGTCGTCTGTCTATCCTTTGCTCTTTTTCTTTCTTTTCTTTTTTATCTGTCTGTCTTCCTTCTGGTTCTCTCTTTTCCTGCCTTTCTTTATTTTCTCCTCTGTCTCTGTTTCTTGCACTTCCTGTGCCTCTGTCCCTACCTGTCTTTCTGTCTTCCTTTCTCTGTCTCTTTTTCTTATTTTTTTCTTGTGCTTTGTCCCAATTTCTTTTTGTCTGTTTGTGTTTGTATGTTCTCACTCTGTCTGTATTTCTCATCGAAACCCTTCCTATAGAGGAGGAGGAATGTTCAGGTCTTTCTGCAATCAGTCGTGTGCATCGTCTGTTAACGCTTGGGTGCCATGTTGGTAGAAATCGCTCAGTGCCAGGAGCAGGATGGTACAATCCAAAACCGCTGGAGATTTATGACCTCTGCTCTTCCGGCCTATGTTTATTCTGTTCAATTTGCAGACCGTTCACGGAGAACATCTATCTGCAACGGAGCCTGAGCACCAAGCGAAAATAATTCTCGAGTGTTTGCCTGAGGATCGTCGCAGAGCTTCGGAAAAAGGGGTGCTGGAGATGCTGTGTAATTCCGCTTACACGTTAGGAGGGGAAAAAAAGGTTTCTTAGCTACGTTTTTAATTTCTCCTTAGTTTTTGGTAAGTTTGTATCAGGTGCTACCCAATTTATACCTGAACAGGCGCTAAATCCTTCTGTTTTTCAACAATGCAATCGTTTCTAAACACTCGATTGGCTTGTTTGTCTTTTCTTGGGGTTTAAAGGTGCAATGGGACATTTTGTAAAATGCTAACTGTATAGCACCGATAGCACTGAAAATTTTTCATTTTCCACCCTCTGAACACAGACTAGACAACCAGAGAAAACACTTCTACAATACATCAGAAAGCTTTATATTACAGTTAGTAACAGTACAGGGTGTCAACTGATGACAGGGTAACCAGATATAGATTAAAATCTGTCCAAAAAACAGCAGTCCCATTCTATTTCTGGTGTCATCTTCCACACTTGGGTTTTGTTAAAACTACCAAAAGGGGGCCTTTATAAACAGCCTTACTCCGAAATTTGACTTAAAAAAAAATTCAAAAGGGCAAACTTCATAAAATCTGTCTGTAAAAAAAATAATTTGGGAAAATCCAAAATAAAAAAAAAGTCCTTTTAAAGTTAAAAAAAACAAATGCAAATCAGTTTAAAACATGAAAAAAAATAATAAAACCAAAAAAGCTTATAAAAAATATTTTCAGTTAAAAATGCTAAAAAATCCATTGGTGTAAAAATCTTGAATCATCTGAATTAACAAAAGCAAAAAAAACTTCAAAGTATCTGTAAAAGTCTGTCAAAAACACAATAACCAGTTAAAAAAATTCCAAAAAAAAGAGTCCATCTATTTGTAAAAAATCTAAAAAGGTTCATGTTCCAAAACAGCCTGACTGATCCGAAATTTGTATCTGCACCACCCAAATGAATGGGAGAATTCCTAGTCTGGCAACCAGTCTGTCTGTGCAGATGGGAAAGCTTATCATAATGTTTGGACCGAATATTTTAATTGGATGAAGTTTTTTGAGGATTTAGGCTTTCCACAGACTATATAAATACATTTAGACTGTCTAATGATTGAAATCCTCTAAAACGACAAAAGAAAAGCTGTTAAACCACAATTATATTTGCTAATTTTCACGATTCTGTGTGGTTTTAAAAATGTTTAATATTTTTAATTTTAGCTCAACTTGCCTCAAAACGACCTTTCTGTCCTTGACCGTGAACGCGTAACGAACTGTTTGAATCTTCAAGCGTAAACAAAAACCAGATGTATAAACAAGTGCTATATTTGGGATTTTACGCCATTTAAAAGCATCCTTAGCCCTGGTAAACCCTACCGTCTATAGAGTCAACAACTCAGATGCACAGAGAAAGTGCTGCATCATGACTGAACACACAAACCCACTTGTTTTATAGCCGACTGCTTTGTACGCCGCACACACGTGCGTGTTATGATCACACTGCCCTTTACGCATCGGCTCAGGGTCGGACTGATGAGGTTCTAGTGCTAGAACTTAATCATGTGCTTGTAGGTAAAAAGACACCTTTAAAACCTATGATTAATGAAATTTCTACATCGTACACTACATTCTATTAATTGTTTGTTTCCTGCATAGACATTCTACATCCAAAGTAAAAAGTTTTTCTGGAATTCCAGCTTCAGAGACCGGTCCTATTATTGTCCTGTGATCTTATTGATTGTTTTCCTACAGTTTTTTCATGCCATTTTTAATACATTTTTATCTAGGGGAAGCATGTTTTCATGGTGATCAGGGGCCTTTGTGCACAGGGGAAATCGTTATGCTGGCACAGGGATTGATTCTTGATTCACTTATGTGGGTCAGGAAGACCCTTTAACGATAAATTTTAGATGGAAGAGTGCAAAAACTCTGAACTGACTGTGTGCCAACTAACATCAGCATCTGATTTCCTCCTTATCCTTTTGTGGCTCAATGCACACCTACAAACACGGTCCAGAATCTAGTGGGAGCAGTGAAGTTATAATTAGCATTGAATCCTTTTGGCTATTTGGGCTTTTCGAGCTCCAATGACACATAACCAGAGTGAGAAAAACTGGACATAGGGCTTCTTCACTTGATCAAATTAAAACACAGGTTGTTTCTCTTTAGCTTTTCTCCTCAAATCAATTAATTGCACCGATTCACCATGTAACATCTGCCACTGACGCATCATCACTTAAGTAGTCTAGAATTTTGTGGTAAACTCAAAACAAATACCATTTTAGGTAATTAGATATTTTTATTGGAACTGTTTGTTAGTCATGTGTTTTTGGAAAATGTTGAAAAGATCATTCTGGTGAAATGTTGAGAAAACGTGGTATTTTTTCTCCTTGATTGTTGCCCCTACTAGAGCTTTTGTGCTTCCCAGTGTTACCCACTGAGGTTAATCATAAAGCCAGTAAAGTGAAGAAGACACTATCTGATATAATACTTGTCTTAAAAAATATCAAATTACTAAAGCATAAAGCTACAAATAACACATGGTTGTTACAAATATATTTATTCAGTGGCACTTAACTGACTGTGCACAAACCCCCTGATCTTCATAAAGACATGCTGTGTTCTGGATGTTTTGAAGTAGAAGAACTGTCATTTCTTGTACAGAGTCCTGATTCTGACTCAACTCCCTTAAACTGAACACCTTTGGGATGAACTGGAACCCCGACTAAAATCCAGACCTCCTTACTGTCTGATTTCACTCATACTATTAGAACTGAATGATCAAATCCACGAGTCACGTGACAATCTAGTGGAAAATTTGCACAAAAATAAGGATTAAGGGACGAATAGAATGATCAAAAACTTACGGATGTGATGACCAGGTATATAAGTGTGTATCTCATACAGAGCGTGTCTGATTAATATGCTGACGAGGGTGTCCATGCGGTGTCTTTTTGAGTAGTTAATATATTGTATGTTCTACGTATCTATAAGTTTATATATGACGACAGTCTGACTTTATCACGTACGTTAAGATTTTGCGCATTTATTCTCATGTGTTTTGCACATTCATTAATCTTTAGGACGATTTTTCATTTTTTTTGTGCACGCCAGGTGTGCATTCGTGCAAAGTAAAAACCGCTGTGATGCCTGATGGATGCCTGGGTTGCCAGATTGCGTTTGTTCTATGCTTTTTAACTGTGTTGTTGTTTGGGGTTTTTTTGATGTTATTTTGCAAAATTTTAACTGTCTGAGACAAACCACGTAATAATGCGCCAATTAGGAAGCGAATTAAAAGACAACCCCCCCAAAAAACAACACGTTCTACCCTGCTGAAAATCTCAACACATTACTCTTTATTAGAGAAACAAATGAACGGTACTTGGCAACCCGGTGGTGAGGGACGAATGCGGGACTGACGCGCACAAGAGGCGGTGCTCAGAGAGCCTTATAAATATAGAGATAAATATTTCTTATATCAGCATCAGCTTCCAAGTTGCACTTGAGAGAGTTGCCTTTCAGCGTTATTTTACTCCTTTGGACCCGGGGCAACACGCTTTTTGCGCATTTCGTGAACCACTTCACTCACAGCCATGATTAAGAAAATGTCTCAATCCGAGAACGAGTTCGACATCCCGGCTAAAAACTGCTACCGGATGGTTATTCTGGGCTCGACCAAAGTTGGCAAGTCTGCGATCGTGGCGCGGTTTCTGACCGGAAGGTTTGATGATCAGTACACACCGACTATAGAAGACTTTCACAGAAAACTTTACAGCATCCGAGGAGAGGTTTACCAGCTGGACATTTTGGACACGTCTGGAAATCATCCGTTTCCTGCTATGAGGAGACTATCGATCCTGACAGGTGAACAAATCAAATTTTCTTGTTTTTCACGTGTTTGGATTCTCTTTCTCGCACCCGTTTCTTTAACCTCGCGCTCGTTCATCTTCTACAGGTGACGTGTTCGTGCTGGTTTTCAGCCTGGACAACCGGGAATCGTTTACCGAAGTGCAGCGTCTAAAGCGCCAGATCCACGAGACCAAGTCCTGCCTGAAAAACAAGACGAAAGAGAACCTGGCGGTGCCGTTGGTGATCTGCGGGAATAAAGGAGACCGTGAGTTTCAGCGCGAAGTAGCGCGTGAAGAGATCGAGCAGCTGGTGCGCGGGGACGAGCAGTGCGCCTACTTCGAGATCTCCGCCAAGCGCAACACTAACGTAGACCTGATGTTCCGCAGACTCTTCGCCATGGCCAAACTGCCCAACGAGATGAGCCCTGACCTGCACCGCAAGGTCTCGGCGCAGTACTGCGACATGCTGCGCCGCAAGTCCATCAAGGGCAAAAAGCCCAAAGACTCCGACGCCTATGGTGTGGTTGCGCCTTTTGCGCGGCGCCCCAGCGTGCACAGCGACCTGATGTACATAAAGGAAAAAGCGGTCGGCGGTGGCGCGCACAGCAAGGACAGGTGTGTGATCAGCTAAGCGCCAATTACATATAAACTATAAGGTTATAAAAATCAGGATGAGACGGAATTGCGCGCGCACGGACAGAGAAGCGGAGTGCGTATGTGCCAAAAACACCCTGTTAGTTGGTCGCGCCCTTCATTAAAGCGGGTTGGCGTTGGGTTCACTCCGAGCGCGCGGTAACCTTTTTTAGCTTCTTGTGCGAAACTCGTTCCAGCTCTATGATACGGCGCGCGCGGAGCTGCAGTGTTGAATGACCTACTGTGGTGTTTACATTTTTTTATGTTTCATAAAGTAACGAAACGTAAATTTTTCGCTTTTTGAACAAATTGTTGTGGATGTTTATTTATACTTTGTTATGCATGTCAATGTTTTAATAAAAAAAAAAAAACACACACACCTAAATGAATATATATCTTTCTCTTGATTTAGTTAGTACTTCCCAGAACAGGGTTTAGTAACACACACACACACACGATGCATAATTAGAACGCAGAATACATCAAATAGCCAACTGCAGGACTTGGTTGTTAAGGTGTTGAAAAGATTCTAATTTAAAATCCCAGGACCACCAAGGTTCCACTGTTGGGCCCCTGAGCACGACCCCCTAATCAGTTGTATAAAAAAGATCAATCTAAGTCACTGAATTATATCATTTTGTCTGAACTTAGTGAAAATACTCATCAAATTAAAATGTGACCTCGTTCTGTGTCTTATGATGTCGTGATTCTGGTATATAAAAATGTATTAAATTATTTCAGGGCAAAATGTTTTATTTTAACACTATGAGTTCATTTAAATAGCAGTGAAGAGTTTTCTCTTAAAACCTTTTTACACTAAGCTGCTGAGACAAACATTGACTGAGAAATTGTAAAAAAAAAAAAAAAAAAAAAAAAAAAAAAAAAAGAAAAAGTGTTAAAGCATTTTTACATTTTTACTCTACAGCAGAGTGAAATTTGGGTTTTTTTGCATATCCCCTCTTAGTAAGTCAGAGTTGGAGCGCAGGGTTCAGTTAAGATACAGCACCGCTGGGGCAGGAAGGGTTAAGGGTCTTACTCAAGAACCCAACAGTGAGTGACTGCAAGTGGTGGGACTTCAACTCAGTGCCTTAAGCAATTGAGCTGCCATTGCTAGTACCTTCTTACACAGTGATTGGCTGATAGGGGTTGATAGGGGCGGAGTCTAAGTATTGTATAAAGTTGCTATATTCAACTAAAGATTTAAAAACTATAACGTTAATTGCCACATATCTGCATTGCGGCCAGGTATCATATTACTGATCAAATCTTGATCTGTGGTGTTAATGGTTGTTTTTATTTGTTGGTGAAGCATCTGCATCTCTGACATGTTTAACACTAATACCCTCATGATTGATGCCAAATTTTGCTTCAACCTGTCCTAACACACCTGCCTGTAAGTTTTAAATCTCCATAGAAACACCAGTTGCTTCAGGATTGCAGGACCTCCAGAACACAGACTGGGTGTCTGCCAAATGCCAGAAATGTAAATGTAATCATTCACCCGACTTTGATCTCAGTCTGAAACCCAACCCAGGACTCAACACACATATAGAAAACACACACAGTTTATTAGAAAGGCAAAATAAATGTGAATCTACTGATTGATGTGGAAGAGAAGAGAAAGTCCAGAAGTTCATGTCTCCTTTTACGGCGCTCAAACAGTTTCATTTTTCTCTTTCACGCTGTGCTCCAGCCATCAGGAAGCTTTAGGGATGTCGAACATGCACAAGCCCTTGTATTTGTGTAACAGCTGGTTCTTGGTGCGCACTTGCTCTCTCAGCGTGCGCAGTCGGTTCTGCTGCACCTCAGCGCTCAGCTCGATGCCCGGCATGGCCACGATCTGCTCCCGCGTGTCCTGGATCCGCTGCCGCAGCTTGTTTAACTCCTGGTGGACATCCTGGTTGTCTTTGTCCATGCTGTAAAAAGCAGAACGAATACAAGTCAGCATTACTATAACCACCGGATGTGCCGATTACAGATAAACAGACAGCGCGTGCGATAAGTGTTTATCGTCATAGAGAAGCTAACGTTAGCTAGCCTGAAAACAATTGATTTAGCGACATTTATTCCCGCTTTTTATTTTAGATTACACACCCCGTATCATAGTTTATATAATGTAAATGTTCGTACCATTTGATAATATCGTGTATAAGCGGCAAAAAGGAGTAATCTTCTGCATCTTCCACCACCGACACGGGAGTCGCCATGTTTGAGCGCTTGTAACCACGCCCGTCGCATGTATTCATGTCGACGTCACGAGTAGGCGTTGTTGAATCGATTCGCCGATTGGTTTAGCGTCAAAGATGACGTCATGCGACGAGACGTTGCTATTAAAAGTACTATAAACTATAACAACGTAGATGTAAAGTAAATCTAAGAAGAAAAAAAAGAATGCGATTAGTTTGAAATCTGATTAAACATACACTAAATAACACCTGATCACATGGAGTCTACAGTGTTTTGGTATGTTGTATCAGTCCATTATGTCCCAAACCCTGTTCCAGCATGGCAATGTCCCTGTGCACAAAGTCCCTGAGCTTCATGAAGACACGCTGTGTTCTGATTGTGGTGTCCTGCACAGAGTGTCCTGGACTGGAACCCAGACCGCACCCAAGACCTCCTCACCCGTTACATTAAAGTCCGATCTCACTAACACTTGTGGCTGGATTATCAAATCACCACAGTCGTGTGACACAATCTGGTGGAAAGTCTTTCTAGATATGGGGGTGTTATTATAGGAGGACGAGTGAGTTTAAATCTGGAATAGAATGATCAAAAAACACCTACAGATGCTTTAATATCTTTATTAATAAAAATTATTAATTACTTTGTAAGATTTATGATGAGACATGGATTTCAGAGTGTGTCTCGACTACCGCAGTGTATAATGTTGTTGTGTATGCAGTGTACATTATTCCACACAATCACAGCTCTAAAATAAACTCCTTTAATTTCCTCCTCTAATTTACCTCCTGTCTGCATGATTTTTCAGCTTCCTATGCAAATAAGACATTTTGTTCCCTACCCTTGGAGTCGGTTCTGCTGTTCATGAAAGAGACTATATTAGAACTGAACAGAAACTTAATACCTTAATCTGGTGTAATAACGGACAGACGCCAACGGAGCATCGTGTATCCTTATTCAAAGAACTTCCGGATAATAATGATTGCTGTTGTGAGAAAAAAAGAACAAACAGGACAGTCCTTTTCTTTTTTCCCTCACCCACAATAACTGATTGTTCTACACTAAACAAGCTCTCAGTTCTCAGAACTAGCACAAGAACAGCTGGTTTGTTTACTTTCTTCAGAATTTTTATAAAAGTACTTTTACTTTAGTTTTACTGGTAAAGAACTATTTAAGAAAAAGGCATGGTCTCAGTGTAGCCCTAATGAGCCGTAATGAGCATTGATAAACCCTAATATATCAAAAAGGAGACTTATTAATTAACCCTAATATTACCCAATAAACCCTATTAAATCCCATATGAGCCATAATAAGCCATAAACCACAGTGAACTTTAATATAACTCAAAGCAGCCATAATAAACCCCAATTAAAGTCTAATATGCCTTAATATACAGCCAAGGAGCCCCAATGAACCCAAATATATACTAATAAACCCCAATGAGCCCTAATCAGCCATGATAAACCCTACTAAACATTAATGAAACCTAACGAGCCCTAATGAATCCTAATATACCCCAAAGAAGCCCTAAAGAACCCTAATGAACCCTAATATACCCCAAAGGAGCCCTAAAGAACCCTAATGAGCCCTAATAAAACCTAATATACCAAAAAGAAGACTTAATGAATCAGAATATCACCCAATGCACTTTATTAAATCCCATATTAGCCACAATAAGCGATGATAACTCCTACTGAACTTTAATATACCCCAAAGCAGCCATAATAAACCCCAATTAAAGCCTTATATGCCTTAATATACACCCAAGGAGCCTAATAAACCCTACTAAACATTAATGAGACCTAACTAATGAATCCTAATATACCCCAAAGGAGCCCTAATGAACCCTAAAATACAGAAAAAAGCCATAATAAGCCCTATTGCAAGCTAATGAGCCTCAATGAACCCTAATAAAACCCCAAAGAAGCCCTGATGAACCCTAATGAACCTGATTATACACTAGTAATCTTTAACATACCACAAATGAGCCCTAATGAACATTATGGTTGTAAATAAAATATAGACACTGTTTTAAATAATCGCCTCCTTACAATTGTTTTTATTATCAATTTAACACTAATTTCGTTCCTGCTGAAGCCATCAAACGTTTAATGACAGAAGAATCCTTTGTCATGCTGGAACAGTTTTTTTTTGTTCTATTAGTTCCAGTAAATGGAGCTCTTCATGCAGTTAATGAATGCACTTATTCTTCTTATTATGCATGAGTTGTTATAATTACTCATAACGCTTAATAGTTGTTTAATAATCCTTGCTCAAAATCACAGCAGGTCGTAGTGTGTCTCACTCAACTAATTGAATTTTTTGCTTTATGTAACTTATTGTTACTATTTTTGACCGTAGTTCTGATACATAAGCTTCAAACTTTATATTGTTATATTGTTTTTACACCACAGTAAACAACTCACACACACACACACACACACAGAGTCGCTGCAGGCATTATTCCAATCCACCATTAACACTCGCATTAGTTATTAATCATAAATAAATTGCTGTCCTGGTTGTTTGTGCACCTCGGCGTACATGCTGTGATGAATGATTTGGAGACAGAACTGAATGTTTTGATAGCAGACTCACACATTATGTTGTCAAACATTCCAAACCAGGATTTGTAGGCCATCGGTGCCGCAGATACTGTTTAATGTGTCATTAAAAAACCGGTGGCTGATATACAGAGGCGCCAGTGTGAGTAAATGATTTCTGGGTAATAGGTGTTGTTGAAAAGGAAGGGTGAAAGATTTATAGGAAATGAATGTAGAAACACACACACAAACACACAAAGTTTGGGTTCATTTAAACTTCTTAGAAATAATTTGTTGTATAGTCTAAATTATGGCTGGCACAAATACTTTTCGTGACAGAAATAATAGAAAGCTCCACAATCGACTACACAATGACCGTACTTGAAAAAGTATATTTAAAAAAAAAAATTACTGCATGTGACAAAATGACTTGCTTTTATGTTGTTTATTCAACTGAGCATTTAAGGGCCTTTCTCAGGGGCCCAGAAGTAGCAGCTTGGTGGCATTTATCTTCCTTATTGAACTGAGCATTTAAGGGTTAAGGGCCTTAAACTTATGACTTTCCGATCATCTTTAACCAGTCAGCTACCAACTTATGTGATCTAAAGCTCATGAGACTTCAGTGTTGGACCTGCCTTTGTGCATCATCACATCCACATGTGCATCAGTGACAGCACTCAGGACTGGCAGGGGTACCGGCTCCACTCGTACCACTGCATTATTAAAATCATTGTTTTGCTGTACAGGTGGGTGTTTCGATATTTCGGTTATTTGCCAGATTTTTATATTTCTTTTTATATTTCGATAATAGGGTATTCTGTCATTCCAACATTCTTGTATTCTGGCATTCCAATATTTCCATTTTTACATATTTGAATATTTCTGTTCCGACATTCCGGTATCCCTTTATATTGTTATTCTAACCATGCTGTTGTTTACTGACATTTCTGACATTGCGATATTCCTAAAATGCCTAAAATATTCCCAAAATCTCCATATTTTAATATTCCTGCACCTTTTTTTATTCCGACATTCCGATTGTGTCATATTCTCGTATTTTTAAAACTGTTGCATTCTTATATTTCTGTATTCAGACACCTCTACTATGTTATTCTGACATTCCTGTATCTCTTCATATTGACATTCCGATATTTTTTATTCCTATATTGTTATATTCAGACTTTTCAATATTTCCATATTCTTATATTCTGAGATTTATTTTGATGTTCTATTTATTCTATACTTTGACATTCTGATATTTCTGTAATCAGACACTTCAATATTCCTTTTCTGACATTTAGACAATCCTGTATCCCTTTATATTGATATTCCAGATATTGCTTTTTTTTCCCGGATATTCCAATATTTGCATATTCCTTTATCTTGACATTCCGTTATTTATTATATAAATCAACACTTCTGTTTTCCAGACATTCTGGAATTCTGTTTTAATATTCCAGCCAGTCAATCACAGTGTCATTTAAAGACTGTTATATCTCAAAGGAAATCATAGTGTTTTCCATGTGCCAGGTTCTTAGCTTACCTACTGCTATGAGTCACTAGGATCACAATGTATAGCTAACTACTGGTCAGCTGTTCCAATATTTTTTATAATAAAATAAATCTTCTGCTTTAAATGTAGTTTTCTGTAAGAAGTGGATCACTTCAATCAATTTCTATAGTTAAAATCTCTGTGTATTTTGTGTAAGGTAGGGGATGGACGAAAAGTGAGGTAGTGACGAGTCAGTGTGTCACTCATATAACGTTTGTGCACATTTTTATTACATGTCCTCACTTTCCAAAGTCTAGGTAATGTATTTTATGTATGTGTATAACATACATATGCATTGAAAAAGTACAAGGTAAGGCAGCAGTACCTCTGCTGCCCTGAAGGGGGTGAGCGTGAGCATACTGGTTTATTCTTGTTCTGCTGTTGCTCTTTTTCTCCAGTAAGATGGCATTGATACGCTGACTTGTGCCACTATCCACGATATATCTAATAGGTACTAATTGTAAATTTCGACAGTATAAAAACTAATAGACCTATGGAGAGGTGGATAGCTAACCAGACGTGTGTGTGTGTGTGTGTGTGTGTGGATAATGCCAATGAGATATGAAACATAACCAGTAATGAATGTGCAAGGAGCCAACTTATAGTAAATATAAGCTTTTCAGTTCAAGCCTAAAATGGCCGCTGTTTGTCGAACTTCACACAAACCTTTTTCTGCTACCTCGACGGGTGGCTGGGACGAGGGCTAACGTCAGGTTGCCAAAGAAACACATAAAAGTAAAATGTCACTTACTTACTTCCTATTTTTAATCAATTTATCCCCACAGGGTATGTTAAAATATTATTTAACCAGACTTTTTCATGTTGTTATGTTTCAGTTTGAACTCTTAATAAAATAATGCTGCAAGTGGTGGCAAAGCCCATTATGAGAGAGAGAGAGAGAAAGAAAGAGAGAGAGAGAGCTGTGTGGAGCATGTATATAGCGATGACTCACATAAAAGTGTAAGCGTCTGGGTCTTGAGGACGTCAGAGATGCCAGCTCAACCCGATTCTCCTACATTCAGATCAAAAGAGAGTCTGTAAAAAGCACTTACAAAACCTACTGGTCTGCTACACCAACATATACACTGTATGTCCAAAAGTATCGAACCATCACATCCATATATTTTATTTTTTTTAGCATCCTATTCAAGATGTAGTCTCAATCTTTCTACTGTAATAACATTCACACATCTGGACATGGTTACTACTAGGATTGTGTCACATGACTATGGGGAGTGGATCATTTAGCAACAATAACATTATTAAGATCAGGCTGTAATTTTGGGTGTGGGGTGCATCTGTGATGGCTTACTGCCATCTGAAACAACCGTTAGACACCCTTAGCACAAGCTTTATTTCACACACACACACACACACACACACCCTTTTTTTGTAGCTGCACTGTTTATGAGTCATCGCTTCTGAGCTGAATCTAAATAAAGCTGAAAGTCTATGATGTATTTCACAGCTTGGTGATTCAGTTTGGGTAGTGGGAATTGTAACACACACACACACACACACACACACACAAGTCTCAGTTTGTACATTGTATATTACAGCAGCAGGACAATTGAGATGTCTACAAATAGACATTTATCTACATTCCCGACATCCCACATTCCTAAATAGGTCTACCACCTTCTGCTTCCCGGCAGCTCATTGTTTTTCTTTTGTGGTGGCTTTATATTTTATATTTTCTCATTAATTACATATTTTTGTATAAAAATATAAATGATTAATTTTTTACGATTATAGTAAGTTTCTGGCTTTATAAATAAATTCTGAGGGGCTACCAACTCATCTGCATGAGCATAGTCCATTTTTATATACATTTGTGTGCCTAGCAGTGCTTTATATATGGAACTAATGTTGTAATAACATTTTATTAACACAAATTTTTATTAAATATCCCTGCAAAGATTTGGATGTTGTATCTAAAAAGCTAAGAGACTTAAACTCTGTTCTAGTAGGACAATGTCCCTGTCCACAAACTCCCTGATCTCCATAAAGACATGCTGTGTTCTGGATGTTACGGAGTGCAAGAACTCCCATGTCTGATCTCACTAATACTATTGTGACTATTGTGACATGTCCCCAATCTTTTGGAAAACTTGCAGAGGAGTCTGGAGGTTAATATATAAGTGAGAACACATCTGGAATAAAATGATCAATAACCTCGTACTGATGTGATCAGCAGGTGTGCGACTACTTTTGAATTGTTTTTGCTGGAATGAATCGACCAATCAGGATCTCAGGCCGCTATCATGTGACGCTTCAGTGACAATTGTTCTGTTATAAACATTCATGCAACAGTTATGGACTTGATAATGGATGAGAGCGGCTGGTTCCTTTACATATCAGGGAGCTCTCATGTCTGTGACACTGTGACTATACTTAACTGGTTTCTCGTTCTTTCTTTCTTTCTTTCTTTCTTTCTTTCTTTCTTTCTTTCTTTCTTTCCCCTCTCCACTCTGGACCTGTCTGACCCTTCCTGGTGTCCCACCTTCAGTTGATGTTCACGTCACATTACCATGGTGACTAGGGACACTTACACTCTACCATGAAGACGCTCCAGCTGTTTTCTCAGGACTTGTGACTACAGTTGCTTACACACACACACACACACACACAGTGTGACTACAAAATTCCTGCCATCTGTTTATCACCCAAAACACTGTTGAGTCTGGTTCCTCTCAAGGTTTCTTCCTTTTAGACATCTCAGGGAGTTTTTTCTTGCCACCACCTCCCTCGGCTTGCTCATCCGGGACAAACTAATTTCTGTTTTATTCACATTGTATAATTATCCTTGTTTGTGTAAAGCTGCTTTGGGACAATAAGCACTGTAAAAAAAACGCTATACAAATAAAATGTAATTGGATTGAATTAATCACCAAAGCCACCAATTTACCAACAACTGACTGAGATAATCGACTACTGCATTTTCTATATTAATTTACTTAAAGTGGCTCGACAGGGACATTAGAGCATTAGGAGGCTAAATGGATACGGTTAAAGTCATCTTTTCTGGTACAGACTGAACTACATCCAATTAAAGAAAGAAACATTGATGTGACCCAAAAAAAAGGAAATTCTTGGGGACCCCTGTGCTGGACACTAGACTTGAGACAAATATGCTGAAATTGTAAACCAAATGGTTGTTTTTAGTGTTTTCAGTATGCAAAGACTCACTTTAATCTACTAATCTACTTTAAACTTTAACAATTTTATTCCACTGCTAACTGTATTTGACATCTCCACAGCGTGTTCTGCTGTTCTCTAGTTCTTTATTTGTGTGCAGTTTGCTTATTGCTTTAAAGCCCATGTTGTTGCAGTCATTAAACAAGCTAATCAGTCACAGCAGGGCCACGCTCTCACCCAGAACTGTGTGGATGCGTGTGCATGTGTGTCACACAGTGTTGGTTTGAAGAAAATTGAGGGAAAAAAAGTGTCACAAATGACTGACCTAATGGGCAACTTAATGGACTTAAAGTGCAACGTCATCCTGCTGTGAGCAGCAGACTAGGGACAGCGGGAGATCAAGCAGCTCTATTAAATCACTGACGTAGATGTCCAGACAACCGTAAGGGAAAATTTCTGACCCCTACACCTTTTCTTTCTTTCTTTCTTTCTTTCTTCCTCTCTTTCACTCAGTTATGGACTTTACTCGGTAGCCTGGTGGTCTGGGAATTTCAAACTCAGACTTTATGATCTTTACTGTGACACCAAAACCTATGAGATTGCTCAACCTATCAGTCTGAAGTATATTAGTAAGGATGTCAAGAGCCCACCTGCAGACGGAGATGCTAAATGGGGACGATGAAGTTTAATCCAAATTTACATTTTAGCTTCTTGTCCAGCAGTGAGCTAAATAAAAAAAATCAGTTGACTTGGCATCGGTTTTGAAAGCAGACAAATTGGTTTGCTGGTACTGGTTGTTCCAGGCTTGTTAGACAACTTCAGATGTGTCACATATACATTACTACTCAAAATTATTTTCCCAGGTTGTAAAGTTGCGGGTCAAATTATAGGGTCAGCTATAATAAGCAAACCAAGAGAGAAAGGGAGGGTTTAAGGGCTTTGCTTATGGGTCTAATAGTGGCAACTTGCTGGGGCTTGAACCTTGAACAACCTAGAACCTTGACAGCAGTGGTATAGTGGTCCAGAATTTTGAAAGTACACTTTCTAATTGGCAGTCGAAGATCTTTCCTTTCCAGTCAAAGACTGTCAGGGGCCACAAAAATACTTTTCTGTCTTGAAGGTTAACCATGGACCATCAAGTTGTGATTGCCATCAAGGCTCTAGGTTGTTGGAAGTCCAGAGCCTACCTGCAGACAATGGTGCTGAAGCCAGTGAGCCTGGTGACCAGTTTTTATGAAGATGACAAAATCTTTTTTGTTAGCTGGTGTAAAATGAATGAAAAGCAGTGGATTTGCCATCAGTTTGGGCAGCAGACAAACTGGTTTCCTGTATTTCTTTATTCAGGTGCCCTGGTGTCTCAAACACAACCCTGAAGCAAAACGTGAGGGTTAAGATTATCTTAAGGACTTTGCTTGTGGGTCTAACAATAGCAGCTTGCTTGGGCTTGGACCTCCAACAATCCAGACCCTGGACGGCAGTGGCAACTTGGTGGTCCAGGGTTTTGTCTGCAAGCTCATTGATACTTGTCTTAGTGAGAACATAAATGATAGGTACCACCAAACTACCACTGTTGCACCTTTGACCAACACCCTCTCAACACCTGTCAGAAGGCACAACTGTTGCTGCTTATTAACGTGGCTTTTACTCCAAATATTTTTATCCAGACACTCGGCAGCATCAACAACAAAAGAGAAGGTGTTTAGCCAAAACTTAGCCTGCTAAAGCCTGCAGTCAGTCGGTCGACGATGTTACAAGTTACCAGTAATAATTCATAAGGGTGCAGAGTTCATGGTCGACGTGTTGATTCTGTAACACAAAACAGCGATGTTTCATAGCTACTACAGTTTTTTTACAGAATCCAGTGCGGTTATTAATTCCAATGTTTCTGTTATATTTCATTAATATCAATATTGCTTCATGTTGCAGGATGGTAGTTGGCCAGTTTACAGGGAACGTCTCATTTATGCACTTATCAAATCAGCCAATCAGGACACAGCGGTGCAACTAATACTGGAATTACTACATGAATACTGGGAATGATTCAGACTCAGGACAGACTGGTAAATCCTGTCGGCTTCATTATAAAAGATTTGATAGTAATTTCAGTCACCTTGGCTTTTCTCCTTTTAGTGACATCAGGGTCACCACATACTCAATTCAATTCACCGCATGCTCATTCAAACTGCATTATTTGTTTATCCCTAATAAAATAGCAAAAGGCAAGAGTGGTGAGAAAAAAAACCCTGAAGAAGAAACCTTGAAATTCAAACAGGAACCCAGTTGAAACTGCTCCCATCCACAGCAATCACCAGGCCATCCATATGGGCCACCTCCAAGTGATGAGATTCCAGTCAGAAGCAGGCCATGAGAGCGGATCAAGCAGGTCATTTATAAAGCTCAATCCAGAGATGATGCGTGTGGGGTGGAAATACAACCACCCGGATAGGGAAATCTCCATCACTGGGAATCCGAATTATTCGTTCATCACGTGACAGACTTCGGTTATGAAGTCTGTACAGGAAACAAAAATAATTAGATGATCTTCCAAGTCTTCTGGTCCGACTTAGACAGGAGCTGTGGAAAACTAACAGACTGCATAGCTTAAAGATCCTGCTAAGCAGTAAATTACTCATTTCTGTTTCCTACATTTTTGTTTACTTCTTTTTGTGTGAATAAATGTATCGGGTATCAGGATAATTGACAATTAACACGTAACATTCTGATTTTATTCTGCTCAAATCACCAAAATGACTCAAAACAGATCACTACATTTTGCTAAAAGATATTCAAAGATCCTAGACAGTAAAATGATCCGAACCTCCATCACTGCTTCACTGCAATTTATTTTGAGTGGTCCAAGTTAATTGGAGACGTGGGAGGACATGTGACGTATTAATAAACCTGTTGGTTAAAAACTAATAAAAGATGTTAGACTGCTAACCAGAGGATCAAGGTTCGATTTCCGGCACCAGCAAGTTGCCACTGTTGGGTCCCTGAGCAAGGCCCTTAACCCCCATTTGCTCAGTTGTTTAATGTATAAATGTATAAATAAAGATAAATGTAAGTCACTCTGGATAAGGACGCCTGCCAAATACTGTAAAATAAAATGTAATGTAGTTGTAATTTAGAGAAAAGTATGTAAAGTGATAGATGTGATTACTGGTTCCGTTTTTAGATGAGGAGGTATAGTTAGAACCGTCACACGAGCACACATCTCCCCCTAGTGGCTACTTTCAGCATGAACTCCGGTGACGGCAAAACAAGCCACGTTTTCACAGGTCTGTGTTGGATCTTTAGGACGAAACTTGACTAATGTTTTTAAATAATATGATGATCTTATTTTGACTAAAACATTAATGTCTCCTGTAGATTTTTTTGTATGAAGCAGACACAGAGAAGCAGAAAGGACAGATGATGAGATCATGAACAAACTTTATTCTCAGTCATCAGAATCAGGACTCTATGGAAGCCCGTTTCCGTAACAGTTAAGAGGAAATATGTCATTCTGTATGTCGTCATAATGACTTGGTTCGTCGTAAAAATGAGATGTTTTTTTAATGACTATGCGTCAGTCTTTGTGCGACACCATGTGATCCGTAAATTTTAATACAATTCCAGACGGGGAAATAAAACAAAAACAAAGCTGATGATGATGATGAAGAAGGGGTTTTTTTTCAGTTAATCTACAGCCATTAGGATCTCATGATAAAACTGCGTAGAAGCTTTACTGAAAGTGTACAAATATTCCGATTAAACACACACATACACACACACACACACACACAGGATACGTCATAATTACAAAGTTTCTCATAATTATGAGATCATAATTACATCATTACATTACTTACGTTCATATTGTGACTTACAGAATCATATTTTCTTGCCCAACTGTGGTGGGAACAGACTTCCGGTGTCAGATGAAGATCATTTATTCGCGGGAAAATCAGTATGGAAAAAAAAAATCTATGGAATTGCACAAGCAGTGAAAATACACATTTTTATATTGTGTTTACATATAAAATATTTCTTCTTCTTTTTCTCCTTTCGGCTGTTCCTTTTAGGGGTCACCACAGCGAATCATCTGTCTCGACCTAACCCTATTCTCCACATCCTCTTCACTCACACACACTAACTTCATGTCCTCGTTTATCGCATCCATATACCTCCTCTTTGGGCTTCCTTTTTATCTTCTGCCTGGTAGCTTCATTTCTAACATCCTCCTACCAAAATATTCACTATCTCTCCTCTGTACATTAAACCACCTCAATCTGTCTTCCCTGACTTTCTCCCTAAAACATCTAACATGAGCAGTCACCCTGATGAACTTGTTCCTAATTCTGTCCAACCTCGTCACTCCTAAAGAAAACTTCAACATCTTCCCCCTCCTCTCCTCTTCTCTTTTGAGCGGCACCCTGTAGCTCAACGGTAAGCACATCCCACCAGTTCTCTGGTCTGGTGTGACCCTAACCCTAACCCTAGTATTTGTTTATAAATCACTTAATGGCTTCACACTGCAGATTTGTTCACTGATTATAAACAGATCATCAGGAACACGTCAGTTAAAAATACCAAGAGTTCACTGAAAACAAGGGGAGTCTGATTTTAGCCGTACCAGTTTTTAGCTAAAGGGAGCCTGCTTTTAGCTATTGTAGTTTTTAGCTAAACGAAGTCAGATTTGAGCTATTTTACCTAAGAGTAGCCTGATTTTAGCTATTTTAGGTTTTAGCTAAGTGGAGTCAGATTTTAGCTGAGGTAAGTCTGATTCTAGCTATTTTAGCTTTTAGCTGAGAGCAGTCTGGTTTTAGCTATTTTAGCTTTTAGCTAAGGACAGTCTGGTTTTAGCTAAGGGAAGTCTGATTATAGCCATTTTAGTTTTTAGGTAAGGGGAGATTGATTTTAGGCAAGAAGAGTCTGATTTTAGCTATTTTAGTTTTTAGCTATGTGGAGTCAGAATTTAGCTAAGGTGAGTGATTTTAGCTATTTTAGCTAAGGGCAGTCTGGTTTTAGCTTTGAACTAAGGGGAGTCTGGTTTAAGCTGTTTTAGTTTTTAGCTAAGGGGAGTCTGGTTCAGTCTGGCTCTATACCATTGATTCCACTGTATTAAACCTCTTAGAATTGATTGATTGATTTATAATGTGATTTAAGCGTACTTCAGGAGTAATTTTACATAGAGTCCAGGGTAAAGCAGATGTATGGAGGTCATTGCAGAAGGATGAGTGAGACTAACTCTGGAATAAGATGTTTAAAAACACACATATGGATATGATGGTCTTTATATGATAGACAAAAGTTTCTGTCACTTACTGTTATCTGTATCTCTCATACAGTAAAATTGTTCTGTACTATTAGAGACCCGTAATCTCAGGGTTTTTTTTGCTGTGGTGGTCCATGTTCCTGGAGATTGCTGTCCGATACACTGAGCATTAGTCAGTCATTATATTTCTAATTCAATCAGAATGAATAATGAGGCCGAGCAACAGCATGTAAACAGAATGCACACTTTATTAAAACCTCGAGCGAGTGGCTTTGATGGTGCATCATGATGATACACACACACACACACGTGCGATTGATGTGGAGCACCGAGGACGTTTGGTAACGTTGTGAGTCACACACGCTTGTCAGTCCAAGGATCACTGAGTCTGACAATCAGTATCTGACAGCCTGTGTCCTATTTACATCACACAGCTATTACACATCCGCCTCATCCCTTTCTCTCTCTCTAAAAATCATTACTACCAGCTGACTCTCTGTCTCCCAATTAAAAAACTCCATCGAGTTTAAACTAACTATGATTTTTATATGATTTATTCTTCACAATTTTTATATGATTTATTCTTCACAATGCTGATTATTCGAACACACAGCAGGTTTTAGAGTTTCTACAGTACTGACCGCTCTGTTGGGGGAAAAAATAAATAAAGTGACTTGAAGGTTCACACTCTGAACCCCAGGATCAGCAGAAACGCATCCCGAATCTACAATCACAAAACTGCGTTTCTTGCATGTCGGCCATAAATGAGAATCTATATCTGAGGACATAACGTTGTGGCAGTGAACGTCAACGTCTATGCCCAGTGTAGCTTCCTGTTGCAGAACCCAGCATAATAGTTTCCATATCCTTCCTGATGACTCGAACCAAACTTCTGATTTCTCTCATTGTTCTCAGCGCAAGAATGAACCAGTAGCACCATTGATGACAATAATAAAAAAAATTGGACACAAGAACCAACGTGCAGTCTCACAGCAATGCCAGTGTTCACTGTAGAGGTTCTAGAGCGTTGTTGAGGTAAAGCCTACGTCCGCGGTATTTAAGTACCACTTGTGAAGATCATTCATGTTTATATGGATGAGTTTGGAAGGGGTTTGATTTCGTTTTGTATTGTCAGACTACATAAACTATATGACCAAAAGTTTCTGAACACCTCACCAGCACACAGGTGTCCTTCACCAGAACTAAGGCTGCATTCACACTGCACGCATCAAGTGATTTTTTTTCCTCCAATGTGGCACAGATCGGATTTGACTCATGACGGTGTAAGCAGGGAAAAAAACAGGCCTCATTCGTATGTGGTACTAAATCGGATGCAAACATTAGCGTGTGCTGTGTAATGAATGTCATTAATAAAGCGATAATAATGCATGATGTCAACTGCAGCCAAAAAAACACAACCCCCATAGAGCTTGCTGAGGACCCCTTTTGGGTCGGGACCCCCCTGTTGGGAACCGCAGCTGTACAGAGTCCTGATTCTGACTCAACACCACTGAACTCCTTTGGGATATACTGGAACCCGGACTGAACCCCAAAACCAAACATTAACAGTAGTGTCTGATCTCACTAATACTATCGTAGCTAAACGATCAAATCCCACGGTCACATGATGCACAGAAATCTGGAGATTATTATGGGAGGGAAAATGAGACTAACATCTGGAACAGGATGATGTGATGGGCAGGTGTTCCAATACTTTTAGTCATATAGTGTCTGTCACTTTACTGGTCTAGAAATGCATCTTCAGCTTGATCTTATTTTACAAACTAATCCCCATCTGTCATACAGTGTTCGATTCCCTTTTGTATCAATTCCCTTTGATAAAAGAAATTCCATTTAATTAAAAAGTCTTAAACTTTTTGTAGTGTTTAAAAAAAAAAAAAAGTGTGCATGCTAAAAGTTCTGGAGTGAAAGAAGTAGTATTTACAGCCGATGGGGTATCAAAAGCTTTTAGACCTGCCAACTGATGGCAGCAGGTTACACAAGGCAGCAGGTTACATGCACAGTCACAATCTTGTGCTGCCACCTGTTGGCGTGTCTTGAAACCTTTCGATACCCACTTTTAAAATAAGTCTTAAACACGTTACTATTTTTCCCAGTAAAATATTACTTTGAGAGGTACTATTGACATGAACTTTTACCAGCTGTCCATAAATCAAGTTATGTATCATTTCATTGCACTTTTAGAAACATAGTTACTTCGGAAAAAAGGGGACGTCTTCAGTACTTATTTTACTCGCTGTATGCATTAAATGAGGCAGTATCTGCTGAGGGTAAACTGGCCATTACTTACCAATTAGACAGACTTATTGTACGTAAAAATGTTTTGTCATGTCACTGCCTAATTTTTTTTTTGTCATGCCCATAATGTGTCCCTTAAATGTGTTTCGTCAAATCATGCAGTGTGTTAAACTTTATCCCTGCAGGTCCAGATGGCTTCTGACCCCTAGTGGTGTGATGAGGAAGTGGAGGAAAAGACATCACTAGCGCTTGCTCTCCAGTACACCCCTCCAGTCATCAGCCCAGGACAGAAGGCGCCTCTGGGTGCTGCTGGCACGCAGGTGCTTGTTGTGGCAGGCGGTAAAAAGGACATGTTCCCAGGATGGGTTGGGCTCAACACCTTCAGAAGCAGTTAACAGTTAAAAAAAAAAAAAAAACAAAGACTCATGAATGTGATGGTCAGCCGACCCAATCCTTAATATATATGAGCATACAGCTGTAGTATAGCCCGCACAGTGGAGAGGGCAAAATCCTACCTCTCCCATCTTTAAAGAAAATAACATGAAAATGGTTGCCCTAGTTATTCCACTAGGTGGCAAAATAGAGCAAGAACTGACAAAATTGGACGTTTTTGTAAATACTGCCATATAACAATATATGTAGTGTTCTTTTTCGTAAGATAAACATCTGTCTAATCCAAACCAGTCCGATCTTTATGATCAAACAATAAACAATAAACTGTCTGAAAATGTCTAGCAGATTCGTACCAAGGATGTCGGGCTTGTCGTCGATGAGGATGTCTCCGCTTACTACCGTCTTGTCTCTCGTCAAAATGACCTTCTCCAGGAAGTCAGGGCCCAGGTGCTTCTCTACCCATGCATACTAAAAACACGGACATTAAGGACACATATGATTGACAGAACGATGTGAAAAAGGGGGTTTTCTAAAGCTGTTACGCAGGAAGGAATTGCGTACCTTTTCATACGGACAGTGGGCGTAGTGTTTAATCGGACTGGTGCAAATGAAGACATCTGTGCTAGTTGGAAAAGAACAGGGCATCATTATCATGATATCACAGCAGTATATCATCCGTCCTGTTGACCTGGGGTCGAATTATGGTTTTGCTTTTATGTAATTGCTTAACCGAGATTCATAAGTTACTAGTGGCTTTATTAACAGTTAAATAAGTAGGACAAACAGTTAAATCGACAGAAAAACAAAGTTAATTGATTTAAAACATAGATATAATATAAGAGTTGGATAAGAAGGTTAAAGTCTCTCTCTCCCTCCCTCTCCCCCTCTCCCTTACTGACCCAAGGCTATAGTTTATATTACATTTGATCACCATCAGCTGTAATTAACAGATATTTGGTGTCGCCCAGATGAGGATGGGTTCCCTCTTGAGGAGATTTTCCTTGTCACAGTCCCCATTAGCGACAAACGTACACGTTTTCTTTTTACTACATTATCTGTATAAAGCTGTTAAAAGCGTTATACAAATCAAAATGAATTGAATTTAATAAAAAATACTATCAAGTGGAGCGGCACAAATTTCCATTTCCGCTTTAAACTCTGGGCAAAATCCCACTCTTCGTTCCGCTCCCAGACTCTGTTTTTTTGGCATCATGGGGGGGGGGGCAAAAGGTGATTATGTTTATCAGTGATAAGTAAAGGTAACCAACGACCTTAAAACTATAGAATGTGTAAAAACATTTCACACAAGACTCATTAGAGGGTGAAATCGACCCAACGGGAAGCATGTTGTAGGCTTTATCTGTGCAATGACTCTAGCCTCCCACCACCAGAGGGCGTCATCACCAGAGTACTAGCTCTTTGCAAGAACTTCCGGGTGTCACTGTTACATAAGCTAGCCTAAGATTCTCGCGTTGCAAAGTATTGTTTGCTCACGCGACTTACCGAGCGTTCTAGTTTGTGCTCGGTTTTTGGTTACGATTCTTTGTCTTGCGTTTTGTTTGCCTTGTTTGTATTAGATTGTTGTGTACCGAACTTTGATTATGCTTTAGACTACGATTATCCTTCTTTTTTTAAAAAGTTGTTAACCTCACCTTGGATCCCTGTACGACTTCTTCTTCACAATCTAAATGTGTGACATCTCTTATTTTGTATGCGAGTCACCCACAATTGTTCCTATAATTTTTTTTTTTTTTCTTTTTACAAAAGTACAGTAATAAAAAGCTTCTATGTATTTGATCTTTTAAAGTTAATGTGGTTCTCAGCTACAAATGTTGTGTTGGAGTAGAAGTTGTAGCATTTATTTATACTTCTCCATCGTGGCCATCGCCTTCACAGCCTCCACACTTCCTGGTAAAGGCTCGAGCTCCAGGAAGAAATTCTTGGACTCCCAAATGCTGATGGCTTTATCCTGTGTGAACATTCATATTTAATAGCATGATAATGTTCCAATTTCAAGATCAACTCCAAATAAACAGACCTTAAAGAGCAATAAATGAACAAACAGACTGCGCTGAGCTGAACGGAGGTCTAAAGCAACTCAATCACTGTTTTTCCAATCACGCTGAGCAGAAAATCACTAAAAGTAACTAAAAGTAAAATAAAAGTTTAAATGAAATAAAATAAAGACTTTTGTTCAGTCCGCAGGAAAGTTATCGTTCTGAACCTCTAATCCTATTCCCGATAATTCAACCCAGGCAGCTGGAGCGAAAATGCTGTCACAATTCTGCAAATAAAAATTATAATTAAAAATGTATAATTCAAAATTGAAATAAAATGTTGTCAATATCATGTGCCATCTTTTAATTTTATTACTTTATATACATTGTTGGTTAAATAGCTGAATAAATAACACATGATCAATAGTAGGTGGTTCAGTGGTTAAGGTGTTGGACAGCTAATCAAAAGGTCATAAGGTCATCTGATCACAGGCCAGGGCCACCAAGATGCCGCTGCTGGGCCCTCGAGCAAGGCCCTTAACTCTAAAGTACGGATAAATGACTGTTGTCGCTTTGGATATGAGCGTCTGCCAAATGTCAGAAATGCAATGCAAATATTTTGAATAGACCCGCGATTGAGAATTGGAATCAGTATTGGGATTTGGAGATTGGATTCGGTATTAGAATCGTAGTTTGGATTCAGTACTAGAATCATTGATCAGATTTGGTGTTGGAAACAGAGATTGGATTCGGTATAAAAATCTGAGATTATGTTTGTTATTGGATTCAGAGATTGGATTAATTATTAGAATCTGAGATTATGTTTGTTATTGGATTCAGAGATTGATATCGTAGATCGGATTGAGACATTGGTTTTTCGTGGTTGTTTTTGGTGGTTAAAGATTGGATTCTGTGATCAGATTTAAAGCTCCTGATAGAAGCACATTTACAGAAACACATCTCACACCAAGACATAAACAATACGTCACTCTGCAGTTTCAGAGACATGATCATATTCACACACACACACACACACTTACACACAGGTCCCCCCGCAGCTCTCCGTACTGAGTCGAAACCCAGAATCCCCTGCGATCCTCCAGACTGATGAACGGCTCATTCGGGAATTTCTGTCTGTATTTTTTCAGAAATCCACCTTCAAAATCCGCGATCACACCGTCCATATCAAGCAGCACGCGCAGCCTCGGGTTCCCACTGAACGCGCGAGCGGAGCCTCCGATATGCAGCAGCAGCCGCCGCGCGCCCCTTTGCAGCTGCAACGCCATTGAGCCCGTGCTTTACTTCTCTCACTCACTCAGTCAGTCAGTCAGTCAGTCAGTCAGTCCAGATGTTTTCTCTGGTTGTTCTTTTCATTGAATTGTTGTGAGCTGCAGCGGTCATGCTCGCGAGCACGGCCTCGAGCTTTCCACTGCTTTCCGGTAACAGGCTTAAACCCCGCGCGCGTTCACTCTGCCCCTGTTTGCGTTCTGTGCGCGTGCATTTCTATTGTTCGTGATTGTAGTGAAGCCCTGAATGACCTCCGTCATATCCCGCGTGTCTTTGCACCACCGGGAGGAGGTGTGTGTGTGTTTGTTTGTTTGGACTTGTTTACAGCAGTGCAGTTGGTGCTCCGCTCCTCTCGCGCTCAAACTATCAGCAGTTTAGCTTTTACTTCCGCCCCAGGAGCGTTGATACTCTTACCTCCTTCCGCATTCACATATAACTCGATATTCTGTCGATATCCGTGTTGTTTTAACACCTTAAATAAGTCGAATTCTGAAATGTACCGCATTTCGTGGAAAACTCCAGATTCCGCAGTCTTGCTAGCTGCAGCAACACGTCAACACGTCCACCATTTTGGTGAGGGACACCCAGAGGCATTGGGTTTTACAACTCCGTGTAGTGGTGCAGGTCAGCATAGTGTAAATATCTCTCAATTCATTCAGTTATTTATTCTCACTACACGCTTAATTCTGCTCAAGATTTTTTATTAAATAATGAACTGCAGTGGTTATTGTTTCCCCGTGGGACTCTGCTGGAAAATACTTTAGAATCATCTGTAGGATGTGTATTTGGGTATCATTTTGGACTTTTCACATATAATAAATATAATTTTATAATAATATAAAAAATATTATTCTGTTCATATATAAAAGTCTCATTAGCCTGAGAAATATTAACATTTAATCATGACTGGTGCTAAAATATTTAGAGCAGCAGAAAAAAAACCCTTGAAAATTAAATCAATGTAAATAGGATGTGTTATTATTAATGCTAGATAAAATGTTAAAAATGTAATGTTACAGTCAACTGTTGCAATTGCTTATTGCAAGAATGCAATAAATGCATAAATCTTTCATTTTGACTCCAGTGTTGGTTTATTATAATTTGGTAATAAAACAATCATTCGAATAAATCAGCCGTTTATATCAATCGGATTTAAAGATAAAGGCTGTAATATTAATGTTGTCCACTAGAGGGAACCAACGCAATAAAAAGCACGATTTATCGCAATTGTCCAATCAGGAGGCCAAAAATATAAACCAAATATTGATTCGCTAACAACATAAGTGGGCGGGTGTAAGGACAATTTTAAACAAGCTTATTGGAGCTTTAGTTAAAAAAAAAAAAGTTTATTGATCTACATACACACTAACAAAATGCAGTTTATTATTACTGTACATTCTTTAATAAATAATAGTTTGATTTACAGTGCAATAATACGTCTGAACTGTTTTATTTTGTTATTAATTTAAATAAATTATTACTTTAAATATTCAGATAATAATTTATCCACTTTCATGCCAGGGGCGCCAGCCGCTCGGAGCGACCATGGGCAGGTCTCGCGAGAGCTGTGCGTGATGACGTAGTGCCGCGAGATTTCGGTTTCTGTTTGTGACCGCCGAGGCCCCAGATCCGCTCCGGCTCACTCTGTTTAGTTAGCACTTATTTCTGACACCTGAATGAAAACTGCTCAAAACAGCTTGTAAAATTATGGCTTCAGCGCTGGAGCAGTTCGTCAACAATGTGCGGCAACTATCAGCTCAAGGTATGAACACAAAACATGTCAGCAATGTACTTATTAAGTCTGGGATGTTCTTTTCGCACCTGTATTCTGAGAAACACTCCTCCTGGACGTCACCTCGTGTGCCAAAGCTGTGCGATGATTGGACCGCAGAGATGTTGTCCAATCCGAATTGAGAAGGCGGGGTTTACAAACACAGGTGTAGAAAACACACAGCTAGCCTTTTTAAGGTAACATGCTAAATAGGAAAGGTGGCAATATGAGTTACCAAAATTTTACTCAAGCGTGTTTATGGGTTTGTCAAATGCAAATAAAATTATATAAATGATGCAGTTAAGTCAGTTTATCCACGACACTAGTTATCGCTTCAGGGACAGTGCGGCTAATTGACAGCGAGCAACGGAAGCTAACGAGAAAACTGACTAGCGCGTTCGGCTAATTCATAATTCCTGTGATGACTGGGGGGGGGGGTCTTTTAACAATATAAACATGTACAGGCCCTCAGAACCGCAATGACTCTCGGGAATTAAACACACATCCGGGCTTTAATTCAGTTCACTGAGAAACGGTGGTGAATTCAGTTCACACTCAGAACAAACCGCTTTAAATGAACACTCGTGTAGTTTAATTATAGGCGTGGGAATCACTGTTCACATCACGATTCGATTCCGAGGACTGCGATTTGACTCTCAAACTATTATGGATGCATCTTCTGTTTTAATACAGATTTTGTTTTTCTTACTGTTTGATTATTAAAGTATCTGTAATGAATTTACTTTCAAGAAATTTTAATAAGAAAACAAATGGAACTGATTTGATGAGTCAATGACAAAGTTACAAAGAATCAACAGGTAATGAATCCTTTTTGTCTGAAGCAGCATACAATTGATTCGGTTCAGCAATAACAGCCGTATTAGATGTGTTATCAATAACTAAAACTACGACTTCATCCCAAATCACATAATACTTAACTAACTATATACTAACTTCATGTCCTCGTTTATTGCATCCAAATACCTCCTCTTTGGTCTTCCTCTTTACCTTCTGCCTGGTTTAGCTTCATTTCTAACATCCTTCTACCAAAATATTCACTATCCCTCCTCTGGACATGTTCGAACCACCTCAATCTGTCCTTCCTGACTTTTTCCCCAAAACATCTAACATGAGCCGTCCCACTGATGAACACGTTCCTAATCTTGTCCAACCTCGTCACGCCCAAAGAAAACCTCAACATCTTCAGCGCTGCTACTTCCAGCTGTCTTCCTCAGCGCCACTGTCCCTAAACCATAGTATAGTTGCCGGTAGTATAAAAAAACGTGCTGCTTGTACTATATTGACACATGACAAAAAGTTGTTGTCAACGATGCTAAAAGAGTGCAAGTTAGATACAATGAACAATAATTTTTCTGACAGATATTGCGATTTAGTCTTCTAAGTATTTTGTCCAGCACGCACTTTATAGATTTCTTGTAGTCCAGCAGATGCAGTGTGTCTTTCTACCAAATAGACAGTTAGCTTATTGCTGCTATTATGCAGGCAGTGCTGCCTAAATGCTTTTTAGTTACAACAAACAGAAAAGATTTTAAATTATTTAAGCGTTTATTATTTTTGAAATGTATTTTTGTTCTGGTGTAAATCATTTCTGATGAAAACAAAAAGAACAGCCTGTTCTTCTGTAAAGCAGGTGAGGTAGCAGGTTATGGCGTTATGACTTTTTAGCAACACAATCCTCAAATAGCCGCCTGTGGTGCTTTCTTTACTTTTGCAAATTACTTACCGGTATCTCACTCCACCGCACTTTTTACAAAAAAAACATTAAAAACATGACAATTGGCTTAGAAACTATTTAGAAATAACATCCCTTCCTAATAGAATTTGGGGTGTCGTGTACGTGACGTCACATGAGGTGCGTGTAATGTAACGCATGCCCTAATCGCTCATTTGAGTTAGTATTTACTTTCTGACTGTTAAAAAATCTTGCTCTGTATAGTATAGTTACAGGTAGTATGAATGAAATTTGACGTGCTACAGCCGCCATTATGATAGACCGGTGACCTACGACAGTGCAAATTTAAAGTGTAAAAATGTTTAAACCCGATTAATTTAAAGCGAGTTTAGATTAACTACAAGGAATGTCTTTTTTTTTTTCTTTTCTCTAAACCCTTAAAGTGCAAAATCACTGTTTTCTTTTCGCCACTTCTGCATATGATGACTTGTCTGCAGGATGATGGGACAGAAAGGTGTCCATCGTATGCATAGTTTAGAAGTGATGGATCATTCAGGAATTTTCAGCCTACTATAAGGATTCAGACGCTTTCTTTGCACACTATATAGTATGGAAGTATGCGATTTTAGACTGGGTCGTTATGATTACGGGTAGTATGAATGAAAATGGGACATAATTTTTTTCCTAATGTTAATAGGGACATGTGATATATGCGGGCTCACGCGATAGTGAAGTGTCGACTGTATGTAAATCCAGGCGGAGGTAATAGACCATCGCAGAACATTTCATAACTTTTTCTTTTGTACTCTTTTGCACACTAAGGATTTGAACACATCGCTGACGTCGTATATTAGTTTTCCTAAACTGTATAGTGTCTAATGTGAAAGTGTGTGATTTCAGGCTCACGGTTTTCCTCTTTGACTAAAACCTTTTAATGCGCCATATTTCCAAGTTGTGGAAATCTAAGGTACCGTTTAGAATTTTTTTGCTCTCTGAAGAATACGTTTAAACAGAACAACAGAATAAACACTTTTCTTTATTCCCACACGACTCACAGTGTGTAAATGTTATCATGAAGTTACTTTTTAATGACATTTATAGGACAGACAGAGATGATATGGGAAAGATGGAGAGAATGGGGTGGGACCGGGAAGGAGCCAAGCCGGAATCTAACCCGGGTCACCGGCGCACAACTGCGCATGTGGGTGCCGACGCCTTAACCTACCACACCACAGTGCCGGCCACCATAAAGTTAAATTTAAGACCCTGAATGATCTTTTTTTTTTTAGCCTCAAAGGCCACTCCTTACAGGATATTCAAGAGATACGTGTGTGTGAGTGTGTATTAAAAGAGTGATCTCTGGTTGCATGTTGGTGTGATTTTTTTATTTTTTATTTTCCAGAGACACTGTGACACTGAACAAAACGAACTGTGATTGGTCGCTGTACACGTCATTCACATGTCCTCTTAGTTAAATGAAAAATAGCTGCTTTGGAGTTCAGATGATTTACTGTCAGTCTGAAGATCAGGCTCCATGACACTAAACACTGTTTATATTTTTTAGATGATGCACATATCAGCACCTTTTTCATCTAGAGACATAACGTACTGCTGTGTGTGTATTTGTTCTCCACTTCAGGCCAGATGACTCAGCTGTGTGAGCTGATCAATAGAAGTGGCGAGCTGCTCGCAAACAACCTCTCGCACCTGGACACGGTATTAGGAGCGTTGGACATCCAGGAACACTCGCTCGGCGTGCTGGCGGTGCTGTGAGTCTGCACCCTCCCCCCCCCTCAAACCTGCATCAGATCAGCACTTTCTAATAATAGTACCGTGATTGATTATTATCTTTATCCTTTTAGATTCGTCAAGTTTTCCATGCCCAACATCCCCGACTTCGAGACCTTGTTCTCTCAGGTCCAGCTCTTCATTAGTACCTGCAACGGAGAACACATTCGATACGCAACAGACACTTGTGAGTGTTTTTTTCCCCCAGTAATGAAATCATTCTGTCCTGATACTAGAGACGGCAATTTTTCAATCAATAATCAGAAATACTAACAATCAATTATCGATTAATTTTTATTTTTTAAGCCATTTTTTTTTCTGGTATCAGAAAACAGAAGAAGGTGTGCCTGGTTTTTCTTCATTTAACTATGAAGCCTTGATTCACTCTTGGCAGGATGTCACAGCTCTTTTCGTGTTTGATGAACTACTGACGTCATGTCAGCTTTTCTTAAAAAAAAAATAAAAAAAAAAAAAAAAAATGCTGCATGTTGAAATGTTTTTAAATGATTTGTTGCACCAAAGGGACATATTTTTTTTTGAGGGATATTAGCACATTTTAAAAATACCAGACGAGGAAAAGCGCTTGGTGATGAAGTCATTATGTTTTGGGAGGGATATTAATATAATTGGTCAATTTGGGGAAAAAGTCAGTATAATTGAATAAAGTTGCACAGTCACACAGAACGCACAGGAATTGATTATATTTGCATTAATAGTTGCGTTCAGATGTCACAAAATCCTGTGGGGGCTGAACTCTACTTCAGAACTACTAAAACACCCACCTCTCTGTCTCTCTCTCTCTCTCTGTGTCTCTCTATCTGTCTTGCTGTCTGTCTTTCTCTCTTTGTCTGTTTCTCTCTCTGTCTGCCTGTCTCACTCTTTGTTTTTTTTCTCTCTCTCTCTCTCTGTATCTTGCTTTGTCTGTCTCTCACTCTCTTTTTTGGTTTCTCTCTGAGTCTTTCTATTTCTCTGAAATTAAACTAGTCTGATTAAAAAAAGGTCAGTTTGTTCAATTATTGATGACAGAGAAAATTCTCTCTGATCAGTTATCGATCATTGATTATTCCCTCTTATCCCAGATTGCTGTCCAGTAATAAACTCTGTTGCACTGCATACTCATGTCACTTGATTGTGTGTCCTAATGAAACGCAGTACAAAAAGCACATTGTTTATTATGCTCTGTGTAGCAGCGTTCCTTCTAGTTAAAGTCGTCATCTTTCTGTTTGTTTCACAGTTGCTGGGCTTTGCCATCAGTTGACTAATGCCCTGGTGGAGCGGAAACAGGTAATGGATTTTTAACCCCCCCCCATCCTATTTAGCCAAAAAGCATCAACCTTAAAGATGAAATGGGCAAGAATGTTCAAATCTAACATGAATGTGTTTTCTGCTTTAACAGCCTTTACGTGGGATAAGTATAATCAAACAAGCAATCGATAAAATGCAGATGAACACAAACCAGCTTACCTCAGTGCATGCAGATCTGTGTCAGGTGAGTCCCTGGAAACCCTTTTTTAAAATTTTTACCTAAAAGTTCCTGCCTGAATGAAGTGTAATATGTCTGATTTTGCATCTTGTCAGCTGTGCCTGCTAGCAAAGTGCTTCAAGCCTGCCGTCCCTTACCTGGAGCTGGACATGATGGACATCTGCAAAGAGAACGGCGCGTATGACGCAAAACACTTTTTGTGCTATTACTATTACGGCGGCATGATCTACACGGGGTTGAAAAACTTCGAACGAGCTCTGTATTTCTTCGAGCAGGTACTGAGCGAGAGCTGGTTCCTAGAATAAAGATTATAAGTAATCCTACATTATTTTAATGTTCTGCACTCGCTTCGGCTTTAGATACTTAGTGAGATTTTATATTGTCTTATACAATGAGAGGAGAAAAATTTGATTCCCTGCTGATTTTGTATATTTGCCACTGATAAAGAAATGACCAGTCTATAATTTTAATGGTGGGTAAGAGGCAGAATAACAGATATCAGATTCCAAAATCTTCATCATGGCCAAGACCAAAGAACTGTTCAAGGATGTCAGGGACAAAATTGACCTACACAAGACTGGAATGAGCTACAAGACCATCACCAAGCAGCTTTGTGAAAATGTGACAACAGCGCGATTAACAGTTATTTTGTGTTTCTTCTATTTATGAATAATCTTCCTCAGTCTGGGGCTCTGTGCAAGATCACACCTTATGTCGTTTCTATAATCATAAGAACGATGAGAAATCAGCCCAGAACTAGAAGGACCATCTTCTCAATAATATCAAGGCAGCTGGAACCATAGATGCCAAGAAAACAATTGATAACACACTAAGCCATATAGGATTAAAATCCTCCAGCACCCACAAGGTCCCCCTGCCTAAGGAAGCACATGAACAGACCCGCCTAAAGTTTACTAATGAACAACTGAGTGATTTAGAGAAGAAATGGGTGAGTGTTGTGGTCAGAAGAGACCAAAATCGAGCTTTTTGGCATCAACTCAACTGCCTATGACCCCAAGTACACCATCCACACCATCAAACATTGAGGTGGAAACATTATGCTTTGGGGTGTTTTGCTGCAAAGGGAACAGGACAACTAGGGCTAACCCTAGCGACGGACGGGCCAATGTACCGTCAAATCTTGGCTGAGAACCTTCTTTCCTCAGCCAGTTAACTAAAGGTTCGAGTTCACACCCTTCAGCCTCAAAACCTTAATAACTTGAAGAGAAGCTAGAAGAGGAGTGGGACAAAATCCCTCCTGAGATGTGTGAAACCTGGTGGCCGACTACAAGAAATATCTGATCTCTGTGATTTGCCACTACCACCAAGACCTAAGTCTTGTTTTGCAAAGGGGTCAAATAATTATTTCACTCATTAAAATGCAAAACAATCAGTATTTTTTATGTATTTTCAATATAACAAATATAATCTGGCCATTTCAACATCAGTTGGCAAACGGACAAAATCTGCAGGATCAGTTTGTTTTTTTTGTTTAACTTTAAATGTTTCTCTTCTGTCTCTTTCTCTCTCAGGCTATAACCACTCCAGCTATGGCAGTCAGTCACATCATGCTTGAGGCTTATAAGAAATATATTCTTGTCTCTCTTATCCTCCATGGCAAAGTGCAGCAGCTTCCCAAATACACGTCACAGATCGTGGGCAGGTTCATTAAGGTGACTAAGGAGACTATTAACTGAGGCACAGATGTATGTGTGTGTGTTGTTCTATTCCTGGTCTCGTTATAGATAAAAATAAACATACACCAGTACATAAAACAATGATGGTATTTTCAACTTTTTGCCTGTGAACATTTTACCCCTGATTTGAACTGTAATGTGTGGTTTTTTTTGTTGTTTTTTTTCTTTTTGTAGCCCCTCAGTAATGTGTATCACGAGCTAGCACAAGTGTACGCCACTAACAACCCCACTGAGCTGCGCAGCCTCGTCAACAAGCACAGCGAAACTTTCACACGTGACAATAACATGGGCCTGGTCAAGCAGTGTCTCTCCTCGCTGTACAAGAAGAACATCCAGAGGCTAACCAAGGTCTCCTATCTCACCGTGTCGTGTTCCCGTTAATTAATAATAAAAAAAAAGATTTGGACTCACTGCTTTTCCCTTTGATGCAGACGTTCCTGACGTTGTCTTTACAAGACATGGCGAGTCGAGTTCAGCTCTCAGGGCCTCAAGAGGCTGAGAAATATGTCCTGCACATGGTGAGTCAGCAACACCACCTTCATTATAATCTGTACCTCCCGGGTTTACTTAACAAGCGCTGCTGTGGCTGATATTCCCAACAAAACCTTAATGCCAAAACATACTAGTATATACTACCATACTCAGTAGTGCAGTATGCACACAGGAAAGGTGACTGACAGCCCACACACATACCGCAAAACATTAGATTTATCCGCGCTGAGGAGCCGTTCCAACGCTCAGCCCACGTGAAGAGGAGAATTCCGCAAATAACTGCAATTGCAGGTTTCACACTTATCATGTGTGCCATAAAAGAAGCCCAACACTGTACATGACCCTACTTGCAGGATGTTAATTAGCTTTTGACTGCTTTTGGTTGATATTTTTTAATCACGTACAGCTGTACAAGACCGGTAGTTTAAATTAAAAATGCACATTTATCCATTATCTTTTTTCTCCTCTGAACTCTTCCTCTCCTCCTTTACAGATTGAAGACGGAGAGATTTATGCCAGCATCAACCAAAAAGACGGCATGGTCAGTTTCCATGACAACCCTGAAAAATACAACAACCCCGCAATGCTCCACAAAATCGACCAAGAGGTTTGTAAAAACATTGAAAGGGTTTAAGCAGGTTACCGCCAGGCTGGAAAGAAAATGACACACCGCCTAATGGGGGCGGTGTAAAAAAAAAAAAAAAAACACGATTTAACGTGAGCATGACGCTGTTTCCATTGGACACAAGTTATTTTGGGATACTTCATGATAAACATCATTCATTTCAATGGGTAAACGGAAAAATTACTTTTATTAGTATATATATTAGACTTTGCAAGCTGGTATAAAAGAAAATGTTTTCAGATTGTCCTTATTCTCATGTGTAGACCTGGGTTTTTTTTTCAGATTTGGGAATTGTCAGTCTTGCATAGTTGCATACTCGAAAACAGCTTTTATTGGCTGAGGGGACGTCAAAGTAACATACACTGCTTCGAAAAAGTATTCATACCCTTTGGATTTTCGCATTTTGTCCCCTTACAACCACAAACTTGAATGTTTTTTATTGAGATTTTATGTAACAGACTAACACAAAGTAGCACATAACTGTGTCAATACTTTGTATAGCGCCCCCTTTCACTGCATTTATTGCTGCAGGTCTGTCTTTTGGGGTTTGTCTCTACCAGTGCTGCACATCTTGAGGCTGAAATTTTTTCCCATTCTTCTTTGCAAAAAAGCTAAAGCTCAGACAGATTGGATGAAGAGAGACTGTGAACAGCAGTTTTTAAGTCTTGCCACAGCTCAATGGGATTAAGGTCTGGTCTAGTCTTTGATCCAAACCATTCCATTGTAGCTCTGGCTGTATGTTAAGGTCGTTGTCTTGCTGAAAACGAAATCTCTTTTCCAGTCTCGAATCTTTTGCCCTGTATTTAGTTCAATCCATTTTTCCATCAACTCTGACCAGCTTCCCTGTCCCTGCTGAAGGAAAGCATCCCCACAGCATAATGCTGCCACCACCGTGTTTTACAGTAGGGAAGGTGTGTTCAGGGTGATGAGCACACATGCCGCTTTGCATTTAGGCCAAAAAGTTCAACTTTGGTCTCATCTGACCAGAGCATCTTCTTCCACATGTTTGCGGTGTCCCCTACACGGCTTGTGGCAAACGGGACTTCTTATGTCTTTCAACAATGACTTCCTTCTTGCCACTCTTCTATAAAGGACAGCTTTGTGGAGTACACGACTTATAGTTGTCCTGTGGACAGATTCTCCTACCTGAGCTGTGGATTTCTGCAGCTCCCCCAGAGTGACCATGGGCCTCATGGCTGCCTCTCTGACCAGTGCCTTGCTCAGTCTGTTAGTTTAGGTGGACAGCCATGTCTTGGTAGGTTTGCAGTTGTGGCAGACTTTTTCCATTTTTGGATGAGCTTGGGATATTTTTTATAATCTAACTCTGCTTTAAATTTCTCACAACTTCCTTGGTCTTCACTTGTTTACTACTGTTCTCTAACAAACCACTGAGGCCCTTACAGAACAGGTGTATTTATACTAAATTACACACAGGTGGACTCTTTTAACTTATTATGTGACTTCTGAAGACAATTGATATTCTATTCAATTCAATTCAGTTTTATTTGTATGGCGCTTTTTACAATGGTGATTGTCACAAAGCAGCTTTACAATTGAAGAGATTATGAAACAGAATTAAACAGAAATCAGTTTGTCCCTGATGAGCAAGCCGGGGGCGACGGTGGCAAGGAAAAACTCCCTGAGATGAGATAGGAAGAAACCTTGAGAGGAACCAGACTCAACAGGGAACCCATCCTCATTTGGGTGAAAACAGGTAGCAGGGATCATGAGGTTACATCGTGTGTGTGTGTAAACAACTATAATCATTAGTCCTTAGAGCAGCCGAAACGTCTTTATGGCGAAGTGGGTCGTCCTAGATCGCCCTGGTGATGCATCATCCGCTGGGCAGGTCGCAGGGAAGGGTCCCACAGGACCGGGTCGGAGGTGGGGTCTGGATCACCGGCAGCTCCGTTGTGGCGTATGTAACTCAAAACTAGATTTTATTTAGGGGTATTAAAGTGCAGAGGAGCTGAATACAAATGCACAGCACGCTTTTCAGATTTTTATTTGCTTAAAATCTTGTAAACTGTATATCATTTTTGTCCCACGTCTAATTATGCGCTAATTTGTGAAGGGGTATGAATACATTTTCAAGACAACAAATCACCGTTTCTTTAGTTTGGCGTCGTGTGTTGGGGCACTTCTCATAATATGGAAAATCCAGCATTTAGCTGTTTCCTGTAAGTGCTTATTGTCATAACTATAAACACAGCTTCTTTTTTCCATGAGGGATACAGACTGTTAATAATCACAGTCTATCTGTCTTCCTGTAAAATCCAGTGACAATCAAAAGGTCACAGCAAAGTCAAACAAAAAATTGATTTTAAAAACTCCTCTGTTGATGAATTAGTAAAGAGAAGTACTGTGAACAATGCTGCTGCTGATTATTCTTATTATTAAGGGATTTCCCCAATGTGGAACAAATTTTTTTTTCTTTATATATTATCATTATCATATTAAATCTGTTTGAGATTCTCATGAAACTAAAAGACACAAACTACTCTGCCTGTTAATACACACACTCATATTTAAGTTAACTCTATTCTTACCTTCCTGTTGTCTTTTTTTTTTTTCTCTGCCAGATGCTGAAATGTATAGAATTAGACGAAAAACTAAAGGCTATGGATCAGGAAATCACAGTCAATCCACAGTTTGTACAAAAGGTACACAAAGGGTTTTTTGTAGATTTCTTGTTGTACATATGTTTTTATTATCTAAGAATATCTTAATTATTTTTTTTTCTCCTCAGAGTATGGGAACGCAAGAAGACGACGTTGGCAGCAAGACATCATCCTACTCTTGAGACCACTGCAGCGAGCGATCCCGACTCCTGTAACGCTAAAGAACCATCATCGGGAGGAATATCAACCTTTTGAATATGGACTATATCAAAGGGAAATCCTAAAATGTCTGCCATTCGAATTATTTTCTCTCATTGCGTGCCCATACACACCAGTTCTGTTTTGTTGGTGTTTTATTTATCAGCAATGACATGCAAAACCACAGCTGCATCTGTGACCGAAACAATAAAATTACTGGACTCCTTTAATCGGGAAGCTTGTCTGTTGTCATTTTAAAACATTTGTGTTTGTTTATTTTGTCATTTTATAGTGTAATTAATTTGCCATATTTTGTAGAATCTGTCTATCTTCTTAAAAGGATATCTGAGCTGACCGGTAAACCATTTTTTGTGTGGTTGAAGTTTCCTTGGACAGACAGCATGTAAATTTTCCCTTCTCTGCTATCTATCATTATGGCTGAATATGTCAGAAATCTTATTCTTCAAGTTTTTAGACAAAGATGAGGGGTTTGTTTTAATCTCGACATGTCAGATGACACTAGATGAATAGTATATAAATGAACTGATAGATAAAGAAGCTGTTCTCTCGCATAAAATGTCCGGGTGCTTCAAAAGTTTGATCGATCTTATCAGGCCAACCAATCTTTCAGTATAGCCCGACTACAGTTTTAATAAAACTTTTAGGTTTTAGTGTAAAATATTTAGTAAATAACATTCGAAATACAGCCATCTTATATCTTGCTGCTTTGGGAGGAAAGCTGATGGAACCGAGTTCTATAGTTGTGCAAATCCACGCTAGTAGAATAGTGGCGGAAATGACGTAGATAATAAAGCGACCTCCACGACAAAAATAAGTACAATTGCAAAGAAGTGTTAATCCCTATAGTTTATTTGTGTAGCTGTGAAATAAAAGCGTCTTGAAGTGTGCACTTAAATATGATATACTAGGAAAAAAACCTCAAACACCATTATGTAAAATAAGGAAAGAAAAGCTAAAACAAAGACTAACAGGGAGCCGCTCTATAACGGAGCTTCCGGCGGCGGCGAAAAAAACCACGTTTGTAGTTTGACGAGCGGCCCAAGTAACCACTCAGATGGCAGCTTTCTTTAGTACGGGCTGGGTCTAAGGCACTATTGGCACGACTATTAACCAATCGAATGCGTACAGTATGAGCCGCCAGCCAATCAGGCAGCGGAGTCGTGAGAGTTGAATTCCATTGCCGTGTATTAAAACATACGAATAGTAGATTAAAGTAGCGCCGGGATTATTATTAACACTGAGGGTTCGGTGTCGACAAACGGATGCGAAAGATTTTTCAGAAATTAGGATTAAATCTCGCGGAAAACTGCTGTATGTGTAGGGCACGCATCCTGAGCGGTGCCGTGGCTGCTTGTGTAGCCTGCCAAGACCGAGCACTCGGCGGATAAGAATCGTTTTTTGTGTTCCGCGATTCCCGTCGCTGAATATTCTACGCCGTGGTTCGGATGTGATTCCACGGACATGGGTCCGGCCGGCTGCTCCCACGTGAACGGCTATAAAGTGGAGAACTGGAAGCAGAACCTGCGCGTCATTTACCAGTGCTTTGTGTGGAGCGGCTCGGCCGAAACCAGGAAACGCAAGGTAACGCCAGTAAACACACTGCTGCGCGGAAACACACCGACACCGAGAGGTGCCATACACCGCACCACCAGAACACACCACTGTGTCTGACTCACTAACACCAAACTTACTAAAGTGATGCAGCTTCCAAAGTGTTCCGACCAGTGTGTGTGTGCGCAATCTAATCATTACAGCAAGCCTTTAGCCATGTGAACCGTGGTGTGTGTATGTGTGTGTATGCGAGAGATCTGCATGCTTTATGTTTCAGCCTGAAATCTGCTGCAGTCTAACGCCTGAGCCACAGTCACACCCGTCCCGGTAATCTTACTCGGAACACGTAAGGACGTAATCTAACCCGACCGGAAATGAGGTCATCTCCCGAACCAGGATCCATTATAATTACACACATCATTTGTCGCAGATGAGCTCGTAAAAAAAAAAAAAAAGCAATTCTACTACTGCTATTATAACGTTATCCTCAAACTCACAGGTGATCTTTATCTATCCGGCATCTGTCAATCAAATCTGATTTAAACGCACGAGCTTCACAGGACTGTCTCACAGACAGACCTGGGACAGATTTAATCCTGTCCCTGTCAGGCGAATTTTGACATATCTATACACGATACACTGTGTATTTTATACAAAGATTTTGAGATCTCTTTTTTTTTTTGTGTGTCACTGGATCGAAATGTGGCTCATATTGTTTTACTGCAATCTCTGTCAGGGGGTTGACCGATGAAGGACATCTTCATCTTTTACGTGAGTCTTCGCCAGTCATGATGAGACAGCGTACACGGTCATTGCAGCCAAAGGATATACAGATTAGGTCAGACATCTGATCTGGTTCACGGCCGCATCTTACTTTCAATGAGGGGACGTCATCACGTCGTTTCTGTGGTGTTTCAGATTATGTAGAATTGGAGGCTGTATTGATTACTGTGCAGAGGCCATTTTAAAAAAACAACAGCCCAGGATTTGTAAATACTCTGAATTCTCACTGGGCCTGAGACAGGAAGTTGCTTTCAGGGAAAAGAGAACCACCCATCAAAGAAATATAGCCTTTCCTGTCACGCTTACTGAAAAACAGTGTTTCTTTGGCTTTTGATGCTTTAGCAGAGTCTGTTTGGAGTGTGTGTGTGTGTGTGTGTGTCATACTGCAGTGTCTCCTGCTTTACACTTTCCTATTCCCATGCTTTCTTCCCAATTTCCAATGCCAATACCTTGCTTTTTCCAGTTCCACAGCCCCAATATTCTTAATTCCCAATCTACACAATTTCACAATTATCATAACACACTAATCTGAATTTCTGATTCCTAAGACTAACTCTTCCCAATTCCCATTCCGAGTGCTTTTCTATTTCCGAGCCACACTATTCTCAATTCCCAATTTCCTTAACACACTTGTACCAATTCCCAAGCCATACTATTCCTAATTCCTAAATCCCAACGCTTCTCAATTCCCATACCAAGTGCTTTTTAATTCTCAAGATACATTATTTTTCATCCCAAGTCTTGTTCGATTCCCAATTTCTAAGCATTGCTATTCCTATTCGGACTAGACAACCTAATTTATTTCTTAAATTTAAATCTATTCTTTTAACCATGAGCGAACATGGTGGAAAATGCTAGAAATGTGTGGTTATGTTGTTTTTTGAGACCTGTTATTGGAAACAGGACCACTTCAGACTGATGCTTCCATACTTGCACCTCATTGCAGAGGGAAAATGAGATCTGATCACAGTCCAGCTGTTGAGTGCATTTACAGTAGCATTAATATTTAATGTTGGTTATCGTTGTGGTGCAGTGGGTAAAGTTACAGCGTCTTGGCTCCAGGCAGGTTTGTCCGTCCGGGGTTTTTTTTCCCGTTCCTGCTTCAAACACACTGGTATTGGGATCAACCCCTTTCAATTGCTGATGGGTTCAAACAAGGATTTATTTCTGCCTCAGGATTCCAGGTAAAGAATTAACCATTAAACCAAACGAGGATTAAAGTGGTTAATGGAGATGATGGTGAAATCAGGTTCCACATATGACCAACACACGTGTTTTTCTATGAAACTATTTTCAATTTCAACACCAGGAAATGCCCAGGACTGGTTTAACAGCTTAATAGTATAGTAATAGTAATAGTAAAAGGATGACTAGGCTTGGGAAGATTGATGGGCCGATTAAGAACGATCGATAAATTCCATCTACAGTTGTTAGAGTTAAGACTGATTTTCAATATAATTGTGGAAAAATAGTGGGGGGGGTTTTATGTATGTTTACTAGTCAAGTGACTGGTACACCTTAAAAACTATGCTTTTTGTTTTAAAGCAGGATGTGTTAGAGGATGGAGGAAATTTCCTTTGCTTCTTTTCCACTCCGAAAGCAGTTTCAAAACTCCACAGAGGAGTCAAGAATTCTGGGGGAATAATGATTGTTTGAATGAATTGTTAGATTTGACAGGAATTTTTGAAAGCAGTGTGGAATCATTTTAAACAGGAAACTGTCAATTCTGCTTCAGGGTTTGTACTTGTATGTCTTTAGGTTTTTTTGGCGATACCTTCTGCCGTGACGCCTGGCTGCCATGGTTACCAACATTACAGTAAATCGACTGTGCTGGGGAAAGGACAGGGAGAAGTAGCAGGAGAGAAAAATAAACATATTCACTGCCCTTAGAAGTGATGCGAATGTGCTTATTACTGGTTAAGCATGTGTGATGTGTAAAATCGATCAGAATGTAGGTATGGACTGGGCTGGGCCTCTTCCGGACTCCCAAGATGCGCTATTCCCTATTCCAAAATCATATTCTATTTCCATTTAATCCACAAAATTCCCAATTATTTTCTATTTCCAATTTCCAAGATTCATTACTTCCCAATTTCTAAACTGTGCTGTATCAAGCCACAATTTTCCCAAATCCCAAAGCTCACTATTCCTGATTCTTTAGCTTTGTTCTGCCTAATTTTCCAAACTGTGCTGTTGCAAATTTTTTAAGCAAAGTCTTGGGCTTCAAAGGCATTCCCAAGGTATGTTCTTCCCAATTCCCATTTCATTAAGAACGATTAGAAATGTATGGCCCCTTTAGTTTTACTGGTGCAAATCTGCATCGCTACTATTAAAGGGAAATTTAACCAATTCACCTGTGTATTCGGGGAAGAGCTAGCTTGGCTACCACCAAGACCCATAGGAAAGGCCCTAAACCCTTAAATGCTTAGATGGATGAAAATAATTATTGATTAATTAATGATTATTGATATGCTCTGAAGACAAAGGGCATCTGCTGAATGATAAATAAAATCAGACAGTGTCATCACCAGTGTTGGGCAACCCATGTTTCTTGAGTTCCATTGTCTTGCTTTTTTTACTCAGGAGTTAGGGGGCAGGGTGGCTCAAATGGTTAAGGTGCTGAGTTGTTAATCTGAAGACCAGAAACACCTGGGTTGAAGCCCCACCTCTGGCAAGTCAACCGCTGTTGGGTCCTTGAGCAAGACCCTTAACCCCTCCTGCTCCAGGGGCGCTGTATCATAGCTGACCCTGCGCTCTGACCCCCAACTTACTAAGATGGGATATGCGAAAAATGCATTTCATTGGCTCTGTACATGTACCTTACACAATGAATTGAATATACTATACTATACTTACAGGTTTATTTTATCCAACATTGCCATCGAGGGGTAATGCTTAGGGGCCCAGCAGTGGCAGCGTGGGGTGCTGGGAATTAAACCTGTGATCTTCCAATCAGCAGTTCAACACCTTAACCACAGAACAACCACCTCCTACTTCTTCCAACACAACCTCATCTGATATGGTATCTGTCAGATTCTAGATGAATAAACATTCCTGATTCGACTAATTGGCAGTGGGTAGGGTAGTGTAGGGGTATGCCAGGAATATATTCTTTCCTGGTCATCGCCCACTGTTCCCTGACAGATCTCTCAGAAGTATCAGAATATTTACCTCGCTGTTATAAATCTTTCAGACTGATCGGTAGTTCTGTTAGGGCTGGAACAATCCTAAGCTCAGGATTCCACACTGAATTGAAACAACGGTCAAGTTTCTGTGGCGTTAACATGCAGTAATTTGGAACGGTCAACATCCGGCTGATTAAAAAAATCCGATAAAACGGGTCTAGATATTTTCTAAACATGACTGACAACTGCTCAGCATCTGCGGCAGGTTGCATTTGAGACAGATGTGAAGTTTTACACGCAGCACATGAACTTCTTGAAAAACACATAGGCACATTGTTCTGTCTGCAGCCCTGCGGCAGAAACTGGTCCATGGCTAATCGATGCCTTCTACCCTCATTACACTGAATGTTGCATTTCGATTTGCAGTTCCTCCCTCTCTTCCTCTCATGTCCTACTTCTCATTTTTCTTCCACACACGCATGCGTTTGCTCTTCTGCCCTTACCTCATTTCTTTGTACAACCTCTCTTAGTTTCTCTCACTTTTATTTCTCTCTCTGTCTTTCTCTCTCATCTCCTCCCTGACTTCGTTTATTACCCACACACCTCCTACTCTGTCTCTGATGTCGAAACGCAGCATCTTCTCACTGATTGGCTGGTCGGTTGCCGCAGAAACTCAGAGAAAGAATTCGATAAGGCGGACAAAACAGAATGCACTTTCCGTTAAAGGTTATTATACATCCGAGTGATTCTCATCATGCTTTTTTTTTTTTTTTATAAAATAACCGTTTCATAAACCGGTGCTTCCTGAGGATCACCAGAAATTCATCATGGTTTTAAAAATCATCTGTAATTCAAGTAAACTAGTGTTTTATGTTCGTTGGAATTTGATTGGATCAAATGATCCCCAGCATGGTTCAGTCATGCAGGGGCAGTTACATTGTCGTCTCTCCTTCGACCAGCTCCCCTAAGGCCTCGTTAAGGCCCCCATCAATTGGGTCAGGATCGTTTTCGAGAGCGTCGCAACGAATGAAATCTGCGATATCTGACAGCCTTTTGGAATAGTGAACGGCGCGGTTGCCGCTGAGAAACGTTCTACAGAATCACGCCATCTAATCACGGCTATCAAAAGTTATCAGTCAAAGCTTTGTTAAACAAGAAAGAGAAAAGAAACTTGAAAGTGTGTGTGCTGCTTTTATTTTAGCATTCATGGTAGCTAAGCTCACATGACCTCTTTAGGCCTTTGTGTCATTGTCTCCTATCAAATGACTTAAAACATGAAAATACAAGATTTCTCTCTTCTCTGTCAAGTTCTGTCTCACTTTCTGTCTCACTGTCACTCTCTCTCCCTGCCTCACGTTTTGTATTTGTAGGTGTCGCTCTTACTCATCACCCCCCCCCCCCCCCCCCCAGCCCGTCTTGTTCTATTTCCCTCTTTCGTTTTCTCTATTCCTTTCTCTGTTCCTCTTTCTCAACCGGTCTTGCTTTCTGTCTTCCTCCTGTCTTGCTTTCTTTCCCCCTTTTTTACACTGTCTCTCTCTCTCTGACTGTTGAGTTTTTTAGACTTGTGTTGGTGTCTCTCTCCTCAGGCAAGATCCTGTATATGTCATATGTGTGGTGCTCACCTGAATCGGCTGCACTCGTGTCTTCTCTGCGTTTTTTTCGGCTGCTTCACCAAGAAACACATCCACGAGCACGCCAAAAACAAGAGACATAATTTAGGTAAGACAGCACCCACACACGTGCACACGCACACTTTCATTCATCTAAAGCTCAACTGCTGTATCCTAAACTTGACCTGGTGGCCCCCGGGCCCCCCGTAGTTTAAAAGCTAGGATAGAGTTGGTCCTTATTCCCTGTAGAGCAGATCAGAGGCTAGTAATTATCTTATTATTATTAACGAGGAGGGACGACCCTCCCTACACACACACACACACACACACAAAGAGTGACAGTATAATTGTATGGTACTAGATTGTGTCTGTGTGTGTCTGGTGTGTGTGTTTTGTTTAAGTGTTAAACCTGTTTTTTCTGTAGACGAGGTAAATGGAATGGGGGGGGCTCCTTTTTTTTTTTTTTTTTTTCTTTTTTTTTTTTGTTTTAAACCAGTTTCTGATTGGTCAAACCGTGTTGATTGATTCACCCGATTCTCCCACATGATCAGAACAAGTCGAACAGAGAGCCGCCTGGAGATCCCTGGCGTCTCCGCTCTCTGGAGCATGTAATCAGGTTAACTATGAGCGCGGGATGTACGCGCGGCTCGAGAGGAAAAGGACACTGGGATTAGACAGAGTGGTAATTAAAGCGACTTAATTAACAAAGTGCAGGGGGGAGAAAATGACTGAAAGAGGAAGAAGGCTTCCGTTTATTTATCTTCTGGGTAGCTCTGAGGTTTCCATGGTTATCGTAAGACCTGCCGGGATGCTGGTGTGAAGGTGAGGATTTCTCACCTTCATTTCCTCCCTCGCTCTCACTCTCTCTCACACACACATAAATACACACACTTTTCTCACTACATAGAGGTGTAACACAAGACCACTCGCAGTGGCGCAACGGGTGTCTCGTTCAGTTCCTTTTTTTCAGTCACAATAAAGGGCTCCATTCATGAAGGATTCATCCTAATGTTACAGCACCAAAAGTTTGCTTAAGTTAGTATTTACTTCCTGACTGAAAATTCTGGTACGATTATGGGTGTTTTCAAGGAAATTCGAACGATATTGTCACATCGCTTATTGGCGGTTATCGAAGTGTCATGATGATAAACGAGTGCGGTTTTACCACAAAGAACAATTTTTATTTAAAGCTACTTTAAGCTTTTTCCACCATTTTAGTATAGCGTCGTCTCGCACACATCATCATAGTGTCCATCGTATGCGTACTTCAGAATTCGGGCAGGAGGAGTAGATCATCACTTGGGAACTTTTCACATACTATGAATTGTGGGCGTACTATTCACCTAGAACACTATATAGTATGGAAGTATCCAAATTGTAAATGCAGCACCCGTCCCACTGTTACTATAGATACAATAACGCATTTAAACGGTGACATCAACCTTAATCAACGCTTTAGTCCAATCCGATCTCAGAACGTATTTATAAGTACAGACTTAATAAATAGACCGTTTAAAACGGCTCATATTTTGTGAATAAGGGTTCGGATTTTTATTCAGCCAATTAAATATTTGCAAATATTTGCGCGTTCACTTTAGTGGTGTGTTTGTGCAACCTCTTTGCAGAGAGAGATGTAGTGGTGTTACTGAAGATGAATGCAACCATGTGTATTTGCATATATGTGCTTGTGTATATGCGTGTGTTCGAGATTGTGTGTGTGTGTGCACTTGTAAATGTGTGTCTCATAAAGAAAACAAGACCTTCAGCAGGTTACCATGGAAACAAAAGCGCAAAATGTCTCATCTCTGCGGGTTCGGGGTGGAAGCGTCTGATTGGACAAGCCGTGCTGAACACCAACTACACACACTTCCCACCTTAACGCCTATGACTGAAATAAATGAATAACACATCGACACACACTCCTCCTGAGCGACAATGTAAGACTAGTTCATCAGAAAGCAACTAGCGTGTCTGAAAATGTCCTGAAGCTTACACACAGACGCTAGTATGTTCCGGAGACTTCCTGCGCTCGTCACGAACACCTCGTGTTGATGGGCGTGTCCAGTGTGTGTGAGTGGGTAACCCAAATGCCACTTATATATTTGTCCAAGATGTTGTTTTCATTATAAATCTCAAATTTGTTAAATAGGTAAAGACGTTTTTTGGATAGAAGCTGGTGCGCCTCAGTCAGACCGCCTTTAGAACCAGTTTCGGTAGCTAGCCTATTTGGGGGGGTTTTCGCAGCTAGATAGAAGATACGATGGATTTGAACTTCATGTTTTGTGTAGTTGAGAATGTGTGTTTGACACCCCCCCCCCCCCCCCCCCATCCCCCCCCCCCCCCCCCCCTTTATTTAACAATCCATGCTACACATGTTTTTCTGCTTTCGATGGGATTTTCTGCCCCCATTTATTTCCAGCCCTGGTGAATTTTAGGTGTTCTGATTCCTTTTCTTCAACTCTGTTCTGTCAGCTGTCGATCTTCTGTATGGCGGGATATACTGTTTCGTGTGCCAAGACTATATCTACGATAAAGACATGGAGCAGATCGCCAAAGAGGAGCAACGAAAAGCCTGGAAATTGCAAGGTAATCCTTTTGACCTATCCCACACATAACCTGACGTGACTCCACCCAATGCGATGCGTGTTTAGGAAACCCGTCAATGTGTGTGTTTTTTTTTTTGTTTTTTTTTCTTGCTGACATTTGTCTGATTGGAAACAGCGTCCAGGTTTGGGTGACAAATGTCGTTCCGAATTTTTAGGCATCGGAGAGAAATACTCCACGTGGGAACCCACCAAGAGAGAGCTGGAGCTGCTGCGGCACAACCCGAAACGACGCAAGATAACTGCAAACTGCACCATAGGTCAGTGCTTCCCCTTTAAACACTCTCGCGCACACACACGCACGCACGCACTGCTTCACACATTCCGCAGTGTGGGTCTGTACATGTCACTGCAGTTTCCTCCTTCGCTCAGGTTGTATGTGAGGAGATTGCAGAAACCTCTCAGATTTTATCTCTTATTGAATATCAGTTCCTTTGAGGTTTGAGACACACACATACAGATACATACACACACACACACACCCTCCACCTCCTCCTGCCCATTCTAAAATAATGTAGAAAGAAAAAGGAAAGACTGTTCTATATAGTCTCATTTATGAGTAGTATAAATAAAATTTGCCCGTTCTACTGTACATTTGCCATATTGAGATTGTCACATGACATACAACATCGCAATAGTGTTATGATGTTAAAATAAATGCAATTTAACCACAACCACGTGGCCACTGTCTGCCATTTTCCAATAAGAGAAGTCATCTCTCCTGCAGGCTCATGGGGTAGTAAATTGTCCATTAAACTTGTACTTCAGAATCAGGGCAGCAGTAGTAGATCATCCAGGAACTTTTCACCTACTATGTGGGATTGTGGTAGCGGCTGTAATCTTTCTTTTTATGCAAGTGGTTGCTTAGGGGTTATGGTGTTGGATTGCTGTTCAGAAGGCCATGGGATTTATTCCCTGCACCACCAAGATGCCACTGTCGTCTCTCTGTCGCAGGTCTGAGGGGGTTGATCAACTTGGGCAACACATGCTTCATGAACTGCATTGTCCAGGCTTTGACTCACACCCCGCTGCTGAGGGACTTTTTCCTGTCTGACCGACACAAGTGCGAGATGCAAGCCAACTCCTGCCTCGTGTGCGAGATGTCTCAGCTTTTTCAGGAGGTAACCTAAAGTCATGAGTATTCATCTTCTGGGCTTCACTTACATGTCGCTCTGCCCTGCAAAACAATTATCGCGTTAATTTTTCACCAAGATAGGAATTTTGTCTTCAAATCTGGCACCAAATACACAACCCTACAGGATGTGCTTTAAAAGTCTAACAAAAGTTTGAGATATCCGTGTTGCCAAAGCTTGGGTTTTAATGCATGTAAAAACAAATATACCTTCTGAAACGGTGTGAATTAGAATGAATCTTTGTCCTGTTCTGTCAGTTCTACTCAGGCCATCGTTCCCCACACGTTCCCTTCCGGCTGCTGCACCTGGTGTGGACGCATGCGCGCCACCTGGCTGGCTATGAGCAGCAGGACGCTCATGAGTTCCTGATTGCAGCACTGGACGTGCTGCATCGTCACTGCAAAGGTAACACACTCGTGCACATACTCCAGATCTGCAGTTTACAGCTGAGTGTTAAGCTTGCTCGCTTATGTGATAAGGTACAGTGAAGATTTTTTTTTTTATCCCCCTGATTTTGTATGTTTGCCCACTGACAAAGAAATGATCAGTCTATAATATTAATAGTGGGTTTATTCTAACAGTAAGAGACAGAATAACAACAAAAACATCCAAAAACACAATTTAAAGTCTTAAAGGGGACTTTCTTAAAGGTAGTGTTCCTAATCTCTGCTTGCTAAATGTATAAAAGACACCTGTCCACAGAAGCAATCAACTATTTTGCAAGCTTTCCACCATGGCCAAGACCAAAAAGATGTCCAAGGTTGTCAGGGACATGATTGTAGACATGCACAAGGCTGGAATGGGCTACACGACCATCTGCTGATAAAAAGGTGAAAAGGTGACAAAAGTTAGTGTGATTATTTGCAAATGGAAGAAACACAGAATACCTGTCAATCTCACTCAGTCTGGGGCTCCATGCAAAGATCTCACCTCGTGGAGTTTCAATGATCATGAAAACAAGAACTCAGCACAGAAATACATGGAAGGAGCTTGTCAATGAAAACAATTGGTACCAAAATCACACGACCAAAATCAAGCTCTTTTGGCATTAACTCCCGTCAAACATGGAGGGGGGTTTTGCTTCTAAAAGGACATGACAACTTCACCGCACCAAAGAGACAATGGACGGGCTATTTTCTATCAAATCTTGGATGAGAACCTCCTTCCCTCAGCCAGTTAATGAAAATGGGTCAGGAATGGGTATTCCAGCATGACAATGAGTGTCTCAAGAAGAACATTAAGGTCCCGGAGTGGCCTAAATCCTAATCGTATAGAAAATCTGTGGAAGGATCTGAAAATCCGAGTTGCCAAACATCAACATGTCTTGGAGAGGATCTACATTGGACAAAATCGCTCCTGAGATGTGCACAAATCTGGTCTGTAATTGCAAGCAAAGGTTTAGCACTAACTTTTTTTAAAATATGTTTTTGTTTTTTATAAGAATTAAATTTATAGACTAATGACTTCTTTGTCAGTGGGCAAACGTACATCAGGGGATCAAATAATTTTTTCACAATAATATTAGTGAGCTCAGACTCTAATGTTAAGGTGTGCAAGGTCTGAGGTTCAGTTGGGGTTCCAGTTTATCCCAAAGGTGTTGTTAAGTAAGAATCGGGATTCTGCACAGGACATTAGTTCTGCCACTTCATAACATTCAGAACACAGCATGTTTTTATGGAGCTCAGGGTCGTGTTGGAAAAATGTTTGAGTATATTCTGTACTAAAATCACTTACTGATTGGGTCTGTTTGCTTTTCTGTGCTGTGCCCATTGTCAACAACAAGGGGACGACAACGGGAAGAAGGCCAACAACCCCAATCACTGCAACTGCATCATCGACCAAATCTTCACTGGAGGCTTGCAATCTGATGTCACGTGTCAAGTCTGCCAGTAAGGCTGTCTCCTTCTGTCCGTCTGTCCGACTCTCTTTGTGTATAATAATATAGCACTTTTATTCTTTGTTTAGTGGCGTATCAACAACCATAGACCCCTTCTGGGACATCAGTTTGGACCTTCCAGGTTCGTCTACACCATTCTGGCCACTCAGTCCTGGATCCGATGGGAGTGTGGTAAACGGGGAGAGTCATCCGAGTGGAGCCACCACACTGACGGACTGTTTACGCAGGTACACGCACTCGCTACAATAAGACTTGAGCCATAACGCCTAGAGCAGCAATCTCGCTGGCTACAAAAAGTTTTGAGCTGTTATCTCGTTTGCTACAATACGCCTAGCTACGTAATCTCCCTCGCTACAATTTGCCTAGAGCCGTAATCTTACTTCCTACCACATTTCCACAAAATTTCACCACTATATAAGCAATGCATCTTCCTTTGCTGCAGATTCACACGACCTGAGCACTTGGGCAGCAGTGCCAAAATCAAATGCAGCGGTTGCCATAGTTACCAGGAATCCACCAAGCAGCTGACAATGAAGAGACTCCCCATTGTGGCCTGCTTTCACCTCAAAGTGAGTGTGTTTGAATGTTTGAACATGTTTGAATTTGTGGTTCTCTGACTTTTCTACCCATGCTAATATCCGCTGTTGTCCCAACACCCCCCACCCCCCCCCCACACCACTTGGTGCTATCCGCTCTCACTTTTATCACGAGCCATACAATGCCGCAAGAGCCTCCGAAGGAAAACTCACCCACACCTCCCTAACGTAAGTCCTCCAGCAAAAAGTAACAACTGCCCAAAAGAGTTCCGGAAGATCCTTCTACAATAGTACCACTCCCTACGCATCACAAAAAAGAGCGAGCTTACGACAAGACGAAGTACATAGCCCACAACATGACAAAAAAAAAAGTTTGTGGGTGTCCAACCAAAATACAGTGTTAAGAAAGAAGAAAGTATTGACACAAATAAAGAGAAAGAAGAAAGGAGAAGGAAAGAAAAAAGGAAAAAAAAACGAAGGGGGGAACGGGGGAGTATGCCCTATCCTCTGGCAGGGGTAAAAAAAAACCCCTAGAGTTCAACGTGTTCCTACTATTTAGTCGGGAGTACTTTGGGGACCAGGCTTATATGAGGTTATTGACGCGACAAGTGGACGGCTCGTAAAAGTCAGATCTTGCAAAAACGTCAAGTATCCTTCAAGCAGCTGTGTATATAAATGGGTGTTAAATAATAACAACAACGTCGCCGCCGACAACTGGAGGAGGGATACAGCTAGGCATACCCAGCACAGATAAAAAGATAAAAATATAGGTAAGCAAAAAAATCAAGATGGATAAGTTGGGAGGGGCTGGGAACAACAAGACCTAATATATAGATTATTTAAATTAATTGCTACAATCGTAGGGTGCAAACAAAATGGAGGCTTGAGGCAAGGCAGGGGAGAAAAAAAAAGAAAAAAAAAAGGGGGGACAAGGCAAAAAAACAGACACGAGGGTATCGGAATCTACAGGGAAGCGGGATGGTGAGATCTGAAGAAACGCTTTTCCTAGGGGGCAAGAAAAGAAAGAGGCGGGTGCCCTGAGGTCGATTTCTGCGGCACAGGAGGAACAATAAATAAAAGACAAACAAAAGGAAACAAAAAGAAACGAGGAAAAAACCAAGGAAACAAAGGAAAAAAGGGTTTGAGAGAGCACCAAAGGGGGTCCAAATTCCAAAGATAATAAGGAATTAGGCCCATGGAGTTATAGGAAGTAGTACCGTCTGAAAAGCACTTAAGGGGATGCAAGACGCCACTAAGACACGCGTGACAACAGGAGTGACAAATCAAAAAAAATTGACTGAAAAGAAAGGGGAGGCAACAAAAAACCTGTGATTAACAGAGGGGAGGAAAGCAAAGCAATCGGGGGGAAGGTAGTGTAAAAAATCCCACTCAAAAAAAGTAGTTGGAGGCGGGGGGGGGCAGGTCAAATACCAAACGGCCGAAATACAATAGAGGGGAAGGACGAATAATTTAGACACCAAAACACGATAAGAAAAGTGGAGTTAAAGGTGTCATCAAAAGAGGGATGCGTAAAAAAACAAATAGGGAATAATAAACAAAAGCACAAGGGGGGGGGGGGGGGGGGGGGGGAGAGGCTCAGACCACTTCTTGTGACTTCAAGCTAAAAAAAAACGGTGGAGGATTAGTGGAACCTTGGGTGGGGACTTACCAGAATCGCGAAACCAACAAGCACCACATTTTGAAAAACGGGTCCGCCTGCAGAAAAAAAGAAAAAAAACACAAAGTCGTGGAGGAAGGGCGCATGGGATGATCCCTCTCAGGTCAAAACAGTAGGTCAAAGGGGAAAAAGGGCTCGGTACGTATATAAAGGGGTCATTAATAAAGTGGGGTATCACAATAATCGTCGGGAATATGATGCCAGCGCTGTAGCTACACTTCTCTACGACTACGCCTCACGAATGAGAAAAGGGGTTTTATTATTGGCCCTGCAGACAAGGGGAGTGGGAAAACAATTGGGGAACCAGGGGGAGGGGGGAAAAAAAACAAAGAAGACCAAACTTGAAAAATTGGCTTTGGGCTCCATAAACCCCGAGGACCAACGGGGGGGATGCGTGCCCCAAGGGGTAACCTCCACAGGACAAAAATACACCCTCCACAACTCGATCTATTATTAAACGCAAGGGGGTCAAGGGTGGCACACACTCAATTCTAAGCGCAGCTAGCGTGTAGCAGAGATACGCATTGTAACCAAGTTGCCGTGTGGGCAAAACAATGAGTAAAAACTGCCATCACCATGATCAGATTAGCGGCGATAACGTGAGAGCGCAGTCGCTCCCGATAGGGGGAAGGGGAAAAAAGAACATCGGGGCGGTGCGGGGGGTGGGGGGGGGGATGGGATATTGAATCTCCTCATTGATGTTTGATGTTTGTCTCGTCTGATGAATACGAGAAACAAACACACAGCTCAAGTCCCGCTGGATGTGTGGTGTGTTGTGTGTTTTACTCTGTCTCTTTTTATTTTTTGTCTGTCTGCCTGTCTCCTCTCTCCACTTTCTCTGCTACCTGTCTGGTATCGCACGATGCAGGGGGGCCATTCTCTTCGGAAAGTCAAAAAAAAGAACGGCCGATATAGGGCTGGGGGGGGTCCAAATCGCAGGCCTAGCTGGCCTAGCAAACCGGGGGAGGGGAGGGGGGGAAAAAAAAAAAAAAGACGGGGAAACAATCCAAAAAAAGGAAGTACGAGAGAAAAAAAAAAAAGAAGATGGGGGGGGGGGCAGGAAATAGAGGGTATACTGATGGTAGGGAAGTCGCCAAAAAGACTGAATATCGCCAAGCATACTGCACGCAATAAAGAAAAAACGATAAGGAAAAAAAGAAAAAAAAAAAATCGCCAATAAAAAAGTTGAAGGAAAGAAAAAAGAACAAAAGAAAAAAAAGAACTAACAAGTGGCCCAGGAAGGCATGGATACAAACTGGGTAAATAAGAGGGGGGGAACGACGTCTGGGCGCGACTGGCTAGAACTCAGTACGCCAGTGAAAATAAAGCGGTGGGCTAAAAAGACTACCAACTTAACGATAAGCACTACCCGGACGGGGGAAGGCGGACGCAAAAAAAAAGGAAGGTAGGTGGTGGGAGGAAAAATGCACAAATGATTCTTTCCGTTCAAAAGGGTATACAAAAACGGAAAAATAAAAAAAAAAGGAGTCGCTGGACAGGATCGCACCCAACAAACGATGGACTGCAAAGATCTGAACTAAAACAGCGGAATAGGAACACAGAACCGAACCTCTTCCTCTAAACGATACCCACAACGGCACAAGATAAATTGCGAAAACTGTGACAGGAGTATTGCATTCCCAATGCCTACGGAGAAAGCATGAGATAATAGGAAGTACAACTTAGAGCTGATTGACGTAGCGACGACCTTAGGACCCAGCTTGCAGGAACAGAATTATTTCTTCGACCATAGAGCACCTCTCAAGTGATCGGCAGCACACATAACTACAAAAGGAGTTAAAACAACAGTAACGACTTACCTAACTAAGACTGTATGTCATACCGAAAAATGTCTCATTCGGTGTCGTGCAGAACTAAAAGAAGATCTTATATACCGAGCTGTGCACATTCAAGAGGAAACGGGAAATGGGGGCGAAGAAACAGGCTCGACCGAGAAAGACACACGAGCACAAAAAAGCAAAAGTGGAAAAAGAGAACGTGGGAGACACGGTAAGATCAAGGGGAAGGGGGGAAAGAGAAAAGTAAGGACACTATATACCGCGGGAGGAACAAATAAAAAAGAAACCGAAAACAAAAAGGGAGGGGGGGGATTGAGGGGGGGGACATACTGGGTGGGCGACACAACACCTCAGCTCTCCCTTAAAAGATGGGAGCAACTCTGAGATAGTGAGCAAGAAAGGAAGTAGAGAGAGATAAAAACGGACAAAGAGAGGGCGTGAGTCCCTAGGGGGCAGAAAAAAGAAGAAAAAACGCTGTTCCTGAGCTATTCACCCCTCACTGATCCATGCCCAATACCGCTCATCGTTCCTATGTCTCCTTGCGACGCCTCGCTGTGCAAAGCCGACAAGTTGAAAGACCCAGAGAAGTCTCAACCAGCCCAGACAAGGAATATAGAGGACAGAGCAGGTGAGAGAAGAAAGTAGGAGTGAACTAAAGGGGTGCGACATCTATCACATGCAGTCATAGTAGTGCCGTGGGAAGAGATGAAAACACGCAGACCTTCCTCCCGAGTCAGGCTGTCGACCAACGCGAACATCCATATAGATTAAGATCTTGCGCTCGAAGAAGGAGAAAAATGCAGACTGTAGAATAACACAACCTCTCCCTGTCTACGCGAGTGTACCACTCTCTTCCTCTCACTCTAAACGATCGTGAAAAACAAAACAAAGAGAGAAAAACAAAAGACGTAGCAGAGGTAATAAAGGACATGCGGCGGGGCGCTGCAGCACCCGAGCAGGATGCTATCTCATCGAGGTGATGATATCACAAAAAGGAGACAGGGGGGGCCGAGGAAGTGAACAGACAGAATACAAATGGAGGGGGAGCAAAAGGGGAACAAAGTAAGAAGATGGCGGGAGGAGAAAAAAAAAAACAGGGAGGGACAAAAAAACGTGAGACAAGAGGGGGGGGGAGGCAGGAAAAAAATGGAAGCGTGACAAGGGGGGATACGAGAGCGAGAAAAAGGGGGGAAAAAGAAAATGAAGCGTTCTGCAAGTGCGGATGGAAAAAAGGAGGAATAAGAAAGGGGAACGAAGAAAAAGAGGGGGGGGAGAAAATTAAAAAAAAAGAAAAGGTGGAAGAGAAGAGAAAGTAAAGAGGAAAAAGAGGTAAGAGGGAGAAAAACGGAAGAAAAAAAAATGGCGAAAGGAGGAGGAAGGGGGATACGGAAAGGGAGAGGAGAGAGGGGGGGAGAAAGAAGGGGGAAAAAAGAGGGGGAAGGGGGAGAAGGGCGAAACAGGAGGCGCACGACAGAAGATGAAAGTTATTAAGAAGGCGAAGGAATAGGAAACGGGTGGACGATAAAGGGGAGAACAAATGGCTTCACTATTGAGATATCGACAGGGGGACAGCAAGGGAGAAAGGGAGTCATATAGGGGTGGGGGGAAAACGGGGGGAATAGGAGCACGGGGGGGCTAGAAACACAAACACTATCGCATTGATTACACTCTCACCCGATAAATTGTTTGGGTTGTTGATATTTTTTGTATATAAACATTTGCCCTTTGGCAAGTACAGAGAGACGGATGGTAACGGAACAGTACCAGCAAGCTTATCGATTATGCGGTAAACAATGATAACATATCACAAAATTGTGGTTCCTCTTGGCTTTTTTTCCTCCTCACGTTCCTTCATAAACCAGTGTTTGGTAGTGTTTTTTATTCTTTCTTTTTTTAATTTACTGCACCCACATATAAATTCTCCTCCTGGCAGGTATTACATGAGCCCAGATCTGTGAAGAGGATGGGGGGTCGCATTAGACATAGAGCGTGTGCCTCGTCAGGTGGAGGTGGAGAAACTCAATAAAGAAAAAGAGGGGGGTGAGGGAAAGAAAAGGGGGAGGAAGAGGAAAAGGAAGGGCGCGAAAAAGGAAGCGGGGAACAAAAAAAAGGGGAAAAAGCAAAGAAGGAGAAAAACAAAGAGGAGAAGAAGAGAAAAAAAAAAACGATAGAAGTAAGGAAAATAAGAAGGAAAAAAAAGGGGAAGAAAGAGAACGAAACTAGGAGGAGGGGAAAAGACAGGAAGGAAGAAGAAGACAAAAGGGAGAAAAATAGAAGAAGACGGCGTATCAAGGGATCAAGAAAGAAAACATGAAATATCGAAGGAGGGAAGGTGCGGAAGGCACGAAAAGGGAGGTAGGGAGGGGGGAAAAGAGGAGAGAGAAAACAAGGTAAAGAACAAACCAATGAGAGGGAGCCGAGAGAAGAGGCTCAAAGTGCGACAGCAACACGGAGGTCCGGGCATCTCTGGAGAAAAAAGGAAATAGTCAACCTCGCCGATGAACGAAGCTGGAGAAGATCGTCTGAAGCCAGTGAAGAGAAGGAAGAGGCAGAAAAAGGGGGACTTCTGAGTCCTAAGATGTTATCCAAACGTCAAACCAAATATAACAAGGCACATAGTCAGCCTTCAATTATCCTTGTGCTACGCAACGCAGGAGCTAGCGGGAGCACTCTGTCGACACACTCGGCCGTTCATGTCGATATACCTCTGATGGACGAAAACCTAAAGCGTATCCGACCCTGAGTTGCTAAGAGGAAGGGCACACGCGTGCCAAGCAGACCTACGCGCCGGGGGTGGTAAGCCTAATTAAAAAAAAAAACGCGGCAACCATAGGTGAGTCATAAAGTAGATAAATGGAAAAAACGGCTCTGAATAGGGCTACCCATCGAACAGCAGCAGCCCTGTACCAATTTTTAAATGTCTACTACGCCATTTCACTACACAGCCAACACATCGATTCCAGGTCATAGACAGGCCGAGGGTTCAGTGCGCTCTTCTTTACAACAGCAAAAAAAAAAAAAATTCAATAGAGGACTCTCTTGTGCTCATGGAAAAGTGACAATGGAGTGAAAAAAAAGAACAGAGAGGGGATAGCGAAAAGAACAAGAATGGAGGGAGATATAAAGGGGCAAAAAAGGGTAGAAAGAAAAATTTTTATGACATGTAATCAAATCAAGTTTCAACCATTGGAAAAAAATGCATTATTGAATAAAAAGCTGTCTGAAACGAAAGGTCAGCCAAGGGGCGCCCGCTAATAGGAGAAAGGAAATGGGCACAGGAAAAAAAGGCACACTTGGGGGGTCTGAAATAGGGGGGGGGGGGGACCCGTTTGGGATGGAGGCAAGCAAAAACTCTTTCTCCGAAGAAAGAAACGGCGGGAAACCGGACTTCAGGGGAAGGGGAGGGGACGGAAGCTCTCCCGGATCTCAAAACACAAAGGTGCTGGGGGTTCAGGAGTGAGCGGGGGTTTTTTGGGGGAACATTAGCATCTAACTGTATATGGGAAAAAATCTTTCTTACTTTCTTTTTGACATGCACTATATACCCAAAAGTTTATGGACACAAAATCTCACCGTTGTCTAGAACGTCTTTGTATGTTGTTTTATTCCATTCTTTCTTTGCTATAACTGAAGGATCAAAGTCCCACAGTCACATGATCCAAATCTAGTAAAAAGACTGTCCAGATGTCTGAAGGTTTTTTGAAGAAAAAAGGGTAAGACTAAATCTGGAATAGTAAGGTCAAAAAAACAAAACAATGGACAATACTGTGTCCCAATACTTTTGGTCATATAGGGTATATGGTTACTTATTATATGAGATACTAATTCATGATATGTTTTTTTTTTTTTCTGTAGGTATCTGCTGTTTTATCATAAACAGTTCCTCGAGTACGAGTAACCTCTGGAATACAGACGCTGAAAGACGGACACCTGAAGAGAAGGATCACGAGGGAGGGATGGAGAAAAGAAAGAAAAAAAAATGGGTAGTCAGGTTTGCACCGGTACAGCCGGGAGCATCAGAAACGGAAGAGCGACCAGAATGATGCCTGAAAGAAAAAAGGAAAAAAAAGCAAACGCATAGCTGACCATACCGCGCTGCTCAAAATAACAGGACGGACCTTTTCAATCATCCCATCCATTTGTCTTTAGTCTACAATCCCATCCTGTCTACCGGTGACCCGAGAAGCGTTTTAAAACCCCGCCGCCATCAAAGAGCGAAGTTACCATTGTTCAGAGGGTTTATTTCCAATCAAAACCACACAGCAGTTAAGATTTCATGACATTTTTGTAAAATTTCATTCTTTAAAAAAAATACTTGCACATGTTTCCGTGTCAATTCTCACCCACCCCATCATCCCAAAACCACCACCCCAACCTCCGCGGTCGAATGGGTGAAGAAGGTTTTAACACACACGCACACGTCGGTTCTGCTGATTTATTTTTTTTCACACTTTTTTTTTTTTTTTGTTATTTTTTAAAATTAAGGGCAAGGAAATGCGCGCGTGTGTGTGTGTGCGCATGTGTATATAAATCTATATACGTACATCTATTTTTCTAAGACGTTAAACTTTGCTTTGAGAGACTTTAGAGAGACTACACGCATTACACACGCATTTTTATTCTTTATTCTTTTTTTTTTTTTTTTTTTTTTTTTTTACAGAGAAATGCAGTTCTTATGATGGCAGCTTCTTATTATTTTTTTTGAAACATTGTGAAATGTCGCAGGTCCACAGGTGACGGCGGTGGTTTCCGGTCAAGATTTGATGTGTCACGGATGCAAAATGTTCTCATAAGTTGCGTCCTGACATTCAGCAGTGTTAACCCTGCCACATGTTGCTAGGATTGTGTGTGTGTGTCTGTGCACATGTGCTTGCTTGTGTCTGTTGTGTGTGTGTGTGTGTGTGTGAGAGACTGAACACACATGCTTGTCATTGGGTGTGTGTGTGTGTACTGAATCAGTACTCAACCTTGGCATGCTGTCTAAAATGGATTGTAAAGGACTTTGGAGCAAAGTGGATTTTTATAATTGTGTGTATAGTATGTATCATATAAATGTATATAAAGCAGATCCATCAAAAAGTTGTTTGTTTATTGAAAACTGACACTTACTGGAGATTGTAGCTTGCTGTACCTAATTTTACTGTAAAATTCCTTATTTTTGTTTTGTGAATTGTTTTGTTTTGTTTTTAATCCACGATACAACCAAAAGTATCATCGTATTCCGGCTGTATTTCAGCGCCATCTCTTCTAATAAGCTTTAGGGTTTTCTCCTTATGTTGTGGTGCGTGACTGGGAATTGCATTCAGTCTGTAGCAGTGTTAGATAACACAATGTTGAGTTCAAATCAATTTTATTTGTTAAATGCTTGAACTTGAACTTTTAACAACAGACTCTCAGTCTCGAAGCAGCTTTACACAAAATGCAGTAACAATGAATAAGTGTTTGTCCCTAATAAACAACCGGTGGTGACTATGGCAAGGAGAAACTCCCTGAGATAAAGTAGAAAGAAATCTTGGGAGAAACCAGACTTAGAAGGGAACCCATTTACATCTGGGTGATACAGAATGTCCGGTTATTACAGTGGTAATGGTGATCAATCTATCCACAGGGGTCACAAGCCAGTAAATTTCCAATTCCAAGCGTGGATAAGAGACAATAAAAGAAAAGGCAGGAGTGTAGGACTGAGAATAGGGACGCTGATTGTTGGGACAATAACAGTAAATGGTAAAGAGCTGGTTGATATGATGGAGAGAGGGAAGCTATTGTGTGTACAGGAAACCAGGTGGAAGGATAGCAAGGCTAGTAGTATTGGATGGGGATTTAAATTGTTTTATCATGATGTGGATAGGAGGAGAAATGGGGTAGGGGTGATCCTGAAAGCAAAGTTTGTGAGGCTTTATGCCCAGAAAAAGCATTACAAATGCAATCTTTGCTCTGAGAATGCTGACGGAGACGTACAAATATGGTTGTAAGGAGCTGCATTGTGTTTTTGTAGACCTGAAGAAAGCATATGTATGAGGGGAGCAGGACAGTGGTGAGGTGTGCAGTAAGTCAGACAGAGGAGTTGGGGTGGGACTGCATCAGGGATCAGTTCTGAGCCCCTTCTTGTTTGCTGTGGTCAAGTCACCTTTATTTATATAGCACTTTAAACAAACAAGATTGTTTCAAAGCAGCTATATAGAATCACATAAAAATACACAATATGAAACACTTACTAAAACACTCAATTTAATTAATATCTATAAATTATGAGTCCCCAACTAAGCAAGCCAGAGGCAACAGCGGCAAGGAACCAAAAAAACAAAAGATTGGAGAGAAAAAACTTGGGTGAAACCAGGCTCAGTCAGTCAGTTCTGCTCTGACCAGACAAACCAGCAGGTTACCCATACTTCAGTAAAATTTCCATGGACTTGTCCGGATTGCCGACTAGAAGACAAGATGGTCAACGGAAAACTGCCTTATTGTCTTCAAATGCTGATCCACCAACTAGCCTGGCGGTGACGGTAAGTTCGGAATAACAAAGAAACAGACGTATGTTAGTGTAGATGCCATTGGACTTATACAAATGTATTGTGTGTTATTGATGATTTTCCCGGTTCCAGGGATTTAAATCTAGATTTTATGTCTGCCTCCTGAACATTGCAGGGTGAAGTTTTGGCGCTAGATAAGTAAAGGATCTGTTGCCTGCAGTTGATTTTGTTATTCTAGGTATTATCAGATTGCCAGAGGTCTATAACAGACTTACTCAGGTACTGAGGTGCTGAACCATTCAGGGCTTGATAAGTAACAACATTTTTAAATCTATTTGATATTTAATAGGATCCAGTGCTGTGTTGACAGAACCAAGCTAATGTGATCATACTTTCTGCTTCTAGTAAGAACTCTAGCTGCTGTGTTTTGAACCAGCTCAAGATTGTTTATTAGACATGCAGAACAACCACCCAATAAAAGCATGAATCAATCTAATCTTGAGGTCATGAACGCATGAACTAAAATTTCTGAATTTGACCTTGAGAGCATAGCTTGTAGTTTAGATATACTTTTAAGATGACAAAATGCATTATTACAAATGCTTAAAATGTGGCTCACAAAATAAATATTGCTGTCAAAAACCACACCTAAATTCCAAATAACAATGAAGCCAGCCATCAAGTGTTAGACAGTAATCTGGATTATTAGTTACAGAGGCTTTATGTTCGATAATTAAGACCTTTTATTCAGGATTAAGCAATAATAAATTATTTGTCATCCACTTTTTTATATCGACTATGCTTTCTGTTAGTTTTTCGAATTGCTAAGTTTCACTAAGCTGCAAAGAAATATATAGCTGAGTGTCATCAGCATAACAGTAAAAGCTAACACCATTATTAACATCTATTTTTCTGGATAATGTTATATGAAGCATTACTTCATTATTACTTTAAATGATTTATACCTGAAACCTGCTCTCTGAGAAATACCAAAAATATTATTAGAGATTGATGCAACACCTTTACCTTTTTGACATGGCTCATGTTTATAACAGTAATTTTGGGGTGTGGACTTCCTTAAAATAATGTAATCATCAGGTTTTAGCCAGGCTAGTAGACGGTCGGTTTAGCCAGTCTGTCTGCTTCCTGAACTGGGCTCCAGTTAGGTAAGTGCCAACCCTAATGTGCCAAATTTCAAGAGAGAAGTGGCACCACCCCAGGAAGGATAAATACCATCTCTTTTTATTAGGTCAGGTCTGCCCCAAAAACTTGTCCAATTGTCTATGAAAACTGTTATTTTGCGGGCACCATCTAGACATTCAGGTATTGAGTGATGACAATCTGTCATGTGTCTCATCACCATGGTAAACATGGAGAGGACCAGAGCAGATTACCATGCCTGACATCATACTTGCAAATTCACACACCTCTTTAAAATTATTTATAGTGATTTTCGACTGGCGAAGTCAAACATCATTAGCGCCAGCGTGAATAACGATTTTACTGAATTTACGTTTAGCATTAGCCAGCAGTTTTAAATTTGCCAAAATGTCAGGTGGTCTGGCTCCCAGTAAACATTGGACTATGCTAGTTGGAATCTCTATTTTTCCATTCTGTACAATAGAATTACCACTAACTAGAGCTCTTTCATCAGGTTTCTCGGTGGGTGCATCACTGGGTGGGAGGATCCTGTTTGAAGTTTTGGTCTGAACTGAAGAGCGGTGTTTTGACCTGTGACGATGCCGCCTCACAGTCACCCAGATGCCCTGCTGCACGGGTCTTAAGAACTGGAACCGGATCATGTATAAGATTTCCTGAGCTAGTTGCATCCGAAACCAAATCTACAGCCCTTACATTCCATACATTCTATTACATTCCTCAGTTAATGTTTGGCTGGTGACTTTAGTTCTAGTTCCATCACTGTAGTGATAGATTGGTTGACAAACGAGGTCAGACAGGAAACTTCTTGAACAATGATGTTTGCAGAGGACATTGATCTGTAGTAAGAGCAGGAAGCAGGTGAAGAAAAACATGGAGAAGTGGAAATTTGCTCTAAAGAGAGGAGGAATGAAAGTCAGTTGTAGCAAGACATACATACAAGAGTACATGTAATTGAATGAAAGGGAGGGAAGTGGAACAGTGAGATTACAGGGTGAAAAGGTAATGAAGGTACAAAGGAAATGAAGTCTAAACTGTAGCCTTGGGTCAGTGGAGCAAAATGAGTCTCAGTCCATCCTCAAAGCTTCTCGATTTCAAGAAACATGTCAGGAAAAACGGTCACTGGTACCTCAGGGGCAAGTTGAGGTAAAGAGGTCTGGATTGCAGTTCTCAGAAAATAATTAAGTTTAGCTGGATTAGAAAAAAGTCACAGACTTCACAGCCCAAGTTCCATAAATAATGGGCAGATAATTTACAAGATTAATAATTAGATGTTGGAAAGTCTGTTTTGTCGTGTAGAAGAAAAGACTAATATTAATATGTTGTTGTTTTTTTGTTACATAAATTACAATTATTTAAAGATTTTTAAAACGTTCAAAACAAAAGCGTTCCTATTACATCCTCCCATCCAGCGGAAGCAATACGCCATGTTTAATACAAAAACACCATCAACCATAGAAGAAGAACTCTAACATAAGCGCTGTCTCCAAAAGCACTCTTCTTCACTTATTCCTTGACGTTTCCATGAGCACTATTTTTATATTTCGTCACTTTGTGACACCGAAAAATGCCATAAAAAATAATTTTATACAATTAATATTTTATATATTCATATATAAAATATTCCCGCACTTGGTAATGCTTATTATTGCTGTTTTTTCTCGGTGTACCCCTCGCGCCCTATGTAGTGATTATAGTGTGGTTTGTAACGCACCCTTTTCTAAAGTGCGCGGTAAATTTTCTCAGTCGGTACTGTTTGGAACAGCAACAGTGAAAACAAACTTTCGGATATAAAAGAGTTACAGAGTGAAATACCTATTTTGCAGGTAAGTCATGTTATATTATCTTATTTTAATTGCAGTTTAGATATTTTTAGTACAGGGCATAAAAAAGGAGCAGGAGTTTAGCGAGTAGTAGCAACGCAGCTAACCCTGTTTTCATGTTATGTATCTGTCTAAACTTTACTGTCTGTAATTTCTACACAGACCGGGATAAAAACTCCGAGTTCTGCTATCCTGAAAGAAACATACTGTGAAATCAGGCTTGTGTTGTAGCATTTTAAGAAAATGTTTTATAATAATAATAATAATAATCAGTAATAAATGTAACGTTTTTAGGTCTATTGATTGTGACATTTGATGTATGCAACTGAGCTGTAACGGTTTGGGAGGTTTTGGTGGTTTTGGGATTTAAACTAGCAACTGTCGGATAGAAAAGCCAGCACAATTAACCGCTGAGCATCACGTCAGTCAATGCTACTACCACAAAAATGTTTGAACCCAAACCGACTCTTTGGTGGAATCAATCGACTCTTTACGGTTAATCAACCGTCTCTTTACAGCTGAATCAACCGACTCTTTACGGTTGCGGACTCTTTACGGCGGAATCAACCGACTCTTTTTATTGGCGGAATCAACCGACTCTTTTTATCGGCGGAATCAACCGACTCTTTTTATCGGCGGAATCAACCGACTCTTTTTATCGGCGGAATCAACCGACTCTTTTTATTGGCGGAATCAACCGACTCTTTTTATCGACGGAATCAACCGACTCTTTTTATCGGCGGAATCAACCGACTCTTTTTATGACGGAATCAACCGACTCTTTAGAATCAACCGACTCTTTTTAACGGCGGAATCAACCGACTCTTTTTAACGGCGGAATCAACCGACTCTTTTCAAAAACTCTTGAATCATATGAACTGACGGTGGCTGCGGTGAAATGTTTTATATGGTATGAAAAGCTATCAGAGGAAACTTAACGAAATAGTATGTGGAAGCTGAATATTATAATAACTAAAGTTATTTAAAAATCCTATCACATTTAACATGTTGACATTTATGACTTTAATGCTGTGATAGCAAAAAAAAAAAACAGCATCTCTTTACACATTGCACTGTTACCAAAAATCCACAGGTTAAAGAACGATGCTGGGCTACACGGCCCCTTGTGTAGGGAGACTTATTTAGCCCGGGTGCTGAACTAAATACGTTCTGATTGTTTTATGGATGGCGCAGTAGATCATTGTAAAACGTTATTATATGAAGTAACCTCAGAAATCTGTCCTTTGCTGAACTCTCTTGTTTTTCCAGGACCCATGGGTTTGTTAGAGCAGTGCGTGGAGCTCTTCAACACATCTAACCTGTACGAGGTGCTCTGTGTTGCAAAGGAAGCGTCGGACGCCGAGCTGCGGCGCGGTTATTATAAACTCTCCCTGCAGGTTCACCCGGACAGAGCGCCGGAGGACCAGCAGGCCACCCTGAAATTTCAGGTGTCTTTCTTTATTCGAAACCTCTTTTAAAAAAGTTTTTATTTATCAATATCATTTCACAATCACCTCCAAATGTTTTCTGTTTTTCCTTCAGTGAAAATCTGAGTTGCTCCATAAAGCCATTTTAATAGCTTGTTAAAGTTTTGTGTTTCTACGTCCGTTTCTTTGACGTGTTATTTCTCTGTACAGGTTCTAGGAAAAGTCTATGCCGTGCTGAGCGACAGGGAACAGAGATCTGTGTACGATGAGCAAGGTGCAGTGGATGAAGAGTCGGAGTCCTTCAACCAAGACCGCGACTGGGAGAAGCACTGGAGAAACCTGTTTCCAAAAGTAGGCTACTAATATCGAGAGGGGCTTTTTCCCAATTTTAGAATTGTCTATTCAGAAAACCTGTTTTAAGAATTCCACAGCTTTTTATTTGTGGAACACATGTTTACCTGTAATATTTTATTTTAAATTAAAACTACAGGACGACTGATAATGATTGAACCGATTACTTCTACGTTTCTGACATCGATAACTGATCTGCCGAACCGATATAAATTTTGGCTTAATGATGACATACAACAGTACAACAACATAAATACTGTAGATTTACACTCTCACAGTGAACACAACGAAACAGCGTTTCTATAAATATCTGGGAAATTAACGCAATGATCAGTTAAAAAAATCGGTAGCAAAGAAGGTTTATCAGAATTATTTTGACAAATTAAAAAAAAAAAAAAAAAAAAAAGCAGATCCGTTAAACTCTGTGGTTACCATAACCCCACTTTCCCCCCCTATATACACACTACGATATCTTTTTTTTTTTCTTTTTATTTCTAGATATTCTATAATCTATAGATTTTTCTTGATGGTACAGAAAGGGGTTGGTCTCTTATTTCGATCACTAATAAACTCATTCTTTTTGTTAATTTATCTTTTAAAAATGGCGCCTCTGGGAAGTGGTAGTGCAGTGGTTAAGGTGTTTCAGGTTGTGGGTTTGGGTCTGGAAAACCCGGCGCACAACAGCACCATGTGTGTGCCAGCGCCTTTACCCACTACTCGATGACTTAATTATTAATATTTATTTTTTCACCCAGGGGGAAAAGGGCAGCCTGGTTCCGACTGGGTGCCAGTGGAAAGCGGTATTAGTTTAGTAGACTCAGGTTGTAGCGTAGAAAACAGTTTTAGACTCGTCTCTGTGAATCCAGTATTAACCTGATCATTAAGACCGGGTTAAATATCGAGGATCTATCAGTGACGGTGATTATTGGTTAATCTTTGATTAAAACGTTGATTATTTATCAGACGATTTTTATCAGAAGTTGTTTTATCCTAATATTCTACTACTTTATCCTAGTATTGATTTCAAATACAGTTTTAGAGGGGGGGGGGTTATTGTTTTGAAAAAAACTCACAGTGGGTGTGATATATATTTACAAATGTGCTGTATGTGCTGACTGGAGCAGGAGATTGCGTGTCGGTGTCTCGGCGTCTCTGTACATTTTAACATTTCTATTTCTATCAGATAACTTTGCAGGATATAATTGACTTCGAAAAAAAGTTATAAGGGCTCTGAGGAAGAGAAGGAGGATCTAAAGCGGCTCTACCTGCTGCACAAAGGAGATATGGACCGCATCATGGAGTCAGCAATGTGCAGCAGTCAAGACGACGAGCCTCGTCTGCGGGACATCCTGCAACAAGCTGTAGACCATGAAGAAGTGCCAGCCTTCAGGCTGTTTACTCACGAGAGCGCCAAGAAAAAGGCTGCCCGAAGGAGAAAGGTCAGCCTGGACTTCTCATCCAACACAACAAGCTGTGTGTGTGTGTGTGTGTGTGTGTGTGTGTGTGTGTGTGTGTGTGTGTGTGTGTGTGTGTGTGTGTGTGTGTGTGTGTGTGTGTGTGTGTGTGTGTGTTTGTGTGTGTGTGTGTGTTTGTGTGTGTGTCTGTGTGTGTGTGTGTGTGTCTGTGTGTGTGTGTGTGGTGTTCTGTCTGTGTGGTGTGTGTGTCTGTCTGTGTTTCTGTGTGTGTGTCTGTCTGTGTGTGTGTGTCTGTGTGTGTCTGTCTGTGTGTGTCTGTCTGTGTGTGTGTGTCTGTGTGTGTGTGTGTGTGTGTGTGTGTGTGTGTGTGTGTGTGTTGTGTGTGTGTGTGTGTGTGTGTGTGTGTGTGTGTGTGTGTGTGTGTGTGTGTCTGTGTGTTGTGTCTGTCTGTGTGTGTCTGTCTGTGTGTGTGTCTGTCTGTCTGTGTGTGTGTCTGTCTGTGTCTGTCTGTGTGTGGTGTCTGTCTGTGTGTGTGTCTGTCTGTGTGTGTGTGTGTCTGTGTGTGTGTGTCTGTCTGTGTGTGTGTCTGTCTGTGTGTGTGTCTGTCTGTGTGTGTGTCTGTCTGTGTGTGTGTCTGTGTGTGTCTGTCTGTCTGTGTGTGTCTGTCTGTGTGTGTGTCTGTCTGTGTGTCTGTCTGTCTGTGTGTGGTCTGTCTGTCTGTCTGTGTGTGTGTCTGTCTGTCTGTGTGTGTCTGTGTCTGTGTGTGTGTGTGTGTGTAATGCTAACGTTGGTGATTTGTGTTATCCAGGCTGAGAAGGAGCAGCAAGAGGCTGAGGAGCTCCAAAAAGAGATGGGACTGAGCACTGAGGGTAGCCTAGTGGCCATGATCCAGGTAAAAAAATACTTTGATTTACTCAGGATTATAGATTTTGGTGGGGCAGGATGACGAGAATACAATAGAACTTTAAGACAAATAAAGCCAGTGGGATATCGTACTTGACTGCTTATAGGCTAAGATTGAGTGAAACATTCGAGTGATGCTTATTGTAGGGCGATTAACCGAAAAGTAAATAAAACCGCAATTTAGAACTTCTTACCAATATATATATTTTTTTTATTATTATTTTTTATTTATTTAAAAAAACACCACCACCTATTTGTCCTTTGGAATGTACTGCTGGATGTAAAGTCATGTGACTTTGTCTGGTCCAGTCAGTGGTGCTAAAGCAACATGGCAGAAAGCTCAACCATCGAGTTATAAAATCAATCAATAAATAATCGTTCATTGATCAGAATCGAAGTAAAAATGATTTTAGGTCATATAGCACAGCCCAATAACTATTATTAACTATTTTGGAGATTTGATAAGTATGCTAGTTTAAATATTTAGTATGACATTCTAACTAATCAATACAACTACTAAACTTTTTTTAGATTATGTCAAACAATCATATTTGTATTATTTATAATTTTGGGATTTTACTTTACTAAAACTGACTGTTTACAAATTGTGTAAGTGTTGCAATTCTGTTTGGGTCTGATATCCTGCAGTTCTGAGGGACAGTGTAGACAAACAGTTCCTCACATGCTTTCTAATCCAAAAATAAACTGAAACTATGAACTAAAAAGACAGCAACACTCATTTTAGTGGCGTGTGTTTTAGATTTTTACCAGAATTTAAAAAAAACAGATTTAGAAGGTTCAGTTACTATTTGCATCGTTACACTGCGCAAAACAAACACACAAGGTAACGAGAGGTTCACAACTTGAGCTTGGGGCAGACTGATCCGTGACTGACCCCCAGTGTCACTCGTTGCAGTTCCCACTCAGACCACTAGTCGGACAGGTCAGAAAAAAAGATTACACTTTATCATTTAATTATTTAGTTTTTACTGACATTTCAACCTATACATGGTTTATTAATCCATCATGTGTAGCTGCTGGCCTGAATCACCAGAGATACAGAGGTCCCATCTGTTCATCTGCTTGTCTTTTTTTTCCCTGTAGCAAAGACAGAAGTCCAAAGAAAAGCATTTTAACTCCTTTATGGCAGATTTGGAGGCTAAATACTGTAAGAAGCCTTGCAAAGCGAAGAAGGCAAAAAAGAACTGAGATTTTCTACTGAAGCTGTTAAAGAAGCTTAAGCTGTTACGGATGCACCGGTTTCATACTGCAAATCTATAATCACATCAAGATGAATATTTAAAATAAATGTTATGACTGGTGTTAAACCCACACAATTTGACTTCCTGCTTTAATCCTTTTTTTTTTTTCGTTTTTTATTTTAATCATTCAAGCTCTGAGGTCAAATATGGACTCCATTGTGTTCCCAGGGTATCTCTTGTGTTTCTGTCTTTGGGCTCCACAAACAAGTTACCCGTACTCTGACACACCCTCACTTAATAAACACAAGTCGTAGGTACTAAACAACAGTAATCAACAGCCCATAATCTCAAAATAATTCCTAACTGCCAATCAGTCTAGTTCTCTTCTTCCTGATTTCACTGTTTGTATTATTTGTATGTTGTTCTGAATAAATAATAATCAATGTTTGTTGTTGTTTTTTATTTAAATTGTCATGTTTTACTGAACAGCATTGGTTTTATTTGTAATGTGTAGAAAAAGCAACTGCATAATAAATCTAAAGTTGCTGATATGAGAGAAGGAAAAGAAAAAGTGTGCCAATAAGTCAACGGGGGTTCGTCAGTCATGTTCATCAAAATCAAGAACTTCCTTTCGTGTTTGTAGGTCACTAGAAAACGAGTGTATGATTTTAAAAAAATGTGATTTAGGGATGAGCTCTAATTGCTTTCTTTTAACAACCCTCCCTTTTTTTTGGCCTTATGTGATTGGACTGTTGCAATAGAGGTCATGATTTCTATTATTTGCCTTTTGCCTCTAGTGGACAACTAGAGTATTACAGTCTCCATCTCTGAATCCGATTAATATAACTGGCTGAATTATTCAATGGCTAATTATTCAATGACTTAATTACTGATAATAAAGTCACATTTAACTCCATATTATGCTACTTTTTTTTTTTTTGCATTGTTTGACTTTAACAGTAACATTTTAAATATTTTCGCTAGCAGTAATTATAAATCACCATAAGCTATTAACACTCCTGAATTATTAGCCAAAATTGGAAATAAGATTTTTAGAATGTTAAATACCGAAAACAAATGCCCCATATCTCTAACATCGAATAAAATAAATCCCTCCGAAATGTAAAAAGCTAAAAAAAATACAACTCGAACTTTAAATTTCCACTCGTTACCTGTAAACTTTGTGACGTCAGCTCAATATGGCCGCGCACAATATTCAAAGAAAACAGACGAAGGCGACACGTTTAAACGGGTTATACTCTGGTATAAATATTTGCCTAAAACTACTCCGACATACAAGCTTATTAGCAAGTTAACTCTATAACACCGACTACATAATAATAATAATAATAATACACATAACTTGTCAGTTAAAAGAGCGCGCTCACGTACGTCACGTTTTTGGCAGTTACCCGGATGCGCGGCGATCATGAAAATATTAACAAAAGCATAAATATTGTGCTGTTAGTGTGCTAAAGAAGACATATTGTTCTGCGAAATTAACACGTTTAAACGACACGTGATAAAATAATAATAAAACACACAATTAGAACCATTAACTACACATGAAAATGTAAAGATTATTTATTAACATATTAAACACAAACATTGTTGAGATTTTTGCTCTGGAGATCCTGTCTCAGTTTAACTATCGTTACAACAAGCGCGCGCTTTCTTTCTTTCGACGCTTGTTGCAAGTACTATAGACTGTTTGCGGTATATAGTACTCCGTGCCTTTTTTTTTCAGTTTGACCCATGAATGGATCCCAAAACTCGACATTAATTAACCGTTTCAGCGGCAATGATCAACCAAACACACACATTCAGTTCAGTTCAGTTCGGGGCCGCCGCCATCAATGTGGTCGACTTCCGGGTTACTGACGTAATGTGAAAACTCTATATTAGCTACCTAGTGTTTTAGCTGGCTAGCTTGTTTCTAATAACTGCGTCAGTGTAAATCCTGCAAGTTACCGGTTACATAAATGAAACTAACGGAACATAAAAGCTGCTTTTCTCTATAAACTATATAAATATATAATAAATATAAACTTACTTGGCATAGATTTGTATTGCGTTTCGAGATTTTAAAGATAACTGCGCCCTCTGCTGTATGGAGTGGGACTCAATAAAACAGATAAGAAGAACAATTTATTAATTTCAAGTTGTAAAATATTTTAGATAATTTTTCTATTTTTTTCTTTATTTTTTAGTGTATCGTGGCTACGCCTGGTGTTTTTATTCCCGCTCAGTATTTTTGTAACGTCGGTCTAGAGGTTGTGTGATTGTCATAGTTTACTTTCACCCACCAGGGGGCGACATTCTGCAGCGCTACACCCCGGTCCCTCCAGCTGTGCGGGTCAGAGTGGAAACGACGCTGCATCATCAATAAATCCAGTCGCCCTGGAGAAAAATTAAAAACATGGTGAGTTTTTATTTCTTCGTTTAGCTTTCCCCCCCTTCTTAGTGCGAAATTCCAGCGGTTCGGGGTGTTTTAGTTTTGTAAACGCTTCTAGAGCTTCTAGAAATTTCTCAGCCCGTGTGTGTTTCCTTGGGCTGCTGGAGTGGAGAGTTCATTGATCTGGGTTGTGTTTCTGTTTAATTGTTATTTATTTTATTCTCAGTGCAGTCGGATGTGGTTTAATCCTCTGCTGGCTGTGGTAAATGTAGTGTTTCCTGTGTTTATTAACACCGCCAGTGTTGGAACTCAGTGTTAATTTAATCGAGCTAAAGAAAAAAAAAGTTTTTTGTGTGGAAATAAAATGATTTTTTTCGTTGTCCACATAATAAAAGTGATGTTTTTTTGGTAATAAATCTTTTTTTTGTACACAGTAAGTAAACAAGTGAACTGTAATCCACCCCTGTAATGTGCCCCAGGGACTGCATTTAACGAATCTTTATAGATGTAGCGCCGAGGACGTGGCAACTTTCCCCCCCTTCACATCTACACTTTTAAAGGGTTTATCTTAGATATTTTACCTTTTTTTCTTTAATAAAGGATCAATTTAAAAAAAAAGACGAGAACCCAAAATCACACTCGAATAAAGCGTTCTGGTTCCGGTTCGATTCCAGAGTCGATTCCAGCCCATTTCTGTCGCAGTAAAACATTGATCTGATTCCGAATCGATTCGGAATCGATTCATTTGAAGAAGTAAGGCGGACCCGAGATGCAAAAATGTGTTTTTAAGCTTAATAAACATTAATACATTTTGTTTCTATTCTCCTATTTTTTTTGTCTTAAATCTATTCCTTTAACTAATGAGGAAGTCTGAGGCAACAGTGTATAGGAACAACTTCCTGAAGAAGAGCCCTTCAGAGGAACCTTATGTTTAACGCTTACCTATGGAAATTTCATGCATTTTTCAGATTCTTCTGAGGACATACGGCTGCGCGTCCATTAAACACTTCCCCTTTCTAATAGAAAGACATTAAACCCAAAGACTGGCGGATGGAAGGTTGATACAACATCAAAATATTGTTTTTAAAAGCATCAAAACGTTCTAATTTCATTAAAAAATAAAAAAGTGGTGGTCTGGTGGTCTTGGCGTATTTCAACTCTAGGACTTTTTCAGATGCCGCCCTCTTTTTCTGTCTCACCTCAAGTCCTGTCAGTAATGTCATTGGCTGGTTAAGACACTGTATGGACGATTGGGGTTCAAGCCACAGCACCACCAAGTGTCTCAGAGTGAGTAAGTGAGGGAGAGAGTGAGTGAGTGAGGGAGCGTGGGAGGGAGAGAGAGTGTGAGTGAGTGAGTAAGAGAGAGGGAGAGAGAGAGAGAGAGAGAGAGAGACTGGAACACTGAGAGCTGTGTGTGAGTTCAGTCCCTCCAGAATTCCACGATGTCTGAACACAACTAATAATGCAAATTCAACGGATCCCTGTGCTTTCTGGACCGCAGCTCGGTTTTATCCAATCACAAGGACTTTTTCCGCAATCACTGTAAAGCTCCGCCCAAATATGTAGCACTTGTGCCACTTCCTTGTTTTGTATTTCAAAGTTGTGCCAATACTTAGATTAAAAATTAGCGTAAAAGAGTGTGTAAAGCATTTTTCTGATGATCTTCGCCAAAGCGGAGCTGAACTGTGCTGCCTGCAGTTTACTCGTAATCCCTCCCTTTTTACAACGAAACGTCACGAGAAAAGCTGCTGTAAAATCAGCCATTCAAACCTGCAACAATCATAAAAAGAACTGGGAACATCCGGAGGAACGGAATAGAGATTTCATTTTTGTGGTGTTTTCTGTCACCAGAAAAAAATTAATAACAATTATTTAATCATTAATCGATAATAATCGTGATTATCAATTAAAGAAATTAAATTAGATGCTTTGTCCTAGTTTGATCCACTCCAGTTTAACTTTGCTTTTCTAAAAGTTCTCACCTCTCTGAGGTCTTCAGGAAGTTTGCTATGTGTATCAGTAGTTTTACTAATCATTCTAATAATTAAATAAAAACAAAAAAGGAATAAATATGAAGCGCTTTAGTTTCAACACTTGTGTATAAACTCACAGCCATCAGTGTAACTCGTGTATGTTTCCATCTGTGTATAGATGGAGGCTCGGTGTGTATGGTGTGTGTTTTTGATCAGCTGGCTTCTCCACGACTGCACCGCCCACAACGACTTCTACACCTCAATCGGTAAGTTGAGATTTCACTAGTCGGAATAAGGTTCGTTCGAATGTTTACCATTCCGTGCATTTGTCTGTATGTCGACAGGCCAGATGACAGACCTGCTGTTCATGGAGAAGGACCTGGTGACGTCTCTGAAAGACTACATCAAAGCCGAGGAGAGCAAGCTGGAGCAGGTCAAGAAGTAAGTCGGGGAGCGCGAGAGCGCGAGAGCTCTAGAAAACGATTTCCATCTAGGCATTAAGGCAGGAATATCTCATCAGAGTTACCTGAGAGGAATGACCTTCTTTCTCTCTCTCTCTCTCTCTCTCTCTCTCTCTCTCTCTCTCTCTCTCTCTCTCTCTCTCTCTCTTTCTCTTTGTTGTTTCTTTGATCACTGTTTCACCTGGGTCTGTGCTGGCCATTTCCCACTATTTCCTCCTCCTTGTTTATTTATTTGGTGTTGTTATGCTGCCGGCTTTTAAGAATTACGCTTCTCAGACTGCACTCTGTGGTGGAATCTCCGTCAACTTACATTATCAGCTCCTACTCAAGACCAGTGAGGTTTTGGTGCCGTTTTAGAGCTGGGATATGGGCCCTGTCCCAGGATTATTTTTTCACCTGGGTGCCCAACTGGAACATTGTTATGCTTCCTTTCTTTTTTGTTTTGAGTTATTTTGTTTGCCCTTTAAAGGAGTGCATGGGGGGATTGAGGTGGTTGTCTTGGGGGTGAGGGTTCAGGGGTTTGGGGATTGGCTGAGGGGTCAGCAGAAAGTCCTAAACTGGAATCTAACCTAGGTAACACGGAGCGCAACACCTCCATGTAAGTCCTGGTTTCTTAGCTCACTAGTCAAGTCAAGTCCCCTGTATTTATTTAGCTCTTTTAACATTTGGGATTGTGTCAAAGCAGCTTTACAGAAACACATTAGAAAGACAATAATAAACATTTATTAGAACAGTCAGTTTGCTTGATATCTGTAAATTTACAGTCCCCAACTAAGCAAGCCAGAGGTGACGGTGGCAAGGAAACAAAACTCCATCAGTGACAGAATGAAGAAAAAACCTTGGGAGAACCAGGCTCAGCCGGACGGTCAGTTCTCCTCTGACCAGGTAAACCAGTAGGTTACCCATACTGCAGCAAAGTTTCCCTGGTGTTGTCCGGATGGCCAGAACATAACTGAGAAACTGCCTTATTGTCTCCCAAGTGATGGTGGCGGTGGTGAGCTCGGAACAACAAACAACAGACGTATGTTAGTTTAGATGCCATTCGACTGGGGATGAACAAATATATTGTGTGATATTAGAGGTGTTGACCTGATTATTGCAGCCTGACAATCCTTTAAACTGGCCGGGTGTGTCTGCCTCCCGAACAGTGCAGGGTGAATTATTCCAAAGTTTAGGGGCTCTAGATAAGAGAAGAATCTGCCACCTGCAGTTGATTTTGTTATTCTAGGTGCTAAAACCATTTACGGCTTTATAATTAATTAACCAAATTTTTAAAATCTATTCAATATTTAATAGAGAGCTAGTGTAGTATTGACAGAACCGGGCTAATATGATCATACGACTTTTTGGTACTAGTAAGAACTCTAGCTGCTGCGTTTTGGACCAGCTGGAGTTTGTTTATTAGGCGTGCAGAACAACCAGCCAGTAAAGTGTTACAGTAGTCTAATGTTGAGGTCATAAACGCATGAACTAAAAATTTCTGCATTTGATCTCAAGAGCAAAGGTCAAAGTTTAAATATAGTTCTAAGATGATGAAATGCATTTTTACAAATGCTAGAATGTAGAAGAATGTGACTCTCAAAGGAAAGATTGCTTTTAGAAAGCACACCCAGGTTCCTAACTAAGGCTGAAGGGTTGACAGCCATCAAGTGTTAGACAGTGATCTGGATTATTAGAGGCAGAGGCTTTATGTTCGATAATTAACATCTCTGTCTTTTAAGGTTTTAGCAATAAGAAATTGTCATCCAGTTTTTTAGATCAACTTTGCATTCAGTTGGGAGGTTTGAGATCGGTCTGTAATTTACTAGATCTTTGGGATTAAGTTGTGTTTTTAAATGAGAGGCTTTTAAATGTTTAAAATGTTTTGGGGACATATCCTAATGACAATGATGAATTAATTATATTCAAAAGCGGACCTATGAAAGAGGAATTTCCTCTTTAAGGAGCTTAGACGGAAAAGGGTCTAACATGTTGTTGGTTTAGATGATTTGATAAGTTTAAAAAAAGCTCTTCCTCCACATTAGTAACGAATAAGTGGAATTGTTCCTCGGGCGATCTGTAGCGTACTATCTGATGCGATACTGCTGCTGTTTGCTGCATGTTCACAGTTTTATATCTGATAGTATCGATTTTGGAATGTTATAAATATTAGTATTTTATAAATTCATCACTGCTGTGCTGATGAGAAATGTCAACACTTGTTGATGCTTTGTTTTTAGTTAATTTAGCCACTGTATTGAATAAATACCCAGGGTTATGTTTGTTCTCTTGTAGAAGAGATGAAAAGTAATCAGATAATTGCGTATAGCACTTTTCTCCATTTGTGTGTTAAAGTGTGTGTTACAACCGGATCAGCAGTTGGAAAAGATGGCTGATGGAAATAAGTTTATTTTAACTTGAGTTGATTGTGTTCATGTGATTTTCAGTTGGGTTGAAAAAATGGAGACAGTAACATCTACTGCGGTACACGACCCTGAGGGTTTCCTTGGTCACCCAGTCAACGCTTTTAAACTGATGAAGAGGCTGAACACTGAGTGGGGGGAAGTAGAAGACCTGGTGCTTAAGGATATGTCTGATGGTCAGTGTTACATTTTTTGTACAGTTTTTTTTATTGTCTCTCCAGAAGCTCAGCAAATATTTTATTTACACAGGATTTATCTCCAACCTAACTATCCATCGGCAGTACTTTCCTAGCGACGATGATCAGACAGGAGCAGCCAAAGCTCTGCTCCGACTACAGGACACCTATAAGCTGGAAACACAGGCCATCTCTACCGGAGATCTTCCCGGTGAGTACCACTTAAAGAAGAGAGGTGCCGGAGCCCCGTTACCGTGCAAGATCCTGGATTCTAACTGGCCCCAAAACCTTTCCTGTCTCCAGTAGAAACCAATGACCCCTAGTGGTCGGAGCTTTCATGACAGACCGCAATTTAAGTGAAACATCAATACATCAAATGATCAAGAATTAAATCTGGCAGCTGTGTAATTGTAAGGAAAGACTAACTCTCTTTTCTCACACCTGTGAAAAAAAATCCAAGATTAACTAGAAAGTAGCGCAAAAAAACCGCACAGTGCTGTAAAAAGTATTCATACCCCTTAAACTTTTCACATTTTGTTACCTTACAACCAAAAGCTTGAATGTTTTTTATTCAATTTTATGTGACCAACACAAAGTAGCACATAATTTTGAAGTGGAACGAAAATTATATACAGTTTTCAAAATTTTTAACCAAATAAAAACCTGAGAAGTGTGCTGTGCATTTGTATTTAGCTCCCCTGCATCAATATTTTGTAGAGCCATCTTTTGCTGCAATTACAGCAAATTTTTTTTACAAGCTGTCAAGAGCAAGGTATTTAAAAAAGAGTTTTCAAACGCCTCTTGAAGACAGCCAGTGACTCTACTGTTCTGACATCGATGGGAAGTTCGTTCGTGAAAGAACAGAGAAAAGTCTTGAGGCAGACCTACCTTGTGTCCTAGGGGATGGTGGAACAAGCCGAGCAGTACTTGTGGATCTGAGAGAGCGTGGTGTGGCGTGGTTTGCAAAATAGCTCAAGCTCAGACAGGTTGGGTAGGGAGTGTCTGTGAACAGCAATTTTCAAGTCTTAAGGCCTGCACTAGGCCATTCTAACACACGAATATTCTTTGATCCAAACCATTTCATTGTAGCTCTGGCTGTATTTTTAGTGTCATTGTTTTGCTGGGAGGTGAATCTCAGTCTCAAGTCTTTTGCAGCCTCCAACAGGAGTTGCCCTGTATTTGGCTTCATTCATCTTCCCATCAACTCTGACCAGCGTTATTGTCCCTGCTAAGAAAAAGCTTCCCCACAGTTCAGGGTGATGAGCAGTGTTACTTTTCCGCCACACACAGCACTTTGGATCTAGGCCAAAAACTTTCTTGCTTTTAACAATGGCTTTCTTCTTGCCTCTCTTTAATATAGGCCAGATTTGTGAAGTACAGGACTTATCGTTGTCTTGTGGACAGATTTTTCCACCTCAACTGTGGATTTTTGCAGCTTCTCCAGAGTGACCATGGGCGTCATGGCTGCTTCTCTGACCAGTGCTCTCGTTGCTCGGTCTTTTACAAAAAGACTCAATAAAACACTTAACAAGGCACTGTATATGAGGAAAATAAAGCCTGACCGATATATCGGTTTGCTGAATTTTAAATTCTATATAAAATACAAAACCTTAACCTCCCTATTCATGTGATCAGTGAATAATTAAATTACTGATCTAAATGATTAATGTACAAGTCATTTACTCATATGTTCACTTCAGAAATGAGATCGTAAGTGTGTTTACACACATAGCAAGAGTGGTTGGTAAGATTTAATAATCTTTAGAAGACAATTAAACTAAATTTGCATATAAAATTTAGTTTATATGCAATTACGGAATCAGGCAGTTTCACCAAAAATGTTTTTGTATATATTTTGTTTATGTATATTCTGTTTATTCTATATATACATGTGTATATATAAATGTGGGGACACATAAATAAAAACTGGTACTGTACTATAATATACAAAGAATATTATGTATTGATATAGTTTGTTTATTTATTTATTTTTCATAATATTGTTATTGGTCGATCACCAGCTCCGGCACCGGCCCCTTGGAAAAGCAGTATAGGAGTTGCAGCTTTTAAATAAAAATAAACGCAAGCATCTTAATAATTCTGTTCATTCAGTGTTATATTCATATTTTGCAATGCTTATTTAAATCTCTACGAATGATTCTACACGCTATAAAAAAGGTTTGCCCGCTGATTTGCCGTATAAGAGCACTCTGACTGTGGAGGACTGTTTCGAGTTGGGGAAGATTGCCTACTCTGAAGCCGATTACTATCACACGGAGCTGTGGATGGCACAAGCACTGAGACAGCTGGACGAGGGGGAGGAGACGAGCGTGGATGCAGTAACCGTCCTGGATTACCTGAGCTACTCTGTGTACCAGCAGGGGGAGCTAGAGAGAGCTCTGGAGCATACTAAAAGACTGCTGAAGCTGGGTATTAATTTAAATCCTAATGTTTGGAAATCGAATTTGTTTAAAAGAGCCGATAACAGTTAATGTTATAATTCCTGCTGTATAGATCCGGATCATCAGAGGGCCAATGGCAACCTGAAGTACTTCGAATACCAGCTGGCCAAGCAGAGGAAAGTGGAGAAAGAGCAAAGCGGAACAGAGGAGCGAGACAAGAGGGAGTTGGACAGTAAGAAGGATTTCAGTACAGAAAAGGGAAAGTATGAGCAGCTTTGCAGAGGAGAAGGAATCAGACTGGTAAGAAATAAACAATATTATGGGCATCCTTTTATTGAACAAAGACAGTCTTTGCATGGTATCACTTGATATTCGTTGCTCCAAAATCCTTCACACGTGTGTATAACTGGTGACTATAAAGCCTTGGGTGCCTAATTGAAAATCTAATTGAGTTGGTTTGAGTCTAGGTCTTCTTTTTGTAATGACCTCCAGTCTTCTGTGCAGGTTTTTTTTTTTACTAGATTAGGTCATGTGACTATGGGGATTTGATCAGAGAGTCACAATAGTATTAGTGAGATGATGTTGAGGTGAGGAGGTCTGGGGTTCAGTCGGGGTTCATACTTTAAGGTATTTAGTGGGGTTGAGTTATAGTCATGACTCAGGGACTTTGTGCACAGGGACATGCTCATGCTGGAACAGGGTTTGAGTCGTTTGAGATCCAGTGAAGGAAGAATGAAACACTACAACATACAAAGACATTCTAGACAAACATTTGCGTTGTTCGTGAAATGCTGTTTGTACTTGGCCCAACTACATAAGATGGAAATTATAGCCTGTTCTTCTTCATTTTAAACCACACAGACCCCACGCAGACAGAGCCGGATGTTTTGCCGTTTCTATGACAACAACAGGCACCCGTACTATGTGCTGGGCCCTGTAAAACAGGAGGACGAGTGGGACCGGCCACGTATTGTACGTTTCCACAACATCATCAGTGAACGGGAAATGGAAAAAGTAAAGGAACTGGCCAAGCCCAGGGTGAGTTCAACGAGATCTAGACATTCAAATGTTTTAGTTTCAGATCAGTGTCATTCAGATCAGCAATGAAATGAAAATTGTATTACTGGTGATAGAATTAGATCAGAGATCATTCGAGGCTGGTGCTTAAAAATGATACACACCAGACATTTTGTTCTTTAAAAAAAAAAAAAATCTAAAGAAACCGTACGAGACCACAGTGCTCCGTTTAGTTATGTACTGCATTTCAGTGTTTGCTAGATTTAAGACAGTCTTTTATCATGTAAGATAGATTTTTAGATAGAGTTAATATTTTGTACTATTTATAGCACTATTGCCAGCACGCTATAACCCTGTAGTTTAGGCTAACTGATCAAGGGGGTAGTATCTGAAATACTGGGCCTCATTTATCAACCTGAATACAAATGGATTTATTTGTATAAGATAAATTTAGTATTAAGGAAAATCCCATGATTTGGAAATGCGTTCGAATTCCAAATGATGTGTGTAAATCTATGCGTAGGAAGTCTATAAGGCTTAAAATCCTGCTAGTTTACTAAATCAAAGAAAATCGTATGGATAAAATGTGATAAAACTTTTTTATGCAGTATTAAATTCTGATATATACTGTGTACAGTTTCGCTGGTGAATATTTTTTATTGGCATAGAAGTGAATCAAATTATCACTGATAAATTAAGTTCTGCTGCATGAGTGTGGAATTTTGTGTGCATCATGCAACGCAAATGACCTGCATCAGTAATGCGTTTTGTACCTATAAATTGTTAGCAGACACATGCAGGTATAAAGAGAATCATCCTTTGTAAAACATTTTCTAGAACCATCTGAAAGTCTGAATTTGTCATGCATGAATATTTAATAGAAAGATTGATAAATGAGGCTCATTGGCATTAAGGGTTTAGTGTTATGGGAACATCGGCCAAAACTAAACGGCGCAGTCAGTAATTCGTCTCCTCTCGGCCGGTTGGCTTCACAGCTGCGCCGAGCCACCATTTCCAACCCCGTCACCGGTGTTCTGGAGACGGCGCACTATCGTATCAGCAAGAGGTAAGACCATAGGCACGCAGGCCATGCCAGGCATCTAGACACGTTCTCTTCTCCACATTCCACCTCAGCAACTTTAGCAAGACAGGACACACAGAGGAGAGTGTACACTTCTGTTTTAATCTGATTTTATAATTTGGAGTTTGCTCCAAATTATTCGAGAGAGATGGTTGCATGAAAAAAACAAAACAGAAGTTGGTCAGAGAAAAGACGGTTAATAAGCAGGTTTTATTAGCATATTAATTAATTCCTATAGTTGAAGCCTGTAAAACTCACAGTATTTGTAAACCCCCAAAGTGTTCAGGTTGTTCCTCTTGGTGTCTCTGATCATGGTAGGGTTGCTGCAGCAGCGATATCAACACAGAGTAGATGGAGAGTTCTGATAGCCAAACTAGGATATATAGGGAAACTCATACTGAGCATGCTCTTACTCTTTCCCTCCTTTCCCCTTTTTTTTCTCTGTATTCCTTTGTGCCTTCTCCGTAGCTCAGGCGTGCCACCGTGCATGACCCCCAAACAGGGCAGCTCACCACAGCCCAATACAGAGTCTCCAAGAGGTAAGGGTGAAGTGTAGACCGACAGGAAGCATGAGTTCGTTTGGTTTTGTTGCGCTTGTATTGGAAACTTCATAGTTCAAGAAACAGCCATGCAGACAGAGTGTTTTGAGCAAGATTAAAAACAAAAGAAGAGTAAATATGGTGTACAGTGATTTATATCTGGTTAAATGGAGCTCCTTTGCCTTTATTTTCAGTTAGCATGTAAGACCAAGAACAATTAAATGTACCTATCATTGTAAAAGATTGCACTATAATCGTGTATTGTCATTAAATGTGATCTCAAGCTAGTTCCAGTGACATCTTAGGATAATAGATGCAAACTCAGCTTGATTGTTTTAGTGAAGGGTTTGTAAATGAGGTGCATGATATGGATAGGGGTTGACTGATTATTGGTGCCAATATTAGGTTAAGGTGTCCAGAGTTTTGGCCATATAGTATATGTTTGGGTATGTTATTAAGCCTTAGGAAAAGAAGAGGGAATTATGTGCCTGTTGATCTAAGTGTCAAAACTCCAAGAGTTGCCCAAAAAAAAGACCAGGCCCACATATTTGTTTTCCCCTTATTTAGATTATTCTTTGCTAACGCTAGCAACTGATATGCATTAAAAACTGTTTCTAAGATAACCAAACTATGGTTTCTAGGACCAAGTCACTGCGATGGCCTGTACCTGTGTTGTCTGAATATTTAATGGGGGGAGGTCTTGGGGGAAAAATAGATTCATCTCACATATAACGCGAACCTTTGATGTAGATTCTATTTCTGTAATTTTTTAGTAGCCATCCACTTTTCGATTTGGGCTGGTACTGGAGTGGGAGCTGGTGCTCGGCCAAGGATGGCACTCTTTTGAAACTGATGGCGTTTTAACTGGCAGGAAGCAGAATCTGCTAGATAACCAACATGTGACCGGATTCTCTTGCTGTCACCTCATGTTCCCACCCCTGAATTACCTGGAATCTCTCTTGCTGTCTTACCAACATGTACTCACACGTGTAACCCGGAATCTCTTGCGTCCGTCTCCACCACCATGTTGACCGGAAAGTCACTGGTAATTTCCGGAATCTCTTGCTGTCTCACCAACATGTGACCAATGTCTTGCTGAACCACCACAAGCCTTTACAGAACGAATCTGATCATGGACTGACTCTTGTATCATTAAAAAACTCTTTGCGATCTCACAACAGGTGACTGCTCTGTGCATCTCACCAATTCTTAGTGGGCCGTATCACACCACTGGATTTTTCGATCCATGTTTACAGGTGACTGCAGAATAAAGGAGTCTCACCGTGTCTCATGGTCAACCCAAACAGTGACCAGATGGAATCCCCCCAAATCAACGTGAAATGGCGGAATCTCTTGGACTTACACCACAGGCACGGAACCTGTGCTATTTGCTTGGAGCTGAAACGGTGGTGATCTCTCTGCTCGCTCCTACCATTGACTATTACTCGTTCCGGATCTATTTTTCTGTGCCCCCCAGACCGTAACTTTTACTGATGCACTCATGCTGCCACAGGTAAAGAAATCCTCTGGAACCAATCTCTTGCAAAAAGTAACCTTTTCCCTCACCACACGAGGTGATCTCTTGCCTAACCACGTCTGTGAACCATTTTGCGATCTCACACACTGACATTGACATCTCTTGGAATTCTTGGGTCTCCAAGTGTATACAGTCACTTGTGACGTAATTTGCTACTCACAAACCTGGATACCTCCCAACCTTGAGAAATGACCAGAATCTCATGGTACACACGAAACCTGTTTGGCGACTCAGGTACGACAACATTGACTGGAATCTCTTGCGATGCTCCCCATCTCTTGCGATTCCATGTGGCCTTTTGCGGATCTCAACAGGTTGACTTTGGAATCTCTCTTGCTTCTCCACAACTTTCTTTCCCTGAATCTCTTGCAATTCTCTTGTTAACACCAGAACGGAATCTTATTGCATCTCACCACAACTGGTGGACTCTTGAAATCTCTTGCTCTGCAATCACTCTCTTGTGACTGACTCATCTCACCAAAGTTACAGTGACTCTCCTGGAATCACTCACAAAACAATCGGAATCTTGCGATCTCACCACACAAAGGTGACGAATCTCTTGCGATCTCACCAACAGGTGACTGGAATCTTTGCGATCTGACGGAATCTGCGATCTCACCAACAGGTGACTGGAATCTCTTGCGATCTCACCAACAGGTGACTGGAATCTCTTGCGATCTCACCAAACAGGTGACTGGAATCTCTTGCGATCTCACCAACAGGTGACTGGAATCTCTTGCGATCTGCGATCTCACCAAACAGGTGACTGGAATCTCTTGCGATCTCCACCAACAGGTGACTGGAATCTCTTGCGATGTAATCTCTTGCGATCTCACCAACAGGTGACTGGAATCTCTTGCGATCTCACCAACAGGGACTGGAATCTCTTGCAATCTCACCAACAGGTGACTGGAATCTCTTGCAATCTCACCAACATGTGACCGGAATCTTTTGCTACCTCACCAAACACTGGAATCTCTTGGCGATATCACCAACAGACTGGAATCTCTTGCGATCTCACAACAGGTGACTGGAATCTCTTGCGATCTCACCAACAGGTGACTGGAATCTCTTGCGATCTCACCAACAGGTGACTGGAATCTCTTGCGATCTCACCAACAGGTGACTGGAATCTCTTGCGATCTCACCAACAGGTGACTGGAATCTCTTGCGATCTCACCAACAGGTGACCGGAATAAACATGTGACCGGAATCTCTTGCTAGCTTACCAACAGGTGACCGAAATAAACATGTGACTGAAATATCTTGGTTTTAAACCAACATTTGACCGGAATCTCTTGCTAGCTTACCAACAGGTGACCGGAATCTTATGCTATCTCACTAACAGGCTGCTGGAATCTCTTACAATCTCACCAACAGGTGACTGCCATCTCTTGCAATCTCACCAACATGTGACCGGAATCCCCTGGTATCACACCAACATGTGACTGAAATCTGTTGCTATCTCACCATGTGACCTGGAATTTCTTGCTATCTTACCAACAGGTAATTGGAATCTCTTGCTATCTTACCAACATGTGACTGGAATATCTTGCTATCTAGCCAACATGTGAACTGAATCTCTTGCTAGCTCAACAACAGGTGACTGGAATCTCTTGCTAGCTTACCAACAGGTGACCAGAATCTCTTGCTATTTACCAACGGGTGACTGGAATCTCTTGCTAGCTTACCAAAATGTAACCGGAATAAACATGACCTGAATCCCTTGGTATACACATCAACATTTGACCAGAATCTCTTGCTAGCTTACCAACAGGTGACCAGAATCTCTTGCTATTTCACCAACATGTGACTAGAACCTTTTGTTATCTCACCCACAGATAATTGTAATCTCTCGTGATCTCAACAACATTTAACTGGAATCTCTTGCTAGCTCACCAACACATGAACAGTATCTCTTACTAACTTATGTGACCGAAATCCCTTCAGGTGATATGGAATATCATGCTATCCTATTAACGGGTGACTGGATTCTCTTGCAGTCTCACCAAGATGTGACAGAAATTTCATGCGATCTCACCAACAAGTGATTGGAATATCTTACTATCCAACTAACAGGTGATCGGAATCTCTTGCTATTTCACCAACAGGTTACTGGATTCTCTTGCTAGCTCATGAACATGTGACTGGAATCTCTCACTAGCTCGCCAACATGTGACTCGGAATATCTTGTCTTTTGCTGAAGCTGTAGCTTTTTCCCATCTCTCTTTTTTGGTCCCTATTATGTATATAAAATGAGAGCTATCAAACTATTTCTGCCATCTGTTGGCGCTTCTGGATACTTTTTGACAATATTTTTTCCCTTGTCAATCTGATGATAAGGAGGAAACCATTGTTCTCTTTTTTAACCACTGCCGAACCAACATATTTAATTATTGTTCAAATAAATTGTAAAAATAGTGCAGTCAGTATGGATAGCTCCGCTTTATTTGTTGAGGTCAGCAAGGTTTCGAGACAGGTTCTGAGCCAGGATGTGGGCAATGGCCCAGCATTTTTTGACAGTGGAATCTTCATATGACTAACTACACACTGCATGCTGTCGTTTCTACTAACTGATTGACTACTTCCTAATGGGAATTGTAATTCTGTAAAATTGTGATTCAGACTGATTTAGAGAAATAAATTTGTTGTATTCTGTCTGCAGTGCCTGGTTAGCAGCGTACGAGCACCCGGTGGTGGACCGCATTAATCAGAGAATACAGGATATTACAGGTTTGGATGTCACAACAGCGGAGGAGCTGCAGGTTTGTGTGATTGACAGAGAATCAAGTGTGTTTACTTCGGGTACTCCTATCACAGTCCAAAACATGTATGGTAGGTTGGTCGGCATTCTAAATTGCCCATAGGAGTGTGTGTGTGTGATTAGTTGTCTGTATGAGGCCCTGTGATGGACCAGTCGGTGGCCTGTCAGGGTGACCCCATTCAGATATCATACTGAATCATACTGTCAAAATTCCTATAAAATAAAGATTGGATTCAGGAAATATTTTTTATTATAATATTTTTTTTTTAAAGATTTTCTTGAAATCTTGAAAGGAATTGACTTGAATTCCTAGATTCCTTGAGGTGCTGCAAATGAGTTTAGGTGCGTCCTCTTTCCTCTAATTCTACTGATAGAACATGATAAAGAAAGGTATGCACTATAGATCGATTAATATTGATTGATCAGAATTCGTCCCCATTATTTGCATGTTTATCTGAGTGATAACCGATATGCAAAACAAATATTTATTTAATGACTTCTGTTTGTATTGATTAATCCTTTTATCCAGAACACCATAAATACTCTCATTTTACTACCTCCAATCAAACAACTCATTTTACAGATCAATATTAATAGTAAGTGTAAATTCTAATGAAGTGCACAGTCATTAAAGTGCCTTTAATCATGTGAACAAACAGGAAACAAATTACAATCATGAAAATTATGAAAAAATTCTAAATCATATAAATAATAATTACTTTCCTAATTTAGTGTATAAGAATAAACAAATGCTTATTTGCTGATTTTATTTTAAGTATTTCAATTACAGCAAATCTTTAACTGTTACTTTACCTGTAAGCGCTGTTGTAGTTCTAGTCTTATGCACAATCCTCCACAAGGTGGCAGATCCGATATAACTAAAAATTATATTCGATGATAAAATAACAGGCAAAAATATGATGAAAAATATCTGCAAAACCTGACCTATCGGTCAACCTTCGGTACACACCTGTGCTTTTATCGATGTTAGGTCAAGTAAAAAAAATCTTAACCCAGGTCAGAATATGGCAGTATACAATATTATAGTATCTAATCTGATTGGTCCTGAATAAACATGAGAAATTAATCTGTGCAAAAATAGCTGGAGTTACTGCTGAAGCTGTTTTTACAAAACACTGGGTAAATGACACAAACTAACAGATGATCATTACTCTATTTAAAACTCCAAAATGTTCCAAAAATAAAGAGGGATTTGATATATCTCCACACGCACTGCCTTATATAGTTTTATAGTATAGCATTTTATAGTATGTAAATTCTGACCTGAAGTTTATAAACTTTTATTTAACCAGCAAGTGTTTTTTTTTGGCCGGAAATGACATAGGCTTCTCCCAAAAGATAATAAGATAATGTACAAGAGGCATCATTGTGGAAAAAAATAGTTCTCAGCTCTTATTTACATTTGAACAAAAAGTGGCATGTCCAAAATTATTCATACCCTTTGCAAACTGTCACAGTCTATGGGCAAATCCAAAGTCCTCCTAATTACCCTGATTCCTTGGGAACAGCTGTTTTAATCAACTCAACAGGTGAAAAGCAGAAGCTCTCTGCTGTTGGTTAGTGGACAGTCATGGCTAAGACAAAGGAGCTCACTGAGGACCTGCGGCTGCGCTTTGTGGCTGCTCACAAGTCAGGAAAAGGCTATAAGACCATATCTAAATGTTTTGAACTTGCTGGTTGAATAAAAGTAATTTTACGTCAGAATTTGCCCCAGAGGTATAAATAATTTTGGGCTTGACTGTATGTGTGTGTATATATATATATATTATGATTTAATTTATCTCTCTCTCTCTGTCTCTTAGGTGGCTAACTACGGCGTAGGAGGCCAGTACGAACCACACTTCGACTTCGGACGGGTAAACAAATTTATCCAATTATAATTAAACCATTATGGTTAAACCATATTTCCCCTCCCCTTTCTTCTGATCAGAAGATCATGGGTTGAGTCTCCAGCTGCCACTACTGGGCCCCTGAGCAAGGCCCTTGACCCCCACCTGCTCTGCTGGATAAAAAACAAAACAAAATCTGTTTCAAATAAGGGTGTCTTCCACATGTTGGAAATATAAATAAAATAAAAGTTTCCAATACTAATTGATTAAAATCAGTCTTTTTATTTTATTGTAAGATACTGTATAATAAATAAAATAGTTTATTAGCATTATTATCTGCAGGAGCTTCTTCTATTTTAAAAACAACAAAAGCATTCATACAACACAAGCGATAAGCTATCACTTTCCTATTTAACACTGTTTTGTTACCTGCTTGTTGTTTTTTCTCCCCAATAGAAAGACGAGCCGGACGCCTTTAAAGAGCTGGGCACAGGGAATCGTATCGCCACCTGGCTCTTCTACGTAAGCGATACAGCTCTGATACATTGAGAGGAAAAAATTACCTCTAACAAAGAAATGATTGGTCTATAATTTAAATGCTGAGTTTATTCTAACAGAATAAACATCCAGAAAAACATTTTTTAAAAGTTATGAATTAATTTGTAAAGGGATCAAATACTTTTTTCACTTAATTTCACACATTAAAATGCAAAACTTAAGACTTAGTTCTTAATGGTAAAACCCTTGTTGGCAATTAAAGATGGTCAGATGTCTTGTAGTTGGCCACCAGGTTTGCACACATCTCAGGCTCCGCTTTGCAGATCCTCTCCAAGTCATTAAGGTTTCAAGACTGACGTTTGGCAACTCAAACCTATAGCTCCCTTTACAGTTTTTTTATGGAATTAAGGTCTGGTCTGGACACGGCAAGTTTAGTTGCTGCCAAAGAGCTCGGTTTTGATGTCGTCTGAACACAACACTTCACCCAGTTCTCCTCTGAATCATTTAGATGTTCAGTGGTTTCAGGAGGGTCTGTACATGTGCTTTCTTGAGCAGGAGGACCTTGCAGGCTTCAGGAATACCGGTGTTTATTGTGTAGTGTGTTACCAGTTGTTTTCTTGGTGACTTTGGTCCCAGCTGTCTTGGGATCATTGACCAGATCCTCCTTTGTAGTTCTGTGCTGATTCCTCATTGTTTTCATGACCATTGAAATTTCATGATGTGAGATCTTCCATGGCGCCCCAGACTGAGGGAGATTAACAGTTGTTTTATGTTTCTTCCATTTGTGAATAATCTCACCAACTGTTGTCACCTTCTAATCAAGCTGCTTGCTGATGGCCACGTAGCTCATTTCAGTCTTGTGTAGGTCTACAATCTTGTCCTTAACATGCTTGGACAGCTCTGACCGAATCTGACTGATTTCTTCTGTTACCAGGTGACTTTTATACAGGTAACAAGCTGAGATTATGAGCGCATTCCAGACACTTGGGAGCCTGACATTCTGCTGATTCAGGGGATCAAATTGTTGTTATTCTGTTTCTCACTGTTGGAATAAACCAACATTTAATTATAAACTGATCATTTCAACATCAGTGGACGAACGTACAAAATCAGCAGGGGATCAAATAATTTTTTCCTGTATATTTACTGTATATTTTAATACATGATCGTTTAAAGTATTAGCTCTGTTTTATGTGGTCCACGTGTTCCTGTGTAGATGAGCGACGTGGCAGCAGGGGGTGCTACAGTCTTCCCTGAAGTTGGAGCAGCAGTAAAGCCCATGAAGGTACGACCATGTACGTGGAAGTGAGACAGAAACATGACTTTTTGATCTTTAGTCAATCTTTTTTTTTTCCCTGGCATGTTTGTTTATGACCTACAGGGTACAGCAGTGTTCTGGTATAACCTGTTTCCGAGCGGAGAGGGGGACTACAGCACGAGGCATGCTGCGTGCCCGGTACTCCTGGGCAATAAGTGGGGTGAGTGAACTCAAGTTCACCCTTATTTTTTGAGCTGATTTCTTGTTATTCCTTAAAATGTGATTAGGATTGATTTTTAAAAATAGAAATAGTTGTTCTGTTTTATTCCAAACTGAAATCTCGACCTATTTAAATTCTGTTGAGAATTAAGAAGAAGAAGAACTGATAATGCACAATAAAATAAATGTCTGTGTTTAGACTACCTTTAGACTACAGAAATGTCTTTATTATAGTTGTCATGACAAATTTATTTCAAGTTCAACTATAATTCACAAAGACATTTCTGTAGTCTAAAGGTTTTAAACCCAGAAGAACGTCCGAACTACAACCCGAAGGACAGAGACATGTTAAAAAATAATAACGGTGTTATTATTACATTAACGCTGTAATTAGTTAACACAGACATTTATTTTATTGTGCATTAACAGTTCTTCTTATTCTTATTATTATTTTAGGGTCCATTGCTCACTAGATCTCAATACACATACAGACACACCATGGGTCACAGGAGGGGTGTGATGTTGATCAGTACTGGTTTGGGATGAGCGTTTGGGGGTGGGCCTAAGACTGCTGCAGGGCTCACATAAACCAGAGAAATGCAGACTAATTTCTTATCGAGGCGCTGAGCATAACTTTTTGTGTAGTTCTAGAAAAGCTAAAAAAATAATGTTTAAGTTGAGAAGGATAAACTGTGTAAAGGAAATACTGCTGTTAAAAAAGTGCCTTGTTTTTTTTCTATTTTTTGCCAACCAAATGTTATTGCACTTTTATTCATAGAAAAAAAGTGTAACTAAGTGTGCAATACACACTAGTACAAATATATTTGTTTTACTTAATAATAATAATAATGGTCAATTTTCAGATTCAAGTTCTTAGTTTTTAGCCTACATTAATTATTGGTAAAAAATTTTTCCTTTTTTTTTTTCTTTAGTTTCAAACAAATGGATCCATGAAAGAGGTCAGGAGTTCAGACGACCCTGTGACCTGCAGAATACAGACTGATACTCTTCCTCATCCTCAACAAACCCAACACGCATTGTCTTTAACAATCCTCTAAGGTCTGCCATGTTTTATTTTTATTTCACTGTGTGTGTGTGTGTGTGTGTGAGAGAGAGTGTGTGCCAGCGAATTACTCCAATGCCATTGGTGCCTTTTTATTGATGCTCGAAATAGATAGAAAGAAAGCCGTTCTTCATGACACACTCCATGTCTGCAGGTCTTATTATAGTCCAGGTACTGTGGGGTGGGGACGCTTAAAACTCCACTAAAGTATTCACACGGTACCGGACTCAACTGAGAAAAAAAAAAAAAACCTCAACAGCCTGTATAATCTGGAATCCTGGAATTCAGATTCCCATGACTGAGCCCTTGCTGCACTTTGCAATACCTCACTCATTCAAAAGTAAGCGTGTGTGTGTGTGTGTGTGTGTGTGTGTGTGTGTGTGTGTCGGCATGGATGGGGAGGCGAAGATTATGCTTGTTGCACTGATTGAGAATGTTATGGCCCTGTCCACCATTTTCATTACCCACTTTACCTCCCTTATCTCTCTCTCTCACACACACACACACACACACCAGACTGATGCCAGGATGTTATAAAAAGCTTCACGTTCATCAAGACAGAAGAACAGAAATAACAGCCAAACAAACAGTGCAGGAACTCCCCGAGCTGTAGTGTGTGCGCTAGCGAGGTGTCAGCATTTCTTTCTCTGTATCACCAGTCAGAGTGTAATGTTAGTCTCAAACTCCTGTTGTCTGTTCAGGAACCCAAAGCCTTTATTTATACATCATCTCATGTCTTTCTCACTCCATCGAGCTAAAAACATTTTGTGGTCGAATACTGTACAAATGTGTAAACGTTGTTTACTACAGAAATAAAGTATTCTTTAATCTGTGTGTTTGTGTGTGTCTGTGTGCGCTTTTTATTCTAGTCAAGTTTTCCAACACAAGAGAAGTTAGACCACCGCTGATGGTTATATATTAGGAGAGTTCCTGTGTTCTAGCTGACAGATTCGAGGTGGTGGTTCTGGACGTACGTAAATCTCTGCAGGAACAGTTTTGTGTTTAGTTTAACATAAATAACTCTGGTCAGTGTTTGTGCTTATGGGTCTGGGATTTTATAATCGTCTGGGTGTGATCCTTCACGCATTCGACCAAAACATCCCAACACCAGATCCACCGCCACGTTGGCTGTACGGTTAACCTCCTCCTCACTTTTGGCTAGGTTTGGATTCACCTCCACGACGTCAAGAGCAGAAAGGAGCCCTGTTAGAGAGACGGCGAGAGATGAGTAACTCCCTGCATTTTTATTACTGGATGTGAGAACGTGTAAAGTTGGGCTTTCGCTGTGCGATTGGTTGTACGAAAGTTCATCAAACAGACCCAGACAAGACTAAAAAGCCGGCACCTGTTTGACACACGTGCTCGGTGATGTAGATGCCCTCCCTGTAGCTCAGGCCTCCAATCACAGGGGTTCCTGTGGCTGGTGTCACCAAGGGGTCCAAAGCATCAATATCGTAACTCAGGTGAACCGGTTTTTTAATCCTGTGTGTCAATCAAAGCATAGTTTTTATTTTTATAAGAGACGAAACTGGCAAAATGCAGCTATTAATCTACGTTTAATCATAAGTTATAACAGAATACTTACTTTGAAAAGATGTGATCACATGTCTGCTCCATAACCTTGGCTATTCCAAGTCGATCTACGTCGGTCATTGAGAAAATCTTAATTCCCAGATATTTCAGGATGTAACTGGAAAATAACATTACAATGGTATTAAAGGTCTGGTCTATGCAAATTATTCCATCTGTTAGTTGTTGATCAGGAGCTTACTGTTCCCCCGGGTCCACATCCCTGAGGCCGATGTACACAACGTCTTCGGCTGCAATGCAGGGTTTGATCCAGGAGAAGTTTGGCATGACAGGAATCTGTAGAAGACAGTAATACTCCTAAAGCAGCCATAAACAATGTTCTCTGTACATACGGACATGCTTAGAAATTTGTTGAATTAACAAGTGTCTGTAGCAGGAGTCTGTCTCAAAATAGTGCTGGACTGGTCTTCCCATTGGGTCCTGGCTGGCCTCAAAAGACACTTGTTCCTCAGATAAGTAAACTGAACACTGGTTTGTCTTGTCATGCACTTGAACCAGACTTGATCGATTTATTGAAAAATATATTTGATTATTGGGGTTATTATAATTGTCGAATTAACTTGTCACACAATGATGTTACTATTTTTTAAATGTATTTGCAGTCACTAATAAGATATAACATTAGCTAGCTCTATATAACAAGTTATTTTATGTTAAAAAAAATATATATATATCCAGTCACAATGCGAAAAGGTACGGGGTGCAGAGCTGCTTAAAAAATGCACATGCTTTTTTTAACTCTTTTTTTTTTTTCCCACCACTACCGTTTTATTGTGTTTATGATTGATATCAGAGCCTTTAGATATGATGCCATATTTTGTTTGCAGTTTTGTAAAATTTGCCCAAATGCTACTTGTTCAGCTCTTTTTTCCCCTTCAAGTGCTTTTGCTTAAACACCGAATTAGTCTGCACAACAGCGCCACTCTGGTTAATCTGCGCTATTGCAGGCTCTTAAACTGCATTCAGTCTATATGATTTTAGGCCTAAACGGTGTTGTGACATCGCGTGTTGTGGGAATTTCTAAGCGACAACATCTCTTGTCGGGCGTCAGTGCACGACAACCACTGCTATGTCTGCAACGCTTCACAACGTCATTTCACCAGGTTCCGTCACACGGGTGACGTTGGCCAATAGGAGCACAGAATCTCTTTCATACACAGCTAGAAAGCTTTGTGGCGCAGAGGCAAACAGAAGCCTGTCTTTATGATGCGTCATTAAGGACTTACCATGACCGATATATATTATATCGGTCATGGTAGATTGCCAGATATTATATTTTTTTTTTTCAAAGCGAAGGTGAAATACAGCTTAAAACTAAACCTCGTCAATCACATGGATGGATGGATGGATGGATTGAATGATTAATTGATTTAGCCTCCTTAACATAAGGTAGTGAATTTAAGGCCCTTAACCCTCAACAGGATGTATAAATGTATCTTTGCTCTGGATAAGGACATTTACCAGATGGTTGAATGATTTATGTGGTGGTGGTGGTAAATCACCTTATTGCACAGCTCACGGATGAGGTAGGACATGGGCTGGCCGTGGATGTTGCCCGTCGGACTGGAAAGAGGAGTATTGATGTCGGCATGGGCATCCACCCACACCACACTTAGCTCCGGTCTGCAGGCGGCGTGACCGTGGATTGAACCAATTGCTAAACTATAAAACCCAACCAAAAAAAAAAAAAAAAAAAAAAAAAAAAAATTGTTAAAATGCTGTAGAAACAATGTCCGTTTATGATTTTGCCCAACCTGTGATCTCCTCCCAGCATCACGCAGGTGTAGCCGTCGTGCTTAATGCGCTGCACAGCATCAGCAACCTGTTTGTTGGCTAGACCAACCGCCCGGGGTTGCTTTGTTCCACTAATGGGCTCATCATTGGACACTTTCTCAAATACCAGATTACCGTAGTCCTTCACCATACAACCTGAAAGAGAACCAGATTTACATGCAGTTAATGAGTTTGAGGCCATCCCACCACACACAAAGGTAAGTTTTCCCCCAAAAAGTCAGTCACTAGTCTAGAATGTCCTTGGATGTTGTAGCTTTGTTTTTTTTCCCTTCCTTTGAAGACTCGAACCCTGTTCCAGTACGACGATGACCCTCTGCATAAACCTCCATGAGGACATGCTGAGTTCTGGATGTTTTGGTGTGGAAGAATTCTCATGTTCTCTAGAGTCCTGATTCTGACTTAACCGCTTTAAACTGAACACCTTTGGGATGAACTGGAACCCTGACAGACCTCCTCACCTCAACATTAGTGTCTGATCTTATTAATACTATTAGAACGTGAACATGACCCAATCCAGTGGAAAAAAACCTGCACAGATGTTTGGAGGTTATTTTATGCGAGAGTGTGAGGCCCAACATCTGGAACAGGTCTGGTGTTCTGATACGTTTGGCCATATAGTGTATATAGAGTTGTTGGTGCCCAGTTTGGTGGTTTTACACTGAAAAAAGCCCTTTAAATATCTAAATCAGTTCATCAAACACTTATTTAATATTTTCCTATATTTAGATGTTTTATGTGAACGTTGCCTCAAGCTCATGCCCTAAAGTCGCCACGGGATTTCCATACACTCGCTACAAAATTATGCAAAATAAAGCCCATAATATTCACTTAAAAAGAGTAATGAAAAAGGAAAGCCAGTCTGTATGTAAAGGGGTCACATGACTTTGTGTCTGACAAAAATAAAAAGACTTGTTTGAACTATGACAGGTTGTGTGTCTATTTCTTAGAACATTCATTGTATGCACACAAACACCCCGATGTGGGTGTTGCAAGGTCAGCGAGCTCCATCCTATCAGATCCCAGCTTGTGTCTCGTTTCACACACACACACACACACACACACACACACACACACACACACACAGAGATATAAATGGACGTTAGCGTCTGTTCGTGTAGTTACAGCAAGTGGAAGAATAACTTTAACATTTTGTAGAATATTAACTGCTGGAGATTTAAAATACAAATAAACCCACTTTTCTATTTTATCCTGCAGTTTAATTCTATTCCAGATTCCACATGGTTTGGGATCCAGAAGGGGAAAGAATCAAGATTTTCTTTGCACTTTCTGGACTGCAGTCCTGTCTGATATTACAGTTAGGGTTTAATTCTTCAATCGGTAACAGTCTTACCCTGGTTCTCGAGTTTATTCACCAGTCCAGCTTTCCGAATCACATCTGGTCCCAGTTGGACACCGGCCCTGGGCTGTAAGAGGACACAACAATAAAATTTCAATGAAATCAATTTTTAATTCATCAGATACAGAGAATTTTCCCCCAACCTCCAGCAGCACCTTGGGATCCCATTTGATGATAAATCAGTTTTATAGAAACGCTTTATAAAAGTTTAAAAGTGTCCTGGGACGACATGAGAAAACGCTCGAGCTCACCTGCCCCTTACAGAAAGGTGCTCCGATGATCCCGACCGAGTGGAGATCTCTCCGGAAAATCCTGAACGCGATCTTTGAACTCTTCATCGCAGTGATGATGATGATGATGATGACTACGATGAAGTGCGTGTGTCTGCTCTGCACGCGAGTCTGGAAGTGAAGCACAGCGGCGGCTCACGCGCTCCGGTGTTCCGAAGATCCAATCAATCAATAAAACAGCGCATCACTTAGGACACGCCCCCTTTTCCCCGCATCACGGTGAAGCGCGGTGTTTATCCGGAAGCCGGTTAAACAAGTAACCCACACATTAACGTGTGTTTAAACAGCGCGCGTGAGGACATGCCGAACAGCAACTTCCGGTATTAAAGTATTAAAACGAATAAAATATTAAACTTTCGAATTCTAAATTCCGTTCACTTTGTCTTTTTACTACTTATGGAAGCGCGCGCTGGTTCTTTAGTTATTCATGTGATTACGTCACTGTGCTATGTGCGTAACCTAACTCCTCAGCCAATCAGATTACAGAACTGCAGTCCAAACTGTACTGCACGTTACACGACCATAAGTATGTGGACAGTTGCACCCACTCGGACCCGCATTCTGACCTGAGGTTTGTCTCCTCTGACGTCACTACATTCCTTTATACACTAGGATAAATTTCTCAAGTGCGTAAAAAGTTTAGCAAAAGTCACCAAACCAAAACAGCAGCTATTAAAAACACTTCCTACACGTCTCATACATGTAGTAGTTCAGTGGTTAAGGTGTTGGGCTGCTAATTAAAGATATGGGTTCGAGTCCCAGTACCACCATGTTACCAATGCTGGGCCCCTGAGCAAGGCCCTTAACCCGCACTTGCTCAGATGTATAATAGATAAATGTAAGTCGCTCTGGATATATAGATAGATATATTTATAAAAGTGAAAAAAAAAAAAAAGATTTCTGATTTCCACCCCTTTAAACTAAACAGGTTTAGGAGAAACTGGAACCCAGACTGAACCCCAGACCTCCAAACCTCAACATTAGTGGGAATAAGTCACATGTGTAGTTCACACGCAAGTCTAAAGTCATAACCTTTAAGTCTTAATCAAGTTCAAGTCAATTTTTTTTTTGCAAGAATCAAACCAGTCGAGGTGAAGTCTTAAAAAAGTTTAACAATTTAACTGAAATTATATATTTATTAAAATAAGTTTTAAGGAAAATAGCTATGTCCAGCTACAGTTGTTACAATAAAAAAAATTACAAATAAATATTAAAAGCATGTACCCTGTATTAAAATAAATGTTGACACAAAATCATTCAAATTTCGCCACAGTTTGTCTAATTCTTTTCTAAAAGCCTGCGTTTTATACAGGAAGTGACAGTAGCCACCTTTCAAAAATCAGTGGAAAGATTTATTTAACAAAATATTTTTCCTCCCCGAGTCATTTATATGAATTAAATATCAAGTTAAGGACAAGTCTTTTTGAAATATTTGTCAAGCAAGTCTCAAGTTCCGAAATCTGTCCCCACCTCTGGATCTCACTAATAACAATACCAAGACTGAATGACCAAATTCCCATGTGGACAGCCTTCCTGATGGTAAGGTAGGAAAGTGGTGGCTTAGTGATTAAGACAGATACCAGAAAGACTGGGGTTCGATTCCCAGCACCACCCAGCATGGCTCTCAACCGCCAATTGCTCAGATGTATAAACAGGAGATAAATGTAAGTCTCTTGATAAGGGTGTCGGCCAAATGCTGTAAATGTAAAAGGGGAAATTGGGTGGTTTCATTAGGGCAGGACTCTGCAGGACACCAGCCCTCCAGGACTGAGATTGCCCACCCCTGTATTAAGGTCTAAATGTCATGTGTCCACAGACCTTTCTGAAATAAATCCAGAAAGCCACCAGCATTAACACATTCATTAACAATGCACACAATATAAAAATAATCATTACATTACCTCTGGTGATAAAGTCCATGTGTGCATGTGGGGAAGTGGTAGTGCGGTGGATTCTCAGTTGTATAACAGAATAATGTAAGTGGCTCTGGATAAGGGCATCAGCTTTAAATGTAAAATGTATGTGGTGTGCAGTGGTGGACTGGCTTTCCCAACTGGACCGGATTCCACCAGTGAGCCAGTGTTCCAGGACAAAAGGTTCATTAACAATAGCATAACATTGAGCGGACATAAAACGTGTACAAATATGTTCTCATTTCTAACCCAGGCTGATTGTTTAACATGCTATTGTTTTAGTTTGCTTTAATTCCCGCCCTTGTTGACCACCAACGCTCCCATATAAGAACATATAAACCTTTACAAGACATTCAGGTTGAACTGGGAAGAATTTAAATGTTTAACCTGCTGGTGACACCTTTGGAAATGTGATGTCACAGCTGGAAAACTGCACTATAGCGTTTTTCCACTAACTTCTCGCAGAACTACACGCAATGGGAAGTGTAGTTCTGCGAGAAGTTAGTGGAAACACGCTATAGTGTTGCGATGTGTAAACAGAAGATGACTCACATCATGAAAGCCGGTTAAGCTGAACATCTGGATCTGCTGCTTTATTACTAAAGTGTAACTTGCAATTCACATAATCACTTCTTACAAAAAGTTCACAACAGCAGTTTGTCTAAAAGTAGCTCTGTAAGGATTCTCCCAGAATCGACTCCATCTCCTGGATGGTCTTCTGCACCTGGTGTTCCACCTCTTCGCATTCATCTATGAGTGACGAGACACGGTTAGGAGAATGAATATAAAAAAAAAAAAAAAAAAAGATATTATTCTTTTAAAGAATTATAATAATAATAATAATAATAATAATAATAATGGGATGGTCTGTAGGATGAGGGACGGTCTGTAGGGTGTCTAAGAAGGGGGATGGGGGTCTGTAACATGGAGGACAGTGTGTAGGGTGTGGGATGGTGTGTAGGGTGGGGGATGGTGTAGAGAGCGCCTGTAGGGTGAGGAGGTACTGGAAAACGCACCAGAACCTCAGTGTTTTGTAGACAACTTCCCAGCTCACGGGGGATGTTCCCACAACTTTTGCTAACATTCTTTTACATTTTTCTAAATGTTTAGAAAGAAAAACATACTCATAATATTCTGGTAATGTTATTATTAGTAAGACTTAGAAAATGTTCTTAGAACAACGTTCCTGGAACATTCTTTTGACATTAAAGTTCGAATAATATAAATGTTGTCGAAACTGAAATGGAACACTTGAAAAACAATGATGAAGAACAATAATCTGTTCGCTTGGTTAATTGCCCCTAACATGCCCCCCGGGTGCTGCCAATCATGAGGTTTTAGATGTTTTAAAGCCTAACCAAGTACAGTTATGAGATCAATACAGCACCTAATAGTACTCAACAGTATATCACTGTATAGTAATAGTTAGAGGGAGATTAAAGACCATAGCTAATAAGAGACACAAGTGTCTTCATACAATCTTTCGTCCAATCTTTACGTATCTCACCTTCCATAAGCTCAGCCAGAAACGGGATGCTCTCCGGAAGAAGCACCATGTAGTTCTCCTTCAGTTTGTTTGCCAGCTCCACCAACATCAAAAGAGCAGAGAAGCGCACCTGCACCACACCAGAAACATGTAATAAAACTGGCAGTGTATAACAGCCGAAAAATGTTCAGCAACAGGAAGTGTTCTCTAGTTTCGCGCTGTTACCTTTGGACTGCTATGGCGCGTCTTTAGCAGGATCTGGTAGTTGAGAACTTTCCATTGCGAGTCATCACCGAGGGCGACGGCAAACTGTGCTACACACGGAACCAGGTGCTGGGTGACTCTGGTCTGGTAGACGACCTCTCCACCCAGCATGTTCTCCAACTGCCAGGGGACAAAACATATTAGTGCACAATCACCAGACAACAGCTGGATAATGCAGATCGAGAGGAGAAAACCAGCTGGATGAGTCACAGCAGGTCATTTCATCTTTAATAACAATTTATTACTTTTTTCACCTAACCAATCTGTGAAGATATGAGTAAAGAGCTATGTGGTGGGAGATGGTAGCTCAGTGGTTAAGATGTTCAGTTTGGTTGGCACTGCGTCTGCTGAACGCAAGAAATGTAAGCCCACCTGATCAACCAGAGGCACAAGAAGTGTGTCGGCTCTTTCTTTGCTGAGGAAGTGTTGGGTGTCGTACAGAAAGATTTTATGAAGACAGTCCAATATGTATTGAAGCAGCAGACTGCTCTTCTGCACGGCGTCATCGTCGTCATCATCATCATCATCCTCCTCCTCCTCCTTTTCGAAGAAGGCCTTGTCTACGGGCAAACAGAGGCACAGCCGTGTAAAAAAGGGTGCTTTAGCCATTGGAAGACATGCAACAATTTATATTTCTGGTCACATGAGTTACAAGATCCCCACAAAATATAATGCATTAAAATGAAGCTATTTTTCTATTATGGTTAAGTAACACTAAACTAAAAGACCCTCCGCCAGAACAACAGAAACAGGGACTGAGGTTTTATCTACCCGTCTGCGCAGTGTTGAGTTGGCGGAGGAGATCTGAGAAGGGTTTCACCAACTGCCCGGCGAACAGGACAAACAAGCCTTTCAGTCTGTCTGCGATGCGATCCGCCAGCCTGCAGAAGGTCAGTAACCGGTCTTTGGGCGCACCTTCAGTCTTACTCCAGTCCAGAAGCTGCCAGAAAAAAAATCAGTAGTTGTTTTGAGTTTATTTAAAGGACTCAAACTGAGAAATCAGAATACCCTTTGATCTTCTGACACAAGAGGACATTGTGATATAAAGACATTGAGTTTCAGAACTTAAAGCTTTGTTGTCACTTTAAAAACAGGTTATAGTGAAGTCAGTCGGTTAAAACAACAGGTTTTAAAATGTGACTCTGTGATGTAATAGAGTGAATAAGCTCCGCCTTGACAAAAGCCTGCACTGACATCAGTCTGTTTAGCCACGCCCCCTGACTGGCATTTCATGTGACAGATAAAACACACAACAGTTCCATACAGAAGACGCTGCGCAGTTCCAAACTGTAAACAAATACAATCTTAACATAACCTACTGTCGTATCCCAACATTAGGGAAACAGTGCATTAGCTTTATTCTGAAGAAAGTTTAGGTGTAGCAACACTTATACCCCCAACCCCAAGTAGTATAAAAGAGATAAATGTAGGTCACTCTGGACAAATTCAGTGAAAGTTCAGTCATTTGTTAGCTGCATTTTACGATTAATTTGTTTTCGAACAAGAAACAAGTCAACGCTGGATTTTCTGTATTAAAAGAGGACACTGTGTTGAGTCTGTTGACTATATTAGACCCGACTGTGATGTCGCACCACACAAGTATAAATAACTTCTTAACGATACGTCATCACTATTGCTTTGTTTGCATATTAGTTAGCCAATCATAGCAGTGGGCGTTAACTGTCGAGACAAGAATCCACTGCGCCTACTTAAACAGATCGTTCTGATGAGGGGTTAAAAACTATTTATTTTAAAATATGATGTTTTTGATGAAAAATCCTATTATAAGTGTAGCTACGAGAACAGAAAAAACTGAGGGATTGATGACCCTGAATTATAAAAAAAAATAAAAAAATAAAAAAAATAAAGAAGAATGACAGCCGACTAGGCCTCTCACTTACCTTAAAAAAGAGTGGTCTGAACGTGACCTCAGAAAGCTTCATTACCATCACGAGAAGGCAGTCGATGACGCAACCCTCAATTTCAGCAGTCTTCACCAGATCCCCCTGTCCAAACACACCAGATAGAACCATCACCATCAACCCAAACCACATCCTGACTCATCACCCCTGGATACTACACACACTGGAAGCAGCATTCAACTTCACAGCAGCAGAAGTAGATTACACACGTCAGTACTAATTTTACAGTCAAGTCAGTCGTGAATTTACAGAGGTCTAGTCATGAAAGTTGAACAACACTACCAAGCTGCCACTGCTGGGCCCCTGAGCAAGGCCCTTAACTGCTCAGTTGTTTCAAAAAAAAAAAAAAAAAAAAAAAAAAAAAAAAAGACTAAACTGCTCAGTTGTTTAAAAAAAAAAAAAAAAAAAAAAAAAAAAAAAGAGAGAAATCTAAAAATAGTTTTAAAATTTTGTTTAAAAAAAAAAAAAAAAAAAAAAAAAAAAAAAAAAGGTGTTTTAAAATTTTGGTGTTTTACCTGACAGTGTTTGGTGCGGAAGTCCAGTGCGTGCAAGAAGAAGGAGGTGAGCTCTGATTGGTGGGAATTAAGCTGATCCTTTTCCATGTGACCAACATGCTCTTTCAGAATGTTCAGCAGGGGACAGAGATGGCTCTGAGACAGCAAAGAGAACAGACAGCCCATTGGACATTCATTTCCAGAAGCTCTCCACACACACACACACACACATCATGAAAGACCTACAGTAAATCACGTACCTGCTGAGAGTCCACCATGCTGTTATAGCATTCAGCCAGGCTGGGCATTAGTACTCTGGGGGGCACCGTTGTTGCAAGGGTGGAAGTCAGGGAGGATAGTCGAACCGCCAGCTGAGGGCAGGTGGTGAGACGCTCAGAAACCTGTGTCAGACGTGCCACCTGCTCCACAGAGACCGATAGAAGGAAAAATATCTGGATAATCCAGCACTGTACAGAGTTTAGATCAGACTCAGTTGGAGGAGGATTGTCCAGGTTTGTATCTCACCTGTGACATGGTGTCCTGAAGGTACGGGCTGATGAAATGAGGAAGAGTCTCTGCTGTTCTTTGGAGCGCTGTAACTGCACTCAACAAATACAATTCAGTGGAAAACAGATCCTTACGCTCCTTCAGGGCCTGGAGAACCGCTGGCATTAACCTTGTAGTGTACAGACACACACACACACACACACACATCATTAAGACAAAAACAAACAAAGAAAAGAATAAAACTTCTTTAATAAAAGCCCACCCTGCGTCAGGAGTTTAGAACGTTTCTGTGCTGTGTGGTTATACTTTGACTTCCTGAGTCTTTAAACTTTAAAATGACTTATTCTGAAATTTTCTACTTAAAAAATATACTTATATTTTAACTGTAACTTAGTGAAAAAACATTTTTGATTAGTTTGTACTGTATTAAAATTCTATTTTCTGTTGAAATAATCTGTTTTGATATTATTTTTTGTGGAAAGTTTCTGTAAAAAGTGTACTTTGATTATTATTATTTATTTATTTATTTTTAATTCCGAGCCACCAGACAAGCGAAAGCTACAACAAAAGTATGATGAAACGCTGCTGTAGTCTATTGTATGATGGTTTTAACACCCGGTAAGCACCGTTCCTGCAGTTTGGTGTGCGTGTGTGCACATCTCTATACATTGGACATACTGCCAGTCTTCTTTCAGGATCAACTGGTTTACAGAAATCGGTAGTCTTGTGTTTTATTTTTTGGCTCCAGTATCACTAGCAAATTATTAAACTGACTCACTGACATCCAGAAATAAAAATGAATCTGAGGGAGTTTTAGAAAATAAATAAATAAATAAATCAGACTGTATGTAAAGACGGGGTTAAATCTGGAACTGGACGTTCAAGAAACATGTACAAGGAGCATCACAGAAGTTTCGAGACATGCCAACGTTATTGTGTCTCAAAACTTTTGACACCCCTCATCTATAGACGTGTTAGTCAGGTGTTCTGATCTTTTGGTCGTACAGTGTATTGATAAACTGTTTAAAAAGCGTCACAGCATGGCCTGCACTGGATCAGGAAAACCATTTTCCATACCATAATAACCATTTCATGTTTGTTAGCATGAAGCTAATTCGTCATGCTCATCAGCACTGATTCTGTACCTGTGTATTTGAGGGATAGCAAGCGCTTTTAGCGTGCTCGTGACTTCGGCTATGCAGAGCAAAGCGCCGCTCATGACGTTTTTTTCCTCTTTGGGGTTTGCCACCAACTCCACCGTCTTGTTCAGAACAGGTAAGAATGCCTTCTTGTGGCGGGCCCCGAAACTGCGGCACAGTAATTTCAGGCTGTAGAGGGCCGTCTGTCTGTTGATGGCCTGCTCTTCTTCCTCCTCCTGTTCTCCAGTCTGACTGGAACAGCGCCCCACAATGCTCAGGAGGTCATTGATGAGTTCCAGCAGCACAGCCACCTTCAACAGAGAAAGATTATAAATCTAAGTAACTACAGTGAAACTCTCATCCTGGAGAAGTGCAAACAAGACCACCATCATTAGAAGGCCGGTATGTTAATGAAGGTTGTCACCTGCTGCTCCTCCCACCGTGTCCTCTGCTGCAGTCTGTTGTTCAACAACTCCATTGCTTTCCTCCTCACCGACGGCAGCGGATTACTCATAAGGCCACGTACCACCATGATGAACGTGTCAGTGGGGAGAAGGGCATTTACCTTCAGACAAAACAACCATATTTAAAACCAAACACACACACCAACTGTTGTCAGCATCATTTTCATTAATCTCTTGCGCGAGTTTTGGCCAACACACATTTCATAAATCAATTAATTATAAACTTGCTAGAAAAAAAACCCATCCACTTCAGACAGCCACAGTGAGGTTTAAAGCTGAACGGGGTTCCCAAGCAGAACTCCTGCCTCATAAAACAACACAAAAGAATTACAGCATTAAAGCGGTCCTCACATATCCTGAACCGGAGGCACGGCAGGTCAGTGGTTTCAGTGTATAAAGTAATTGAATGTGTGTGTTTCCGTCTCTACTGATATTCTCAATACTCCTGTTTCAGTCATTATTTTCTGGACTGATCGCTTTAAACAATGAGCGGGTTCTAAGACGAAAATCATCTGATATGGAACATGATGGAAACTAATTCATAAAATTACATTTTCACCGTTTTCACCATTTAATAGGAATAAAATCAAATGTAGAGAAGTAAAAGTCAATTTCTGCAATCAACTTTAGAGAGTGTGAACGCAAGGTCAGTTAAACTGATGACTTTTTTGGGGGGTATTTTGCCTTTTTATTTATAGGATAGATAGATGAAATGGGATAGAGAGAGAGGCAGGTGGGACCGGAAAGGACCCGAGCTGGAATCATTACGGCGCCGGACATTAAACCAATTCTTGAAAGGACATTTATTCCAAAAATCCACTGGAGTAAAAGTAAAGCCTTTCTACCCTCCTCTGTTTATTACACTACAAATCCATAACTCGAGATACAGCAGTTCAGTCGGAAAAAAAAAATGGGCTAAGATTCCAACATGGCACTTTAAAATCATGGTGAAACCGTCAGACACTCCGAAAGGATCCGAAGGATAATACAGGATAGCGGCGTACAGAAAACAGCCAAACGCATGTGAGTAACATCCTAAACTAATACCACATTGTCCAAAACACACAGTTATCTAGAACGTCTCATTCCTCTATTCCTTAACTGGAACTAGAAAAAAACTCCCCTGTCCCTGTGCACAAAGCCCCTGACGTCCATGAAGACATGCTGTGTTCTGGATGTTTTGGAGTGTTAGAACCCTCATGTCCTGTACAGAGTCTTGATTTTAACTCAACCCCTTTAAACTGAACACCTTTGGGATGAACTGGAACCCTGACTGAACCCCAGACCTCCTCACCAGTGTCTGATCTCACTAATACTTTTGTAACTGATCAAATATCCAGTCACATGACCCAATGTAGTGGAAAACCTGCAAAGATTTGTATAGCTTTTTACAGGAGAAAGAGTGAGACTAACATCTGGAAAAGGATGAATGTGACAATCAAGTCTTCCAGTACATTCTGATGGTGAAATATAATCGGGTCTATGCTTGGGTTATACTGTGATCTGTGGTATATTTTATTAAGTGGAAAGTTGTTTGGAAGTTTCTGCGATAAGATGACGGTACCTTATCCAAGACATCGTAGGACTTGGTAAGCAGAGCTCTCCAAAACTTGGCGGTGGGTTTGTCCGAGTTCTCCTCGACACACAGAGCCACGGTGTGGATGTAGCGCAGGTTCTCCTCTAACAGACTAGAAAGCAAGCGCCATGACAACAGAATTATAATATTAAAAAAATTTATATTAGTTTCACCTCAGACATTTTTTTGGATGCTCACCTTTGCTGAAGCTCCTGGAGAGAGTTTTCAGTCAAATCCTCACAATCAGCCACCTACATTACACAAACAGAAAACAGGACATTAAACCTACAGAAGGTAAAATAAACTTCTATTATTAATATTATTTTTGAAAGACTTACCTTTCCTACAAAGCTGCCAGCGGCTAGTAGCTGAGCCATGAAGGACACAGACAGGAACTTAAAATGCCGGAGCTCTTTTCCACTATGAGTTTCTACATTAAAGACCAGATCAGAAGTGCTTTCCTCTTTCTTCTGATACGACGTCGTTCCTCTCGTCCGTCTCCTCTCAGGGACTACCGTAAATGCAAACGCATGAACACATTGAAGAAAAGCGTTTCATTATAATGGTCTGCAAAATAATAACTACTAATAAAAATAATGAATAAAGTAAAAAAGTATTAGTGTTTAAAATTCCTTGATTATGAGAGTAATAATAAAGTCTGGAATGATTAGATTCCGCCAGATGTGAGTTATTAGAATTACTTTGGATCTGATTAAATAAATGGAAAAATCCAGAATCCAGAAAAAATACTAAATCACAGCTACATAAAATACACCTAAAAAAGCAGTGCGTGTGTGAGATTTTACAGTAAGATTAAAAGTGTGCATACTTCCACCATCTAATAGTCATTATCATGAAACTTACTGTAAGATGTTTCCTCGGGTTGGAGCTGGAGTTCCTCCACACTGATATCAGCGCTTGTTTTGGTCTTATAGAAGACGCCACATTATGGAACTGTTGGTTTTTCTCTCTTTGGAGTGTATAAACTGACTGAATGTTGTGGTCGTGTGTGTTTCTGCCTCTACTGATATTCTCACTTCTCCCTCTTCAGTCAGTATTTTATGAACTGATCACGCTTTAATAAATGAGTGTTTCTCACATAGGAACTTCAGACGACTGCAGTCTAACATCAGACTCGACGTCTCATTATACGGAACATGATGGAAACTAATTCTTAAAACTACATTTACATCATTAATATTTAATAATAACGGAGGAACGACATCAAATGTAGGGAAGTAAAAGTCAATTTCTGTGATTAAAAATAAACCTGACTTTTAAAAGGACATTTATTCCAAAAATCTACTTAAGTAAATATAACGTGTTTCTACCCTCCTCTAACCACCACACCAGTTAGCGTACACCTACCGTCCTCTTTCTCCTTCGGAAGTGCTGAGAGGAACTGTAGAATTTTAATGAGAGATGTTAGCTGCTCATCAACCTCAAACTCGCAGCACAGCGACACCCAGAACTCTTGATCACGCTCCAGAGCTGCTTCCTGAAAGCACGGTTAAATTAAATTAAAATTAAACTAATATTAATTTAATTTTCATATTATAATTAATATTAGCGACACCAGCGTACCTTCTCCGCCCCTGTGCTGCTGATAGAAGTGTCTGTGGCGTGCTGTTTAAACAGGAGCAGCATTAAAACCCAGAGGAACTGGGCAGGTCCCAGTGTGACCAGCAGCTGCCTGAGGATGGGTACACGTCTGTGTTCGGGTACGTGTGGTAGAGCGTCCACAAAAACGTGCAGGATGCTCGTCACCACCGCCTGAATTTGTCCCTCTTGATGTGTCCCCTCACCATGAGCCTGACAGACAAAACAGAGACAACACGTCCATGTGTTAGACACGGTAAAATATGATCAGCTTCCAAACATTACATACTCATAAATCTGTAAACGATGTAGTTACTCATCATCATGGCCAGAACTTTGAGGACATCTTATTCTGCACACAGTTATTAAAAAGGTTTTTGCATGTGGTTTTATCCCGTTATTCCTTCACTGGACCCAAGATTCCCCAAACCCTGTTCCAACATGACAATGTCCCTGCGCACAAAGTCCCTGATCTCCATAAAGACATGCTTTGTTCTGGATGCTTTGGAGTAGAAGAACTCTCATGTCCTGTACAGAGTCCTGATTCTGACTCTTAGTTTTAGATATCTAGTGTATACTGTTTTCTGTAGCACTACTAGCATATAGACATTATTCTAGAAGGGTCTAAACGTACTCGAATGAGAGCAGGGATGACCATCTGCACCGTCCTGTTGATAATCTGGAAGCTGTAGGCGTCGTCGAGTCGCATAATGTTGGCCCCCATGAAGGTGAAGATCGGCATGATGTTGTGTAAAACCTTCTCCTGTGGAACGATGGACAAAAACGAGTCACGCTAACAGTCTACACGGACATGTTCGCTTGCGATCATGCTTCAATGTAGAAGGTTTGCGTTTCACTCACTGGGAAGATTCCAGCTACAGTGCCCAGCAGCAGGAGTGCATGGTGGTGTGTTTGAGGCGTGTTCGACGTCCTTACACACTGAACCACTAACTCCACATTAAATTTATCTTCATCCAAAATGTCTGTAAAAACAAATTGACTGAATTTTAAGCCAACATTTATTTCTCTGAAAATAAATATAGCTTTATGACTTATTTTAATAAACCCCAAATGCACCATGGCATAATTGACAGCTGGGTAACTCGACTGAATACGAACCCTTGCTAATTGGTCCACCTTGTGGGGAGAGCTTCTGGCAGATGTTGAGGAGAACGCTGAGGAGAAGCTGTTTGGTGTATTCCATATTTTCCTGTTCGGTAGGCAACTCAAGACATCTGGAATAGAGCAAACAGCAGGACAAAATCTCTTATTAGATACCAGGGACAGGTGTTTAATTTTCTTTAATCAATGATCCACAAAAATAAATAACTTATTATTATATATTTATTATAATTATTCAATTATATTCACTGGATTTGACCCTGGGTTGCGCACAGCTCAACAGCACCAGGCATGTCTGCACACTTATCCACTGCATCAAATCAGTTAATTACAATTCACAATGATCCATTAGTCATGCCTATTCCTATTACATACATATATTACATTGTAAGAAAAATACATTTCTAAGTCCCTGGTAGCCCTTTAGCAGAGAAGCGCACTTCAAATTTTATCATGTCAAATAAGTACCGCTGCATGATTGTAAACTGACAGGGATTAAAAAAGCGAGCGTGCATTTAAATGCGATTTCCAAACTTTAAAGATTGGAATTAAATACAAAACAATTACCCCCCTTATATAACTTAATTACACTTCTGTATATAGTGTATCCGTTATGCAATTCGTTGCACATCTATAACTGCATCGTACTACTGTATACTGCATCATATACATTATATACACATACATATATATATATATATATATATATAAATAAATAATACACATACATATATATACACACACACCCTTACAGATATCATGTTACATACTACTACTACACCTTCTGTACATTATTCACTCTCAGCTCTGTAATTATAAACCTCATACCCCTATTATACTATATTTATTGTAAAGATTATTTTGCTATTTATTGTAACTTTTGCATTTCATCGGCTCTACACATGTACTTTGCACAATGACAAAGTGGAATCTAATCTAATCTAATCCGACATATTCTCTCATTATATTCCAACAGGCAGCGCAAAGATACATTTTGTTGGACCAACTGGAACAGCAGAGTTAAAACCGAAACCAACTACATGCTGTTACAACATTTAAAAAGGTGGTTGTACCTTGACAGAACGCTGAAAAGTGCTGGCACCAGCATCTGAGGTCTCTTTAGCTTTTTCTTGTGCTGAAGTAACTCCAAAATAAAGGTGACCCTGGGCCAGGACATCGCTTCCCCCTCTGCCGGGGCATCCTGTGCTTTCCTTTTCGGGGGGGGAAAAAAGAAAATTAGCAGATTAAAAGTCATCTTAAATCGTTTAAAGTCATCGCGGGCAGCCAGGTTCGGGTCGGATCACTTACTTGGGCTGCACTTTGCTGCGGCGAGTTTGTTGCACGCTTGCTGAAATTTTTGGCTTGTCCACAGGGGTCAGTTCGTTAGCCACCAACTCTGCATCCACGGCAATCTAAAACAGACACAACAGCTTAGGAACATGACGCAACAGACAAAAAGCGTCTGGGAGAAAGTGGGTCCCTTACCGCTTTAAAAACACTATTGATGGTCTGGGAGCAGGACGGGTTTTTATTGTCCACCAGCAGGTCGAACAGAACTCCCAGAATCCTCTGCTGAATGTTATCATCTCCCACAGATGCAAAGAAGGGCTTGGTAATCTGAAGGGTTTGCACACATTTTAACCAATAAACGTCCGTGACACTGAGGTACATAGTCATGACCTAATGTTTGATTTTTTTCCGCCAATGTTGCACAGACTGATTGCACATGGATTTACATGTGAAGAAATCAGATATAAATCAAGTCAAGCCTGTCATATATATATATATATATATATCTATATATATATATATATATATATATATATATATATATATATATATAATATATATATATATATATATATATATATATACACACTTATATTACTTTTATTCAACCACCAAGTAAATTGGTCCAGTCCAGTAAGTAAAGTATTCAGGGGTATGTAAATTATATATATTTGCTTACTTGTGTACACACTCACATATACATTATTTTTGTTCAGTTCAAGTGTGTTTTGTCTATTGTCTATATTTACAGCTTTATTTGCATTAGATGATTTTAAATTAAAAAAGAAATACTGTAGTTTAAAAGCCAGTTTTAAGGCTAAATATAAAGACTGAAATTATAAACTGACTGAAATAAAGCAATAAAATGACAGAACTCTTAAATGACATGTAATAAATGACTGAATTCCGTTCCCGATTCATCTTTGCCCAGTTTTGCTACCCTTCACTGGGATCCAGTTTTGTCTCAAGCTAAAATATAAAGAGCGATGGTGGAGGAGTACGTCTGCCTACCTGCTCCATGGCAATAATCTGGAAGCTGTCCATGTGCGAGTAGGGTTTAAAGGAGGTGCCCACTGCCGTGATGAAGAGCTCCAGGCTTCTAGCATCTCGAGCGAGCAGTGGGCCAGACGCCTCATTGTACTTTCCCAGCAGCAACTGCAGGAACAGAGCCTCATCTGGCAGAAAGCCTGGATTATCTGGAGCACACTGCTCCAACAGACGCTCTACAGCTGGGAGGAGGACGGCCAGAACCAACTGAAGAGAGATCCAGAGATAGAAGGATGAGAGACCTAAGTTAAACTAGTGTACTTTAATTCATCTACGGTGACGCCATGTCTGATGGTAATCACTGAAGACTGGGAATTCACCCAGTGTAAAGTGTACAGTGTTGTTTTTTCCGCTTATGTAAGCCATAAAGAGGTCACTGTTTTATTTACTCAGCTTAAATGAAATGTAGAAACCACCACCACATATACACTGTTCTGTTACTTCACTACTGTGATGGTTATAACCAAGCCATAATGGGAACCACTTTAACTTTAATTAGCACTAATGCAATAAAATACATTTTTATTCCAATAATGTAATCATTCATAACAAATGGGGGTCTGATTAAAGAATGGGGAAAAAAACATCCAGCCTGTGTGCATGGGATGTGGGCTGGGGAATGTGAAAATAAATAAATGAATGTAATACTAAAAACAATGCCCATCTTTACTCACTTCTCCGTTGACGTCGTGCAGCGCTCGCAGCAATACTTTGGCCATGTAGCTGGGGCAGTCGGGAGACCTCGCACACTGCAGCAGCTGTTCTACAGCCAGCAGAAGCTTGTTTCTGCCCTTCACTTTCACAGTAAGGGCTTCCTCATACAGCCTAGACATCGCCTGAAGCCAGAGGACAAAGACAATAAATCATAAGGAATCATTACAGAAATCGGGACAGTGGGAGGAACCAAATGCAGCTGTAATCTTTTAGTAATTGTTTAGAAGATTATCAGGACGAATAGCATCTAAGAAATGGGTGACCTGAGCGAGATAGGCAGGATCAGCGATGAGCTCCTCAGCTGACAGAAGCAGCTTCTCTAACAGAGGGTGGTACGGAGAGTAGGTGACGCCTGCCAGAGGTTGCAACACGGCCATCGCTGCCCTTCTCACCTCCCTCACCGCACAACTCAGACATCCCAAGAGAGACGGCACCACTGCAGGTAGAACAAACGGCACATCAGCGCTTCGTATAAGGAAATAGTGTTCCGTGTGGACGCAGAGTGAGCGAGTGTCCATACCTGATGACGAGGTGGAGACCAGAACATTAAGCTTTTTTACAGGAAGAGCAGGAAGCAGCACTTTCCCCACGTACAGCGCCTGAGTCTGCAGTACCGCCGGCACATGGATCTCTAACTGGTCACTCAGGTTATTGCTGTAGCCCCAAAGCAGAGAGAGGAACTTGAAAAGATGCTCTGGGTCACCTAGATGAACCTGGGGTCAAAAAGTGTACTTCATTTGGCAAGCAAAGAATTTAGGCGAATTCAATTTTATCCAATTACAAGGACTTTTTGGCAAATCATAGAAATATTTTTTTATAGAAATAATTAATAATAATAATAATAATAATAATAATAATAATAATAAAATAAATAAATGAGTAAATGTAACCCAATCACAATGGCCACATTACACTGCAGGTATCAAGTCACCCAATTCCAATTTCTTCTCCCCAAGGTGGCACAGATGGGATCTGACTCATGATTGTGTAAGCAGGAAAAAGGAAATGGATTCCGATATTTTCTAATCAGTTTTATGTCTCAGTCATACGTGGAAATACATTGGATTTGAATCAGATACGTGTATTGGCGTCTGGCATATAAACAGAGATCAGATTACAGAATAATCATTTGGTCTTCGTCCATTGCGATCATTGATTATCGTGCTGTTTTTATTTCTTTTTTCAGTCAGTACGTCCACCTTGGGTTGTTTTGTGGTGTACAGTGTAAATACAGATATTGGATACGGTTCATCAGAAAATACATTCGGATATAGACACGGAACAGCGAATTGGGCATTAAGATCTGCAGTGAAAATGCAGGCCAAAAAAATTACAAAAATTTTGGAATAACCAAATGTTTAAAAAAAACGTTAAAAGCACAATAGGCCAATACCAATATCTCAACCAAAAGGGGACAGGAGTGACTTTCTGTCCGTATTTACTCACTGACTGTGGGAGACATTTTAGCAAACTTTCTAAAATGTAAACTTCATGACTATTTTTGCTTGAGGAGCACATTTTAGGTCTGCGGCTCAGGGAACGAGGAGGTTTAAGGCAACACTCGTTGTTTTGCAGGTGAAGCTTCAGTCATACCTGTAATAAGGGCTGCATGAGGGCTCTAAAACTGGAGAACAGGGGTCCCTGACTTGCCCCAGACAAAACCATGTCAAACAGCTTGCACAGCAACTGCAGGTAGCAGCAGGTGTTCATATCCAGCTTCTCAGGGTTCCACCAGACTTCACCTGAAACCACAGGGAACATATGCGATGCTGAAAATCCTTGAACGAGTTCTTGAACCATAGTGTCATGCAAAAGATAAAAAAAAAAAACAAACACAGGGTACTTGGGTTAACCTTTAAATGCCGATTCGGGACATTTGAGGGTGTTAATGAATTGCTTGAGAAGAGCGAGGAGCAGCAAGCTGTAGTCTTTTTCTGCATTTTGGCCTGTGTGTAGTTTCAGTAGGAAACCTGGGAGCAGCTCGAACACGGGCAGAAAGGCGTCGTCCCGGTCATCATGAAGCTGAAACACATACGTGATCCAAAATAAATAAATAAATAAAATGAATCGGAACAGTTTGTATTCAGTTAGTGATAAATACATAACCCACCTGTATTGATATCTAGAACAAAGTCACACACTGCAGTAATCAACATGTCATATTTGAATGCCTGAAGAGAAATAATGCAAATCTAACCAATAATTAGGGATTATTACCACACCCAATTCAGCCAATGATATTAAGCACACAGACTCCAGGGTCTGAATTTGACTGTGGTAATATTTCAGCATTGGGTTGCAAATGTCTGGACATTTTTTATAGCTGTAATCTTCCCAGGGGAATAAACTGGTAGAATTACAGGTTAGCTTAAAGAAGGGAACTTTGTGGAATATTTTTTACCAAGATTAGACGACAATCACACGGCTATTAGTCAGTGTTTGTGTAAATCACATAACCATTACAGAAAATGTTGTTTAAAGCTTTTGTGCTACTGTGTAAAATTCAAATAACACTGATGGAGAAAACAGTGCATTAAAAAATGTCCAATCCTCCTTAGTCACTTATCTGCCAAAACTCCGGTCATTTTCCGCCTCTGGAAAGTGAATTTTTTTTAAAAAAGGGGAATCGTTTGTGTGCTTATGACCAAAAGTGTTTATATTTGTTTGTATATCCAGTTTATATAAACTTCCCTAAAAGTTTTAATAATTAAACGTGTACGGTAAAGTGTAAGTTCTTAATTTCTGTTAAATTTCCAACTTGGAAATTCCCAGGATAAAGTTTCCGGAAATTTTCCACCACTTTGTAACCCTAGTGCACGAGTTATTATAGCTTATGCTTTTTTCATTACAATATATGAACAGCTCTAACAGTGTGTGTGTGTGTGTGTGTGTGTGTGTGTGTAAATCAGAGACCTGTTCTGTGTGTAGTGTGTTGAGTTTCCTGACGGAGGGTTCCAGCAGTCTCAGGAGTGTTTGCGCCGTATGAAGGTGTATGCTCTCGTTTAGAGACTCCAGAGTTTGCAGTAAAGCGCTAATCAACACCACGGACGCAGCCCTCTCTCGTGCTCCGCCTCCCTGCTTGGCCAGCAGCTTACACACACCCTCGATCTGTCTCACACCAGGAGAAAAGCATCATCATCAACCCACTCTTACTGGGTCTGCTGAATTACAAAAACTCTGTGCGGTCAGAAAAATGCCAACACGATGACTTACGGCGTTACGCTTCGTGGACGGCACCATACGGGACAGGTTTTTGGACAGAGTGCTGATGAGCATCTGATTGGCCACTTGAACAACATCTGATGAAGGAGTTTTCTCCAGCACTCCCTGTAACACTAACACACACACACACACACACACCCCCTTTAACTGTACAAATTGATACTAATAGTAATTATCGATATTGCTCTATTAGGGGTGGGACCGTATGACCAAAATTATTTCACAACCGAGTTATTTAAACAGGTAATTATTCTGAAAAATCAACAAAAAAGCTTTATATAATAAAAAATAAAAATTCAATACTTCAGAAATGAAAATGACGAAATCGTAAATAAAATCTGAACTTAAGTAAATAAAGTAAGTAATTGAATTAATACTTCTGCCGCTCTTTTTAACAGGTTTTGGGGGTGGTTACACTACGATTTGTGATGTATTTTTGTCAGTATTTATCTGTTCAACGATGCGACGCAAAGCACTTTTGCTCTGGATAAGAGCGTCTGCTAAATGCTGTAAAGGACAAACGTCATTAACATCTTTTTAATGGTATATTATACATTAAATACCAGTTAAATAACAGGAAATTATCCAAAATATAAAACATAAATGTAAACACAGTCTCCATGTTTATAATAAACTCCCAGCGTTTTCTTCAATCTCACATGCAGCGTCTTTAGGACTCACAAAATTAGTAAATTTCCTGGTGGTCCTTCAGAATTAATGAGCACCAGATCCGGAGAATCACTGACAAATACTCTGTAAAATCAGTGCTGCCGCTCAATATACACAGTTTGTGCAATTACTGAAAGTAAAACTCGAGCACTCCTTTAAAGGTGATTTTAATACCCCGCATACTGACAGCGGCCTAAAAATTACAGACAACATAATTACCCAACTACATTTATTAGAGAACAAAAAAAGCATTAAATAAATATATATTTTCTCCACCTATGAAATACCCGACATAAAGGGCAAATAATACATCCTGGTAGCCAACTGAAAGACACAATAACCCCGGGTGCTAGTAATTTCACGAGCCTTGGTGTTTCTCAGGTTTACGCATACTGACACACATGCGGTTTTATAAATAAACACTGGATCTTGTCTATTCATTAATGTAAGAGAGTTGGTGAGTGTGTGTACCTTCAGCCCAACCCTGGGTGAGAGGATGCTGGGACAGTAGATGCATCTTGGCTACACAAAGCGCCAGCTTCCGTTCCGCCGACTCGGGTAGTGAATTTGTTATAAGAAGAAACGGTAGCAGCTCCCAGCTGATTTGTGCTCCGAGATCAGGGTTGGTCTCGCCGACAGGCAGGTCATCAAGAACCTGAACCGCTTCCTTTAGTACAGTAAACCTGGCATGGCGTCAGTCACAGAGAATAAATCATCTTATCATGAAAACTTTGCACAATTTTGACATTATTCAGGCGAGTGGGATGCGTATTGTGTTATTGTTTTATGTCCACGCACCAGGTCTCTGTGTCCAGTGGCTGAACCCGCTGGAGAAGAGACATCAAACATGACGACGTGTCCTCTAAACTCATGTGGCCGAGATAGAGCTGGGAGAAAACATCATTAGAAAAAAAAATTACAAAAAAAGGGTGCAAAACATTTCTCTCATTTACATTTGCAGCATTTGGCAGACGCCCTTATCCACAGCGACTTACAATATTCCTTGTTATACAGCTGAGCAATTGGGGGTTAAGGGGCCTTGCTCGGGGGTCCGGCGGTGGTGGCTTGCCGGGGCCGGGAGTCGAGCCCACAGCCTTCGGGTTGGTAATCCAACACCTTAACCATGAGCCACAACTTCCCCCCTCTCATTTATACAACTGAGCAGAGCAGTTAAAACTGAAGGGCCTTGCTCAGGGGCCCAGGAGAGGCAGATTAGTGGTTCTGGGGTTTAAACCCCCAGCCTTCCGATTGGAAGCCGATTCCTTAACCACTGAGCTGCATAAAAAAAAAAAAGACATACACTAGTGGTCAAACGTTTTACTACACCTTCAATTTTTCCAGGTTTTTATTTTATTTTATAGAAATGTTTAAAGTCTAGTGAATAATTTAATATGGTTAAATATAAGCAGTAAAAAAAAGTGCTGTTCCGCAGCAATGGATGCAAATTACGTTTGCGTAGGTGCTACATTTGACTCGAAGCACCGAACTTTATAGTATCATTAAGGCACACTACTGAAATATGTACTAGATTTCAGTAAATACATACTTCCTGACTTTTAACAAGTACCTTCTAGTACACAGTTACGAGTATGATTACAGGTAGTATGAATAAAATTCATTCGCCATGTTAATATCGACACATGACCTATGGTGTCACAGTAGAGTGAATGTAAAGTGAGATAATGTTTAACTTTAATTTTGTAAATGAGTGCAATTTAACCACAAGGAGAATGTGTTTTTCTGTAGGCACTTAAAGCTACTTAAATCGTTTTAAAAGTAATGCATCGCTGCTTTCTGCCACTTCATTCAATGAATCGCCTCTCCTGCGGAAACATGGGACAGATCCGGCCGGGAATGGTAGATCATCCGGAAACTTTTTGCGTACTGTTATTTAACTACTACGAATATATAGCACGCATACTATATAGTAGGGAAGTATGCAGTTTCATATAGCACACATACCATATAGTGGGAAAGTATGCAGTTTCATACTGTATAACACATACTATATAGTAGGCAAGTATGCAGTTTCATATAGCACACATACTATATAGTAGGGAAGAATGCAGTTTCATATAGCACACATACTTTATAGTAGGAAAGTATGCAGTTTCATATAGCACACATACTATATAGTGGGAAAGTATGCAGTTTATACGTTTCCTAAGCTTTTCTATAGGTGTCCCAACTGCTGATCATACTACTGTCTAATGCAATGTCCTTTTGACCGGTAGTGTAGACGTGATATGAAATATTAACACTGGAGAATCCGTCTGTATGTCTATGATACGAAAGGTTTTACGGGTGGCCCGTCCTACCCGAAGTGCTGAGAGTGCTGACAGAACCACATCGGGGACATCGTCCTTTAACCTCTCGAGCAAGGCGTCCTTTATAAATGCTTCATCGAAGCCTCCCTTGTAGCGGACACACACACAAACAGTAGGTAAAGAAGAAGTAAACAGCGGAGATGATATTAGAGCGTCTATTTGAACAGTTTATGAGACAATGCATCCCTAAGCAGATACCTGGCCAGTGGTGAGAATCTCCTTCACGTATTTCAGAGCAGTGTTCCTCACGGCCGACACCGGGTGTTTGAGACTGAGCATCAGAGAGGTGTCCGAGTCGGCCAGAACCTAGACACCGATTAAAACGTATAGAACTATTACAAATATACCTTGTACCACAAGCCTACAACCACAGTGAAACTTACACTCACAAAATACACAGTAAGGCAGAACATTACTACCAGAGCTCGCAAAGATCGCGAGCCAAACGCTCCAGGGCTAAAATCCAGCAGTGCTACCAAAATGTATCCCCACTCTAGCCAACGGGGTATCCCATAGGGAGGAGAAATTTACGCAATACTGTTTCATACTCCCAGAAATATAGTCGAGTAATTACTTTGTCTGTTATTATTGCATATATGTAGCATAATAATTAATTATAACAGTTATAATGATTATAATAATTACAATTGATAGATGACCCGCAATTTGCTGGGCTATGTGGCTCTTGCATACACACAAGACATCTAATACACTTCTAGTACAGTTTGTTTGTGAATCAATTTCAGTTTCATTACTGAAGTGAACACAGCTACATTTAACCCCTTACCACAACAGACTGCCCGTAAAATCCGAACCCACAGCAGCTGATAACGTGCCCCAAACGGAAACTGACCTGGTGCTTGCCGCAGCTCGTGGTAAGAGAGAGGAACTGATGGAGGAGGTTCTTCTGCTGAGCCGAGCCCATCTCACCCACACAACTCACCAGAACTGCATCCAGAGCACCGGGATACCTGCAACACGGAAAGAAGGGTAGAAACCGGGGAGCAAGAGTAAGGATCTGAGTAAAACGAGTTTAACTGCGATGATCGGCAGTGTGACGGGGAGTCACAGAAAATAAATGTTTGGACATGACCGAGCCATGAAATTATCGCTGGGTTACCGGTTGTCCTTCCCAGATACTCTCAAGTGAACACCGTTAAGATTATATAAAAACTATACCAATGCCAGCGGGTGAACAACCTGATGGAAACACAGCAGCTAATGCGCTTTAAATTAATTTGCTACACGTTAGTATAAAAACCCAGTTAAGCAGATTCTCTCGAGGGGCAACACATCAAACGCCCTGCCAGCATCGAGGAATGTAAATGTAAATGCCTTTATTTTGTCACATATACTTTTTTTTTACAGCACAGTAAAATTCTTTCTTCCCATATCCCAGCTTAGTAAGTTGGGGTCAGAGCGCAGGGTCAGTTGAGGGTCTTGCTCAAGGACCCAACGGTGGTTGGCCTCCCGGTGGTGGGGCTCAAACCCAGGTCTTCCTGGTCTCCAGATCAGCAACTCAGCACCTTAACCATTTGAGCCACCACCGCCCATAATAAGTTTTATTAAATTGCAACACAAACTCAATTTTATTCGATTCTCCCGTCACTGCTTTTAATCTTGGTGTATAGTCGGCGGTTCTTACCCAACAATTTATTTTAATACAGTTATGGATTAAGGTCCATGTTCAGGGGCCCAGCAGCAACCCTAAGGTAAAAAACAAACAAAAAACCTCACTTACTTGTTTTCAAGAAGTCGGACGACGGGTCGGATCTTCTGATTAAAGGAGGAGAGTCGGTCTGATTGGAGCGTCACCCCGATGGACACGTATCCCTCCAGGAGCAGTCTGAAAAAACCCCCACAAACACTTACTATTATTCTGTAGGGTTTAAACATCAGAACTCATGTAGACGTGGATTTGATGCAAAAGGTGGGGTTACCGTGCCACTGTGCTCGCCAGGCTGCTGGGAAGAGGAAGGAGCTCGATGACTGACTCCAGCAAACAGGAGTTTGTAGCGGTGGGCGAGTTCTCATCACTCGACTCGTCTGCTCATCAAATGTAAAATAATAATAATAATAATAATAATAAACAAACAATTATTTAAACTATTCCACAAACACTATTCACACATACCACCGATACAATCTATCAGGAATGAACAAGTGTTCAGAACAATAATTGTGAAGTTGAAGCTTCTGTAGTTCAAACTGCTATATTCCTTCTTTCTAATGATAAAAATAACTACTGCAGAGAAAAAACTTCACTAAACAGCCATTGGGTCTGGTTTTTTTTTGAGGTAAAATAACCAAAATAAACCTCATCAAATCTGTATTTAAGATTTTTAAAGGACCTGCGATATAACCCTGTGGTCGCCCCATGTCGGATTTAATACCACATATGGATGTGGCACAAAGCGCATTTGAGAAGATCAGATTCCATGAGGGTGGTGCTGTTCACACTGCCATCAGAAACACAAAGTAAAAAAAAAAAAAAAAAAAAATCTTATTTGGGCCTCATTTGCTTGCAGTGTGAACACAGCCTGAAAGCGATTTACACCAAGCAATGGTTCGTTCCTTCTGAGCGATAACGACGGACAGGCAGAGCTTCTCCAATTTGTGAAAACCTGTAATTACAAACTTTAAACAGTTTTACACTAATGAGCCACAAAGTTAAACTGTAAATACTTTCACTCAGCACCTTTTTCCTCGATCCTTAATGGCGTAATAGTTAAAACGACAGTAAAGCAATAATAAATAAATACCTGATTGTTAACTTGACCGATATTAAAAAAAACTCTCTCAAATGCTCATGGCTAATAAATTAAAAAAACTAATACTAGCAATAGAAATAATCTAATGAATCCAATCTCACGGGAAATAAAATCAACAAATGGATTTTTCTGGAAACCTTTAAACATTCTGGGTAGATTTCACTTTCTTCTTCTCTGTGCTCTTTGGTGTCTGAGTGATTTGGGGCACTTTGTCATACTTTAATGCGCCACCACATGAAGAAAAACTCCCACCAAACAAGTTTATACTATAGTCATGTGACAGCTACGACAGAAATTCTTTTAAACAGCTGCTCATGTGTTGGGATTTACAGCCGGAGGAAGGCATGAGCTCGCACGTACGCCACAGCTTCCTGACCGAAAGCACAGAAAAGTTAGCTTTCTCAACTCAGGGGACAAAATTCCCTGGGATTCAAACACACGAACAGCAGCTTATTAAACAATAGAATGAACTCTACCGTTGATGACCAGCTTAGTGAGCGATGGTAGAAGGTAGCTCAGCAGGGGACCGATATCGTAGGAGGCTGCGATACACTGCAGGGTGGACACCAGAGAGGGAACCTGACGAAGGTACTCCAACATCCTGGGTAGAGACATTAATAATCCGAATTCAATAAAGAAAAATAAATTAAAAATCACTGAAAGCGGTTGATGCAGTTACTGAGCCGATCAGTCGTTCGTTAAACACTGACACAGACTCACTTTGGACCGATGGTTCGTTCCTTCTGGTTTTGGAGGAGGATGATGAGGCACGACAAGCCCTCAGACGTCAGCTCTGTAGCTCTACTCACTGACCTGCTCACCTGCAGTGCCAGCGAGTCCAACAGCTCCCCTCGCATCACGACCTTCACCGCCAGCTGACACACGATCATGTAGGTGGCGGCTTTGTAGTCCAACAGCTCTGACTTCAGGCCCTGCACAAAGGCATGCTGGAGTCATCTTCACACAGGTGCAGTGCGCAGCCCACGCTTACGGAAAACATATCAAATTTGGGCTGCGACAAACAATTAATTTAATCGTCATTTATTCTACAATTATTAGAAAGATTAATCAGGACGAGTAAGAATCATTTCAGCTTTTAAAAATGACTGCCTTTCTGGGAGTCACGTTCCGATTCCAATTCAGTTCTCAAATCTACTTTTTTTCTAATTCGTCTGCTGCAAATGAATGTTTACATTTGAACCTGAATTGGAGTTTCTGTGCTTTTTGTTTATAGTGTGAATTTCTGTATGACATCATCATCCATCCTTAAAAAGATGATTTGGTTTCGTAAATGTTCTTTGATTAATAAAGTCGTGTTCAGGATGAACTGAAGCTCTGAATGAAACATGAAAACGACAATTATAAAGAACACTTAAATAACGCTATAAGGACACACTGAACCGTGACTCAAGCACCTGTAACAGTGTGTGAAACCCCTGTGTTATCCACCACGGAGAAACCGGCACAGATCCCTGGCAATAAAACCGCCATTTCTGTTGAAATGTAGTAAATTCCCCAGCATCCGTATATAACAGAGTAAACTGTTTATTACGTTTAGAAGGAGTAATTTTGTAACACTCATTCTTTGTGTGTGTAAATGCCTTTTTTAACCCTCGGGCATGCCGTAGTTTGGCGAGAGTGCATGCGCGCAGGGGTGCGAGACAGAAGGAAAAAGTTGCATGTCTGTATCTAATAAACCAGTTCAGTACATTCTGGACTGCTTTCGTTCTTTGTTTTATTAAATTCGAGTGTTTAGGTGAACCTGCGAACCATAAGATCCGCACCGTCGCCATCTTATTTGAATTTAGAATTGATTCAGGAATCGTTAGAGAAAGAATCGCGATTATATATATATATAAAATGAGTTCGTATTTTTATATTAGAATTTTGCTATATAATCTGTAGTTTGTGCTGCAGAAGGATAGAAAAACTAAGATACACTGATGAACCTGATATTTCAGTAGCTCTGGTCTATAACAGCAAACATCAGTCCCGACTCGAGAAATGATTATATTTTTGAGTAAAACACCAGTAAATTTGGATTAAAAATGTAATTAAATCACAAGAATATAACCCAAATATTATCCACCAGTCCAAAGCATTTATTATCAGTCCGATCAGAAGAAGCCCAACTAATATTGTGTGCATGGGGGAAAAAAAGGGTGCAAGGATAGAAGGTTGCCAAGTATTGTGTATTAACTCACCATTTGTATATATGGAAGTAACTTGGCTATAATGGAATCTGTGACTTTCTCCACCGCCTCCAGAGCAGGAACGATGGTCGCCGTATAGAACGAAAAAATCACTCGCAGCTGTCCGCATTTTCCAGCATGACCAAACTGGGAATATTCCTGAAAGTAGAGCAAGACTGACTCATTCATCAGGACGCAAACCCGTAACCTGTACGATCTCCATGATATCAACCAAAAACCAGGCTTAAGTAGAGAGGGATCACCTCCACGGACTTGGTCACCATGGTGCAGATGAAATCCAGAAAGCCAAGATCTTTATAACAGTGAGTCAGGAGAGTGCCCCGGGCCAGAGGAACTCCAGGTTTCTATAGAAGACAGACAGACAGAAAAGAACGAGAGAGAGAGAGAGAAAGAGAGACACACACACACACACAGAAAGGGAGAGAGAGAGGGAGTGAAAGAGAGACAGACAGAGGAAGAGAGAGAAAGAGACAGAGGAAGCAAAGGACAGAGAGGGAGGGACAGAAAGAGAAACAGAAACAGAGAGAAAAAGACAGAGACACTAACAATTAGTACACTAACAGGTAGTAGCAGCTCATGTAATGCAGCGGTGATGAAACTGGTTCCATTGTTGATGAGTTCATAAATATATAAAAGAACTGGTTTATCATACATTTATTATACCAATTCAGATTGACCTTTTATTTAACCGTTTTACTGTAAGCAGGTGAGGATTAAAGGCCCAGCAGACCGAGACCCAGGGACTTGAACTAACAACCTTTCTACTGAGCTACTCTAAAAACATCTCATTCATTTTATTTTAAATACCTGAAGCGCATGCAGCCAGTGCCACCGGTGTGTGGGATCATCGATCATCAACAGCTGGACGACTCGTACAAACACTTTGGTCTCGTGATACGGCAGAACACACGCTATCAGACTGTCCTGGTTGTACAGGTGAATGTGGAACCTGAAACACAGTCGAAAAAAAGAAAATGAACAAATCAGCGTGCGCCCACCGAGCGTCTTCCTGGACATGCGTTTGAAACATGAAACACTGAGATACACCACCGGTTTACGAGCCACTCCAGACACTTCAGCGCAGGCTTGAGCAGGAAGTACGGCGACAGACGAACAAGGAAGCTCGAGATGTCCCTGTCCAGCTTCTGGTTCACCTCTCTGGACTGCACGCTGCGCTCGAGGCTTAAGGAGGCCTGGCTGAAGAGAGTCTCCTGGAACTCGGTGAACGCCGGCTCGATTCCCAGCAGCTCATCGAGCCCAGTGCAACCTGCACAACCCAGAATTTAAAAAGACCCCCCAAAACATTATTACATTAACGATAGAAGTTTGAACTCTGGGATTGTTGAGCATTTAAGGCTGCGTTACGTCCCGTGGTGTGTGTAACACAACCCTGTGAGAATTAACAGATATTTGAACATTTTGATCTTTGACATTTATGCTAATTGGTAGACACCCTCATCCAGTGCCATTTACATTTATCTCAGCTTTTTAAAAAAAAAATATTTAAACTAAGCAGATGAGGGTTATAGGTCTCTTTCATGGACCCACCACCCAGTGGCTGCCTGGTGGTGCTGGGATTTGAACCTATGATCATCCAATCAGCAGTCTAGTTCAATTCCCAGAATTGCCAAGGTGCTGCTGCTGATGGGCCCCTGGGTCCACTTAGCACCCAGGTAGATCTGACATTTTACCCACAATGCACTGTTTTTATATAAATCTACAGATCGAGCCACAGACTGATTCCTCAACTTCCCCCCTGAGGATCTACAGTCACCTGTAATAAAGTTTGGGGCAGGTCACAGGATCAGTAATGAGACACGGCTTCAGGAACAGGAAGAGGGTTAGGGGCCTTGCTCAAGGGCCACACAGTGGCATGATTTTGATTCACCAATGCCCTGCGTGTCAGAAGGCTCATCCAAACACCTAGTGCGCGCGTGTGTGTGTGTGTGTGTTCATACCCAGGGCATAGATGGTAGCCCTGTCCATGGTGGCAGCATCTTTCGGATCAAAGAGGATTGAAGCGGTCTCGCGCCGACTGAACAGACTCGCGTCACTTTGCGGCAAAGCGAGCCGCTTCAACTGGTGCGCCAGTGACGTCATCGCTACTATTCCTATACGCTTTAAACACACAAAAAAAACTTAACATAAATAACTTTAACGTTTTAAGTGTTTAGGGGACTCATCATTAGATTGCACATCTGTCCAGCTGTGCCCTGTGTATTGTTGTAAAAGGGCCTTGAACGTTACAAACAAGACAAACCAGATTATTCGCACGCTTTATTTGTGGGTTTCCAGCTGTAAGATACTCATTTTAAACATTTAATTGACATAAAAACAAACACACACTTACTTTCTTGGAAAGCCTCACGTGTACAGCCGGAGCTCGCTAGTAAACTTCTTCTGCTGTTTCACATTCAGAGCGGTGGTTCTCTCTACTGCCCTCTAGTGACGTTTAATCAGTGTTACAACAAGCCAATAACAATGGCGGGTCCTGAATATTAATATGGATGGAGAGATTCAGAAGCACATCCAAGACATAAACGAGCTAAGAGGTCGCTCAGGGACCAATGACCTTGGGAGCCTTTTTTCCACTATATCACTATATTAAAGACCTAATTATTCAACTGTATATTTTAATATTTGTTATAATTAAGTATGTGTGTGTAAAAAGCACTCCCGTTTTTGGACTGGGTAAACTACGAAAAGTGTTGGGTTTTTTTTTTTATTTCTTTGTTTTATTGATTAGTTAAAAAAATGTAAAACGTAATATTTCAACTCAATATTTAATTAAACCTACTAAATAATTAGAGCTTTATGAAAACATCTGAAGCTGAAGTGTTTCCTCTGGCAGTTACAGCGGGCAATAATGCAGTGGTCAGTCAGTCATTCTCTGCTGTTTAAACACATTAAATGGTATTAATTTATTCCAACAGTTTATCCTCTTCATTTCGTAGTGTTTCTCTTCCAGCACTGCTTCCAGTATGTGGATGTTAGATTTTTTGTCCAATCAGAGTTTGGTTTCTATGTGCTGCCCTATTTATCTAATCTGCCTTCAGAATCAGTAGCGCTGCCCATTTAGACTGCTTAAAAAAAGTATTCGTGGCAGCACGGTGGCCTAGTGTTTAGCCTCATAACAAGAAGGTCCCGGGTTCCCCTGCAGGGGTCTTTCTGTGTGGAGTTGGCATGCTTGTGTGTGTTTACTCCGGGTTCTTCCAGGATTGCCCTGTATTTAGCTGCATCCATCTTCACATCAACTCTGACCAGCTTCCCTGTCCCTGCTGAAGAAAAGCATCCCCACAGCATGATGCTCCCACCACCATGTTTTACAGTAGGGATGGTGTGTTTAGAGTAATGAACAGTTTTACTTTTCCACACATACCGCTTTGAATTTGACCCAAATAGTTCAACTTTGGTCTCATCTGAGCAGAGCACCTTTTTCTATGTTTGCTGTGTCCCCTACACGGCTTGTTCGAAACTGCAAACGGGACTCCTTATGTCTTTCTTTCTTAATGGCTTTCTTTTTGCCACTCTTCATAAAGGCCAGATTTGTCAGAGAGACCGAGTTGAACAATAGAACTTGGATTGTGTTGGCACATTTAAAAAAAAAAGAAACCACTGTAATGAAAACAGTGTCGGCCATTTAGCATGTCAGTCAGTCTTGTTTGTTTAGCAATCAGCAGAAAGCAGATAATGCTGTGGGACCTGTGGCTTTGTGGTACTGTGGCTTTGTGGTACTGTGGCTCTGTGATACTGTGGCTTGTGGTACTGTGGCTATTCTGTGATACTGTGGTCTGTGATACTGTGGATACTGTGGCTCTGTGGTACTGTGGACTGTGGCTCGGGATACTGTGGCTCTGTGGTACTGTGGACGGTGTGGCTGTGGTACTGTGGCTCTGTGGTATACTGTGGATCTGTGATACTGTGGCTCTGTGGTACTGTGGCTCTGTGGTCCTGTGGCTCTGTGGTACTGGCTCTGTGATACTGTACTGGGCTGTGGCTACTGTGGTACTGTGGTACTGTGGCTCTGTGATACTGTGGCTCTGTGATACTGTGGATACTCTGTGTACTATACTGTGTGACTGTGGCTCTGTGATACTGTGGCTCTGTGGTACTGTGGCTGTGGTACTGTGGATCTGTGATACTGTGGCTCTGTGGTACTGTGGCTCTGTGATACTGTGGCTCTGTGGTACTGTGGATCTGTGGATCTGTGGCTATCTGTGGCTCTGTGATACTGTGGCTGTGCTACTGTGGATACTGTGGATCTGTGGCTCTGTGACTGTGGCTCTGTGGTACTGTGGCTCTGTGGCTCTGTGGTATACTGTGGCTCTGTGGTATACTGTGGATCTGTGATATAGTGGATCTGTGATCTGTGGCTGGATACTGTGGCTCTGTGGATACTGTGGCTCTGTGATACTGTGGACTCTGTGTACTGTGGCTCTGTGGTACTGTGGCTCTGTGGTACTGTGGATCTGTGATACTGTGGTGCTCGTTGATCTGTGGTACTGTGGCTCTGTGATACTGTGGCTCTGTGGTACTGTGGCTCTGTGATACTGTGGCTCTGTGATACTGTGGATCTGTGGTACTGTGGCTCTGTGGTACTGTGGATCTGTGGCTCTGTGATACTGTGGCTCTGTGGTACTGTGGCTCTGTGATACTGTGGCTGTCTGTGATACTGTGGCTCTGTGATCTGTGGATACTGTGGCTACTGTGGATCTGTGGTACTGTGGCTCTGTGATACTGTGGCTCTGTGATACTGTGGCTCTTTGTGGCTCTTTGATACTGTGGCTCTGTGATACTGTGGATCTGTGATACTGTGATACTGTGGCTCTGTGATACTGTGGATCTGTGATACTGTGGATCTGTGATACTGTGGATCTTTGATACTGTGTGGCTCTTTGATACTGTGGCTCTTTGATACTGTGGATCTGTGGTATACTGTGGCTCTGTGATACTGTGGCTCTGTGATACTGTGGATCTGTGGGTGTGATACTGTGGCTCTGTGATACTGTGGCTCTGTGATACTGTGGATCTGTATACTGTGATACTGTGGATCTGTGATACTGTGGCTCTGTGATACTGTGGATACTGTGGCTCTGTGATACTGTGGCTCTGTGATACTGTGGCTCTGTGATACTGTGGATCTGTGACTGTGGATCTGTGATACTGTGGATCTGTGGCTCTGTGACTGTGGATCTGTGGTACTGATACTGTGGGATCTGTGGATACTGTGGATCTGTGGCTGTCTGTGGATACTGTGGATCTGTGGATACTGTGGCCGACTGTGATACTGTTGATCTGTGGACTGTGGCTCTGTGATACTGTGGATCTGTGATACTGTGGATCTGTGGCTCTGTGATACTGATACTGTGGATCTTGATACTGTGGATCTGTGGTATACTGTGGCTTTTGCTACTGTGGCTCTGTGATACTGTGGCTCTGTGATACTGTGGCTCTGTGTGGCTGATACTGTGATCTGTGATACTGTGGCTCTGTGATACTGATACTGTGGATCTGTGATACTGTACTGTGGCTGTGGCTCTCTGTGATACTGATACTGTGGCTCTGTGGTCTTGATCTGTGGATACTGTGGATCTGTGATACTGTGGATCTTGATACTGTGGATCTGTGATGTGGACTGTGGATCTGTGATACTGTGGGCTCTGTGATACTGTGGCTCTGTGGATCTGTGGCTCTGTGGCTTCTTGGTCTGTGGATACTGTGGCTCTGTGATCTGTGATATGCTAACTGTGGTATACTCTTTGATACTGTGGCTGTGGTATCTGTGGTACTGTGGCTCTGTGATACTGTGGCTCTGTGATACTGTGCTCTTTGATACTGTGGCTCTGTGATACTGTGGGATACTGTGGATCTGTGGGCTCTGTGATACTGTGGATCTTTGATACTGTGGCTCTGTGATACTGTGGATCTGTGGATATGTGGTACTGTGGATGTGGCTGTGTGATACTGTGGCTCTTTGATACTGTGGTACTGTGGCTCTTTGATACTGTGGCTCTGTGATACTGTGGCTCTGTGGTACTGTGGCTCTGTGATACTGTGGCTCTGGTATGTGGATCTGTGGATACTGTGGATCTGTGGTACTGTGGCTCTGTGGTACTGTGGCACTGTGGCTCTGAGATACTGTACTGTGGCTCTTTGATACTGTGGCTGTGTGATACTGTGGATCTGTGTGGCTCTGTGGCTCTGTGGTGTGTACTCTGTGATACTGTGGTCTGTGATACTGTGGCTCTGTGATACTGTGGATCTGTGGTACTGTGGATACTGTGATACTGTGGCTCTGTGGATACTGTGGCTCTGTGATACTGTGGATCTGTGATACTGTGGCTCTGTGATACTGTGGGCTCTGATACTGTGGATACTGTGGCTACTGTGGCTCTGTGATACTGTGGATCTGTGGATACTGTGCTCTGTATCTGACTGTGGTGATACTGTGGCTGTGATACTGTGGATCTCTGTGATACTGTGGCTCTGTACTGTGGCTATACTGTGGATCGTGGTACTGTGATACTGTGGATACTGTGGATACTGTGGCTCTGTTGATACTGTGGATCTGTGGTACTGTGGATCTGTGTAGATGGGACTGTGGCTCTGATACTGTGGTCTGTGATACTGTGGCTCTGTGATATGTGGTACTGGCTCTGGGATACTCTGTGATACTGTGGATCTGTGGTACTGTGGCTCTGTGATACTGTGGCTCTGTGATACTGTGGATCTGTGACTGTGGCTGTGGCTTGATACTGTGGCTCTGTGATCTGTGGTTCTGTGATACTGTGGCTCTGGTGATACTGTTGATGTGGCCTGTTACTGTGGATCTGTGATACTGTGGCTCTGTGATCTGTGGCTGATACTGTGGCTGTGGCTGTGATACTGTGGATACTGTGGCTCTTTGATACTGTGGATCTGTGATACTGTGGATCTGTGATACTGTGTGTCTCTGTGATACTGTGGTGGTCTGTGATGATGGTATCTGTGGCTGTGATAATGTGGATCTGTGGCTACTGTGGCTCTTGATACTGTGGCTCTGTGATACTGTGGCTCTGTGATACGGTGATCTGTGGATCTTTGACTGTGGATACTGTGGGCTACTGTGGTACTGTGGCTCTGTGATGTGGATACTGTGGCTCTGTGTACGGCTGTGGTATGTGATACTGTGGCTCTGTACTGTGGCACTGTGGCTCTGTGAGATACTGTGGATCTTTGATACTGTGGCTCTGTGATACTGTGGATCTGTGATACTGTGGATCTGTGGATCTGTGACTGTGGTACTGTGGATCTGTGATACTGTGGCTCTGTGATACTGTGGCTCTGTGGGCTCTTGATACTGTGGCTCTTTGATACTGTGGATGTGACTGTGGTACTGTGATACTGTGGCTCTGTGATACTGTGGCTGTGGCTGTGGAACTGTGGATACTGTGGCTCTGATGACTGGATACTGTGGACTTGCTGTGATACTGTGGATCTTTGATACTGTGTGATACTCTGTGATACTGTGGCTCTGTGGTACTGTGATACTGTGGGATACTGTGGCTCTGTGATACTGTGGCTCTGTGATACTGTGGCTCTGTGATACTGTGGCTCTGTGGCTCTGTGATACTGTGGCTCTGTGGTTTTGTGGATCTGTGATACTGTGGCTCTGTGATACTGTGGCTCTGTGATACTGTGGGATCTGTGATACTGTGCTGTGGATCTTGATACTGTGGCTGTGGATCTGTGGATACTGTGGCTCTGTGATACTGTGGATGTGGGATCTGTGATACTGTGGCTCTGTGACACTGTGGTACTGTGATACTGTGGCTCTGTGACACTGGCTCTGTGATACTGTGGTGGCTCTGTGGTACTGTGGCTCTGTGGTACTGTGGCTCTGTGGTACTGTGACACTGTGGCTCTGTGGTACTGGCTCTGTGACACTGTGGCTCTGTGGTACTGCTAAAGGCTGTAAATGTAAAACAAATCTCTGGGGGCTCTAGAAACACCCTAACCCGCCCACTTAACCCTGTTGACCTAGTCATGTGGTCTGATTGCTTTGACTTAGCTAATTGTAGCGTTGATTTAACTAGCAGAACATTGTTGAAATAACTTTATTGGTTAATTCAGTCTAGTTACCATAGAATATTTATTCTTCTCGTCTTGACTTACCTTAAGTCATATACTGTATAGTCACATGTCTCACAAAACAGATTTTACTTGTCCGACTGATTTGAATATTATGCAAAACGTCTTCTCCAAAGAGAGCAAAGCTTCGGCGGCTTTAGAGCCACTTTAATGCGAGTTACCAGCCATAAATTAGTTTCCTGTGCACTTATAGTCTTATTTCCTATTGCATTATTTCGGTTTAGAATAACCCTCATATGATTTATACAATCGTCTTCTCTAATGTATAAAACGTTCTACTCAAAACAAAAGCATCTCTAACTCCACCTTATCCTCCATTAACACAGAGGAGTCCTGGAAGGACGATCCAGTAGCCAATCCTATGTCAAAAATTCCTACTTATAATTCTTAGAACTTCATGCATGGTCAGTGAACCAGGAACTCCTACCAAGCCACTGTGGTAGTTTTCTACCATTTGACAAAGACCTTACATTTCATCCAACCGAGCAGTTAAGGGTTAAGGACGTTGCTCCAGGGTCCATCAGTGGCAGCTGGATGGTGCTGGAAATGTAACTCATGATCAGCAGTCCAACATCCTATCCAATGAGCTGCTACTTCCCCAATCAGCTCAAACACTAATGTACCCATAATTTGTAATGCACCGATAACTACCAAGTTCAAGACCCTGAAAAGTACCAAGATGATCGACGAAGTGACGATTGTGGTGGTTCAACTGTAATAATACGAAGCAGAAGGATTTTTTTCTACGCAATGGAAAAGTGTTTTTATTCCACACTTTCAGTCTCTTTTTTAGTCACATTCTCGAGAGTACTTTGTCGCATGTGTTGCGGCGCCATCGCGGACTCCGATCCAGCAGCAGGATACACATACATGCTTTATTTTTACACTTAAACACACACACACTGTATAAAAGTTATGGAAATGCACAATTTAGCACCATTTCAAAGACCAAACCAACAACCAATCTCAGTTATTGTAGATTTTGACAGCTTTTATACAGTGTGTGTGTTTCTCAGAGTGTAAACAAGGCACAACACGTGTGTGTACAACGTCCTCAGTGTTGCCAGATTGGATTTAGAACCAAAAAGCGCTCAGATTTATCTAAACTATGTTACATGGTATTCTGAAGTCTAAAGGAGGTCTTATGCTTTTGGAACAACATCAGGGGGAGTAAATAATGCCAGAATTTTTAAAACATCCCAGAATATTCTTAAAAGTCACTCATGAGATCCTGTGAACAGTTTTTCTTGAAACTGGAGTTCCTGATTATTATATTGACGGCTATTTTAAGGACGCTGCAATCTGGAAAAAATAAAAAACGTCCACAAGAATTGTTTCTATAGGAACGGTTGGCTGGACATGAAGACCAGGTTTCTGATCCATTATTATTGCTGCAGTGGATTAAAACATGGCTGACTAAGGAATCAGTTCAAACGGTATCATCCACAGTCCCAGTGCTCTTCTAACTAATCAGGAATTTAATATTCAATATATAAAAATCGCAGAAAAACTCACTACGCAATGTCAGGTTTTTTTTTTACAATATCGTGCAGCCCCAGTCCAGAAAAGGATTCTGTTTGTTACTGCACACTGATGAGAACAGTCCACCTTTCTCTTAAAAAAAAATTACAGCGTTACAGTCAGAATTTTTGTTACTTTTATTTTAGAAAACGTCCTTTTTTTTTTTTTTTTTTTTTTTTTTTTTTTTTTTTTTTTTTTTTTTTAAAGTGTGTCATTTCAAGTCACGTCTTGTTTTAAAATACAGAAATTACAGAGAAATGAACATGAAAAGATGGCAAAAACAAACAAACAAGGGGAAGGAAACAAAGCTAACACTTTCTGACTGCTCAGGTTCTTTCCTTTTTTTTGAGAAAATGGAATTGAAGAGGGGAAAGAAAACGGAGAGAGAGAGAGAGAGAGAAAGTGGAGGGCACAAAGAAAAGAGAGATGAGTTAGTTAGGAAAACTATGGGTTGCTTAATAGTTGGTGTTTTAAATTATTATTTTAATAAAGTCTAATTAAGAATCAAGTCTTTCCACCTTTACTTTTTAACTTTTTTTTGTTGCTTTGATCTGGCAGACATGTGGCCCCTTGGTGGCCCCTCCACCCTCTGACTGACACTGAATAGAAGGAGGAGGAGGAGAGTCAGAGTGAGTGAGTGAGAGAAAGACAGAGAGAGGGAAATGCCATTCTCGCTCAGCCTCTGGGGGGCGCCGTTGCCCACCGTGTCCTCTCCGGCCAATCAGTGCCCGCCTTCCGTCACCTCAGGATGATAAAGACGACTCCTTCTGTGTTTGCTGTGCTTGTGAACGCTGCATCGACTTCTGCGTTTCCACATCTCTAAAATGTTTCTCAACCTGCGGCAGAGACAGACAGACCAAAAAAGAGACAGAAAGAGGGAAAGAAAGAGGCAATGAAAAAGAGATACAGACAAAAGAGAGAGGAGAAAGAGAGACAAAAACCCCCCAAAAAACAGACAAAGAGATACAGAGAAAAGCGGACAGCGAGACACAGAGAGAGGGGCAGACAGCGAGAGACAGCAAGACAGAGAGAGAAAGAGAGAGATTGGTAAGGCAATCAGGATTAGAGATCTGAGCATGTGCAAGATGATCAAAACCAAGCTATATTTTTATTCTATACCAAAAGAGTACAAATTAAAATGAAAGCTTGTGGTGCCCTTTTCTTAACAGACTTATTTAAAATCTGTAATGGAGGCGATTGTGATAATAGCGATTAGTTTATCAGGAAATGAGCTGACCGACGTGTGTTTATGCTTTATTGTGTTTATGAGTTATCGTTGCTGACTGCGTGTCCCCTTGTTGGAAGACGCGTGCCGTCCTCTTAGTTATGGTCTGGCGCAGAATCGCTGGCTTAAAGTGTGTGTTATTTCTCTGCGAGTATTTAAAGATTTTATATTATATATTAATGCTGTGGGTTAGGATGAAGGAGCGACTTACAATTTTGCGTATATGACTTAGCGCGCTTCCCTCTTTTCCTTTGCAGTTTTCCACCTGGTAGGGCGGCGAGATGACCACGTCATCCATCACGATGATGTTCTTCTCCTGCCATTTGCAGTCTTTAATGCTGGATGAGGCGGTTGGAAAAGACATGGAAGAGAATTATAAATTTAGTTAATTTAGAAGCAAATAAGAAGCAGACACTTAAATCGTTAAGAATTGTAACTGCTAACGTTGTTCCTAGTCCTGGCTGCTCACAGAGGTTTAACGTTGAGCTTTTAACATTCATAACGCTACACAAGACCCAATAAAAATACAAAGCTCAAAGATTTATTGTCCAACTGATTTCTAATGTCCTTAATAAATGAATAATTCGTTTTTTTTTTCTAAATCTGGCTCATATATAAATCATTCACTCATCAATATGTATCAGTTCTAATAAATATTAGGACAACCACATGTTTTTAATGGTGGTGGTGGTCGGGGGCATGGGTAGAACAGAAAACCTTTATTTAGCTGCTTTACAATAGTTTCCTGAGTTATTCGACATAAATATGAATGGTGGTCACTTCAGGTCAGCAGGGGTGGTAGTGCCCCCCAGTGGGACATCGTCAGAGGGAGTTGGAGAGCCGGTGGTACCTAATAGGGCGTTCGAATTCTAAAGGTGGGCACTAAAGAAACAGATGTGTTAAGGCGTTGTGTGTACATTTACCATGTTACCCCAAGACAATCGCACATCTGAAGATTAAATGTCGCTACTGATATAATATAACGCAGATTATTTCCGGCACGACTTTAATACCATCTATTAAAAACAGCAGTAAATCAACAGGCACAGCGCTCTCGTTAATTTACCAACAAACTAAAGACCTGTATAATGTTAATATTTAGGCAAGTTTTTTTGAGTATATTTCTTATTCTTTTTTATTCCAATAATGAGTAACTGTTGAACATTACAAATGGGTGTCTGATTAAACGATGGCCTTTAAGACAGAAAACATTCAGTCTGTGTGCATGGGATGTGGTCTGGAGCATGTAGGGATCAGAACCCCCCCCAAGCTCGATTTCACACTCGCACCACTACACACACTAATTACAATTCTGTCACACACCCACAGTAGCTGCTGGTCTGCCCAATGAGAATGCAGTGTGTGTGTGTGTGTGTGTGTTCTCTTACGTTTTATGTATAGTCTGGAATAGTTGCTGGCCCTCGACTGAAACCCCGGCGCTGATTGCATAGGCTTGGGACAACTTGTCTTCCTTTTCCGTCCTGGCCCGGTTGGCAAGCTGCCGGATGAGAAAACACACACACACACACACACACACTTGCTGTGAGTTATAAGAACACACATACGGCACAGTAACATTACTTCAATGGGTCTAAAAAGATGAAAAGGGTTTTAGTGTATTAAGTGCATCATCTTCGTCTCCCTTAAATGATTGACTGGTTGTGTGTGTGTGTGTGTGTGTGTGTGTGTGTGTGTGTGTGTGTGTGTGACTTGTGATTATTGTAAATGTCGAGTAGCAGCATCACAAATGTTAAGTTGAAACCTAAATGACTTTTTGCTCAGAATTGTTTGCTTTTTACTAAACAACTAATTCAGAAGAGAAACTTTGAGCAGCTACATAAGCCAACGCTTAACATGTCTTTAAGCTAAACCGGGACTGACGTGTGTGTTTGTGTCTCGTCTTTAATAACGTGCTGTTTTTGTATAAGCGAACACTGAAGTTGTGTCATGTCCGTGTCGCCGTCTGCCTTTCTGATCGGTGTCCATTTACTCGTATTAAAAACTAAACACGTCCAATAAAATAGTTTGTATAGATCTTATAGATGTAAGCTTTAAAATAGCGCACAAACAAATAGCGCACAACAGGTTGCCTTTTTAGTAGACCGGCAACAAGGTGTATATTGTTATTGTGTGTGTGTGTGTATATTATATATAGGAATGCACTGGACAGAAATTTTAAAAAAATGGCATTTTTATTACTCTTAAAAATAAATTAAAATCCGATTAACAGCTGTGGCAAAGTTTATTACTGTAAATCAGTCTGTTTTATCAGAGATTCATCCGCTTTCCAAGTGTAAGTGTCTGCAGCCAGTGTTGCCAGGCCGCCATTTTCTTTTAATCGAGTTGCACTTTTGGCACAGCTGTCACTGAATGTCAATATTTGATGCAATGAATAAATAAATGAATGAATGATTGTTTCATTTTCTGTCTAAACTCAGGACATGTTATAATCTGTACATATACACTTTTTTTTATAACTCTGTGCTGAATTAATCACTGATCAATAATCAATGGTCAAGAATTTTTGTTGGTCGTATATAACGGATTGCTTGCTCATATCAAAGGTTTTGGACTGATGACATGTGAATGTAGCAAAGCCGAACGGTTCACACACCTGTACTTAGTTTAACTAATGCTCTGTCCTCTGACGCCAGAAGCTAACATGTGGTAGAAAGTTAGGAGTCGAGAGTGAGGGGGAAATGATGCAGACGTCTCCGCTGTCCTGAACTCTCATTACACAGCTGTTTTCGTCCTTTTGCTTCGCGTTGTTAAAGACAAAGTTTCACTCAGCACCAATTCAGGCTGAACCATCAGTTATGTTGAGATGCTGCTAAAATTCAACTCAAACCCTGTGAATTATGCCCGACCCTGCAACTTTATCCAATCACGTAACCTCCCCCTACCTTTTTAGCCAAGCTTTACCCATTACTATAACGTCCCAACCAGAACATAACCATAATGTCACTAGAAGCACTTCCTTGGTTTTTTTTTTTTTGAAGTTACAGGCATGTGGTGCCAGTATTTGTTATTCATCAACAAAAAGTTTTTTCTCCTCCGAAAACGTTTCTATTTCTACAACAGTTACGGCTGTCAGGGTTTTCTTTACATAATGTGATTACATGTGTCACGGCTCTACACTCAGACAGTCGAGCGTGAGCGCCCAAGATCTGAGCTCTGGCTTAGTGATTTACTCGAACAGTGTGAGTGGGTAGTTTACCAAGGCATTGCTGGAATCACAGTGTACAAGGAGTTTTCGTTCCTCATAGAAAATATTCCCGAAATCATGAGTGACAATTAGGAATAAAACTGACAAATAAGCTGCAGGGAAGCCCCGCCCCCTTGGATCAACTCTCATATTATCGACCAATGCCTAACGCATCAGTGAGTCATTAGTTATGACTCCTACAATAAAGAACAAAATCTAACAATAAATTCTAGCTAGTTTGTTGCCAAATATCCTATCCAGATCTGATGGGTCTTTTATACGCATGTTAGTTTATTATATATTCCCAAAGGCTCAAATGGTGCGATTTCTTGGTTAGTGCAGTTCATTACATTAAGTATAAGTATATTCAATTCATTGTCATTGTGCAAGGTACATGTACAGAGCCAATGAAATGCATTTTTCGCATATCCCATCTTAGTAAGTTGGGGTCAGAGCGCAGGGTCAGCTATGATACAGCGCCCCTGGAGCAGGAGGGGTTAAGGGTCTTGCTCAAGGACCCAACAGTGGTTGACTTGCCGGAGGTGGGGCTTGAACCCAGGTGTTTCCTGGTCTTCAGATTAACAACTCAGCACCTTAACCATTTGAGCCACCCTGCCCCCAAGTGTGTACCATCAGAACCCTGGTGCCCACCAAAAAAAGCGTTCGGTCTCACCTCCATTCCAAACGGAGCCTGGTTCGGTTGACATATAAACATGACGCAGACCAAATATGTCTAATGGTACCAAAAACAGGACATGATGTCACAAGGTGCGACGCAAAATGATGAGAAAATCCTGCGAGTTCTAAGCTGGTAAAAGTAAAACTACCTAGACATCCACATGATAAGCGTGTTTAATCCAGTACACCACGACTTTTCAGATGGAAAGTTCCGATTCGAAATATGTCACAAACGCCAAACAATTTCCCTTTTCGTTCTGGACCGAATAAACTAACTAGTGTGAACACACCCTAAAACCGTCCTGGTGTGTCAGAAACAGAAGGGTTTTGTGCTTTATCGTGAGCGGTTATGTTGAGTGCATGTGGCTGGTTCTTACCTTGCTGACATTCAAAGATGCTAGAGGAGGAGGGGTCTCGGTGCGGTCGGTGATGGTTTCTACTTCTGAAACGTAGGCTAGGTTGATCAGGACGATGTCGCTGAGGTTGGGCTTGCCGCTGGAGGAAGCACATTCTGTCAGGAAGGTTAAGGAAAACCAAAATGTTCAGTAGTCGATGCTTGTGTGTACAGAAAACTGCGGTTTGGTAAAACTGTGCCTTATATACTAAACAGTGTAAATGTTAGACACCAGACGCCTCATGAGATCAATGCCTTTCACATGTCGAGGAAACCCGTTTGTTTTAGACTTATTTACAGGATATGGAGCCATCAGCTTTACATCTGTGGAAAAAAAACCCTCCAACCAGGAGAAACCAGGCCTTCATTTCAAGTACATGGTTTGAACAGTGACGCAGAAGTGACGTCTAACTGGGTGAGATAAAGGCTTACGCTACAGCTTTTAGTCACTCGAGCAGATCGTTAAAAGGGCAGCAGATCCCGGAAGTGTTATTACTGTTAGACATAATAACAGTCAAAGGGGCAACAATGTTCATATTTGTCAAGAATTTCGGAGAATGTCTGAAACATTAAACAACCTTCACTACTGCATGCAAAAAAAAAAAAATCATGCTTCCACTCTGGAGTCGACTACAGGAGACAAAGGGTCTGAAAGATGATGTCATGGTTAGGGTATTTCTTTCGGACAGGTAGGAATATGGTGTGACTGGATTTTGGTGTGTTTTGATGATAACTCAGTTTATGTATGTAGTTTATCTCCAGCAGCAGTGTGGAATCGGGGACTATTGTTATGATTATTATATTTAGTAGTTTTAGTACTGTTACTAACTGTAGTTTTCCCCCACGGTGAAGGACACATGATGTAGTAATGCTGTATCTGCTCGTCTAGTCTGTGTGTGTTCATGCATTCAGGAGGTGCAGCTTTTTACACTCACTCAACAGAGCTGCTTTGTAAGTTTACAAGGGATGAATTTAGGAAGTGAAGACGCTTAAATAAAGAGGCGAGAGGTAAAGAATGTTTATACTGTATAATAAATATTAAGACTAATGATGTGAAACTATGTCCTAAATATGTCCACACAGATTGTGAGGGACATTTCATCTCACTTCAGTGCTGTAAATAACCTTAATTATGAAAGTGACCAGCACATTTTACTATGATGATGCTGTTAAAATGACTGGCATGACATTAATCTCTGTTAGGGTTTAAAACGGGAACCAAACCAATTATAACCAAAACCAGAAACTAATTTTATTCCCTCTGAACAGAAACGCTGTTTTTAATCATCAGTAGAAATATTCGGTCCTATAAGCAGGAGGAAACGTGTTGAATTTCAGTTTATTACACCTTAAACTAAAAAAAAAAATTATTACACCAGTTTATCACCTTACAGCATTTTGGCAGACGTTCTTACCCAGAGTGATCTCTTTACACAACTGAACAATTGGGGGTTAAGGGCCTTGCTTAGGGGCAAAACAGTGGTAAATTCTTTATCAAGATAGACTACAAAGTCGCGTTGTCGCCTCACACTAACGCGCACAAAATATTCTTAAATTGCCAACGCAGTGGAGGCTTCAGCTTGATTTTGCTCCTATAACATTAATGAACTCCATCACGTTCCATCATTACACACCTGAGAGAAGTCAGTCTGGTGTAAACAGACCTTTAGACTGACGACAGAAGGACTGGGCAACTTTGGTCGCCCTAAATGTCTAGGGCCCACTGGTGAGGACATACGGTATGACTGACAGGTAAATCGACCAATGACTTTGTGCTGCATCATGTGTAAAACAGACCAGGGTGAACGCAGTAATTCATTCATTCATAAACATCTTAAATTTACAAAATCAATCCTTGCCACGAATATAAACAACAATTTACTTATTCAATCTTTCGGTTGTTTCCAGGCAGCCCATTAAACACCGCCACAGACACGCGTCTTCCGAAAATCCTGCACACTTTAACCAATGAGAGGACGGACTCCGAAACGCCTGCATTGTCACCACAAAGTGTGCTGTATGCATCAGGCGTTCAGCCAGCGGCCCCTGGGCGTGACGTCTGAGGCTGAGGGAACAGAGGTGGACACCTGCGCTGCATATTACCGGTATTCTTACACGCACCAGCAAATAAAACACTACTGCCCCCTACTGGCAATCTACTAATACCGCAGGATCCGTTTTCCTGTGTCGCTTATTCATAATATCCACATCTGTACTGTGCCATCGTACCATACACATGTCCGAGATCAGTGATTGTTGGTTTAAACACCCGACACACACACACACTGGTCTTAAAAGTTTTGAAACATTTTATCTGATTTACTCAGGAAAGTGTTAATTTTAGATCGGGTAGGAAGAAGAGTTTATCCTTTTGCAAAACAAAAACAAACAAAAAAAAACAGTTTAATACCCTCATGGAGAGACAACACATCCTTTCATTCATGTATTCATTATTTTGTTTTTCCTCGCATTGGAATGTAGAGTTTGTATGTAAACCGGCAACCGAAAAGCTTCCAATGAGAATTACAGAAAACCGCGCCTGGAATCGGTGATAATGTTTCTCATCAGAGCGCCAATTAACACAGTAAAGAACTTTATTACTGACTCCGGCGTCACCCGCATGAACCGCACAACCTCCAGGCTTCTGTCAGCAGCGGCGTGACGTCCAGGACCTCCGCGGCTAAAATAACAGAGTTTAACAGCCGCACACAGACTCCAGTCCTACCGCACAGCCATTTCAACGTGTAAAAACCACCACAGACGCGTTTAAAACCCCGGAAGTCACGGACTTTAGCAGCGAATACAAACAGCCGGGCATCATTAGCCGGCTAAACGGCTAGCGTTTGCTAATGAACGCACAATAACATCGAAGTAAACACTCTAACGTCGCACAAAGGAAGAAAAAACATCAACTACAAAACACGTCCATCTACAGAACTCCAAAAAAAAAAGTGTTCAATATAAAAAGTGCGAGCCGAACAGAGAGATCTTTAGTGCGCTAATGCTAACTTAGCCAGGGAGGTAGCAAGGACATGTAAAGCGGCTAAGCTAGCAAAGATGAACATGTAAAAACAACACAAGAAAGGGACATAATTAACCCGCGAATGTGAGCAGCGTTAGTTCACAAAGCGAATAAAATAAAAAAAGAGCAGCTTTAAGAAATAACAAGAATAATAAGCGGAATTCGAGGACGGACAGTGGAGAGAGTGCGCGGCTAACACTGCACATAAACACGCTAACAGCTACAGCAGGCCCAGGACAGACCACCGCGCGAGCCCCCCGGGAAGCAGTGTCCCCCGGAAATCGTAAAAAGGATACTCAAAGTTAACATCTTGGTCTGATAGTCGAAGGCCACGACTTCTCCTTGCAAGCGTTGGCCCAGGCAGGTGAAGCAAGAGACATGGCTCCCAACACTAAAATACTCCCCTGGTCCAGGAGCCGCCATCTTCTCCGCCAGGGAAACCGGAGCGCCAGCTTTACGTAAACGCACGCCACGGCGTGACTCCGAGCGAGGAAACTGGGTGTGGTCACGTGACGCGCTGCTACAAAGGGTTGAGTCCCGAGCATGCGCACTAGCGTTTTGTGTAGCGCGGCAAAGCTTCAGGTGCAGTAGGCACTGTTTTATTTTATAAGGAGAATGTTTTTTTTTTTTTTTTTTTTTTTAATTCACAAACGAAAATCCGTAAATTAGTTTTTGTGCCACGTTAGGAAAAAAAAGAAAAACTATGATTACGAGATTAAAGTCGGACTTTCTCAAAATATCAAGACTCTAAAATTGTAATTTCATGTTTAATTTGCATCCGGGATTTTTTCACAGATCTGGACAATTTGCAAAATCTTTGCTCGAAAACCCTTGCAAAAATGTTTGTTTTATTTTAAAAGTCATTTATAAGTTTTTATACTTTTCATTAAATTCTACTGGTTGGGAGGGGTGTTAAAGAAATGTTACAAAATTCTTTCGAAAAAACTTTCCTATAAAAAACTTACAAGACGCACTATTTTGTAATATTAAATAAACGTTAACGTAAATTAAGTGTTCAAAAGCAAACGCATACTGTATCGGGGTTGGGCGATGACGTGGCCTCCATGACGAAACACTATTGGCTGGAAGGGTTGGAAGTAGCCAATCACACAGCAGGGTACCAGCTTTCCTCGTTGATTGGCTTGTAGCTCGAATGCTTTGTGTACGTAGTCACTAGTGTTTCCTCCTGATCCGCGATGAGTTCTGGAACCTCGCCAATTACGACGTTAATCACGTGATTTGGACTATTTCCCCTCAAAGTATTTTTATATTTTTACGTGGCAATAAAACTCGGTTGTAGCAAACAGCATCCCATCCAGTCCCCTATTAAAATTAAAAATTAAATAAAATTACTGTAAATCTAAGTGTAAACAAACTTCAATGTTAAAGTTTTTTAATAGTAGACTGATTTGTTGGTCGAGCTATAGTTCGGCATTTTCGCGTTTTTATTTTTTGTCCCATGCCATTTTCCGTAGCAAAACGTGCGCAACACCGCCTGTCACTCAGGCAACGCATCCTGTCAGTGGATCATTGTTAGCTTCGTTGTCACAATGTTTTTTACCTAAATCGCCGAATCCTTCAGAGGTTTTGTGTAACTTTTCACGACGTTGAACTTCATTCCAGCTGTTAGTTACGGGGGAAAAAAACATTTTTATAAAAAGATATCTGGTTTGTGAGGTAATACTAATCAGTCAGCTTTAGTAAAGATGGACACCGTTTATTCTCAAGGTGTTTGGATGGCCGCGCGTCTTCAGTCACACACGATGAATTATAAAGCTTTCTGGCTGCTTGCTACTCATATGGGAGACCCAAAGGCGGCGTTCCTGCTGGTTTTTCCGCCGGTTTTCTACCTGCACAGACGAACCGGCATCGCCGTCCTGTGGGTTGCTGCTGTATCCGAGTGGCTGAATCTGGTGTTAAAATGGTAAAAAAGTGGCTGAATTCGCATTGTAAATAACAGTCATAACTTTAATATCGTTACTGGTATCAGCAAATAGTGATTGTGAGACGTCATTATTAGCGTTCGCCATAAAATAGGATTGCGCCAGTGATTATTTTATCAGTCGATTATTCGAACGATTAATTGATTCATCATAACGTTTCAAGTTATGTTTATTGGTAATGATAAATAAAACAAGGAAATAACTTCAGCTTAAAAATAATCACGTCATCTTAATGGAGCTAAATTTATTTGACTGATTAGTTATAAATCATTTAGTCTTTGCAGTGAGTTAAAGTGTTATATCACTAAAAAAAAAAAAAAAGAACAAGGGAATGAGTCCATAAAAGAACCTTATAAAAAAAGGTTAATTTCATTTATTTATTTTTTTTATCGATCTATATTAAAAATTCGCAACACTAACCATACGATTTGTTTAATTAGAAAGCTACTACTGACTGAAAAGCCAATTTAAAGCAGAAAATCGACTAATAATTTTAGTAAAAGCGACACTGACACTGTTTAACATATGTAATAACGTGGAGATGTTTCCTTATAAGCAATCTGAATAACTGTAAGGTGATTGTAGCATGTTTTACCCGTCATAAGGTCCGTGTCTTCTTCTATTGAGTACAGACTCACAGTCCTGTGCTACAGCGCCACACTGGCCACAACGCGCTATTGCAGGTCCGTTACAATGGGTTAGTTTAGTTAGATTAAATGTTTTATTGTCGACTTCAATAACGTTTTATTTCAGCCTTAACACAAAATAATCGCTGCAGTTTATTTATGTGGCACGCGATCTTTCACCACTACATCAACGTTACATCTGGACATTGTCTCTTTCACAGGTTCCTGTTTGGGGAGAGACCTTACTGGTGGATAGGTCAGTCGGGTTTATTTATGAAAAACAGCCCTTCGGTCCAGCAGTTCCCGTCCACTTGTGAAACAGGACCAGGTTAGGAAGACATTACAGCTCATTGTTTAGTTTGTCAGTATTGGCGTCCACCTATGTTGACTGTCTTTTGGACATTTTGTTAAATTGTTTAGTCTTTTTTTTTTTTTAATCCAGTTTTATACCTAATCTCTTTATAACTCACTGTTTCACATATCCCAGGTAGCCCCTCCGGCCATGCTATGGTCACGGCTGCGGTCTGGTGGGTGGTGGCGTCTTCTTTGGCCTCCTATCTTTATTCCCGCTTTGGCAGGTAAGTCAGAGTGTCGTGGGCAGGGGTGGCAACCCATGAGGCCCATTGTTCTACTTGTTTTTTAGTTATTCCTGCCCACAGCTGATTAACTGGATCAGGTGTGTTCAGTCAATCAGAAGCTGGAAGATACCAAGTCACTTTATCTTTCCCCAATCCAGCCTCATTTGAGATGGTATCTCCCAGCCTGTGACTGAACACAAGCAAGACATTGAACCTCAGGGAACATGAGTTGCTCCGTGTGTCATATAGAATCTATATCTGTAATATGTCCTCTCTTGTATGCAGTAAATTACTGGCTGCGATACCGTACATCTTTTACATGCTGCTGTTGGTTGCAGTCGGTTTGTCTCGGATCTTCATTTTGGCTCATTTTCCACATCAGGTCATCGCCGGCGTTCTGACAGGTTATCCTCTTGTTGTTTAAAGAACAGAATTTGTGATCGGCAGCTGTTATAGGAAATCAGTCACAGTTAGGTGTCCTGATGCTGAGATGAGTTACAGTAAAAAACACTAAAAAGGTTTATTTATCTTATTTATACCCCAAGTTTGTCAATGCTGACACATTAATTTTTTTTTTGAAAGTGAGTAGGACAGTGAGAAATATCGTGGCAGCCATTAGAAAACAAACCAAAAAAAAAGAAACCGTACAAATAAGTATGTGGTTTATATATAAATTGTTTTTCCAGGCTTGATGCTGGGGTGGTTTTTAAACCGCACAGTGCCAGATTGGCGCCCCCTGCTGTTCTTCTTGTGCACCAGCTTGGCCATGCTGTTTGGCGCACTGCTCATGTACGCTGGGCTAAAGACTGTTGGCGTTAATCTCGCCTGGTGAGTCCATTGCTACTTAATAATTTGCTTTAAATTTCATTGTTAATCAATAAAACAAGTTTATATTAGTAAAACATCAGTTGGTCATCAGCAGAGGTGACGCTAAGAAGGGGGTTAGGATGGTTCTAGGGGCCCGTGCATTTTTGGGGCCCACAGAGAGCAGTTTTATTGGTAGTGAAATGGGTGTTTTATGGAGTCCTAACTCGTATTTTAAAAGGCCCAAATTTTCTAGCCGCGGCACTCTTTATCATTAGTTTTTTTTTTTGATTTTTTTTTTTACATTATCTATTGTTTTGTACTGGTTTGAAGTCAATGACCTTACACTTTTCAATAAACTGCAGGTCAATCACGTTGGCCAAGAGATGGTGCTCGCAGCCAGAGTGGGTTCGCATGGTGACCCCTTGCCCTGGAACTACCCCTTTTTCCCCTCGCTGAGCACCGTGATGCTGGAGTGCTGCTCGGTGTTGGGCCTTGCCCAGTTTCTGGAAGCCCGGAGGATGGGCTCTCTCCTGGGCCCCAAAGACCCTTTGCAATGGCGCTCTCCTCCATGGCTTTGTACCACGTGAGCCGCTTCCCTCTTCCTACAACTCCAGCCCTGCTCTTTTACTCGCTCTTTTTCCATTCAAGTATGTCCTTGTACCCCAGTAGTGATTGTTTGGTACCCTGGCCTGGTGTATTTACTTACAGCCAAACCTAAAAAGGACTGAGAGGAATAATAGAGAAGAATGACCTTTAACCTCATTCAGAAATGGCTGCTGGAGGTGTTGTATTATCGGATACCATCATCAGAAGTCATAATGTTGCATAAATGTTACGAATGACCACTGGATGTTTGAATTCTGATCATTTGCACTTTTATTCACGTCTGTGACATGCAGTTAAACTTTCTATCAGAGTTTTTCTCTTACACCAAACCTTTTTTTCCAAACAGTACAGAAGTGGAAATGTTCAATCAATTAATTAAACGCTCTTTAGTCCTAATCGTCCCACTAGTCCACAACTATTCACCAGTCTTCACGATTCCTTAGTATAGAACCAACCCCTAGTCTAGAGCCAGGGCTTTCAACCTCTTATATGCACTGCTGCGTATTGTTTACTGGCTGAAATCAGGGCCGGAGCCTCATCTGCACTTTTCCACAATAAAAATTGGAAAGGTGTTGGATCCTGTCTTCAACCAGCCCCAAACCTGGCTGGTCTTGATAAGAATTGTCAGTGGGTGGCGCTTCCACGTCGGGCGCGTTCAACAGACGATATCACGTCTGCTGCCCAGTTAAACTTAAAAATAGCATGAAGAAAAAAATGCACACACGAGGAGTTAGCTGAGGAATGGCAACCTTAAAACTCCACCGAGTTGCCGAACAATCAGCTAACAAGTTACCGGTGGTAATGAGCATTAATCAAGATGGGTTAATCGCTCGATACTTAAAAATTTTACTGGATAATTTCTATTATTGTGTCTTTGGCCATTAAAAGCGGACACGGTTTCCACACCGTCGCCGTCATTCCGAAGGCTGTCTACACAAGACTTAGTAATTCCAATGCTGAGCAGTGTGTGTGTGTTTCAGCAGTCCTCTTTCTAGTATTGCTCATCCCTGTTAAGCTAAAACCCTTTCTGCTTGACAGGATTTTTTAGCTAATCGTTCAATAATGTATTTTTAATGCAGAAATGCTGATTCACCGTTTGTTGGTGATGTCACAGTACCGTCTATTTATAAAGGGAACTTGAAAAAAACTCTCAGATCAGACGGATCATCCAGCCTGCTGTAAAACCTGCTGCATTTTACTGTCAGGTTGCTGATTTATTCATTCTTCTAGGTACCATTTTGACACAAAGGCCTGTTGTCTGGTCTATAAACCCGATTGATGAGATCTGTTCTCCTATTGTTAAAAGAATAAGAGCAAATGTACCTTTAAATCAGCATGCAAATAATTCAGTGTTTATAAGTGGTCGTATGCCACCATTCAGGGCAGGTAATACAATAGCACTGTCAGTGAAATTAACGCAACCCAGAGGAAGCGAGACGGTCTAAACGTAATATCAAGCATGATTACAGAGACCGAGGGCTTTTTCTGTGTTTAGAGCACAAAAGGGGGAAAACTCATCAGACTATCGCTATTTTTGTGGCATTAAAAGGTAGAATTATAAAAAGAGCCTTTGGACTGCATGCAATGGAAAATCAGTGATATGAAATCACATAAAAACCGGAGTTGCATCTTTATGCCTAAAGAGCCCGAGACTGCGACTGCAGCAGAATTCAATTATGTTCCATATTAAGAGCTGTTCTTAGACTCTGTATACGTGGTGTTCTTGGTGTGTGTGAGAACAATGAGGCGGTGTGGTAGGAGAATGTATTCAAACGCAATGTTGGAACTAAAAATAAAACCGCTTCCCACAGAGTCCATCTGGCTCCATGTACTGCTGCTTCTTATTTACCGGCTGAAACGGCAAACAAATCCTAAAACTGAAGACTAGTACCACTTTACCCCTGCAGACCAATCTGCGCTTCTCCACCAAAAAAAACCAAACAAAAAACAACCCAACCACCTGTGCTGGTGTTTGGATCCTGCTTTCAAACCAGTGGTAAAACCTGGCCGTTCCCGAGTGTGAACCGATGAGGTCAGTAGACGATCACAGGGTGCGCTTTGAGAGGCGTCATTGCTAAAAGCAGACGGAGTAATGACGAGAAAGAAAGAAATCTGTCAGTTCATAAGTGACTGACAGAAGACCACCGACGCGCTCCTTACCAGGAAAATTAGACTAAAAATGCGCGTATAGGAGGAGATGGTGGGAAAATGGCAACCGCAGAGTTTGACTGATTAACAAGAAGTAAAAAAAAATAGAGGAATTAAAAAAAAAGAGAGATAATGAGGTAGCAAACGGTCGCGGTCACATGTGGGTGACATGGCGGCATAAGAGCCCTGGTGGAAAAGCGATATCTGTTTCCCCACATTGACTTTGCTTTAAGCCCCATCCTGAGTATAGAGGGAGAAAAAGCTTCATCCTTCCACCGAGACTCTAGGAAAGGGATAATCTCGTCCAAGAGAGAAGGAGACCCGAGCATCCTGAGAGCAGGCAATGTTCTGAATCCTTTTAACGAATCACCCTGGCATCCAACACCAACCAACCGGATTAAAGCGCTACAATCCATTCAGTTGCCAAAAATGCCTATTAAACAGAAATGTAGAAAGTTGTTTTGCAAAAATGAACCATTTGATTTCACTTTCTTCTAATTTTATGCAATGTGTCACTTCAGTGTTCAGCTTGATAGACCACAGGTTCCAGTAGGATAAAAACACATTCTGTTTTATTGTAGTCATAGAATTTTGTCACAGCGCTCTGAAAGCTCACATTTACAGACAAGAGAACTCAGCGCAGCAAGCAAGAACAGGAACAGGAACTGAAATGCAAATGAAACACAAAAAATAGCCCAGTTCAACTCCTAGGAGGTCAGTAGTGTGTTTCCTAATTAATAACTGGAAAAGATGGGATGGATTATTCGGGCCCCAGCTTCATTAAGGTTTATGTGTGCCTATGAGCTCAGGGGCGGCTGAGGATTAATTAGAACATGCATCTGTATTTACAGCAAAAATAATCGACACGGATCTCAAACTACCTGGACTTAAAGACAGACGCCTCGCAGATCGACAGTTTGATCTGTATCAGTTAATCTGGCGCGAAAAGAGAGGGAAGGATTATTGGCTTTAATACTTTAAATGTCTACTCCAGTCTGTTACTGAGAAGATCGGAACGTAAACAGTTGGCTAGATTATTAGAAAACAATTCCCTAATGTCAGTGTGTGAGATGTCACAATTAACATCCTTCAGAAAGGGTTTTGGGACGCTACCAAACCCCAGGCGCATGTTTCACCCTTTCATAATCCATCTATCTATAATATTTAGCAAACCCGAGCACAGTTGGAAATGCTTCTGTTAATGGCTACTGTGATTTGTTTATTTTTTTTCTTGTAGCTGTCAACTGTAACGCTGCAACAGTGAAGAATTAGCTATAGAGAAATATTCATGAACTGCGTGCGCAGAAAACACCTTTTGGCCGGTATGTACAGCACATACAGTTCGCTCTATAAAGGCTATTATATACATGTTTTTATAGCTTTTTAAAAACATAGTTTCACTCTTTTTACTGCTTTAGCTTTGTAAAAGAAAGAAAAAGAAAAGATCGCACCAATAACATTGACGGCTAGTTGGAATTTTTGAATAGGACGATTAATTCACAAAGAGTCTTCCAGTGTTCTACTCGATGGTATTTAAATACAAATAATCCAACCTTCCATGCCTACTGCATCGGTCTCAACCGTCAATAAACATAATAAAGTGCTTTTTTTCCCCAAGAGCTTTCATGGGCAAACAGTGCAACAAAAATGTACTGAAATGTTAAAAAAAAAACACAACTACACTATAGATAAATATATTTTTCATATTTCCAGAGCAATACTGTTTTTCAAAATAAAAAGAGAACCACCATTTAATTATTCATCAACCCCTGAACCGTCTTTATATATGATTAAGCAAAGCGTGTACAAACTTTGAGGCCACCGAGATCCAATTTACATCAATTCTTCAGTTTGTTAATAAAATAAAAGTGTCTCCAAACTTATTTTAGTAAAAGCTAAACAAACAAAACCCCCTAAAGTTAAGTTCTAATTGAGTCAGTGTTATGATTATAGTAGATTGAGGATATATCTTGTAAGGAAAGTGTTCTGAAAGTTTGCACATGTCCCCTCTTTAAATCCATAAACTCTAAATCTTCATTTCTCTGAAAATATTATGTACCATTTCCTCCCTGCCAAAGAAAAAGTTAAGGATACAAAAATAAAGGTAAAATAAAACAAACACAAAAACTAGGTTTATGCTTTGATTTGTACATCACCGATCTCAGGTATAAATATTCCTTCTGTAGCTATAGCACTGAATTATCCGACATGATATGCTCTGGAAGGCCTAGCAGTCCGGTCCGGAATAGCCACTAAAGAGAGAAAAGGATTTAAAAGTTTAAATTCACGAACAGTCCGTGACCCACGCAATTCTTGTTCACGATGCTCACTCACACTCCTGTGGGATAATAACTGCAGGACACACACTGTTCCTCACGCTGTGTGTGGACGTATGTTTAAATTTGTTGCTTCGATTTAGGGAAAGTTCAGAAATGTGCTTTCACGTAATGTGCAGAATTTTAAAGAACATTCAGTAGTATCGTATTCATGAAATTCTAAAGTCCAGGAGTCTCAAGTCTTTTGCTCTAAAGCTTATGTCTCAAGTCTACCAGAAGCAGGCTCAGATCAAGACATTAGCAATTTCTTTTATAAATATCGACAGTACCCTACCTGTGTTAGTAGAGTTTCCAAAAAAAAAAAAAAAAAGACTATTTAGTAATTTTTCTACGTTGGACCAACACTACAATTAAACACAATCGCTCCTTTATCACTCATCCGTTACACTCTACTGGCCTTGTTACACATTTGATTCCACAAAAGGTCTCTTTGGTTTAATGGGTGAGGTGGGGCCTTGTCTGGCATCACGAGAGAGCTGGCGATACATGTTTTCTTGATACGCCTGTGCCACGGGCATCGTCCGTGCCACCTTCACATCCTGGTATGTGGGAACCTGACTGACCCGCTCCAGGAGGTCCCTGTCACGGGCCCCTCCATTCGTCAGCTTGCCCAGGGATGAGGGTTGTGGCTGGCTATAGTACTCATCATCCAGCATGTGCCCATTTTGGGCATTGTTGGTTTTGTTATAGTAGGCAATGTTACCTAATGAGGTTGGCGGGCTGTAGGAGGAGGCTGTGGATGCCTGGTGAATCAGGTTCCCTGGCGATGTAGGGCTGGTGATGACATTGTCCAGAGATGTGACTGGCCATGCACGAGAAGGCTGGTGCAAGTACTGCTGCTGAGTCCGTGCAGTCTTGTCAATGACTCCCATGAAAGGCGTTGTCCGGGAACGGGCAGGCTCACTAGGGTACAGGCCACTTTGTGAGGGCGAGAGTGAGGACGGTTCATCAAAGCTGCGTTCGTATGCCACCTGCAAGGGGATCTCCATCTGGGAAATAGAGGAGGAAGGCCTAAAACCAGAGGCTAAATTAGGACCAGAGCCTGAGGAGATATTGCTGCTGGACGGGGAGAAGCGCAAACCGACGCTTTGAGAGTGGATTAGCGGTCTAGGAGTGGACATGTGCGGTTTCAGTTCGCTCGTGTTTGCACTGATGGGGCGGCGCACCAGATGTGGGATCTCGGGTGAGCCCAGCTGGCATGGGGACATAGAGGATGCTGCTGCAGCTCTTTCCAGCTCATGCTTAGAGACAGGGTAGTATGCTGCAGACTGGCTGCGGCTTATTTGAGGCGTCTGGCTAAAGCGCATTCCACCTGGACCGCCGGTTGCAGAGCGGTAGGCTGAGGCAGGGCGCTGAGGCACTTCATCTTTTCCCACTCCAGATTCAAGAACTCCTCCAGGCCCACCTCGCCCTCCATGCTGGCATAGAGCACCCACACTCAGACTGGACTGTACCTGAGACATAGACCTTCCATCCAAAGAGGGCTGGTACACCAGCCGGGCCTCCCGCTCTCTCTCCCGGTCTATATCCATGGAGCTGCCCTGGTACCTGCTTAGTGGGTGGGCCAACTGGCCATAGATGCCACTTCCAGGCTGGTTGGTGCGTACAATCTGGGCCACTGAAGGCTGCAGTCGGAGGCCCTGCGCCTGGTGGTGTTGGGAGGACTGGGCGCACTGGGAAGGCTGTGACTGAAGCTGAAAGGAGCGTTGACTGCTTATTTTGGATAAAGGTGATTTGGGACGACTGGGCATAGGCTCCTGCTGATAGCGGACAGGAGACCCTGATTGGGAACGGTAGAGACACACGCTCTCCAAGGGGGGGCTGGCTCTGTATGGTGCTGTGCGACGAAGAGGAGAAGGTGGGGGACTCTGGTAATCCATCCCCTGGCCTCCACTACCCATAGGTGGAGGGCTGAAGCGGTACGAAGCTTGATGTGCTGGAGAAGTGTGTGGTGGACTGTGTCGATAATGAGAATTCTGGTGTGTAGGAGATATACTAGGTGAGGTTGAATGGTAGCTTTGGCGAGTTGGTGATGACAGTGAAGAGGGGCTTTGGTGAAACTCAAAGGCTTGGCCCCCTGATAGAGCACCCGGCGAGAGAGGTGGGCTGTGGATTATTTGGAGGCTGGAAGGATTAATGCGTTCAGGAGGAAGGCCAATGGACATGCCCTCCAGTTCCTGTTCCAGAAATTCATCATCCTCAAAAAGATCTTGCACAGGTTCCATGTCATCCAGTCGTGGTTCTGGAGGTGGAGTGTGATGCGGTGGCTCCTCCTCTTCCTCTACAGGTAAAGGGGACGGGGGCGGGGATGGTGGGGGCTCAAGCTCGGGCTCTTCTGTTTGGGTGACTCGTCTACATTCCTCCTCCACACGCTGCAAGAGGCGCACAATCTCACGATTGTTAGGACAAAGCTTTATGGCTTCCCTGAGGTCCTCTAGAGCCTCAGAAAACTGCCTACAGTGCATAAAGAGAAAAATTCAAAAGCAATTGAAAAAAATTAAATCAAATTAAAAATTTAGCTCAAAGAAAAAAAGATATAATGGTGTAAAACACGTCATACCTGCTGCTACGTTTAGCTCTGGCTCTAGCATAGTATGCTTCATATGATTTGGGTTTCAGCTCTAGAGCTTTGGTAGCAAACTCTTCCGCCATTCCAAAATCCTTGTAGACACAGCAGAAAAAGTTGCATTCACCAATGTACCAATGCAAGAGTTATTTTAAGGCTTTTTAATAAATTTGTCCCTTAATGTTCCACTGGTCATGGAATATTGACTCCAGGAAAGAGGCCTTCATTTCAAAACAGGTCACACATGGTTCCTGTTTATTTATATTGCATAACTTTACCAGCATGTAGCATTTATCAGAATTTGGTCACTTCCGAGGAGATGCCCAAGTATTTAAAATTCAGAATATTAAAAATAAATATTAATACTCACATTCATTTTCCTGCGGCAGCGAGACAAGTTAAGAAATAGAGAGACTTTAAGCTCTCGAAAAGCCTTCAGGTCCTCACTGAAACCTTCACGGGGAAACTTCTTTAACGCATACTGATAACGCTGTGCTGCCTCCTTCACTTTGCCTTTCTGTATTATACACACATCATTGTTAGATCAAAAGTTTAAGGGTAGGTCTGGGATGTTGTGGGTAACAAAAAAATATTTACCTTGTAGAAGCCGTCCCCTTCCTCAATTAGTTTTCTCAGCAGGATCATCATGATGTCTGGTTTAGAGGTTGCCATTGCCCATGTAGCTGGACCTAAATCAACAGGATGCACAATGGGTCCAAATGAAGAGTTAACGATTTAAAAAGAAGAAAAATAGGGAGAAGACGGTACACTGTGTTTTATGGTAAATGTAAAACAATATGGACAGCCAACGAGAACGACCAGACACTAGATGGAAAAAAAGACAAATCACACTACTTTTCTTAAGAAACCTAACTTTGATCTTGACAATATAACGAAAAGCAGAAATGTCCACTTCAACAAAACACTGAACATTAAACACTGAATGTTTTCCTGAGTCCATTTTCAAGAACTGATGATAAAACAAATGTGTTTTGGTCAAGAGCGATATGGAACGACTGTGGAAAGATGTTTTCCTTTGTCATATTCTTGCAGTATGACTGAAACAAACATACAAGAGCAGATGGAGACTGCGAACAGCCAAATGAACTGAGGATAAATTAAAATACAGGCAGATGTCTGGATGATCCGAAGGGTTATTCTGGGTTTACTGAGAGATCTGCTAACCACCAAACAACATGCACACAACAGTGAGGAGAGAAGAAGCCTGCTGGGATATGAAGAGTTGACGTCCTGAACATGACTGTTACCTCCTTTGTGCCGACTTGGCAAGGTCTGACATCCTGCAGCCAGAGGTCAGGGTGTCATAGGACGTAAGCATGGAAGCATAGGCAAGGAAATGTGAAATGGAGTGAGCGGCCCAATCGAAGTGTGTCGGGGGAAGGAAGTTTAGAGGAGAGGTGTGCAGGTGTGTAGGTGAGTAAAAGGAAGAGCGAGAGAGAGATAGAGAGAGAGATAGAAGAGAAAAAGAGATGTCGTGGAAGTGTAAGAGAGGGAACACAAAAAGGAGCAGCAGTGAGAGGTGGGGAACAAGAGCTCCAGCCAAGAAAAGAAAAAAAAAAGAAAGCCAGAAAGGACAACAAACACATCTAACAACAATAATTACTCCAAAAAAGCTGGGAAGGTTAATACAAAACATACATCTCTGTTTAAACTTAACTAAGCGCAGAGTCAAATTAAAAATACTTCTTTAAACCATGTGCCGTCACATTTCCCAGCAAAGAACAAAAGTAAAACAAGTTAATTCTGATTTTGACATAAACAGAAAAGCAGCGGTCACAATGCTACAGACCCACAAAAACTACATTTAAGCAATAGATTTGCAGAGAACACACACAGACACCCGTGGTCACACACTGCAGGCTGTAAAGGGCAGCAAAGCTTAAATCCAAAGACACATGATTTGTATGTGGTAGTGCCGCATCTTAAGGTTTAAAACTATGTATAATAAAATGATATGTATATCTATACAGTGGCTTATTATCACTGCTGTTCTTTGTTTATACCGATCTTGGCTCCTTTCTTGAGGAGAGCCATCACCACTGATGTGTTGCGGCAGCCCACAGCCCGGTCTAGCGGACGCATACCGCTATAGTCCACATGCTCAATTAAAGCACCCTGATCGACAAGAAACTGCACCTGAGACAGAAACAGAAAGAAGTCATGGCAAGATATAAAGCAATGTCTAAATGCTGGAATATTTTTTTAATCTCCACCCACTTTGTAATTCTCTCCATCAGTTACATTTAGCAGCATGCCATTTATCCAGAGTGACTTACATTTTTTTAAATTAACTAAGCGGTTGAGAGATGGGGGCCTTGCTTAAAGGCTTGGTGGTGGCAGCTTGTTAATTCTGGGACTTTAACTAACGATTTTTTAATTGGCAGGCAAACACCGTACCTACTGAGCTACCACTTCCCATCACACAACAGATACCAGCCGTTTACAACAAAGGTTACTTCCGTGACATGCAGCACATAACTCACTGATAGGAAAGTGCTAACTGTCCTCTTCTGCATACTAGTTATGAATAGTTAGTGTGGCTATATTTGGCAACAAAGAAACAATGTTGTCCCTTCCACCAATAGACCATGACTAATTCTGCTTGGTTGGACCTGGATAAAAGAGCCTTAAATTTTTTCTTAAATGTTTGCCAATTTTAAACGAAGACACTTACAACATCTGCATCTCCATAGAAGGCAGCCAGGTCAAGGGGTGTGCGCCCGTTCTTGTCGGCATGGTCCGTGGCCGCCCCCCTTTCTACCAGACAGCGAACCACAGGCAAATGCCCCTTGAGGCATGCCCAGCTTAGTGCGGTAAGACCTTCTTTATCCGTTACTGGCATGGACGCACCTGCAGAACAAGTGCAGAGAAGATATATGCTCGTATATAGTCATCAATAGCATTTCACAAAAGTCCAGTCCTTTCTTTAGGCATCTGTTCAACATCTATTGGTAAAAAGTGAACTATTTGAGGTTTTAAGGGAATCCCTTCATTATCCTTTTGCTGTCACAAAATGCAGAGTCTATCCTGGAAACACTGTTCATGGTGGAAATGCACTGGGATAAAATGCTGGTCCATCACACTTTCAAATTAGCTTGGCTGATCCATCTTTGGATGAGGATGAGAACCTCATGGAAAGCAATTTAAACATAATGGAGATCAGTAATGTAACTTTCAGTAATTTCAATAATTTAACTCAAATTGTGAAACTCTTGCATTAAATAAATTAATAAACAGACTGAAGTAGTTTAAGTCTTTGGCTCTTTTAATTGTGATGATTTTGATGATCAGTCTGTGGCACTGCTGAGGTGGTATGGAAGCCTAGGTTTCTTTGACAGTGGCCTTCAGCTCATCTGCATTTTTTGGTCTCTTGTTTCTTATTTTCGATTTGACAATACTCCATAGATTCTCTATGAAGTTTGGGTCTGGTGAGTTTGCTGGCCAGTCAAGCACACCAACACCATAGTCATTTAACCAACTTTTGGTGCTTTTGGCAGTGTGGGCAAGTGAAAAATCCTGCTGGAAAATGAAATTGGCATCTTTAAAATGCTGGTCAGCAGTAGGAGGCTGAAAGTGCTCCAAAATTTCTTGGTAAACGGTTTTGGTTTTCAAAAAACACAGTGGACCAACACCGGCAGATGACATTGCACTTCAAGCAACTTAGGCTATGAGCTTCTGCACCCTTTCTCTAGACTTAAATTTCCAAATGAAATATAAAACTTGCTCTCATCTGAAAAAGAGGAATTTGGGCCACTGAGCAACAGCCCAGTTCTCCTTCTCTAGCCCAGGCCAAGACGCCTCTGACGTTGTCTGCGGTTCAGGAGTGGCTTAAAAAGAAGAATACAACAACTGTAGCCAAATTCCTTGACACGCTTGTGTGTGGTGGCTCTTGATGCCTTGACCCCAGCCTCAATCCATTCCTTGTGAAGTTCACCCAAATTCTTGAATTGATTTTGCTTGACAAGCCTCTCAAGGCTGCGGTTCTCTCAGTTGGTTGTGCATCTTTTTCTTCCACACTCTTTCCTTCCACTCAACTGTCTGTTAACATGCTTGGATATACAGCACTTTGTGAACAGGCAGCTTCTTCGGCAATGAATGTTTGTGGCTTACCCTCCTTGTGAAGGGTGTCAATGATTGTCTTCTGGACAACTGTCAGATCAGTAGTCTTTCCCGTGACTGTGCAGCCTAGTGAACCAACCCGAGAGACCATTTTTAAGGCTCAGGAAACCTTTACAGGTGTTTGGAGTTGATTAGCTGATTGGCATGTCACCATATTCTAATTTGTTGAGATATTGAATTTTGTGGGTTTTTGTTAAATGTGAGCCAAAATCCTAACAATTAAAAGAACCAAAGACTTAAACCACTTCAGTCTGTGTGCACTGAACTGATTTAATACCCGTGTTTAACAATAAGTCGAATTACTTGAATCAGTTAAGTAGTTGAGTTATTGATTTATGATTCAGTTGCTCGTTTAACAGATCGTTCGATTCGAGCCGGTGTGTCTCTCACCTTGAGCCAGCAGGAACTCCACGGTTTCCAAGTGGCCCTCGGAAGCAGCCATCATCAGAGGAGTTCGTCCCTGTTTATCTACCATGTTTACGTCTGCTCCGTGAGTCAGCAACAAGTCCACAATCTGGAGAGAGACAATTCGGGTGCGTCGTTTTATATGAAGAAAAGTGATGGAATGTAATTAATACTTATAATAATTAATGATGAAATGTTGTGGTGTGGCACAACACAAAACACAGTTACAGTTACAGCACTGAAGAACATTTTCAATAACAGCGCATCCCGGAGAGTTTTATTTCTTTTAACAGGAACTAAATTACTCTAAAAACAAAATAAAAGGTATTAATGAAAAGGACCGCTGTGAATTAACCCTTTTTGACCAATCAGAATCGACAATTTAAAGCACTGTGTCATGATACCAATTAAACAATTAAAATGTCTGAGGCATGAATAATTTCAAGAGTTTAGGAGACGGAAACAGCTTCCTGGTTATCTACCTGCCAGTGTCCCTGGCCTACAGAGCTGAAGAGAGGCAAGACGCCTCTGCGGTTCGGCTGAGATACGACAGAGCCCCGCTCCAGCAGCATCCGGCAGACGTCCAGCTTTCCCCGCCCTGCTGCTGCAGTCAATGCTGAAGATTGGATAAGAGAGATGTCAGTCACACGGGTCACATTTTACAACAAAGCCTTCAAGTCACCATATTTACCTGTTTCCCCCCACAAAGTGTCATAGTTGTTCATCTGATCATACTGGGTTGCTTCTTTTTCTTTCTCCGGAAGATCCAGCAGGTATGAGACAATCTGTAGAAACAGGAAGTAAAACAGGAAGTAAAACAAAAAAGTCACAAAAGTCAGCTACATTTTTTTGTTCCAGTAGTTCTAAATGTCTAAACCACTTTTCCACTGGTGCTGGAGCTCAGCTAAGGCAGGCACTAGTTCCGAACCGACTTGTGTTTGCAGCGGCAGGGAGTAGAACCCACTCCATAACTGGAATCTCTTTTTAACTCTTTTTTTTTTTTCCTGTATAACTTGTTGACCGCTTGGGTGCGAATTGATTAAACTTTGCAGTTGCCATTCACCCACTATAGCATTATATACACTTGTTTTTCTTGTTCTTTCTTAGTTAGCCGTGGATTTTGGTGGATTTTTAGCCGTGGGACTGATAATGAGGAGAGAGTTGGTCTCTTCTGTTGACCATTAATGAACTGAAAGATTTAATTCTTCATGTTAATTTATCTGGCTTTTAAAAATGGCACATCTCAAACATCATCATCATCATCATCATCATCATCATCATCAGGTTACGCTGTGGGCCAGCAAGGTTTTGGGGTTGAGCTGCTTGGTTTTGAAAAAACAATATTAGATGTTGACAGGACAGGTCATGGGGTTGACATAACTGGGGCAGGAACAGAGTTAAAATTAAATTTCTAAATTGACCCATGAGTGCAAATGGTTTAATGAAACAGAATACATCACATGCCGCCATCGCAGTGGCATTGCACTTCACCTTAGGCTTTATCTAGCAAAATGCCTCTGTATGTTGGCTGAAGCTGCCTAGTTGGTTGGATCCTACCAGATATTTATTATGGGGATTGGCTGAACGCTTAACCTTTCAAATAATGTAAAGTTCATGCTATAGACTGAATGAATGACCTAAGGTTGCACACTGGTCTGTTTTTGTAGAGACTTCACATTTTCACACCTATTATCATGAAGCTGAACAAAATGAAATGTAATTGGTAGCTTTACATGTCAATCAGATGCTCTCTTGGCCATTAGACCATTTTTCACATTAGGGTCCCAATACCCCTGACGTGGACAGGGTACACATGCTTTTTGTACTCTTTATGGACTACTCTTAAATTTTTATCTTTCCATCTGTTTACTTGGTACAGCCCCACTGGGAGTATTATCCTTATCTTACCCTAATCTTTCACTGTGACAAGGTCTCAGTCCCAATTTATTCACAACAGATCAGGAAATGTGCCAGTCCTTTATATGCCATGGAAAGGAGTCATTGATATGAGAATTTATTTGCACAGTATTTGTGTGCCACCTCCACAGCTTGCATCTTCATGTTTGTACCAGATGCCTGGTAAGATGGTACAAATATTTTTTTGAGATTATTGAGAAATCCGAAGATTATGGAGCAGCTCTGGAGCCAAATTACATAATAAATATTACTGTAAATCTGATATAACAGAACTGCCAAAAAAAACCCTTTACTTTGCCATTATAATAAATGGGCTGTGATGAGTGTGACTGATTATCCTAAATAATACCTGGGCTATGTTAAGAACCTCAATGTTGGTGCTCCCCAGACGACTATTGGAAAACTACAACTAACCCCCAGATGATGATGTATTAGGACCTCTTTCTAGAAGAGTAGAACTAAGAATCCTTTTCCTCCTATTTTTCTGCTTAAAAATAGCTGAAGTTTAATTGGTAGGAGAATTGACGCTTCTCATGAAGACATGTCTTCTACTGACCTTCTCACTCAGACTGGAACAAATGAACCACTTTATAGCAGAACTATGAATTTTACAAGAGAAGCCTACAGGGAATGTAGTGTCCCATGTCCCATTAACAGTAGCTATGTTTACATGGACATAGCTTTCAATCAGATCAAATAAAATCAATCGGATTAATGAATCTGAATGCAGTGTTTACATGAATAAATTAATGTTACTGGATTTGAGCTTTTAAACCTTTTTATGAACTTTCCAGTTTCATTTTGTCTCGATTGGATTGGGAAAAGTTTAAACCGGCCCTTACAATCCTAATCACATTTCTATCAGATTTGGCCGATTCAATCTGACTGACGTGTTTATATGTCGCGTTTTTAATCTGATTGGGATCATAGTCCTATTACAATCCGATTATTGGGGTCCATGGAAATACAATTAATCAGAGCAGTTGCAATAAAAACAGCAATAATCATTACATATCCATCACAAATATAAACTTGTGATTGGTCATGCAGTCGATTGGTTCCGACAAATTAAATGGGATTTTTGATTCTATTTAAATTCAAATGGCTGATTAAACAAACGTTCACCTCCATATGCCCCATGCTAGCGGCCACTACCAAAGCCTGCTGGATGGCGTGACTCTTCCTAAAGGCTTCATGCTGCTGCTGTGGCTGAGCTTCCTGCTGTTTTTTCTCCGGCTCCTCCATGTTCTCCTGCTGCTCTGCAGGAACTCTCTTCGTCTCGCTGTCCTTCTCCTGTGGAGAATCCTCACTGGTTTGCTCCTGCTCTTGTTCCTGCTGCTCTGGACTGGACAACTGAGTGGAGTCACATGATTTGGTTGGAGAAGTGTGGAGCTGTGTGCTTTTTGCCTCTTCACCCCCCCAGTCGCTGTGCAGCAGGAACTTTAGCACCTCCATGTGTCCCCTTAGAGCCGCATGGACCAGAGCGCACTGGCCGTTTCTGTCCAGCTGGTCAAGCTACAGAAGGACACAAACTCGTATGAGCTGAATAAAGTCACAGGTGGTGAGCTTTCAGGTTGTGTGTGTTGTGTTGTGTGTTGATGTGTGTGTACACCGTGCCTTAGCCCTTTTCTTGCAGAGAGCAGTGACGATGCTCAGGTGACCCGCCATGGCGGCGTAGCTCAGTGCAGTCATTCCACTCTCAGAGGCAGAGTCCACATTAGCTCCAAACTCCAGCAGCAAGTTCACCATGTCCATGTAGCCCAAGTGAGCATGCACACACAGCACTGGTGCGTTGTTCAACACTTCTGTGCGGTAGTTCACGTTCGCCCCTCCCATCATTAGCAGGCGGGAAACCTAAACAAAGCTCCAAATGAGTTCGCAGGGATTTCTTTTTTTTGACATTGCTGTCAGTATAAATTATTGATGATTTGTGTAATGAATTGAAAATCTGGTCAGACTATAGCACACCAGTGAAGAAAAAGCAAAGTAAGACTTTCTGTTTGGCGTGATAGAAATGTGATGGAAAGAAAATAGAAACAAGCTAATCAATAAGGCATTATTAGTTATTGGTGATAAGGATTGACTTTAAAATTGGTTTGGGGGTGCTGTACCTTAATGTTCGGGGTGTAGAGGTTTCTAAGGGAAGATAAAGCTGTGGATAAAGTTTCAGTGCTGTAGGACACCCACAGCCCCTGCAAAATGGATGAGGAGACCCCCACTTTCTTACTCAGGCCCTGCAACAGAAATGTTAAAAAGAAAATGGCGAATTTTAGATAAAACTTTAATAACAATTTAAATTAACATATTCCACTTCATTCCAGTAGACAACAAAATTCACTGTTAAGGGACTCGCTCAAGTGCCCAACAGTGTCAGATTGACCGTTTGATTAGTAACTGTTTAATGGTTATAGTGTTAGACTGTAAACGGTTCTGGGTTCAAAGCCCATCTGCAGCAAGTTGTGTAAGTCCCTTAACACTCAACTGCTTAGTTGTATAAATGAGAATCAGGCTGACTGATGAGGGCGTCCGCCAAAATGGCGTAAATGTAAATACGGCAGTTACCAAAAACAGACCACATGATCCCAATAAACACAGTGTTCCACAGATCAACACATTTTTTCTTTTTGTGAATTTTTGCGCTCACCTTAAATATATGTGCTTTGAGTATATGATGCCCTAATTCTATAGTCTGCTGTCTGTTGAGTTTGTTTGTCTGTCTGGAGAACCAGAAGGCCAGCAGGGTGTGTCCATTTCTGTAACAGAAGAAATAGGCATTGCTTATCTAACTTTGCGTTCAGCTACATTGTCGAAAAAAAAGACTTGTCCGTTTACTTCTTACCTTGGATCACAAAGGAACTTGGTCTTCTCCCCTTCCTCCCTCCAGATAAGCCACTCACGGAAAGACGGATGCACAAACATCCGCGTGCCGTCGCGTCTCTTCACCAGAAAGACGCCCAACTGCTCCATCCTCTGGTGGAAATCGTCCCAGTCCAGCGTGGCTTTCAGGGAGCCGGCATTGGCCGCTTGGTAGATCTGTTCGTCGTTGAGTGGGTGCAGCGACGCCAGCGCCACGTTGAGTAGGGGCAGCGCTCGCTCAAATGACGACTGCGTGGGGAAGCGCATGTTTAGCTGCAGCAGGTAGACTTCAGCCAGGCTCACGGGCACCACCTTGTAGCCGGAGCTCTTTAGCACCAGGTAGCCACGCTCGATTAGATCAAAGGTCAGCTTCAGGTAGAGGAACGAGCCGCGACTGAGGGCCTTCAGGTGCGAGCTGAGTTTGGCAAAGCCGGCGCCATCCATCTTCCCGTTGAGAGAGATGTTGCTCTGAATTTCAGCACTGCCGTGCACACGCTGCAGCACATACGCCTGCAAATCCCGGTCAATGGCATCGTTCTCTTCTAGAGCATCCAGAGAAATACGGTGGAACGGCAAGGGTTTTGTGATGTCCTAAAAGAAATGTAACAGAAATGTTATGATTCTTATTGCACTGGATAATAAACTGACGTTGATGTCAGTTTTAAACATTCTTTCTTCAACCGCATCGTCTCTGAAGGGTGTCCTCCAAAAATGAACTTTAATAAACTTTAAGTGACATTTAATCTATCCATCAAGTTAGCACAAAGCCCCCCCCCCATCTCTGTTCTACTGTATACCATCTCTTGTTCTACTGTATTTTTAAAGGAGGCGGTTCCTCCTGATCTATTTGCTGAACGTACACAGATATTCTAATATTATTACCCAGGTTTGCCAGATTTTATCTCCAAAACCAAACAAATGATCTTAAACTAGGAATTGTGAGGAAAATCAAGTCACAAATCAGGAAATAAAATTCAGTAGTGTTTGTGGGTGTTACCTGCAGTGAGGTTCGTACGGTCACCACAAGCTTGAGCCAAGCTGGAAACTTGTCGATGGTCTTACACAAGAATGAAACGATGGTGTCACCATAATCCGGCTTGTGAAACTCTGCTTCATTGAGCCCATCGATTAGAATGATAAAATCTTCCTCTACACTCATCTTCCTCTCTGAAACACACACACACATTAAGGTATAAAATGGAACCTGAATGTATTATGTATTCTAGTTAGATGTAGGTCTGCATCTTCACACACCTTTATAAAGTGTGTCCAGTGGCTGGAGGACTCCCCGCGTAAAGGCGCTGAGCGGATCCTGGACGCAGGAGCGCAGACTGAGCGTGCTCTGGAGGTGCGGTTCCCTCAGCAGCAGCTCTCTGTAGGTGTTGAGTTGTGGCGAGCGGCACAGCAGAGCCGCCACGTTGTGAACAAACTCCGGCACCAGGCAGGTGTAGGCATTGTCGGCCTGACAGTAGTGATATGCCACCACCTACAGCAGAGAGAGAAGGGAAACGTATATACTCTCCAAATCATTTTCACACACAGTTGTCAAGAATGAAGTGTCCCTGTGCACAAAGCCCCTGATCTCCATGAAGACATGCTGTGTTCTGGATGTTAACTGTAACCCCGACTGAACCCCAGACCTCCAAACCTCAACATTAGTGTCTGATCTCACTAATACTATTGGGACTGAATGATCAAATCCACCCAGTCACATGACCCAATTTAGTGGAAAACCTGCACAGAAGTGTGGAGGTTTTTACAGGAGGATGATTGAGACTAACATCTGGATTAGGATATGTCAGGATGGCCAAGTGTATCTCTGGGATTGCAGAGTGAGTCCAGCGTCCCATAACACAATAAACTCAGTTCATTCATCATCTCGCTGTCAATCAAGAGTTACATTATTCATTCGGATTAGTTTCCTTTGAGAGCATGAGCGATTTTTATTCTTTTTTTTGCAGTAAAATGTGCTTTCAGTCTATCATCAACTACTGACAAGAACAGCAAACAGGGTTTATTCGAGAGAGAGAAAGAGAGAATGAATAACAGAAAGAGAATAAGAGAGAAAGACAGTGAGAAAGAGAGATGAGAATAAAAGAGAAAGAGAGCGAGTGTGAGCGAGAGAAAAAGAATGAGAGAAAGAGAATGAATAAGAGAAAAAGAATGAAAGAAAGAGAGCGAGAATGAGAGATGGAGAATAAAAGAGAAAGAGAGCAAGTGTGAGAGAGAGAGAAAAAAGAAGAGAGAGAGAGAAACAGAAGGAATGGAAAAAGGAAGAGAGAGATAGAGCGAGCGAATAAAGGACATAATGCTTTGTAAGTATGTGTGACAGAGAGAGAGAGAGAAAGAGTGAGAGAGAAAAGAGAGAGAAGCAGAGGTGAAGTGAATGATTAATGTGTTGCTTTAGAGTGATCTCTTGGCTTGGCAGGGGAACGGCTTTCTACCAGCATGAATATTTAATGAGGTTCTGTGGTGACGCAGTTCCTTCCTTTTTTTAAAACGTATCGGCGTGATGCTGCGACCGAGCCGCCGAGTCCGGACAGGTGACCACGAGGCTGTGCAGATATGCGTCGCAGTCGAACCTCACCTGGGAAACCTGCGTTTGTGAAGCTTTTTTTTATCTTTGAAGATAATGTTGCATTCAGAAGATCCTCCCTGCCTGCTTCCCTCAACCCCCCATGCATTTTCTCGTCTTTCCTCAGATGTTACTCTACACCTACTAACATCGATTAGTCCGTAGACTTCTCCACAGATGCTCGTCTCCAACGGCATTTTTCTTCTCAAACATGTCTGTCAAAAAACAGCACCAGAACCACAAAAGCTATTTCTGGCATTTGTTAAATGCTCCTCATCTAAAGCGACTTAGAATCATCTTATTGTTTATATCCTTCAGGGTTAAGGGCCTTGCTTGGTTGCCCGGCAGTGGCAGCTTAGCAGTGCTGGGAATCAAACCCATGACCTTCTGATTGGCAATCTGAAAATGTTAAAACCACCAGGATGTCACTTGCTTGAAAAAGTTTATGCTCTGGTTCCACAATGTCTCTCAGAGCCAGGTCCACGGATTAACCAGTCTCAGATCAAACTGGGACACTCTACAGAAACCTGGCTGATACCAGTCTGAGTGATTTGCATTTAACCACACTGATCCTGATCCTTTGTCCATGCTTAGGTCTGAGCCTTAGTCAGCAGTGATCCTCATTGCACATCTCTGGGTCCTGCAGCTCCTGGAGAGATGGAAGGCTGCAGCTGATCACCTTCTCCACAGAGAGAATTATACACTACAGCTTGGCCTTGTCCCTGGCCATGACTGCAGCAAACCAGACGGTAATGGAGGATCTGAGGATGTAAGGATGAGGTGATGGAGAATGTGAGGATGGATTCAATGATGGCAGTGTAGAAGTTCACCAACATCTTCAGAGGGAGATGAAACTTCAGCTGCCGCAAAAAGTAAAGCCTCTGCTGAACCTTCTTAGTGAGGGAGTGGGTGATGGTGGTGCCCAGAAAGGATACTACCCATTTTGTTCAAAATTGTGCCCATTTTGTTACTACCGGTAAATGGTAGGTGCCAGAAAACACGTAAATAAATTAGCAGGAGTAGTAGCTCCAATGTTCATAAACTCTTTCCTGAAATAGGAGCCACCAGAACTGTGGCAAAAGCACACAGAAAGAGACATCCATGGCACCATCTTGAATGTCCTTCACATTGTATTAAGACAAAGTGGAAAGTAGTAGCTCACTGAGGTGTTGGACTGTCGATTGGAAGATCATAGGTTTAATTTCCAGCACACCAAGCTGCCAATTTTGGCCCCTAAGAAAGGCTCTGAAACTTCAACTGCTCAAAAAGTAAATAAATAAATAAATAACAGATAAATGCAATCAGCTCTGGAGAAGATCATCTGCTGGATGCCAGAAATGCACAGACACCAAAGCATGAAAACTTTTCTGTGGTTGTAGACTCCTGTAGCCTTCCTTAAAATGTCTCCCGAATGGATTCTTATAAAGCTGTCTCGAGTGTTAGTAAACACAAGTCAAATTCAACTGAATCAAGTTTAATGTTTGTGTCACACAGGTAGATTGTACTTTATAATAGATATAACAGTAATGTTACTTGACACTTTTGCCACTCTGAGAATTTAAACTATAGGCATAAACATTAACCGAACTGAAGTGAGCTGCCTGATGCTACTGAATATGTAAAAAAAAAATTGGAAATGCTTCTGAAAAGACACCTAAATTTCTTCTTGAAATTATTATTCCCGCTAGCAAACAAAGCTGACGCTGCCTCTATGTGCTTGCAAATTCAGTGCACGTAGTATTTATCAGCTCATCGACTCCCCTGCTTTCTATCTGGAGTGACACCATCAAACGATTCACTGCTATATGCATGCTCTCCTTACCGATATCCCTCTGGGCTTAGTACTCAGCCCTCGCCTCTTTTCCCTCAATACCTATTTCGCTCGCTGACATACAATCAGATATGTGGATCTCGCCTAGTTTAGCTTTTCCTGGTGCACTTGACATTAGCTAAAACTGAAAGGCAGTGAGAGTGGAGTGCTAAATCCTCCAATTAAAGCTTTAAGCTGGATGTAGCACTCACGCTATCACTTCATTTGGTATCCTTTATTTTGACATTTTCTGATAAAATTTGGCGTCGAATATTAAAAAAAAGAAATGAGTAATAACCTGAGATGCTAGTCGTCTCATAGCCTCTTCCTGTCTCCTTCTCATCTCCGGAGTTCCAGGGCAGCTGCCTCCTCCTCCCAGAGTTCCATGTGAAGGCTGAGGTTGCGTAAGAGGAAGTCCGTCTCCATCTAATACGTTGCATACACACACAACACACCTAACAATTTGATCTCAATCATAATGATCTTTAAACAGGATCAAAAGTTTTTGGACACCCAGTCTGAGTCACACGGTTGTTGAGAATATCTTTGTATGTTGTAGCATTACATTACTTCTTCATATATAGATGTGATGGGTCATATAATAATCTTTAACTAACTTTAGCTCTTACGTTTGGGTGAAGACTGCAGGCTGTCGGAGGCGATCTGCCTCATGCGGTTGCCGTGGCAGCTTAAAGCCACCAGGCGGGAGATTATCGCGGTCTTGCCAAAGCCGATGTTACCGACGAGCACCACTCCCCGGTTGGTAGCTTGGTTGACGCTGTTCAACTGAATGTCGATTTCTTGGAAAAGCCACTCGCGACCTGTGAAGACGGAGTCCACTGTGATGCTGGGAACCTCGAAGAGTAACGGCTTCAGTGCTATGTCCTGGAGTCTGTACGGAGCAAAGCGCACTGAGGGGAGAGACAGAGAGACAAAGAGATGATAGTAAAGTCATACCCAAGCAAATATCTGTGACCAGTTGTTTAAAAAAGACTGACAAAACCAGCTGTGCTAGCGTATAGAGATCAAACGATAATCTTCTTCCCAATATTTTACCTTTTTTTCTCACTAATGGTTAACGGTATTGTAATATTGGATTCACCGATATTCCCCATCATGTGGCCGTTTTGAGTATTGCGTGCTACGCAGTTATTACGGCAGGGTATTTCGAAAATTCCGATGATTAAAAATTATTTTTATGTTCTTTATATTTTACCTTATCAGAGATTTCATTTAAGAAAGACACTTTAAAGACGGTGTCTTATTTCAAGTATTTATTTATTATTTTTTTACTAATCAATTAATATGAATGTAGAGGTTGTGTCTGGTACGGGGGTGTAACTTCACAGTATTGACAGTTTAATAAATGAAACTGTTTGATTAATTTATGGTATCAATAAGTCAAAAACAGAAATAAATAAATTTTGGATCTACATATCGGTTATCGCTCGCACAAACATCGAAATAATCAACTTTGGTTTTAAGAAAATAATATTGGTCGATCTCTACTAACCAACAATCTAAAAGAAGAATAATGACATTATAATTCCACAGTTTATAACACAGCATAAGGATGATCAGGTTTAATTACGGAATTTTAACTAGTAGCCATAATTAAACTAGTTGATCGTGAACTGCTAACTGATGAGTAAAAAAGTCTCAGTAAAATATGTATTATATCAGGAGATTTATGATTTATTAGGGCACACACACACACACACACACACAAATGTGCAGAAGTGATGGAAAAGTAGTACAGCAGGTACACAACAGGGGGTGAGAGGATGCAGCGTTTGCATAACTTACGTGACTGGGACTGCCAGGCAATGTGGTTAGCAGAAGCTGAGACACACACACACACACACACATGTGAGAGGAGGGAAAAACTTAAGGCTGCATTAACAGGACAATAAATGATGGGGAAAAAAGAAGACTTAGCAAAAGAAAAATTGCAGGATTTCATATATATATATATATAATTCAATAATTGTAATGCTGGGTTTATTCTAACACAGCAAATCTTAGTACTTGGTGGTAAACCCTTGTCAGTCAGGGAAGTCAGATGTTTCTTGTAGTCGGCCACCAGTTTTGCACACATCTCAGGAGGGATTATGTTCTACTTCTCTCTGCAGATCCTCTCCAAGTCACCCAGCTCGCTTTACAGATTTTCTATTGGCTAAAGGACTGAAGACTGACTAAGCCACTGTGTGCTTCTTCTTGAGACACTACTTTGTTCCTTTGGCTGTGTCTTTTGGGTTATTGTCACGCTGGAATACTCACTCGTGACACATTTTTCAATGTCTCACTCAGCTCTGACAATACACCGTCCTGTCCATCGTCCCTTTCATGCTGTGAAGTTGTCCTGTCTTCTTAGCAGGAAAACACCCCCGAAGCATAATGTTTCCAAACTCCATGTTTGATGGTGGTGATGGTGTTCTTCGGGTCATAGGCAGCTTTCCTTCTCCAAACACGGTGAGTTGAGTCGATTCAAAGAGCTCGATTTGGTCTCATCTGATCACAACACTTTCACCCAGTTCTCCTCTGAATCATTCAGATATTCATTGGTAAACTTTAGACAGGTCTGTAAATGCACTTACTCTTGAGCAGGGGGACCTTGTGGGCACTGCAGGATTCAGTCCCTTACTGTGTAGTGTGTTACCAATTGTTTTCTTGGTGACTTTGGTCCCAGCTGTCTTGAGATCATTGACGAGATCCTCCCATGTAGCTCTGGGCTGATTCCTCACAGTCCTCATTATCATTAAAACTCCACAAGGTGAGATCTTGCATGGAGCCCCAGACTGAGGGAGATTGACAGTTATTTTGTGTTTCTTCCATTTGTAAATGATCACACCAACTGTTGATACTTGGCAATGGTTGTGTAGCCTATTGCAGCCTTGTGTAGGTCTACAATCTTGTCCCTTTAGAAGAGTCCCTTTAAGAGAATACCTTTAGGAGAGTCCCTTTGAGAGCCTCTTCGGAAGAATCCCTGTAAGAAAGTGCCTTTAAAAGAGTAAAGAGAGTCCCCTTTAGGAGAGTCCATTTAAGAGTGTCTCTTTAATAGAGTCCTTTTAAAAGTGTGTTTTTAATCTCAGCTTGTTATCTGTATAAGAATCCCCTTTTCAGCCAGAAATCTTGCCGATTGATAGGTATGTGATTAAATACTTATTTCACTCATTCATCTCTCATTTCTCACTCATTTCTCACCGTTAGAATAAAACCACCATTAAAATTATAGACTGATCATTTATTTATCAGTGGGCAAATGTATAAAATTAACAGAAAAAAAATTGTCACATATTCATGGAAAACCATCAGAAGTGGAAATATCTCAAGTGGATATAAATAAAACCCCTATGATGGGTTTGACGTAGCCCAAAATACCGTATAAGAGCACCGTATGCGAGGTTATAGAGTATGAACTGTTACTTTAAAACAAAAAGAGGATATTAATATAGCAGGATATACTACAGAAAAATCCCGACAAGAAACGACGAGCAAACACCAAACACCAGGTGGCAGTAGATACGCATTCCGATAATATCCCGCTGTAGCTAAGTAATTAAGATGCTGAACGGGAGGTTGTAAATTTAATTCCCAGGACCACTAAGCTGCCACTGCTGGGCCCCTGAGCAAGACTCTCAACTGCTCAGGTGTATAAATATAATTAATGGAATAGAAATGTATTAAATTAAATTTTAATCTCGGAACAGGCGGCGCTTCGTTTCGCTCCTCACACCTCGAGGCAGTTGAGGGTTAGGGGCCTTGCCCAGTCCTCGCTCAGTCCAGCAATGGCAGCTTGGTGGTGCTGGGAATTAAACCCAGAGCAAAAGTGTGTGTGTGTGTGTGTGTGACTCTGAAGGAAGGTTATATTTTAGCCTGGATAGACATTGACACTGATACTCTGAGACTAAGGGCAGACACTGATGTCACATGAGCTCTTTACAAAACACCCTCTCTCTCACACACACACACACACACAGATAGGAGATGAGAGCAAACATCTGTTTGGGAAACAACGTCTGTCAATGTTAAACACAAAATGGAAGGTAGTTTGTGTTGTGTGTGTGTGTGTGTGTTTGTTTGTGTGTGTGAAAAACAGAGAGAAAAACTCCGGCAGACAGTCGGTTGTCCTTTGAGGCTTAATAAAATGATTTTATTAGTTCACTGGTCATTTGGCCGTGCAGTCCTGGGAATTGAGCTAACAACATTCGGATTCTACGGCATTTGGCAGACGCTCGTGTCTGGCAGTGTATGTTGTCCGATGTTCCTGGGAATTGAACTCATTACTTTCTGATCAGTTGTCCAACTGGATTGTTAAATCAGTGATGGGGGTTTAGGTTTCAGGACCATCAAGCTATCACTGTTGGACCCTTAACCCCTGCACTCCAAATCCGGGCTTAAATACGTGTAGCAAGTATTTCACCGTGTGTACAATGTCCCTGTTGAAGTCCAACAGTCCTGAATACAACATCAGCTCCACACACATACACACAAACACACATACGCGCACACACACACACACACAAAACTACCTCTCAGATCTTGGCCAGATCGTCCAGCAGCCATGTTGCTTTGGCGTGCCATGCGCAGTGAAGTCCGGAGCGGCGCGTGTCTCTGTTCATCCAGGTAGGCCAGGTCCTCCAGATGAGCCGAACTGGTGGCTGAGCGTACGGGAAAGAAAACATCGGCGTTTGAATGAATGAGCAGATAAAACTTTTCTGCTAAGGCAAATAAAGAGACACTGTGTTACATCATAACACCTAAAATTAGACGTTTGTTTTGTTGTTAATGTGGTTCTGTAACTGTAATGTGATAGTGGTGGTATTAAGAGGCGTATCAGTCGGGTAAATCCACACTGAAGGATTAGCTACCAAATGCGCCGTCTGCCGCTGGAACCGGTAGTTAAAATGTCTGACAACATGTTCGGGAAAGGAGTCTCCAGTCACAAGAAAAGTCATGCATCATGTGATCACAACCAGTTTAGGTGGAACTCTAAAGCTGTGTGATTGTTGATGTAGCTTCTGGACTTGATTGTGGACATGTGAATAAGAATCCTAGGACGAGCACCATACGAAATGCCCCCTCCCTCTCCTGCCCTTCTACCCGCACAAAGACAAGCGTGCAGCAGCGAACGCCGCAGTGGAGAGCAGCCGTGCCAAGGGCTTCCTGCTGAAGGACAAATGTAGGAGATGTATACAGTAACATTGCTGAAAATGATAACGCCTTATCTACATAAACAAATCATTTACAGTTCACTTCCACATAGTGCAGAAAACCCGGTGGCGGAATACGTGAACTACACGCCGATGTCTGTGCTCAGGTTAGGACAGGAAGCGCATTTTTCTCTTTCTCTATATTATTCAGCAAAACACACAGGAACTCATTTTCTGCTGTATCTGCAATGCAGCATGCAGCCGGAGTCTCTTGTCTCCGGGGTCTCGCTCACTGATGCTGAACTCGGTGTGTATGCAAACCGTATACGAGTCTGTGTGTGTCTGTGTGTGTGAGACTGGGCAGACACACACTCGCCTCTACCAGATATGACTTTTACTTTTCTGTCTCCCAGTCGACTTATATGAATCGAAAGCAAAGCTTTACACACCAATCATGGATGAACTTTTGTCCCTTTTTCAGACACTGAGATAATAAAGTGTGTTCTATTGCCAGATTTACTATAAGGAATTTGACAGTGATGCTCTGGAGCCGAAGCCGGTGCATGGCAGGGAGCAGAACCCGCTATGTCATGTCTTCTTAATCCCTGCAGTCCCTTGTACTAGTTTTGGGGGCAGTTCTGAGACAGCATTGGGGCACTGGGGCAGGAAAAGCATTGGGCTTCGTCTCAGTTGCTTTGAACAAAAGCATAATAAGAATCTAAGTTTGTGTAAGATTTGTACAAAAGAGAAGTCTGGTTACAGAAAAAAAACCTCCATAATTAAATATTTCATCCAAATGACATGGAGGTTTTTACAGTCTGATTGTGCTTCAGCGTAACGTGTTCGTGGAGCACTTCATGATTTAATGATCTCTTCCAGCGGTGCACTCCATCATCTGTGTCATCAGGTTAGGAGTCCTCACAGCGCCTTACTGACGGGGGTTTTTTCATAACTATGCCCTCTGCAGTCTGCGCAATTTATAAGCCGCTAAATAAAGGTGAGAGATAAACATGGTTCAGGGGCAGTTAATAATGTCCTGGACTCTGGGACACGATGTACCGAGAGTAACGGTTTATCTCTTTGTGTTGCTGAACGATGTTTGTTAGAAGAGCGGGTCCTTCCTAACGTGTCTGTTCCCCACTATGACGCCAAAAACCTGGTGTTTTTCGAACATATTGTCTTTGGAAAGTGTGTGTCCATAATTTCATGCACCCTGTTCCCGGTGTAAACGAGTGGCTGGCCATTTAGTGAAAATATACCCAAGCATACAGAGGGCTAACACTCACAATCATGGGATAATCTGGTGACCCTAGCAATGTTGGGAAAGAACAAATAATGTGCATTGCAATTACACCAGGCTGTGGACTAATGTCCCTGATAATTATAGTTGTGACTGTGGACAGATGAGATTGCTAACAGAGGGCTCAATGATGTGCTTAATTGCAGGTTCCTCCCGTTAGATGATGAATATGATGAGAAATGAGAGCCATATAGATTCAGAGCGCCATTAACTTGCCTTTGTGGCAAAATTCTACAGGTTTTCCATTATTTTTATCTTCTTTTTGGTGGGTCCTTCTTTTATTGCTATTTATCTCTATAAATGTGACCGTCATCCATCCTCCATGGTCTACCTAGGCTTTGTCATTTTTCCATACCCACTTTATCCCCCTCCCAGCTATGCATTTCTGTAGGTCACTGATTGCCTACATGTTATCATCAGAACACACCATGGCTACTGGTGTCATTAAGCTTTGAACTGTTGCTATGTGAACAGGGTCAGTCATGACACAGAGTAAGAGCTGAAAGGGGTCATGACCTGGGAAATCAGTATTCCCTTTGATCTTTTGACATATATGATGTCATTGTGGTCTAAAAAAACAGCCTGTATTTTTCAAAACTCAAAACTCTTAAAACAGCAGCCGGGTAAAACACCAGGTTTTGGAATGTTCTACTCTATGATGTAATAACTCTACGATAAGCCCCGCCACAGAAAAACAGCTTCGACATCACTGTCTGTTAAGCCCCGCCCACTGATTCATGCATGCCTGTGATAGGTCTTTACATAACCTCAAAAACAGGACAAAAAATTCGACGATTAATCCTAAATGATGATTTCGATGTAAAAATCTTAACACTGTAGGGGGAGGATCTTAACAAGGGGGCGGGGATTATAATTAAAGAAAAAAGATAGATCGACAGACAGACAGACAGCTAGACACAAACAAACAGTTAGACAGAGACAGACAGATGCTGTAGACAGACATACAGTAGACAGACTGTAGATAGATAGATAGATAGATAGATAGATAGATAGATAGATAGATAGACCGACCGACCGACAGACAGACAGACAGATAGATAGATGAACAGACAGATGGATAGGCAGATGGATAGGCATACAGACAAATGGATAGACAGAGAGATAAACAAACACATATTATATAACACAGACAGGCAGAAAGACAGACAGATAGATAAACAGACTGACAGACAGGCCAACAGACAGAGGGAAAGACAGATGTAACTCTATATTATTTGAATGAATGTTTACAGCAGTTTTTTTTTATCATTTTAAATAATATTCTGCTGAGTAAATTAAACAAATATTTCTGTTGTTTTGACAGAAATTAAAGGTAGTCAGCAGAGACGTCTGTGAAAAGAACATGAGAAGAGCCAGATTCTGCTAATAAAATGCTGCTGCTGAAGGTGGAACCTGGAGCTTACAACATCACAACAACAACCACAAACAGACATAAAACACAGATCCTAACCTGTAAATTCAGTCTCTAATTAATGTTAACATAATTAAATTCCCCTTTAGATGTTTCTCCTCGTAGTAACTAGCGCTGGCACATTGTCCTTAGGGTAAGCGAGCATTTAGCATAAATAAATAACTGAAACAATCAACTTTTTTTGAACAATAACAAAGCAGAACCCGGTCCTAAGAGTGAACAGACAGTCCAAATGGAGGAATAAATAAAGTACTTCTAAGAATAAATAACAGAATAACGGGGCAGATCTCACCATCCCGACCTTTAGAGTCAAAATCAAATCACCCCAAACCAAACATTCTCTGGTATAGAGAGAGAGGGAGAGAGAGGGGGGGGGGATAGATGGATACCCAGACATATTGATAACTTCATTATTCTGCATGTGTTTAAGAACATTGCGTTTTAAAACAATAAATTCTTTTAGATGAGTCACATCATCCAACCGTGCTGGGGTATTGACTCACCTGCCACAGAGTTAGGGCGGGGCATGAGGTACAGGGGGGTGGGGTGAGAGGAGTGGCAGGTAAAGCTGGGCTCAGGAATCTTGTTGAGGCTGTGGGTGGAGGCGGCCATGTTTTCGTCCAGGCGGTAAAGGCCGGAGTCGAGCGTGGCGCGCTGTGAGTGCCAAAGTTTGAGGCTGCTGGCACGAGTGGCGTCTCCATGCTTGGCACTGCGGTCCGTCGGCTCCGAGTAACTCGTCAGGGTGGCTGAGTACAAACCGAGAGAAAAAACAACAGCGGGATCAATAATAAAGGATAAAAAAACTGTCGTAATACATCAAAAATACATCAAACAACATTTCCATGTTCCGATAATTCCTTAATATTTACAACTTTAAAACATATTTATGTTAAGATTCTTTCAAATTTTGGAAATGAAGGGTTGTGATTATTATTATTAAGTTTAGTGCTTAAGATGTTGAATTATTGATCGAAGGATGTGAGTTTAAGTCCCAGGACCACCAAGCTGCCACTGCTGTGCAGTTGTATATTCGCCACTGATTGGACGCATTTCTGCATTTCTGTTTTGTGTGTGTGTTTCATTCTTTCTACGTTTGATCTCTATTTTCAAGTGATTTTTTCATCGTAGATAGATAGATGGATAGATGGATAGATAGATAGATAGATAGATGGATGGATGGATGGATGGATGGATGGATAGATAGATGGATAGATAGATAGACCAAAGTATAGACAAACAGATTATACAAACAGGAGAAGAGGGAGAGAGAAAAAGAAAGGGAGAGAGAGGAGAAAGCGAGAGAGGGACAGATAGAAAGGTAGTCAGATAGACAGACAGATCGATAGATAGACAGACAGACAGATGTGTGTTTAAGATGTTAAAGTTAATTCATTGTACTATTTAATTTTAGTAAAAATGACGTAAAAACTCAAAGAAAACCTACTATACACACGCCATATGGGGCACCATATACACACTCATACACACAGATACACAAGCTGGACAGAAATAAAGGCTATGTTTCTCAGTCTCACACACACACACACACACACACGTTATGAATAGGTTCTAAAGTTTAGCAGAAAGCATGGGATTGATGTCTTTTTAGTAACTGACCGATGATGCCGCTGTCTCTGCTCTCCAGTGTGGACGTGGGACTGCTGAGCGTCTGTCCTGGAGCTCCAGCCGGGAGAGTGGAACAGGGACTGCAGGCAGGAGGAGAGGCTGTACTGCTGGTCAGAGTGGAGCACGGACTCATCCTGCCACTCACCCCCACACCCTGAACACACACACACACACACACACACACACAGCTCAGGAGTCTGCAGTTCAGCTTAGATCCTCAGGTCTCATTTATAGGATTTATTGTATAATAAAGTGACATCTTTCATTTCGGAGTCTCATTACACACACAGCAATTTAGCATCGCCTTTAATTTCATTATTTTATTTTTAATCTGGCTTCAAACCTATGGACAGGGACACTAAGACAATACAACTAATTTATAATAAAAAGACAACTTGTGCCTCACTTCTGGTGTTGAGGTGAAACCATTTCAACCAGTAGGGGGGGAAACTGAGGCCTTTTTTGTGTTGCGAGTTTAATAGGCAGTTTTATGGTGGTGTCTCTTTGTTTAATTGGAAATAAATATATTAGTGTTTATTGCGGTTATATTTAAAGATAATCTGGAATTGGATGTTCTGGATTAATGCCCCTGCAGCTGGTACGGTCTGGTACGGAATGAGCAGGTTATATAAGCCAGTCTATAACTTTGCGTATGCACTTTCCGATGCACTGTACACCCTTAGAGTATAATTACGGGGAGTATGAATAAAATTCGGAAGCACTACATCCGCCACTGTGATATTAACACGTAACATATGACGTCACAGCAGCGAGAATGCAAAAAAAGAGATAAAGAGAAAGCAAGTGAGAGAAAGAGGTAGAGAGACAGAGGTAGATCGATCTATCCAGTGGTGTGCAGTCAACGTAAACTATATTAGTTGTGGCGGATTGTTAATTAGTTAAAGCCTGTTTCTTTAACCCTCAATGGCTGAATGGAGGAGGGAAATTTTGACTTAAAAATATGTTTCCAAGGCGGAATTTTCCGAAAAAAATAAAACATTGTGAGAAAAGTTGTGGCGTGATAGTGGTGGTATTAAGAGGTGTATCAGTCAGGGAGGGAGAGAGAGATACAGAGAGAGAGAGAGCGATAGAGAGAGACAGAGACACAGGGAGTGAGCGAGTGTGATTTCTGGCTGTGACTTTGTATAGCCCGTTCATTCTAAACGGTTGTCAAACACTCTAACGGGTTTCGCTCTGTTCCTCCATCTTGGCTTTTTATTTTCCTCTTCAGCCTTTACATCCCCGGAGTCACTCAGTGTAACAGAATTAATGATTTATACAGCACCTTTCAATTCCAATAAAATCACCAGCCGCCTTCCATAGAGGACAAACAAAAGCAGTCAATAGACAACAGCGTGAAACACACACACACACACACACACACACACACAGTTAAGTTAAAATCTCGTCACAACCATTTAAAGGCAATTTTCTGAGCATGATTTGTTCAGATATTTCGCCCGGTCCTTATTAAATCCCTCAAACAACGTCTAGAAAATCATCTAACGACGTGTCACGCTGGAATTCTCAGTATGGGTTGAAAACATTCTGAAAACATTAATTACTAGTTTTATCTCGTTAAAATCTCTTTGACTTAATAACAACTCTGTAAGAAACATTGATTTTCTACGGACTGCAATTATTGAAATTGCCGCTTTGACGTGCGGCCCACCAGCGATGATTTTATTAATGTTTTCATGTTATTATTTCAACACTGCAGGATGAAGACGCAGCGCTGAATCAGGTGCTTTTCTACCAACATTTAACAAACCAACAGAAGCCAATGAGTTCATTTATTTATTGAATTATTCCTGCTTCCTGCTACCTGTTTATCACTCGAATAAGGATGGGTTCTCTGTGGAGTCTGGTTCCTCTCAAAGTTTCTTCCTATTCCGTCTCAGGGAGATTTTTTTCTTATAATTTTCTACAGTAATTTAAAAAAGTTATTACACTTTAAATAGAGTCATCTGTAACCTGTAATCTATCACATTTCCAAAGTACCCCTCCCAACACTGGCCGAGATCCTTAGGTTCCTTTGTACTGCCTGGTTACTTGGCTCAGGTGTGTAGCTGGAAGAGACCATCTCAGATAAAGGGTGGAGCTGGGAATTGAAGATAAGTATTAGTATCTTCTAGTTTCTGATGTATCAGCAGTGGGTAAGGGAAGGATAGCTGGAGGAAATAAGGACGAAGGTCCTACTTTCTACTTATCTGGCAACCTGGAAGGTTTATGAATTTGTGCCATGAAGGAGGTATGCAAGTCACCTGATATTGAAGACGTGGAATATTCCACAGACACAAAGAAAGTCTAAACTGGACCTGATTATTGATCCTTTAATGAAAACAGTAAGAACTTTGAGGACCACTAAAAATTATTATTATTAATATTAATATTTTCCAGAGTCTCTGGAAGTGAACATAAAGTGCGTCCCACCTGTGTGTCCTCGGCCTCCTCCATGCTGTAGTGCAGCTCCGGAGGGCCCTCGCTCATTTTGTCTCCGAGCAGGAAGCCAAGGCGAGTCATCAACGTGTTGGCGGCCTCGTCCACTGGAGGAGGGGGGCCGAGCTCCACACCTACTTGCCCTGATGGAGCAAAACAATAATGAACAATAATAATAATAATAATAAGTTTAGGAAATAAATAATAAATATTACAAAAAGTGGTTTATATATCTGTGTCTTATATAAGCAGGTAGATTTACTCGATACAGTGTGTGCTTGAGGGTGGTGATGTTAAACACATACACACACACACACACACACACACACACACAGTACAGTATAGATATAGAGATACAGTAAAGAGCTAAAAAACCAAAAACAAGACAGAGACACAAAGAGGAAGTGGGGTATAAACACCTGACAGGACACCCTCCCCCCTGAGACGTCCAATCCAAATCAACTGTGTGTGTCAATCAGACGCTGGGCACAAGCACATGCTCAGGGGTAAGCGGGTGTGTATGACTGCTCAGGTAAATAAATAAGATAGATTGTTCTGGATTAGGGTGGAATAAACAGTAGGTTAACGGGAAATAGTAACTCAGTGGTTAAAATGCTGGACTGTTGTCACTGCTGGGCCCCTGAGCAAGGCCCTTATCTGCTCAGTCGGATAAAAATGAGATAAAGTCGCTCAGGATAAGGGCGTCTAACAAAATAGCAGAAATGTAAATGTGATGTTAACCTGTTAGTAACACACAACTGTAAATAGCTGATGGTGATGACAAAATTACTGCTAGCTAAAAAACTGCTAAAGAAAACAATAAATGTAGCATAAATCAGTGAATTCGGCTTAGATGTGTGTTTATTATCCCTAATTAAGTCATCAAGATAATCTTTTAAATCATCCATAATTTGAATTTATATCAATCAGATTTAGAGATAAGGACTGTAATACTAATATTGTCCACTAGGACACAAAACAACAAATGGAATGAATTACATCGCAACAGTCCAATCGTGTGAGGCCAAAAATATAAAAACAATATCGATTCGCTAACAACAAAAATGAGAAGTTTCCACTATATTTAACACATTGTTAACATGACAAGTAGCTTATTTCTCTGGGAGGGTTGAATCCCAGCGCCCCCTATTGACCGTCCACCACTGGCAGCAAAAAGTAAACTAAAACTAAAACCAAAAATGAAACATTGCTTATGATTTTCAGGATTTTTTTTTTTTTTTTACCTTTCTTTCAAAGCAAAATGAATAACTGAGTGTTTACGACTCATTCATTTCATCATTTTCTTCTCGCACAGGTGCGTCATAGGAACACTTTTATTATGCACCACTGACAAAAACCTGTATCTACTGCTGGTTGAACATCCTGCTTGTTCTCTTCTGTTCTCCTCTGATTAAAGACGCTGCAGGTTTAAAATGAAGGATGTGCTCCAGTGCTTGGTTCTGTCTGTAAATCTATTTGGCTGACTCTGCATCAGGACTGTGTTTTATTATAGATCACCCTACAGATCCATGAAACCCTGGGACTTTATTATCTAACTGTGCGCCTACACTCTAACACACTCCGGTAAGGAACCGAACGGCTGAACGGCCCTCGCATCAGGATCGCAATGCTGCGGGGTGATCGAGTGCAAACGGAGATACTGACATCATACAAACACTGTTGGGTAGCCACACCCACTGCATTCCTAATGTGTTGGGTTGTTAGTCAGGGGCGAAAAAAACGTCTGTGTGTGTTTAAATTCCATAAACCTAAAAGAGTTACCCCAGCAATAGGTCCTGATTAAGAGATGCCTCTAGAAACTATTGAAAAAATATGAGGTTGATAAAGGTGTCTAAGGGGCGTCTACCAAATATCAGAAATGTACCACCAAGCTACCGCTGCTAGGTGACCTGCATTCTGTAATTGAGCAGTTGAGGGATAAGGACCTTGCTTAGGGGCCCAGCAGTGCTAGTGCTGGGAATTGAACCCGCAATCTGTCATTCAGCAGTCCCAAACCTTAACCACTGAGCTACCACTTGTAATTGATAAGAGGAACTGACTGGTTTCCTGGACATTAAGTTTATGCTAGAAAAAAAAAATAAGAGGTATGTGAAAGTTTGCTGTGGTGTAAACAGAAAACTTGTACAAGCAAATAGTATTATTAGTATTATTATTATTAATATTATTATTATTATTATTATATAAAATCCCAGCTTCGATCGGGTAAAAATAACACCTCTGAGTCAGACTGCATCCCATTCCCGTGATCACTGACTATTATTATTCCTCCTTTATCACCCACCTCGGCATCCTGCTATGTGTAGCTACAGGGATACGTATAGAAGCCATCTCGCTGGTTTCTTACCCATGCTTCTGCCCCTGAAAGACAGGGCTCTTACCCGGAGGAACCTCTTACTAGCCTAATTTCTACCAGCAGACAGCGATCTGGGCATCAGATGCCACGCCCACCAACTGGTGACCAAACAACTGATGTATGCGGACAACAAAGAAGGAAACAAATCAGAATTGGGCATCTGATTGGGTGGATTGGTGTGTGTCACATTTTTTAAGTACTGCATGGAAGGACAACAATCAGTTTCTGTAAAGCCTTTACATTTTATCGCCCCTAAACATAACGCTAAACTAAACACACTCTGATTGGCTGTTTTACATGTCAGTCAGTCCGCCTGCTGTCGTCAGTAAATCGGGAGACGGTAACTTAAGGTAAACAACGGAAACTGAAGAAGGTTTCATTTATTTTAATGTCGTTTAAACACTTTAAAGCTTTCAGCAGGATTCCGGCCCGCGTTGATATCTCTACTAAATTTTATAACAAACATTCAAATTGAAAAATTTATTACATTACTTTACCGCTTGTCAGAACACAGTCTACTAAAACTAGTTTAGGAAATACTTGATGAAGCGTTTGGGATGTTTCCCTGTTCCTGAGCTGACACCGTGTTCTTACACTAGGACGACACACGCATTAGAAAGTGGAGATGTGCTGCTTATCGGTTGCAGGTTCTTTTAGGAGCTCGAGACTCGTTGACTTATCGATCCCGATGGTTAATCACATCGTGTCTCTCCCAGAGCTCCTAATTACTACTTGATACTCATGACTGAGAACATTTCATATGTCAAGTGGAACTTTTCTAATCCCTGCTAATGTTAAGGGGTCAGGACACCGGGTCAGAGCCGGAAACGAGCGCAGAAGAGTTTCATAGGAAAGAGAAATTACAAAAGTATCGGAACAAACAGTGAAGAAGTGAAACTGATGTATCAGCCATTTAACCAAGGTCATGTTACTATGATGCAATATTTTAACCTCTCTTTTGAAGGGGTGATGAACTGAAAGATGAGAATTCCCTTTGATCTTTTGCTATTGATAGTTGAGGTCATTGTGATATAAAAACATTCTGTACGTTTTAAGAACTTTGTCGAAATTCAAGGCAATGGCTTAAAATGGCAGGTTTTGGAACGTTCTACTCTGTGATGTAATAATGTGGATAAGCTCCGCCTCCTCAGAAGATGATCCATCACTGTTGTTGATATCGATGTCTGTTGGGCCCCGCCCACCGATCTGCACATGAACGTGATAGGTAAATGACAAGACACAGTCTTTACATAACCTTTCATCGTATCCCAACATTAGAAAACAGTGGAGTGGCTTTATTTTGAAGGAAGTTTCAGACGGCGTCATTTGTTAGCTGCATTAGCAGAGATCGATTCTTTTTGTCACTGTGTTGACTGTAGTCGCACCACACAAGCATAAATAACCGTCTTTATCAACGTTACGTCATCACTATTGCTTTTGTGTGCAAATCTGTTAGGCAATCATAGCAGTAGGCGTTTACTGTCGAGACAACAATCCACCGCGCCTATTCCAACAGAGCGTTCTGAAGAGCAGGTCAAAACCAGGACAGAAAAATAGACGATTACTTCTAAATTATAATGTTTTTTCGGGGGTAAAAATCGTAATAATATTTTGAAGCTCGGAGAACAGAACAAAATAAAAAACCTCTCCTGACCCCTTTAATAAGACATTATTACTATAATTAAATGCACTTTTGTTCGGCTTTAACCTGAATTTGATGCTACTTAATTCTTGAAAGTGCCTAACAGCGAAAGTGTAAAAGAAGAGAAGAAAGATTTTTTTTGTTTAGAGCGAACAATAGCATCAACACAAACTTTCAATAATAAAAAAGGGCAGAGCTGAAGTAACATCTACTAGATGCCCTTTCATTAATAAAAACCAGCTTGGATCAAAAAGAACCCGACTATCCTCTCTCTGTTCTGCTGTAGTACATGCTGTATGTTCTGCAGAGCAGGTTTGAGAAAGGAGAACACATTACACCGTGTACCTCCAACATTTCCACTCAGCACAGCTCTGTTCAGTAAATTTCATAAAAACTTTAAAAATCTACCCTCAGGAAGTGTTTTATTCCGCTCAGGCTCTCAGTGGGTCCGGAGTCGATCCCCGGGAGCACCGGGAGCGGGGTAAAGGTACACCCGGAACATTCATAACGAGGATTTAGAGACTTTACAATTCAGTCTGCACAGTGTAACGGTCCTCTGAATAGAAAGCTTCGTTTAGGCGCCAGGTGAAAGACACAAAAAGATGCACCTGCTAGTAGTTCACTAGTATTTCCTATTTTCCACCACCAGCTTTCTTCAGGTGAATTCAGAAGCCGCTGTGTTTGAACTGCTACCAGAGGTGTGAGGCGGTGCTAGCACGGTGCTGTCTATTCCACTGAAATCCACTACGGCAGTGGTTCGCAAACTCTTTCTGCCAGGCTGGGCTGATAAACGATATTATGTCAAATTCTGATAAACTTCATAGAATTAACGATGACGAGCTCTGGTCCTTCCGGTGGAATGCCGCATTCCATGTTACATATTTTTGGAAAGCTGACATTCTTGCGATTAAATGATGCAAACCATTTTAGGATACAATAAACACACTGGCGACCGTTACAATAAGTGCCTTTAGTCACAATCAGTGCCTTTAGACACGAGGCGAATAATACACAAAACAACTAAAATGGCCGCTGCACTTAATTCGTATGTCCTTCCAAACATGGTGATTAGACGCTTTTTTTTAAATAAAAATCTTTTATATACCGATATGGAAAAATAATTTGATCACGATTGCATTTTTGCCATATCGCCCAAACTTACGACCCCCTTTATCAGAATTAAGAATATTTCATGCCCCCCCCACCAGGCAAACCAGCAAATCGCCTTAAAGTAATAAATTTGATCATTTTTATTTTGCATTTAATTAGTTACATACAATATGTAGCAAGTGGCCATATAAAAAAATCACAAGCTAAAAAAATAGTTTATCAAACACTGTACATGAGCAAATCACTCATATGTGTCAACTCAATGGAACACACTTATACAGTGAATACGGAGAGGAGCATCACACCATGAAGTGACAACAACCGGAGGAAGAGATGAACCTGCGGGCTGAACACTGCCGGGTGGTGCGTCTCTGCTCGGATTTGGCTCTGGCAGGAATTAGAACAATTCCACTTGACATATGAAATGTTCTCAGTCATGAGTATTAAGTAGTAATTAGGAGCTCTGGGGGAGACATGATGTGATTAATGATCGGGAATCAAGTCAATGAGTCTCGAGCTCACAGAACATCTCAGAACCTGCAACCGATAAGCAGCACATCTTCACTTTCTGGTGTGTGTGTGTGTGTGTGTGTGTGTGTGTGTGTGGTGTGTGTGTGTGTGTGTGTGTGTGTGTGTAGTACTAGTGAAATAATTTTGGTAGAATTTGTTCTAATAACACTGCAAAATGGTAAAAAAAAAAAAAAAAAAAAATCCTTTTAGTTAGTGTGCACATATTGTAATTTAGTGTAAACTTGTTTTTTACATTTAGTGGAGATATAAACAGGGGTGGGAATCCCACCGAATCCCACTGATTCCGCCGAATCCCATAAATCCCACTGAATCCCACTGAATCCCCTAAATTCCACGGAATCTCTCTGAATCCTAGTGAATTCTACTAAATCCCATTGTTTTCCTTTAAATCCTATTAAATCCCTTCAAATCCCACTAAATCCCTCTGAATCCTGCTGAATCCCGCTGCATCCCACTGAATCCATCTGAATCCCATTGAATCCCATTGACTCCCTCTGAATCCCACTAAATCCCACTGCATCCCACTCAATACTTCTGAATTCTACTGGATTCAATTGAATCTGGCGGAATTCCATTGAATCCCATTGATTCCTGACGAATCCCACCAAATCCTATTGAAACTCGTCGATAAAGAAATAGACAGATGTGTAGACAGACACACAAATGGGCAGACAGAGATTCAGAAACACACACAGACAGATAGCAAGCTAGACACACAGACAGACAGACAGGTAAGTAGACAGAAAAATCGGTAGACAAACATAAATTCAGATATACAGACAGACAGATAAATAGATAGACAGACAGACTAATTCAGATATACAGACAGGTGGATAAAGAGATAGACAGATGAATAGAAAGACAGACAAAAAAGTAAATAACAAGACAGACAGACACACAAATGGCTGACAGACAGACGTAAATTCAGATACACAGACAGACAGATAGTGAGAAAGACAGACAGGTAGGTAGACATATATATACAGATAGAAAAATGGGCAGAAAACATAAACTCGGATATACAGACAGACAGAGAGACAGGCCAACATGAATTCAGATTTACAGGCAGGCAGACAGACAGATGGACACTGCACTTTTTTCATTACTAATAAAAGAAAATATGTATGAAAATGAATTAATCATCATCATCATCGGTGTAGGAACGGCCTGAGGAGCCTACGCTCTGTTCACAAATACACTCCATAATAGGAGATGAACAAACAAACACACACACACTTACTTCAGCTTACACTTATACACTAAGGCATATGCGCACACACACGGTATATAAATATATATTAGCAGGAGTGTGATATATAATGTTTTTTTTTTTTATCTACATCGATGAGCACACACAGGTGTGAGGATGAGAAGGTGCCAAACACACACGCACACACACACACACACACACACACACACACACAGAATGGATAGCTCTCCTCTCAGCTTGACTTGTGAAGGGAGCTCATGAAATTACTGAACAGCGGTCCATATGGGCCTGTGACTGAAATGACCTGCACTCCCCCTCGCGAGAGAGAAATATGAGGAGGACGCACAAACACACACTTTCTCTCTTTCTCTCGCTCTCTTTTTTCTTTTTCTCTGTCGTCTCTCTCTCTCCTGCTCCCTGCCTCCTGTCATCCTCACATTTCTGCGCCACGAGAGAGGAAGACAGATTGTTGCTATGGCAACAGGCCGTGTGGTAGGAAGAGGGAGGGTGTCGTTTCCTGTGCTGGATTGACTAAGTATGTGGGTGTGTGTGAGTGTCTGTGTGTGTGTGTGTGTGTGAGAGAGAAAGCGAGAGAAAGAGAGAGAGTGGGTGGCTGTGCAATAGAGCATGCCAAACCACAGTGTGAGTGGATATCAGGTGGGACATCAACACAGACACACAGGCATGACATAAAAAGGCAGAGCTTATAAAAAGGGGAGAAAGAAAGAAAGAGAGAGAGAAAGAGAGAGAAGAAGAAAAAGAAAAGGGGGGACAGATAGGTAGACAGATAGACAGACAGATAGGTAGACAAATTCAGACATACAGCCAGCCAGAAGTGTGTGTGTAGTAGAGAGAAACATTTTTTTTGAGCGAGACAGAGAAAGAGAGAGAGAGTTAGATTGTGAGAGAGAGAGACAGAGAAAGAGAGAGAGTTAGATTGTGAGAGAGACAGAGAAAGAGAGAGAGAGTTAGATTGTGAGAGAGACAGATAAAGAGAGAGAGAGTTAGATTGTGAGAGAGACAGAGAAAGAGAGAGAGAGTTAGATTGTGAGAGAGACAGAGAAAGAGAGAGAGAGTCAGATTGTGAGAGAGACAGAGAAAGAGAGAGAGAGTTAGATTGTGAGAGAGACAGAGAAAGAGAGAGAGAGTCAGATTGTGAGAGACACAGAGAAAGAGAGAGAGAGTTAGATTGTGAGAGAGACAGATAAATAGAGAGAGAGTCAGATTGTGAGAGACACAGAGAAATAAAGAAAGTTAGATTGTGTGTGAGAGAGAGAGAGAGAGAGAGAGAGAGAGTTAGATTGTGAGAGAGACAGATAAATAGAGAGAGAGTTAGATTGTGAGAGAAGACAGAGAAATAAAGAAAGTTAGATTGTGTGTGAGAGAGAGAGAGAGAGAGAGAAAGAGAGAGAGATGGTAGGGTGGCTGACTCATGTGTAAGTGAAGCCAGTCATTACTCGTCTGTCTCGCACTGGGAAATAACACTCTATTAACATTACAGACAATTAATCATCAATTATACATCACACGTCTATTTTAAGTGTCTATAATGTGAACAAACGTCATTCAAACGAGTCTTATGAAATGATGAGTCATGACATGGCTGTCTGAACAAAATCTATAACTGCCCTATTACAGCTTTATTACTGCTCTATTGCCATTGCCATATCGCTGCTCTATTACAGCCCTATATTACTGCTCTATTATAGCGCTATATTACTGCTCTATTACAGCCCTATATTACTGCTCTATTACAGCCCTATATTACTGCTCTATTACAGCCCTATATTACTGCTCTATTATAGCCCTATATTACTGCTCTATTACAGCCCTACCACTGCTCTATTACAGCACTATTGCTGCTCTATTACAGCCCTATATTACTGCTCTATTACAGTGTCAGTGCTGTAATAGAGCACTATCGCTGCGTTATTACAGCCCTATATTACTGCTTTATTACAGCACCACCACTGCTCTATTATAGCCCGCTATTATAGCTTCTTTATTACTGCTCTATTACAGCCCCATAATACTGCTCTATTACAGCCCTATAATACTGCTCTATTACAGCCCTATATTACTGCTCTATTACAGCCCTATATTGCTCCTCTATTACAGTCCTATATTACTGCTCTATTACAGCCCTATATTACTGCTCTATTACAGCCCTATATTACTGCTCTATTACAGCCCTATATTACTGCTCTATTATAGCCCTATATTACTGCTCTATTACAGCACTACCACTGCTCTATTACAGCATTATCGCTGCTCTATTACAGCCCTATATTACTACTCTATTTCCATATTACTGCTCTACTAGAGCCCTATATCACTGCTCTATTACAGCCCTATATTACTGCTATATTACAGCAATATCACTGCTCTATTGGAGCCCTATTACTGCTTTATTACAGCTCTATTACGTCCCCTTTACTGCTCAATTACAGCTTTATTACAGCTCTAGTACATCCCTTTTACTGCTCAATTACAGCTTCAGTCACCTGCATTTCCATTTTCTTGAATTGTGAGCTGAATTGTAGTAAAGGTCAGGTGTGTCAGATGGAGAGAGAGAGAGAGAGAGAGAGAGAGAGAGAGAGAGAGATAGTGTATGAGAAAGTGTGTATTTGAGTGATAGAGAAAGTATCTGCAATAAATAACAGTATATTGTGCAGCTCTCTCTCTCTCTCTCTCTCTCTCTCTCTCTCTCTCTCTCTCTCTATCTATCTATCTATCTCTCTTTCTCTCTCTCTCTCTGTGCTGCAGTGTCTCCCGCTGCTAAAAAACTCTGGATGACTTTCAGGCACTTTGCGTCTCTGCACAGAATCCCAGAACAAAAAGAAAAAAAAGTGGAGTGGAGAAGGAGTTGCAGTGAAATGTGTGTGATGTTACGCTAGTTTCATCAGTCATTCAGACAACCAGAGATACACAGAGTAGCATCCATTCATTAATCCACCTAAACATCCATCCAACCATTCATCCATCTACACTAAAATACATCCATCCCTTTGGCTGCCCTATACTAACATTCAGGAATCCATATTAACATCCATAGTTTTATCCATGCTAATATCCAACTATCCACCCATCTACACTAACATCCATCCATCCATTCATCCATCCATACTAACATCCATCATCCACCCATCCACACTAACCTCCATTCATCCACCCATCCAAACCAACAATTATCTATCCATCCATCCATCCATCCATCCATTTATAATGTTATTCTAGTTTCGCCAGTCATTCGGAGAACTGAAGACGTACAGAGCAGCATTTATTTATTAAGCCACCTAGTCTAACATCCATCCATCTATACAAACATCTATCCATCCATACTCCCATCCATACTAACATTCATCAATTTATCCATCCATACTTACATCCCTGCATCTATAGTTCCATCTATACTTACATCCAGATATCCACTCAGCCCTATAATACTGCTCTATTACAGCCCTATATTACTGCTCTTACTATTACAGCCCCTATATTACTGCTCTATTACAGCACTATATTGCTCCTCTATTACAGCCCTATATTACTGCTCTATTACAGCCCTATATTAACTGCCTCTATTACAGCCCTATATTACTGCTCTATTACAGCCCTATATTTACTGCCCTATATTGCTTATTACAGCTTATTATTGCTCTATTACAGTCCCATATTACTGCTCTATTATAGCCCTATATTACTGCTCTACAGCCTTATATTACACAGCCCTATATTACTGCTCTATTATAGCCCTATATTACTGCTCTATTACAGCCCTATATTACTGCTCTATACAGCTCTATTATAGCGCTATATTACTGCTCTATTACAGCCCTATATACTTATACTGCTCTATTACAGCCCTATATTGCTCCTCTATTACAGTCCCATATTACTGCTCTATTATAGCCCTATATTACTGCTCTATTACAGCCCTATATTACTGCTCTATTACAGCCCTATATTGCTTCTCTATTACAGTCCCCATATTACTGCTCTATTATATATAGCCCTATATTACTGCTCTATTACAGCCCTATATTACTGCTCTATTATAGCCCTATATTACTATATTACTGCTCTATTACAGCCCTATATTACTGCTCTATTATAACCCTATATTACTGCTATATTATAGCCCTATATTACTGCTCTATTACAGCCCTATATTGCTCCTCTATTACAGTCCCATATTACTACTTACTGCTCTATTATAGCCCTATATTACTGCTCTATTACAGCCCTATATTACTGCTCTATTATAACCCTATATTACTGCTATATTATAGCCCTATATTACTGCTCTATTACAGCCCTATATTGCTCCTCTATTACAGTCCCCATATTACTGCTCTATTATAGCCCTATATTACTGCTCTATTACAGCCCTATATTACTGCTCTATTATAGCCCTATATTACTGCTCTATATACAGCCCTATATTACTGCTCTATTATAGCGCTATATTACTGCTCTCTATTACAATTACAGCCCTATATTACTGCTCTATTATAACCCTATATTACTGCTCTATTATAGCCCTATATTACTGCTCTATTACAGCCCTATATTACTGCTATTTACAGCCCTATATTACGCTGCTCTATTATAAACCCTATATTACTGCTCTATTACAGCCCTATATTTTACTGCTCTATTATAGCGCTATATTACTGTATTACTGCTCTATTACAGCCCTATATTACTGCTCTATTATAACCCTATATTACTGCTCTATTATTTACAGCCCTATATTATTGCTCTATTACAGCCCTCTATTTCTATGTTTCTAGTTTCGCCAGTCATTCGGAGAACTGAAGACGTACAGAGCAGCATTTATTTATTAAGCCACCTAGTCTAACATCCACCCATCTACACTAACATCCATCCATCCATTCATCCATCCATACTAACATTCATCAATTTATCCATCCATACTTACATCCCTGCATCTATAGTTCCATCTATACTTACATCCAGATATCCACCTATCCACATTAACATCCATCCATTCATCCGTCCACCCATCTATTCCATCCATCCATCCATCAATTTTTTTCAATACAACAGTTTATTCCACCTATCCATCCTTCCACCTACATATTTTTTAGCAGTAGCATGCTTGTCAACACAAACACGTGACTGGCTCCGGAATCCTGGAATGCCAGCAGACGGCAAAACAGGTTTGGGGCTCTTACCAGGTGAGTGTGTGTCCAGGATGAGATTCTGTGCTGCGGAAGCGGTGTGTGTAGGGGAGCCAGGGTCAAACTCGGGTATGCGAGGGCTCTCCACAAACTTAAGCTTCCGTAAAGGGGCTGAAAGGATGCATGCACACAACACACACAACACACACACACACACACAAAGAGACACAAACACACAAAAGGGTCAGAGGGGAGGAGACAAAGGTCAGAACAAAAAACAAAAGACAGATCAGACTCTCTGTGTGTCCGTGTGTATGAAAGAGAGCGAAAGACAGGACAACACGCTGACATACGAATTACAAACTTATGTTAGCATATCCACACATACTACCACAAATCCATTCATAAATGTACCCATTAAAACAATCCATACAATCCATCATTCATTATTCTATCATTCATTATTCCATCCATCCATTATTCCATCCATCCTTATTCCATCCATCCATTATTATTCCGTCCTCACACCCATCCGTACACCCATCCATCCAAATATTTACCCATTAAAACAATCCATACAATCTATCATTCATTATTCTATCATTCATTATTCTATCATTCATTATTCTATCATTCATTATTCCATCCATCCTTATTCCATCCATCCATTATTCTATCCTCACACCCATCCGTACACCCATTCATCCAAATATTTACCCATTAACCAATCCATACAGTCTATCATTCAATTATTCTATCATTCATTATTCTATCATTCATTATTCCATCCATCCATTATTCCATCCTCACCCATTCATCCAAATATTTACCCATTAAAACAATCCATACAATCCATCATTCATTATTCTATCATTCATTATTCCATCCATCCATTATTCCATCCTCACACCCATCCGTACACCCCATTCATCCAAATATTTACCCATTAAAACAATCCATACAGTCTATCATTCATTATTCCATCCATCCTTATTCCATCCATCCATTATTCTATCATTCATTATTCCATCCATCCTTATTCCATCCATTCCATCCATTATTCTATCATTCATTATTCCATCCATCCATCCATATTCTATCATCCTTATCCATCCATCCATCATCTTCTATCCCATCACACCCCCATCCATACACCCATTCATCCAAATATTTACCCATTAAAACAATCCATACATTCTATCATTCATTATTCTATCCATCCTTATTCCATCCATCTATTATTCCATCCTCACACCCATCCGTACCACCCATTCATCCAAATATTTACCCATTAAAACAATCCATACAGTCTATCATTCATTATTCTATCCATCTTTATTCCATCCATCCATTATTCTATCCTCACACCCATCCCATCCGTACACCCATTCATCCAAATATTTACCCATTAAAACAATCCATACATTCTATCATTCATTATTCTATCCATCCTTATTATTCCATCCATCTATTATTCCATCCTCACACCCATCCGTACACCCATTCATCCAAATATTTACCCATTAAAACAATCCATACAGTCTATCATTCATTATTCTATTCTATCCATCTTTATTCCATCCATCCATTATTCTATCATTCATTATTCCATCCATCCTTATTCCATCCATCCATTATTCTATCATTCATTATTCCATCCTATTCCATTATTCCATCCATCCATTCCATATTCTATCCTCACACACCCATCCATACACCCATTCATCCAAATATTTACCCATTAAAACAATCCATACAGTCTATCATTCATTATTCTATCCATCTTTATTCCATCCATCCATTATTCTAATCCTCACACCCATCCGTACACCCATTCATCCAAATATTTACCCATTAAAACAATCCATACATTCTATCATTCATTATTCTATCATTCATTATTGCATCCATCCATTATTCTATCCTCACACCCATCCGTACACCCATTCATCCAAATATTTACCCATTAAAACAATCCATACATTCTATCATTCATTATTCTAATCCATCCTTATTCCATCCATCTATCCATTCCATCCCATCCTCATTCACCCATCCGTACAGACACCCATTCATCCAAATACTTTACCCATTAAAACAATCCATACATTCTATCATTCATTATTCTATCATTCATTATTCCCATCCATTATCATCCGCATCCATCCATTATTCTATCCTCACACCCATCCGTACACCCATTCATCCAAATATTTTACCCATTAAAACAATCCATACATTCTATCATTCATTATTCTATCCATCCTTATTCCATCCATCCATTATTCTATCATCATTCATTATTCCATCCATCCTTATTCCATCCATCCATTATTCCTATCCTATTCTAATCCTCACACCCATCCATACACCCATTCATCCAAATATTTACCCATTAAAAACAATCCATACATTCTATCATTCATTATTCTATCCATCCTTATTCCATCCATCTATTATTCCATCCTCACACCCATCCGTACACCCATTCATCCAAATATTTACCCATTAAAACAATCCATACAATCTATCATTCATTATTCTATCATTCATTATTCCATCCATCCTTATTCCATCCATCCATTATTCTATCCTCACACCCATCCGTACACCCATTCATCCAAATATTTACCCATTAAAACAATCCATACAGTCTTATCATTTCATTATTCTATCATTCTATTATTCTATCATTTTCATTATTCTTCAGTCAATCATTCATTAATTCTATCCATCCTTATTCCATCCATCCATTATTCTATCATTCATTATTCCATCCATCCTTATTCCATCCATCCTTATTCCATCCATCCATTATTCTATCCTCACACCCATCCGCACACCCATTTATCCAAATATTTACCCATTAAAACAATCCATACAATCTATCATTCATTATTCTATCATTCATTATTCCATCCATCCTTATTCCATCCATCCATTATTCTATCCTCACACCCATCCGAACACCCATTCATCCATTAAAACAATCCATACATTCTATCATTAATCATTCCATCCATCCACTCACTGAAACAATCTATCCATTTTACCATTTATTATTCTTTTCCAAGTATTGTTTAATTTATAAATCCATCTATTCATCCATCCATCCATAAATTTCCTTATTAAAAAAATTCCATCCATTTTACCATTTATTATTTCATCTATTCATTATTTCACCAATCAGCTATCCATCCACTCACCCTTTTATTAATTTAAAACAATCCATACATTCTTTCATTAATCATTTCATCCATTTCATTATCTCATCCATCTGTCTATCGCTCCCTCCATCCTGCACCCATTCATCCATCTACCCAGTATAACAATTCATCTATTCCACCATTCATTATTCTATCCATTTATTCATTATTAAATATTTACTTATTAAACAAAAAATCCATTCAATATTCCATCCATCCAGCCACCCATCCATAAATGTACCAATTAAAACAATCAATCCATTAGTTATTCCGTCCAGCCACCCATCCATCTATTTACTCATTAAAACAATTTATTTACTCTACTTTTTATTTTTCCATCCAATCATTATTCCATCCATCCATTCAATCAAAAGTTTAATTACTAAGCAAAAACTCCTTCCAATATTTCATCCATCTATTCATGAACATACTCATTAAAAGCATCTATCTATCCTACATTTCATCATCCTTCTGTTTATTATTCTATCCATTCACCTTATCTATTCTTCCACTATTCATTATTCTGTCCATCTATCAGTTCCTTATGCAACAATTTAATCTACATAGCCATTCATTCTATTATTCATTATTCCATTTATTCATCTTTCTGTCCATCGATTCATTCATAAATGTGTCCAATAAAACTACCCTTTCACCCTAGTATACATTATTTGAACAATTCTAATGATCCATCTATCTAATAGCCCATGCGAAAAAATTATCCAAGAAATCTATCCATCCATCCATCCATCCATCCATCCATCCATCCATGAAACACATGACTCTCTATCCTACCCACTACAGCTACCATTCATTGCTGCATTATCATTCATCTTTCTATCCATCGATTAGCATCCATTCATCCATCATCCGTCCCTCTGTCCACCCATCCAACCAATCATTCATTCATCTATTTAGTAACATCAGAAATGATTGGAAAAGCCATCATATACGTCAGATCCAGTAAAGACCTAATAAAATGGTTAAACTTACAAATGAAAGTTAACCTTCTACCTTAAAAAATGTGATTCAAGTTGTGTTCAATACTCAGAACCGGTCATAAGAATTACTGTAACAAAAAAACAGATATAAGTTGTGTCCACCATGTGTGCAGTTACAGTATAACTGACACCCGGTGGGTGTCCACACCGGTCATTATTCTGCAGTAATTTGATGTCAATGTCAACTAGTATAAGTTTAGTTGGTGACATGTTCGCGTAGGGAGGCACTGCAAGCGCTTGCATTCTTTCTTGCTGATGCAATAAACGATCAACAACTATACACAAATATAAACTTTATGTCCACAAGTTTGTGGTTCTTTCTCAAACCTGTGGCCATAAAGTTGTGTGCTGTGAGATTACAAACCGTTCCAGCATGTCCATGTTCCTGTGCTCCGTGATGACACACTGTGTTATGGATCGAGTGAAAAAAACGAGTGCGCTGAAGACGTGATTCGGACTTAACCCTACACCGAACCGCCAGACATTCTCTTTGTTACTTATCACAACCACAATCCGAATTCCAGTGGAGACTGCAGTGAGCGTGGACTAACTCTGGTAGACACAAATGGCTTTGATGGTAAGGGGTTCACATACACTACTTTTGGTGGTATAGTGTATTATAATATTAGATACAGCCGTGCGTTGTGAATCTTTTCTGGTGATGTTGTATTCAGACCGTAAAGCCTCATAATTTATGGAAGCACTTTAAGGAATCTTGTTTAACTTGTTGACTATATCATGATTTTATCCATCCATCCATCCATTCAATCCATTCATCCATATATCCATCTCTCCATTCATCCATCTACTTTTTCAAAACAATCCATACATTTTACCATTAATTTTTCCTTTATTTATGTTATCCATTCGTCTCCATCCATCCATCCATCCATCCATCCATCCATCCATCCATCCATCCATCCATCCATTTATTAAAACAATCCATCCATTCTATCATTAATATTTCTTTGTAATCATTATTTTATCCATCCATTAACTTTTGTCACTTGGTGACATTATCATGATGGTGGTTGTTATAAGACAATAGTTAATTGTGTGTGTAACGGATGTATTTACTTTTATGCCATATGATAGTCGCTCTCATCCAGAGTCACTTACATTTTCATCTCCTTTATACAACTGAGCAATTGAGGGTTAAGGGCCTTTCTCAGGGGCCCAGCAGTGGTAACTTAGTGGTTCTGGGAATCAAACTCACAATCTATCAGTTAGTAGAGCAACACCTTAACCACTGCGCTACCATTTCCCAATGGGGCATTTATGTAATGCTTAAGTGGAATTAAAGGGGTCCTTCATTACAGCCCTTCTACCATCCCGGACTGTCGAATTCGTGCTGTTTATTCAAATTTTGACATGTTGCAAATTCTGCTTTATGCTACCGTCACATCATCAGCTGCACAGATTCGGTGGCGACTGGTACCGGGTTCCTATTGGTCTTTGGTTCCACTGTTTTTTTGCACACCATTTTGTAAGGAATTCGAATCATTGTAAGAAGCATTTTTGGAGAACAAACAAACCAAACAAAGACTGAAGTGAACATAAGTCGGTGGACCCCAAATACCAACGTTCACCTTTGGCAAGAGATTTTCTTAGCTGTTTGGTAGCAGGAGTCCGTTTATTTAATATTTCACTTCATTTATGTCTAACCGAGTGTTTTTATACACGAAAATATGCTTATAGAGTTGGAAATTGTTAAGATTTTTGAATGGCTTTTTACATTATTTCTTATGGGAAAATTCGTATCGCAGAGTTTTGCTTTAAAAAACCACACGGAGGTTTCGCTCTATTTGCTTTTCACACCATTGTGGGTAAACTCTCGAAAGGCAGATTATGGTAATACCAGGCAACGTAATCGAATCAATTCAATCAGCACTTCTAACTTTATCTCAGAGGTAAAAAAAAAAAGGAAGAAAATTTTCATTGCAGTGACATCGGACAAGTTTTCCCCACAGTTCCCACCCACATCTTAATACCGCACCGAGCAACCTGATCCTCAGTCAGCTTTAGATTAGCTTACATTAAAAATATACATATTCTCCTCGCCTTTTTTAAAAGCAATTGACGCTCTATATAAAACTCAGGGTTTCTGAACGCACTGTTCCCTCCGCAGCTCATGCACTCATCACATCCTTGGAGTTGTTCAGTGGCCCCCAGGAACATCCTTACATAATCAGTATTTAGCAGCTCAAGCTAAATAGTTATATCTTTTATGACAAGTTTATGAACCCCTTTACATTTAATGATATTTCCGCTCTTGGTATTTACTGTAATTCGTGTTTCCAGTATTGCTGCACTGCGACCCAAATTGGTGGGCTCTTCCTCACCTGCAGGGTCCAGTATGTCTGGATCATTACTATTAGCTGCTGAAAGAGAATCAGCGACACTCGCTCATTTTTTGTGGGGGACGAATTACAAATTTGTCCATTTTTGGTCCACCAAAGGAACATGGATAAAATTAGCTAACGCAGTATGATCGTTTTTCTTAATGCTTCTCACTGCGCAACACTTTTCAAAATATGACAGGACACCCCACAGAGTTTGCTGAGGCCCCCCTGTGGCCGGGACAAATGTTGGGAACCACTGATCTAGGTTATTATCTAGGATCTCTGGCTTCCACCCACCCCACATACCAGTAGGTGGACTGGCTGTGCGACTGGTTGTGAATGACTGCATGATTGTGGGTGTGGATGACGCTCTAGAATGCACCAAGGTCCTTTGTGTAATCAGGTGTGATTTTAATGCTAGTTCCATCTATTGTGTTTGCAGAAATCTATTTGCATCAAAGAAGAGTTGCAAATAGATGGTTAAACATGCTGTATTATCAGAAAGTCCAAGTCACACAGTGGTCTAGAGTGTCTTTGTATGTTGTAGTATCACAGGGGACAATGCCCCTGTGCACAAAGCCCATGAGCTCCATTAAGACATGCATGTGCTTTGGTTAAAGTGGAAAAACTCAAATGTCCTGCACTCTGGCCCAACCTCACAGACCGCCTCATCCAACATTACTATCTTATCTCACAAACATTATTCTGACTGAATGTTCGAATCCCCACAATCTAATGAAAAACCTGCACAGACTTGTGGAGATTATTCTAGGAGAAAGACTGAGACCACATCTGAATTAGGATGTTCATAAAATACTAATGGATGTAACGGTCATACTTTTGGACGGATAAAGCATTTACGTTTGATTGCCTAGGTGCGAAGATGCCGTGTTATGTGTTTTCTTAAGCAAATTGCTAGCTGGTTATGTAATTTACTTTTTTACACCTCTCACTAGCAGTAGTAAGCGGTTTTACAACAAACTATTTGTTTTAAAGTTTTACCAAACGAAATTACTGGCTGACTCATTTCTGCACCGCATACCATCACACACGCACTCAAGGGCGGTGGAGGTAAAGGTAGAGAGGAACTGTAGGTATATTTGTGTTTGTAAGGTTTATTGCACGATATTAAAATGACTACTTTGCATAAAACTAGGCTCCAGCGAGAATAGTGGCTTTACTTTATGCAGAAAAACCCGCAGTGAAGCTGCTTTGTCACAATGTACAAAAAAAAAAAAAAATGCAATTAAAAATGTTTTTTCTAACGCCAGAAACAGCACAAAAGGTCACTCATTTTTAGTCGGCACACGCTCGGTAATTGCCGATGCAGAATGTAGACCTTAAAGCTGCGGTCACACAGTGATGGAGGACACTTGGCTTATCTGCTCAGGAAAATTCAGCAGTTTGAGCAGGTCGTTAGTCTTTCAGGACTTCCTTATTTTCCGATAAGCCTGTATCCTGGTACAATGAAAACACTGTTCTTTCTTCACCTTCTTCTTTGGCAGCATCTAGGACAGATGTTTCGGATCTCAGACAGTGGTCACAGGTTGTCCATAGATCAGACAAGCTGCTGTCCAGAAAGCTGACTTCATCTCAGCTTTGGCGTCCATGGATTGCTCCCTTCAGGGAACTCTGCAACAGCTGCTCTTCTGTTTTTTTTTTTGCCAAGACTAACATCCTTGTGTCTAACTCAAGAATGGATCGATTAAATACTACAATGTTAATGTAATTTTCCACAATAAGCCTTATGGTATTATGGCCACGACATCAACGGTCCACCAGATAATCGTTTCAGTCAGACTGAAATCCTTTATTGTATCTCGCTAGTCGATGGTAATCAACTCATTCTCCGTAGAGACGTCGACCTTTAATCAGCCACAGCTTTCACCTCTCGTGTCCTTTCATTATTTTCCTCTTTGAGCCCCGACCTCTTCTGACCTAGCAAGCTATCAGGCAACCTTTCCTATCGGATACAATCTACGTTAAAGGAATCAACATGCCCATTCCAACGCCTGATCACACAAAGCCCGTCTTATTAGGTCTCTCGCCTTAAATATTCCGACGCACACATCCACTCCTCCACGGCTGTGTTTTTTTTCCCCTGACATATCAGTGCTGCCCACTTTAGACTTAAGAAGCTACGCGATCTGAGTGCGAGATCATTAATCAAAAGTCTCATCTGGCTTGAATTGATACTCTATACCTGATTCTGGAGTACCAGAGCAGATACACCCAATCCATTTTTTACACGCATTAATGAAATATTTAAAAGGATACTGTCTGTCCGGTTCCCCGCACTGTAAGAGAATCGAGGGCATTTGTAACTCTATTTTACATTGTCAATAAGGTTCATTTGAGTCCTAAAGTGTTCTGATTTTGTAAAATATTTTTTTTTCTCCTTGGATTTTTTATTACCAATAAGGAAATCCGTGCCCCTAATGATCCAGGAGGCAAAAGCTTTGATTTAGACCCAACCATACTGAGCTTCAGAGGCTGCACTGGCCAGCAAATCTTTACAGGTGTGTGGTCATTAGGGTATAATGAGACCGTCTCAGCTTATTAAGCTGCAGCTTTAGTGCAAAGGTCAACTACACTGTGCATTTCTGATGAGAGTGGCAGGGGTGCCTTATTGAAACACATCAAAAATTTATAGTCCAAGAGCAGTCAAGAGCGAGCAAGTGTGTTGAATATGCCAAACATTTACATTTTTGCTATTTAAGGGTTCCAGAGTGGAACAGGATAGTTGTGGGTTATTAGCCTTGCTCGGGGGACCAACAGTGGCAGCTGGGTGGTGCCAGGAGTTAAACCCCATGATCTTCCAGATGCCAGTCCAACACTTTAGCCACTTCGCTATCACCTCGCTTTAAGACATCCCAGAACCCCATTAGCGACTACAAACTTGCCTCGACCTACAGACTGGAGTACAACGCTGAAAACACACAAACACACGTTCCCGGCCATTTTCCTGAGAAAATACACATGGACTCCTTACCACTTTTGATTCTGCTTTTGTTTCTTTGTATAATCATGTCCCGCATCATATTTGTCCACGTTAAAAAAAAATTGAAGCTGCACCCACAGCTGTCTCTGCGTTTAACCCTAGGCTCGGCAGGGGGGCTGTTTACTTAGCCATTGTGCCCCCCTAAAAGCCTTCTTTATTAATCTTCTTTATTAAGGGGCAATGCTGGCTTTAATGGTTAAGGCACTGAGGTGTTGACTGGAAGACCAAGAAGACCCGGTTTCAAGCCCCACCGCCGCCAGTCACGTACTGTTGGGTTCTTGAACAAGACCCTTAACCCTTCCTGCTCCAGGGGCGCTGTATTATAGCTGACCCTGTGCTCTGACCCCCAACCTTCTAAGGAGAAACAATTTTTGCTGTAGAGAACATGTGACCTATTAAGGCATTTATTTATTTAATCAAACTGTTGAACCTCCACCTATAGACGTATGTCCCGTTTACACCATGTTTTTACAGCTTTCAGAATGAATTCCTCATTAATCCATACTTGTCACAGACCTCCCAGTGTAACGATTCCAGTAATGCCAGTGATCTCCAACAGGACCCTGTATGTGCATGTGGGTCTAAATTCAGGTGTAGCATTGTTTCCCTTCTATAGATGATCTGGGTGTGAGCCAATCCATCTTTATTAATGAATTCAGAAGTTGGAAAACGAATAGTATTAAAATTGTGCAGGTGTGTTTACACGGGCTGTCGAAATCACATTGTCATTGTTGACAGGAGAGTCGAAGGAAAATGGACATTGTGTGGCACGTGCATGTCAGCGTGAAATTGGATAAACAACAGTGAATATCTTCGTGTAACACACACAAACAGCACAGTAGGACATATCGAGCACAGCGAGCTGGTGAATGTGCAGTCGATGTCACCATGGTAACCTGGGAGAAAACAGGAACACCAACAGGTATCTATGCACCTTTACCTAAATGAAGACCCAGTAAACACATTAAACACACAGACACACACACACACACTGGGGTTAAGTGGACTCATTCGATCCATTCTTGACACAATCAGGAAGTCTGTTGACTCACGGGTCAGGGGGTCTGATAAATATTTATGTGCGACATTAAAAAAATGTGACAAACACCATCAACAGCTGTTCACCAGGTGCTACGTGATATCTCATTAATGCTAGCGAAAAAAAAAGCGAACAAATAAAATACATTTTTACACAATGTTCAACAAGTGCACCATGGGTAATCAACACAAGCTCAGGTTTGGCCAGCTCGTACAACAATTGTTATCAATTTTAAAATTTAATCAACTACGTTATTATGTCTCATCGCTGAAGCTACAGAAGTACTAAAAATAATAAAGTAGTGCCTTGGTAGTCCTTTAAGGATTAAGGCAGATACAACCAGTCCCTGTACATCCAATGCAGCTTTATCCAATCAATACAATTATTTTTTGCAAATCTGATTGCAAATCATTGACCCAACACACTTCCCTGCTTGTTATTTGGAGGAAGATGCAAAAGTCTCCTTTCACTTAAGGAGACGCACCTATTTGGCAAATGTTTTTATCCGGAGTGACTTACATGCGTCTGATTTTTTAGGGTTCAGAGCCACGCTAAGGGGCCCAGCGGTGGCAGCTTGTTAAGGTTGGAAATTGAACCTACAATCTCCAGGTCAGCAGGACACATTAACACACTGACCACCTCTTTAAATCCAGAGACCACAGCTCGTTTCTGTCAGGTTCAGTCGGATGCAATCTGGTAGAGGGTTTTATCATGAACAGCGCCGAGACAGTAACAACGACGGGCATGAAGCACAAACACAGAATAAGATAAACAATTAAAAAGAAAGCAAGTGAAATGTCTTATTCGGACGGGACTAGTTTACCAAACAGCGTTTGAGTTACAATTCTTCAGCTGACGTCTGTGATTTCGTGTCTGGATTAGACTGTGATTTGAGAACATTGAGAACATTTGGGACAACCAATCAGAAAAAAGGCACAGAACAAAGCACATAGCTAACAGAAACGTAAAAATTGACTGCCCTCTGGTGGACTGGTGGGGTAACGATCCACATGTCCCTGTCAATTTGTAACTTTTGTAAAAAAAATCTTCTATCAATTGGGTGTGTGTGTGTGTGTGTGTGTGTGTCATTTTTTGCAGCTGATCTAGCATGACGCACCCGGTTAAAATGAGGACAATCCCAGTACTTTCAGCTGTAATGAGTTGAGAGTGTCGTCGTTTATGGCAGAATAAAGTAGCTCCGTTTGGTTGCAGGGAAAATAAGATAATTGAGCATTAAACTAACCTAAGATCTCCTGGACTTTTGGAGACTTGGAGATCAGTTGCGCTCCCAATGTTCTGATCCGGATTTGGAGTCAAAGAGACGAATACTAATCCTAAGAATGTTATCCATTTATTTAATAATTAAAACTCGTGACAACTGATAAAAGGACTGATAAAATAACTGTAACCTGACAAACACAACAATAAACCTGGTTTACACAATTACACACTATTCAACTCAAATAATAACTTCAATCAATGACTATATTAAAAATACTGTAATTACTATTACATTTAGTTAAAATAATGTGTTATTAAGGTACAAAGTGCGCCTACGGACTGATACCAGAAAGATCAGGGTTCGACCAACACTAACCAACACTGTGGGCCCCTGAGCAAGGCCCTCCACTGCTAATTGCTCAGCTGTTTAAAAGAAAAACAAAAAAAACAAAAGATAATTGTAAGTCGCTCTGTATAAGGGCGTCTACCAAATGCTGTAAAATGTGTGTGTGTGTGTGTGTGTGTGTGTGTGTGTGAAGAGCTTATATATTTTACATCAGTCTCATGTATTATGTACTAATGGCCAAAAGTTTGTGGACACCTCTACCAGCACGCCGAGGCTGCATGTGTTTTGGTTGGAGTGAAAGAATTTTAATATAATTATTTGGATATTTTAGTTTTAATAATTTAAAGTGTTACATTTAATTTTAATAATTGAATATTTGTAATTTTAATAACATAATTCGTATAAATAAGTATTGGTTGTGATTTTAAATCATTTATTATCTACAATTTTGACTTGGGGTTAGGGTGGGGGTGGGGGTTGGGGTTATAATTTGAATATAGCACATTTTTTAAAAATAATTTTATAAATCCCATGTAATTAAGATCAGTTGTGATTTTTTCCAATAATTTCTAGTTTTAATTTTAATTCCAGTTTACTAATTACAATGTGGTTCATTATAAAATTGCAACTGCATAACTTTTGGATACAGCACTCTGTGTTCTATCCGGTGGCTCAGGATGGTCTTAGATAAAGGCACCTCCTCCTGGCTTATCATCATCATTAGCGCATAAAGTGGTCCAGAACGGATTTCCAGAAACCTTCTGCTGAATTTCAGCCCTTATGGCTACAGAAAAATCAATGCATGTGGGAACACCGGAGAATCATTCAAAGCCAGATCATTAACGTTACATTCCAGGAGGCAGTTGTGGCTATTTGGTGGTAATTATTGTAAGATTTCCTTCAGCTTATTTTCCCGCTATCTTGGTGGACACTTTGGGGAGGTTCACGCAAGGATGTGCAATTGTTTTCATTACTAAGGGATGGATTTTCTAATAATTGCTTTTATCAGACGAGATGGTGCTACGCCATGCGGCGTAGATTGCGAGGCTGCCGAGCTGAAAGGTTTGATATCTGTGACCGATGGTGTAAGTACGTGTTTTATGTTGGGGTTTTTACCTGGAAAAGCGGTTGTAGCGGCCGAATTCATACGTTTTTCAAATGTTTTTTGTGCAGGATTCGATCTAGCTTGTGGTTTGACATGTGCTTATGGTATTAATAAGTAAGCCAACATTTTTCTTTCACTTTCAACACCATGTACTAGCTAGACATTAGCCATTAATGCTAATGATATGATTGAACTAAGCATTAATCGTACACACATACATGGGGGAAAAATGGGGACCTGTGGTCCTGTCTACAACTTTTGAGGACACTGCTTTCCAGAGGAATTTAAAAAAAATGAAGCAGTGTTTCCTTCAGTTTTTAAATAACAAAGTATCACTCCATTTTTTTTTTTTTTAAACTGGGGACATGACATTTGGTCCCCATTTTCAAAGAGGTCCCCAAACAACTAGTGTGTATTTGTCCTCAATTCAATACCAGTGGTATTAGCTAAAGAGATAGATGTAACACACTGGTAATCCCACTGCTCTGTTTTGTAAGCAAGTCATTACCAAGACTATTAATAGCACACTGCAGCGCTCTCTCTCTCTCTCTCTCTCTCTCTCTCCCTCCTCCAGACTTAAGTCCTTCTCAGTCCGGTTAAGCTTCTTTGATTGGCACTTTCTTTTTTTCCTTGTTATTTCTTACAAAGTGCCTCTCATTCAAAACCAATATCAGTGGAACAGTGGAAAAAAATGGAAGGTGTCATAGCTATAAAACTCCACATCCTGGTATTCGGAAGATCATCTATAATAGAGCAGCATTGAAAGGGCAAATCCGACCCTTTTTCAACAGGCTAAAAGAGAAGATTCAATAAAAGCCTTTGTTATTTGTTAGTTTACAAAAAAAAAAAAAAAAAACTCTTGATAGCTGAAGAACAGAAAACTGGGTATCTGTTTGAAATTTCCTTTTCAGTAACTCCAGTTGACCCCACTCGACCGAGGATGGGGTTAGGGGCCTTGCGCAGGAGCCCAATGGTGGCAGTTTGGCAGTGCTGGGATCTGAACCCTGATCTTCTTATCAAAAACCCAAAACCCCAAACCAATCAATGTCTACAGTTAACATAGAGGCAGCTTGGATAAAAGTACCTAATTCTCACTGTACTCCATTAGAGTATACTGTATGTAGCCTTTTATTAATAAGTCATGTGACTGTACTTCAAAGGTCTGCAATTACATTTAATCTCATGTCTGAAAGTAACAACAATACACCTCTAATCAACAAAGTTAGAACATTCACGCTGTCAGAAAAGTATCGATCAGAAACGGGGGGCAGAAGTTACACTACACGAGAAGCATGGTGGTGGAAGCATCATGTTCTGGGGAGTTGTTTTATGTGCAAGCCTTAAAATATATTATAGTTACAGTCAAGTTACAGTAAAATTGACTTTATAATGATGTGAAAGGTAAATATCGGGGCAGATATTTTCAATTTTGAGACGATTTCTTAGTCATATGAATTTTTTTTTTAAATCATGATGTATTTTAGCATGATGTATTATAATCTTTCAATTTGAGCTTTGGTACATGAAAAAAAAGAATAGAAAAAAACAGATAACAATCTGTAAGTTCTATAAGCTAATAACGTATCCCCAATTAAGGAATATCCTACATCTTCTGAGACACCCGGGCACAAAAACACTGGCGTCGCCTTTCAATGAACTCCTTTTACATTACATTATTCTGTTTTTTTTAAATAGCCAGACAGTTCCAGGTTTGGTGGGTTCAGAAATATTGTGAGCAGGTAAGTCACAAATGTACGATCAGATCATATAGCGCCTAAATTCTGAACTTTTACAGACGAGCTGATGGTGTTGTAACAATTTCAACTCCCACCACCAGAGGGCGAACTCACCTGAGTACTAGCCACTAGTACTTCCTGTTGCTAGCTTTATAAGCTAGCAGGACTTTGACCACCCTGTTTGCTAGTCAACATACTAAGTGTTTTCCATGTCCATGCTCATGTTTATGTCTTTCTGGTTTATTGGACTTTGGTCTGTCTCCGGATTTACGTTCTACTGTTTGCCTGGTTTGTGTTTGACTTCTGTGTACTAAACTCTGCATGTTTATTGGCCAAATCTGTGGATTATTGTCAAGTCTTTAATAAAGCCTTTGATTGCAAAATGGATTCTACTCAGATGTCTTCTTTAAAGGTATACCGTAATTCATGCCATCCAGTACAACAAAATAAAACTTTTTTTGGATTTCGGTCAGGACTTCATTGTTCTAACCTTCTGTGCTTTGTGGAAGCGAGGCCGAGGCGAGGTGCTGCACAGTCATACCGACTCACGAGTTATTTCTCACAGGACAGAAGGTCAACGTGGTAACAAAACACGACCAAATTAAACGTCGCACCGAGTCTGGTACACAGAGATATTCCTGTCTGCCGTCGGAAACATGGAATTACGTGACACCCCTTTTTTTTTTTTTTTCCTCCGCAGAACGATGTGACTAAACTAAAGAGCACACACATGGCAGAACATCTCTCTACAGTTCTCCAGAGAACTTTATGGATGTCTCATCGCTGAAGTTATATAACAGTGTTAGATAATCATACACTCCTTTTTTTTCCGCCATGCGGGCGATCTTTGGTTTGTGTTACACAGGTAAGTGGAGCCGTTACGTTCAGACAGAAATCTAACAGAAGGTTTTTTCTCCTTTCTCCAGTGAATAAATTTTCTTATCTCCGTTTGACAAGCTGAACCTTACAGCATATTATAACAATGTATTATAAATCCGAGCTGGAATCAAACTTTGTTAAAAATACTAATAACGGCTATTAACAGATACACTATAGGGCCAAACGCTCACACAGTTAGTGGAAAAGAAAGTCTTTATATGCTGTAGCATTCTTCCTTTACTGAAACTAAGAAATGGTGTCCTGGTTCAAGTAAAAGAACTCGAGTGTCCTGAAAAAGGCTCCTTAAACTCAACTGCTCATAATTAAATAAATGTAAATCTCTTCCCTCCCCCTCTTGGGCTCAATTTCCAGAAACACCAAGCTGCCACTGTTGGTCTCCTAAACAAGGACCGTAACCCTCAACTGCTCGGTTGAATTAATAAATTATTCAGAAGTCACTCTAGTTGAGGACGACTGCCATAACTATAAAGGAGGCTTTTCTGGTTTTATAAGTATTTCTGGTTCTACCCAGTCTACAAGGGAAGGGGGTTACCTTGCTATGTCCACTGACTTGACTCTTCTCTGCTTTCCTTCTCTAAAACCTAAAACCCAATTAGACCAAACATAAAGATCACCAAACACAGAACTGCATCAATCAGTTCTGCCAGAGCAGCATCAGTGCACTACCAGACTTTGACCTATGCTTTGTCCTCTGGTCCTCTATCTAACTATGCCGCCTGATTGGGACTGTGATGGGGGATTGTTATAATAAAGTTATAACCATATTATTATAGAAAAACCACACGACCGCTCTGCACCAATACCCACATAAACATAGGGAACCGTACTATTTACCACAATGTCTCACCCCATCTTTAGACTACTTCCTGTCCATACCACTGCTAAAGTGGTTACGGTGCTGCTCTATTAACCACAGAGCTATTATTTAATCCCTAGATGGACAGCAATGATCTTTAAAGCAAAACCTGTAACCCTCAGCAGCCCCGCCGCCTGATTTAGCAGCCATCCATCTCTTTATTTCACCTTAGAGAGACATTAAGCGTGTAGGTAAATAATGGAGAGCAACGGAAAGCACGTTAATTAAAGGCAGATCAGAGTAACGGCTCGTAGGGCTGAGGAAGCTCTATAAATAAACCGGAACATTTTGTTTTCACCTGTAGAGCCGCCCCTTCCCAGGGTATTAATAGTAGAGCTACATTCCTGCTACATACACATACAGTAGCATGCATCATCACACAGCCCACACACAGCAAAGCACAAAGGGTAAAGCATCCCTCCACCGCCAACACGGCCGAAAAACACACCACTCACCCACTCTCGATCCTGATTCATCCAGAGTCGATTGAACAAAAGACCATATTAGGCTGATCGCTGAAGCTGAGCCACACACTTACCTTCCTACACGCCCTTCACTTCGCATCGTTAAGCACTAACGAAGCTTCATAAACGCTATATCGCGCCGTAAACACTAAAAAGTGCTAACATGTTTTCAGCGTCAGCGTAGAACACATAGATCCTCGAACCTGTGATTGAAGTGAACGTCCCTTCTGCTTACATCATCAATTAGTAGCAATTATTCCAGGAAAAATGGCTGCGTAAACAACAGCGCAAATGTTTTATTAGTTCCGTTTATTGCCCCCGCGTTTGTTACCATCCAAAGATTTCGCATCAAACATGCTATCATACGCCGTCCTCCTATTGGTGGATTTTTAAATGAGTATAAAACAGTCCCCTAATTAGAACTGTAGTGCAATGGCACTCAAAAAACGACTCCGGTGGGCTATGATCTCAACTCCAAGGAATAAATACGCTAGAAGTGCAAATTTCTATAATAGTCTGTTATGTCCACACTCACACTAACAAGTAGTCTCAGCAAAGCGGCACCAGAAGAACGAAACAAATCTAAAGCTTAAAGCAGAGACGGAGAGAGGGTGGGGTTCGCTGGCTTACCATGCTCATACCAGATCCTGCATTCTCCGTCCAGAGACACACACAGCCCCTGCAGCCGTCTCAGCGATGGCCAGCTCATCCACAACGCCTCTTCGTGTGCCCACACACACGCACAAAATCTCTCTCTCTCTCTCACACACACACGCTGGGGGCCTGTGCGAGCGATCAGAGTTCCAACAACCTACTGATGTTCAGTCAAAAGAACCCGAAAACAGACAGACGAAGAAGGAAAAAAATCGGTGGAGAAGGACGAGCGGCGGTGTCAGGCAGCAATGCGGAGGAGGAGACTAGAGTCTGTCGTCTCCGAACGTATAACAAGTGTACGTTTAGGAAGCCGGGTGAACGACATCAAAACTTCAGTTTTACTCCATGACTCTTCGATTTCTGTAAACTGGTGGTCCCTAAGACGAGCCGGAGACTTTATCCGCCGTCCTCACACACTGGTATGGGAGTTTGCAGAGAAAGAAAAAGGGGAAAAAAGAAGAGATGGAGACGTATTGAAGAGTGAGACCGTGCAGCAGAAAGAGCGGCAGTGAGGGAGGAGAAGAAGAGAGAGCGCGAGAGAGAGAGAGAGAGAGAGAGAGAGAGAGTCTTCGTTGCTATAGTCCATGAATGGTGCAGTGCTGCTGTTGTCAAGGCAACCAGCAGGGAGGGGGCGAGAAAAATTGGAGAGGAGGAGGAGGAGGAGAGAGAGAGAGAGAAAATGAGAGGGAGATCATGGAGTGGAAGAATGAAACAGAAATCCTGTTTTGCAGTGACATGAGAGAGCAGGAATAGATCACGAACAGGGGCAGGTTTAATACAGCAACCACCTACTGCCATCAGATCAGCTGATTCGAATCCCCCCAAGCTAAATAACCCAGACTGTATTCCAGAGCACTACAGGACAGTCTCAGCAAAATATTACCATGTCTTGACATCTCTGGCTACTACGCTGGGGTTATTTGTCGGTAGCCCAGCGCAGTAGCTTTGTCGGTTTGTCTTTGGTGCTGGTTTCTGTGTTTCCATCCGATTGATCTTGATTTCATCCATAGCTCAACTACTTTTATATATATATATATATACACACACAGTGGAACCTCGGCATACGAATGCCCTCCTAAATAAATTTTCACCCTCCCCCCTAAAAAAACAACCTTCCGCCCTCGAAGATTTGAAAAGTTTGCAAGAAATTTGCGTCAGAAGAAAAAAAATGACTGCCATACAAACAATCTGAACCGCATGCCGGCTAAATTGCTCATACGTTCAAAAACCTGTTTGCGTTAGTGGAAAAGCTGAGCAACGCCGGTCTAGGAAAGTTTACGACTCTTACGCTTTAATGTTAGTCGGTAAAAAGCTGTTTTAAAAAAGTCAGCCCACGATATCGCGGCGTGATAAATTAGCCTTTTTTTTTCTTTTTGTCTGCAGGTGGCGTGGGTCTTTTTAGTTAACATTTTACTTCCATATCGAAAATGTTTTAACTGGTTTTATTTGCAAACATACGACTATAGTGTTGAAAACTGGTAATATGGGACATATTTTTGGGTGGCAGAAAAAAACAATATCTGCATTTACATTCTACTGTACTGTAATAATTAATATTATCCATTACTCCATCTGTAAATATTAGAGGAAGCCTTTATTTTTGTCCCATGTACATTACAGCACAGTGAAATAACTTCTTCACATATTGTATATTAAGCCCCTGCGACTCACAACCTTCTGGATAAAAGAAGTGGAATCTGAATTTATCTTATGATTAAAGATCTACATTTAACAATTATTCTGATCTTTTATGTTTTTATAGCTAGCTTTAAAGGGACTGATCAAACCGAGCTCGCTGTGCAGACAATAACCCTCGTCTTCCACAATGTCTCACTGATGGTGCAGGTTTTCCTGTTCACCCCAGGAAGTCAAACGAAACTGACCTGCTCGCAATGAATATTTAGACAGGAAAAAATGAGTCTATATAATAATAAATACAATCAAACACAGCAGAAAAGTCAAAGAGAAAAACAGAATAAAGTCAATATGGAGGAAGAAAGAAAGCAGAAATCAATAAATGTATAACCTTAGAATAGAATGGAATGGAACAGAATAAACTAGAATCGAATAGAATGATAAGAATACAATAAAATAGAATAGAATAGAATAGAATAGAAAACAAAGAATAGAATGGAATGAAATGGAATGGAATAGAATAGAATAGAATAGAATAGAATAGAATAGAAAAGAACGGAAAAGAAAAGAAAACAAAGAATAGAATCGAATAGAATGGTATATAATAGAATAGAATAGGATGGGATGAAATAAAACGGAACGGAATGGAATGGAATGGAATGAAATGGAAAGGGAATGGAATGGAATGGAAAGGACTAGAATAGAATAGAATAGAATAGAATACAATAGAATAGAATGGAACGGAACGGAAAAGAAAAGAAAAAAAAAAAAAAAAAAAAGAAAAAAAATGGAATGGAATATAATAGAATAAAATAGAATAGAATAGAACAGAACAGAACAGAACGGAATAGAATAGAATGGAACGGAACAGAATGAAATGGAAGAGAATAGAATAAAACGGAACGGAACGGAACAGAACAGAACGGAACAGAATAGAATAGAATAGAATAGAACAGAATAGAATAGAATAGAATAGAACAGAATAGAACAGAACAGAACGGAATAGAATAGAATGGAACGGAAACAGAATGAAATGAAATGAAATAGAATAGAATAGAACAGAACAGAACGGAACGGAAAACGGAACGGAACGGAACAGAATAGAATAGAATAGAATAGAATAGAATAGAACGGAACAGAATGGAATGGAATAGAATAGAACAGAACAGAACGGATAAGAATAGAATAGAACAGAACAAACAGAACAGAACGGAATAGAATAGAATGGAACGGAACAGAATGAAATGCAAAGAGAATAGAATAGAACGGAATGGAACGGAACGGAACGGAACGGAACAGAACAGAACAGAACAGAATAGAATAGAACGGAACAGAATGGAATGGAATAGAATAGACTGGAACAGAATGGAATGGAATGGAATAGAATAGAATAGAATAGAATAGAATAGAATAGAATAGAATAGAATAGAATAGAATGGAATGGAATAGAATAGAACGGAATGGAATAGAATAACGGAACGAACAGAATAACGAACGGAAACCTAGAACGGAATAGAATAGAATAGAATAGAAATAGAATAGAACGAATAGAATAGAATACGGAATAGAATAGAGGAATAGAATAGAATAAACGGAACGGAACAGAATGAATAGATAGAATAGAATAGAATAGAACGAACGGAATGGAATGGAATAGAATAGAACGGAATAGAATGGAATGGAAAGGATGGAATACTAGAATAGAATAGAATAGAACGAAAAGGATAGAATAGAACGGAACGAATAGAACGGAAAAAAGAAAAAGAAAAAAAAAAAAGAAAAAAAAATGGAATAGAATATAATAGAATAAAATAGAATAGAATAGAACAGAACAGAACAGAACAGAATAGAATAGAATGGAACGGAACAGAATGAAATGGAACAGAATAGAATAGAATAGAACAGAACAGAAACGGAACGGAACGGAATAGAATAGAACAGAACAGAACAGAACAGAACGAATAGAATAGAATGTAAACGAACAGAATGAAATGGAATAGAAAGAATAGAATAGAACAGAACATAGACGAACGGAATAGAATAGAAACAGAACAGAACGGAACGGAACGAACGAATAGAATAGAATCGAACGGAACAGAATGAAATGGAATAGAATAGAATAGACAGAACAGAACGGAACGGAACGGAACGGAACGGAACGGAACGGAACGGAACGGAACAGAACAGAAACAAACAGAATAGAATAGAACGGAACAGAATGGAATGGAATAGAATGGAATAATGAACGGAACAGAATGGAAGAATGGAATGGAATAGAATTTAGAACGGAACAGAATAGAATAGAATAGAACGGAACAGAATGGAATAGAATAGAATAGAATAGAACAGAATAGAATAGAATAGAACGGAACAGAATGGAATAGAATAGAATAGAATAGAATAGAACAGAATGGAATAGAATAGAATAGAATGGAATGGAATAGGAATAGAATAGGAACAACATAATGGAATGGAATAGAATGGATGGAATAATAGAACGGAAAAGAATGGAATGAATGGAATAGAATAGAATAGAATAGAATAGAATAGAATAGAATAGAATAGAATAGAATATAGAACGGAACAGAATGGAATAGAATAGAATAGAACGGAACAGAATGGAATAGAATGGAAATAGAATAGAATAGAACGGAACAACGAATGGAATGGAATGGAATAGAACGGAACAGAATGGAATGAATAGAATAGAATAGAACGGAACAGAATGGAATAGAATAGAACAGAATGGAATAGAATAGAATAGAATAGAATAGAATAGAACAGAACAGAATAGAATAGAATAGAATAGAATAGAATAGAATAGAATAGAATAGAATAGAATAGCAGAGGGAATGGAAGAAAACCGGTGAACAGAATACAGAATACATTATTATTATTTAAGAACTAAATCAAACACAATAAAAATGTATTACGTTACGGCTGAACAATTCGCAATCGTGATTTGAAGCGCTGCAATTAGCTAACCGCTAAAGGCTGCGATGTGACTGCAGGGCAAATGCATGACTGCCCTGTTCGAGTGACAGTCAGACCAGCCAACTGAGCGCGCACAGCTTCGTGCGGCCAATCAGCATGTTGGCCATGTGCATGTAACGCCCACCATTGAAAAAACAACAAAAAGTAAGTGAGATTGAGCGTGAGATTACGCCTTCTTCCGAGTCCGAGGCATCATTTTACCAGTTAATCGAAAAAACAAACAGCACGTCAGTAATATGGGATTATTTCAAGTGACACAGAACAAAAAAAAGGAGTTTGCAGGAGTGAAAAATAGCTCCACAGGCAGCTGTTTGAGGAGTGTGTTTCTGAAAAGACGTTTAAAAGTACTGCTAGTCACACTTAGTCTAGTAGCAAGCGACAAAGTACAGTTTTAGAATAGTTTGTGGCTGCTACACCCGGAGTTAACTAACGCCATAACCCGCTAGCTCGCTAAAGACACAGCGCTTTTTAATGCAGAGGGGTGTAAAATCCCGATCCGAGCGCCGGACAGGAGATATAAAATTCCCTCTCACACATATTTTATCTTTACACTGGATATCGGAATAAAGTGGAGGTGGAATATTTACACGATAATAGCAGACCTGTGATTAAACCGGACCGAACCGGATCCGAGTTTCACTGTGTGTAGATTAGTGCTGATCTCCAGCTAAACTCTCAAATCTACTGACAGATACGCCACCGAGCTTCTTACAGAAAGAGCTGCTTCACAGAAAAACAGGTCGTTCTTTTTGTTTTTATCGGAAGAGATTAACACTGGAATATAAATACATTTAAAAATTAATAATAAACGCTTACGATAATTTAACTTTTCTGTTTGTTGTAACTAAAATGCATTTAGGCAGCACTGCCTGCATTATAGCAGCAATAAGCTAACTATCTTTTCGGTAGAAAGACACACTGCATCTGCTGGACTGCAAGGATTTAAGGAATCTATCAATTGTGTGCTGCACAGCATGAAGAAGACTAAATCGCAATAATCGGTCAGAAAAATCGCAATCCGATATTTTCCTTAAATCGCACAGCCCTACTACTGCATATCATATTAGCATGGAATGGAATAGAAATGACTTATTTAAGATGAGATTAAAATGAGATTAAAAATCTATTTAAGATCAAAATAGAATTCATTTTTTAAATCAATTTTTAATAAATAAAAATATAAATAAAATAAATGAGAATAAAATCCTAATAAACATCTGAATTAGATCAGAACCTTTTATCAAAGTTGTCCTAAAATCAAAACAAATTCTGTTCTTGTCTTGATGAACTTTTTTGACCCACTTCAAATGTTGACTAGTGTATCATACAATACAATAGAAGAAGAAAATATAGAGAGAGAATAGAATAGAATGAAATCGAATCGAATCGAATCGAATCGAATAGCTGCCGTTTCCGAACGCACCTTGACTACTAATGGAGAGATAAGACCTTTGAAGCGAGCACGCTGAAGCACATCAATAATTCATTTTGTAGTGGAAAGGTTGCGTTTTGGTGGAAGCGGTGCTGAATGCTAATCTGTACGTTGCAGTGTGTTTATCCTGGATTAACACTGAGGCATATTTACTACTTTAACATCACCTCTATCACCACGGCGTGGAAAATACCAAATCCCACCAAGTGGTAGTCTGGTGGTTCTGGAAACTGAAACCATGATCTTCCATCCAGCCGTGACGATTTACACCTTCAGATTTACAGCATTTTGCAGAGACTTACATTTATCAGTTGAGTAGTCGAGGGTACAGGGATTTGCTCAGGTGGGGCTGTGGTGGCAGCTTGGTGGGGCTGGGAGCTGAACCCAAAATCTACCAAGGTACGCCTTGCACCTTAGTGCTTTTCTGATTCTCATGAAGATAAAACCACAGCCTACTGTGCGAAAGGCCCTGATTAAAGTTTGCATGAAACCCCTTTCCTCACTGCTACATACGGATGTTTAATTGATTCCGGTCACTGAGAAACCTTTTTATTCCCAAAGTCCGCTAACAATCGGCATAATTTACCAGCTCAAGGGCCAAAAATTCTGATCTACTGCACTGTTTTTCCACCTGCAAGTCGACTCGCATGCTAAGCAGTGGCTCTTTGGTCAAAATCTGATCTTCCTGCAAAAGGCTCTGCTCTGCAAATGTCACATTTCCATTGAGACCTACAAAACACCGGGCAATTGTGGGCTTCATGGGGGGCAGGAGGGCAATGGAAAAGGGATTTCCAAAGCAGAGGGTGAGGAATTAAATGGCAGAGAAGGGACGTAAGACACACAGGGATATGACCTGCGGCTAATCTCTCGGCCCATTCAGAGCTCCGAATGTGGAATGGCGGCTGTACTGAAAACAAGGCAATGATGCAATTACCGAGTTTTAATCACTGAATGGATGGAAGCAATCGAGAGAGGAAGTGACCAGGGTGGTATAATCTTATCAAGCCGGCTAATGGGTACGCAGAAGCTGATGTAAATTCGTCTCTTCTGGCGGGAATCTGTCGGGGCGGCGGTGATCGTATTGATTGAGGTGGCTAATTAGCCCCTGATAAGATGGTGAAATCGGAGCCTTGAGGGCTGGTGCTTAAAAAACCCCTCAAATCAGCTTCATGGAGCTCCACACACACTCAGGCGAGCTGGTGCAATCAACAAGTTGGCCATGACTGGCGTATTAACACTCTTTACACTGCAGTGTAAAAATAGCCAGTCGCAACAAGCTGCACTAGACACAGCAAAGCACCGCCTGATTGAACGTCAACAAATCAGTGGAGGCATGTCGCGGCTGCATCAGCCCCACGAGGTGAATTAAGGGGCAACATTTCAGGTGCCGACCTGCGCCAAATGCAAAAATCGGGACAAAAGCAAACGACATTCATGGCTGGGAAGTTGCGCACCCTCTTAAAGGCGTTCTTTTGGTGGAAGAGGAGGAAGAAGGGTCTCCTGGGAGTCAGGAAATAGGAACTTCGATCGGTTGAAAAGGTCAGAGCCCTCGTGCTGTGCTTTGTTTGGCAGGCGAAGGTGGAAAGAGCTGGCGCCTCCCTCCGCTCTTGCCAGCAGCCAATCACAGAGATAAGGCAAGGGAGGTTCAAACTGAGAGCTGCCACTCCACGAGCGCTCCGCATGCTTGGCATAATTATGGTCTGGATTATTTAAAAAAAAATTTCTGTTTTATTTTGTTGCTTTTTTTAATCGTCGCACAACAAATTTCAGAATTGATGTAAGACCTATTTGCTTTTAACGCCATCACGCAGTATGTTTCACATGGAAATAATTAGCGAATCGATGAAGCAGCTGGTCGGTGCTGTTTACCCCGGCACACCCTGTCGCTGAACACTTTATCTCCTGAGCCTTGGAGCCGCGGCGTAGCAAAGGAGAAATAACCAGTGCAAAATAAATACCACCAGACTTCATTAGGGCAGATGGGAAGATGGCTGGCAAACCGCAATTATTATTGTTAGAAATTTTATATGGATATAAATTAATTCATGTTATTATTCGGGGCATTTTGTGTTCAGTTGACTAACAAGTTAACAAAATGATATTATCAGTTTATGATATATAAAGAATATTTTTATATGTCAATTTGCAGAATTTTATTTTCCATCTTCACTGCACTTTGTATCCGATCGATAAAACTGTGATTGTAATTTTAACCAGCTATTCATACACTAACAATAACACACACACACACATTCACATTTAAATCATAAAACAACAATCTGTTCAAATCAGTCCCCGAAGTGTGTTTGTGTGCTGTACATTTCTATACTTTATATGTTTTACGGTTTGTTAATTAAATATTCATGTTACTTTATTTGACTATTTTTATGTCGAATTTTTTACAAGCCTTTTTTAATGGCGTGTTGCACTTTTTATGCGCCAGATAAATTTGAAAGTTTACATTTTTGGATTATGATATTTCGTCCTTAAATATCGAAATTCCACTTGACTTACATGGGCTTTTTCCACAAAATTGGTTTAAAAAGGATAAATAAATAAGTTAAATAAAAAATGACAATTGAAATAATAAAAGAAACTTCATGACGTGGAAGTTTATCACTTATAAACTTACACTTAAAAATAAAAGAAATTTGTATTTTGGAAAATGTTTAATGAGTTTGCCCCGTGTGTGTTAACAGCGCTCTCTAGTGGAGACGGATGGTCTGGTTCCTATCTAACCTGCAGCAGTAAGACCCGCCCACAGGGTCACCCTTCAGCTGTCTGTCAGTTCACTTAGATTCAATCTCCTTAAATAAAATTAGGAAAGTAAACGCGACTTTTATCTCTGAACAAATAACAGGAGAATTGAATCCAGGATGATGGGAGGTCAGGGTTCGAATCAGATACTGGCTGATGATTAACCTTAAACTCTGTGTGTGTGTGTGTGTGTGTATGAATATAATATTTCTATACAGAATCTACATCATCAAAACACTAACAATTGTTGAATAAATTGAAAAAATTCTATTTAGAACAATTAATAAATTGTAATTTTTTTGTAATTTCTAACATACAGACTCGTCTTCTGTTATGGAAAAAATGATCACCCGTCCAACCATTTATCCATCTATTTCTACACTGGTACATCCGTCCATTCATCTATCCATATGTCTTTTCATGTCTTCGTCTATCCGCTCATCCATCCAACCGTCTATCCACTCGTGTCTGTCTGTCTGTCCATCTGTCCGTTCATCCATCCATTTATTCATCTGTCCACCTGTCCTATTTAATCAACTGTCCAGTCTTCCTTCTATACATTTATTCATCCATCCATCCATCCAACCATCTATCTATTTGGTTATCTGTCCAATTTTCCTCTTCAATCAGCTTTTCAATCTTCCATTTGTCAATCTATCTTTCAAACCATGCATCTCTCTGTCTGTCCGTCTATCCATCCATCCATCCATCCATCCATCCATCCATCCATCTGTCCATCCGTCTATTCAACCATCTATCTATTTATCTATTTAGTTATTTCGATTTCCTTTTCAATCAGCTTTTCAGTCTTCCATTTGTCTATCCATCTCTCAAACCATGCATCTCTCTGCCGGTCTGTCTGTCTGTCTATCCATCCATCCATCCATCCATCCATCCATCCATCCATCTATTTGTTTGTCTGTCTGTCTGTACAGTAACATCAGAAGTTTTGTCTCTCCTGGTACCTGTAGCTGAACTGGTGCTGATCATCTTCACCGGCTGTAACGGCACGCTGACTGTCTGATGAGTGAGGAGAGGAGACGAAGGCAGAGAGCGAGACACCCCATCCATGATGCGCATGTGCTGCAGACCCTCAGCCATGGAGAGAGGAGGGACGTCGTAGTCTTCCTCGAAGACACACTCGCTGTCGATGCTGCTACCTGCGACACACACAAATGCACAATTTAGGAAAGAAACATTAACATTCCGCAGCGTTTATTTTAGCTACGTTGAAAAAATAGGATTGATGTGAAAAGATTGAGCTAAAATATATCCGAGTGATGCCTCTATTTATTCTCTCAGTTTAATAACTGTTGATATGCGGGTTCATCTACCTCGGCCTGTGAAACTGTGATGAGGGTCTAAGCTGGCACTGCGAAGGTTCCCGACTTCTTCACTGCCACCATCTGCACGAGATGAAGAGAACGAGGGGAGAGACAGAGAGAGAGAGAGACAGAGAGAGAGAATGAGCGTAGTGAGGATGAGGAGTAAAAAACACTCAGTGATTGGCTTCTGATCAGATAAGGAACGTTACTTCCTGCTGGACTGCATCACAACATTAGCTTGTTTGCTGATTGATTAGCACAGTGCTAACTGTCAATTAGCACTAATCAATCACTCTGTTCTCTGAGGAATCATCTCATCTGAACTTCGACCTGGTTGCAAGCAGAAAAAGGTTGATGAGGATTTTCCTCCTTTGGGAAAGAGGAAATCGACACAAGCAGTTTACCTTATTAAAAGTCATGCTAATCTGGGGTTTAATAGTTTTTTACCAGAATTTAAGGAGGAATAAGTTTAGGTTATTGATCCACACTGTTAGTCATCAGTGATGCTGTCTGTCACATGCAGGTTACAATCAATGATCTCATCGTTAGCATGGATTACAGCAGTCTCCCTTCGTAGCCTGACACAGTCACCAAGTTTAAATCTCGGTGGTAGCGCAGTGGTTAAGGTCTCAGACTGCTAATTGGAAGATCTGGGTTCGATTCCCAGCACCACCAAGTTACCACTTGTGGGACCCCTGAGCACGGCCCTTAGCCCCTAATTGCTCAGTTGTATAAATGAGATAAATGTAAGTCTGCCAAATGCTGTAAATATGAATGTAAAAGGTAAATAATGACCCCCACCTTTCCAAACTGTTATACGGACCAATGAAAAATCGGGGAAACTGCTTGCAGTGATTTTTAAATAAATAAAGTTTGGCAGGCTCGTATAGTCCGGCGATTACATGCTTCCGCATGGAGTTAAAAAGCATCAGGAGCCAATTTAGCAGATCAATTTCGCATTAAATGCCAAGCAGGAACGAAAGAAAAGACTTTCTCGCCGTCTCGAGACAAAGATAAGATTATATATATATATATATATACACACACCACTTTATATAGAACTGCAATCTTTTTTCACCATCAGGCTTTAAGTGCCCTGGAATTCATGTACTTACTCACGCTGGTGGACTTTTATTAAAACTATCAGGAGGAAAGAAAATCACTTGACATATTTGCTTGTGGACGTGTCTTATTTACTATCGGAGCACAGGGGAGGGTGGAAACAAGGGGGTATCAGTGGAGAAAGTAGTGATTATTATTTTGTAAAGTGATTAATCAGCGCCAATATCCGATTGAACTGTCAGTTATTGGCAAAAATCCATAGCGACTGCAATACTGTCCATAATGCATTTTGCAGTTATCTTAATTGGAAAATGATCAATGTTTCTAAAACAAAAGCAAAATCAAGTGAAAAAAAAAAAAATGGCTGCCACTTCACAATAAGAGTCTGTTTGTAACAGTAACTGAAGTGTTGTTTATTGGTCGTTTGTTCATTTGCTAACACATTTCGATCTGCTGCTCTCAGTGAATGCACTATAACCCTATATAAATAATTATTATTAGTCGAATGAAACCGCTCGATTATTAATACAGTTTCCTTTTTGTTTGTAGAATAAAGGCATGTCTTTTATTGACATTTACAGCATTTGGCAGACTCTTTTATTCAGAGCGACTTACACCTTATCTCTTTTTTTTTTTTTATACAACTGAGCAATTAGGGGTTAAGGGGCCCAACAGTGGTGGCTTGGTGGTGCTGGGAATTGAACTCCGGTCTTTCTGGGATCAGTCCAACACCTTAACCACTAAGCCACCACTTCCCCACTTTATTCGCTGCAGTATTTAGTCATACAGTAATTAATTGATTTGTCTATTTTGTTACACGTCTATTTTGGAAAAATCATTAATCAGAATCATAACATATAATAATATTATAGAATTACTATAGTTATAATTCTTCTACTAGTTTGTTTTCTTGCCTGGCACCTGGCGTCCGTTTTACGACTAGAACAATAATCATTACGCAGTCACACACTCGTACTAAATATTATATAATATCTATTTCAAATTTCTTGTTCAGCATGTAACCGATATCGAAGGTGAGGTACGATTGCAGGATTAGCCATGATCTGGCATCCCTGGAGCAGAAAGGATTAAGGGATCAACCACCCGGAGGTTTAACCATCAGATGGGCCACTGCTTCAAAGCCTTCATGAGCCTTCTTGCTTTAAGGGAAAAGAAAGGAATCGAACCTGAACCCTGAGAAGATGAGAGGAGAGGTTTGAAAGTTGCAGACATTATTCACACTCGTCTTCGCTTCATGGAGAGAAGTGGGATTTAAGCCTTAATATTGAAGGACGCCGAATTAAACCACTGAGCTACCGCTGCCTTACAGCTATTCTTTTTTTTTTTTATCAAATGATCTTACTGTGGTTATGAATATGTAAAAGTTTATGTATTAATATATATTATTAAATGCATAAACATGCCACAGAAAAAAAAAAGACGCAGCTCATGAAACCTAAACCCACATTCTATTACTCACATCTAATCCATTCTGCGAGAGTAGCTCTGTATCCGTCTGCGCGGCAAATGGATGGAGAAAACGTATAAACGCGGCTGAAGCGGTGAATTTTCCAGCAGACTCGCTTTAAAATTTCAAGAGATCTACTTAAATGAATCATCAGTGATAAAACTGTAATAACACAGACATCTGTGCAGAAGAGAGAGAGAGAGAGAGAGAGAGAGAGAGAGAGAGAGAGAGAGAGAGAGAGAGAGAGAGAGCAAACGCCACACTAATCTCTCTCTTTCTGTCTCTGATGATATTTATTTCTAAATTGTTTATGTATTTTTAAATATACAATTATGATGTTGATGGTGATATAATAAAAAAAAAAAAAAACAGACGCATGAGATAAAAAAAAAATGTAGTTTGTAGTGTTTTATTTTACCAACAATATTTATTACCAATATTTGACTTTTACTGATGATTCGTTTCCATTACCGTTCATCATTTCCTCCCCATGATGCCATCTGACTACTCGCTAATAGTCATTCCAGTGTAATTTACCCCTCGCGTTAGATTCAGCTTCAGCTTACTGATGTGAAGGTCGACCGATTAATCAGGCTGGCTGAATTATTAGTTATTTCATTCAGAATTTCTTTGCTGGTTGGCGTGCGGTATCACCTGCTCATCACCATGGAATGTTATTATAAATGTACCGTTCTGTTTGTGGCGAATCTAATAAATAATTAAAATACCTGAATAACTAAAGGGGATTTTAGTCTGAAAGGAAGGGAACCTTTATTTCTACAGCTGTGCCTTGACTTAGGAGTTTAATTGGTTCCGTGACGGAGCTCGTAACTCAAATAAATCGTGTGTCAAATACATTTTTCCAATTAAAATGAACTGAAATGGCAGTAATTCGTTCCGGGTCCCCAAAAAAACACAGCAATTTTTTTTTACATGTTTTTCCAATAAGAAAAATTGCTGCAATAAACTGGTTTTATTAAGTATAATGTACAGCGTAAGCAGCATGGTGGTTTAGTGTTTAGCACTGTTGCCTCACACTAAGAAGGTCCCGGGTTCGATTCCCCTGCAGGGGTCTTTCTGTGTGGGGTTTGCATGTTCTCCCCGTTCTTGAGTGGGTTTACTCCGGGTTCTCCGGTTTCCTCCAACAGTCCAAAAACATGTATGTTAGATTGATTGGTGTTTCGAAATTGCCTATTGGAGTGAGAGTGTGTGTGGCCCTGTGATGGACTGGCGACCTGTCCAGGGTGTCCCCCACCTGTCTTTTGCCCTTTCAGAGAGGGCTGGGATAGACTCCAGCAGATCCCTGTGACCCCGAATAAGGGAAAATTGGGTATAGAAAATAAATGAATAAACGAATGATGTACAGCGTTTACCCTGGAGATCAGACGACTCCACTTGCTAACGCGCATGTCTGACTAGCTATCGAGTGACACACGGGATGCTGGCCGGATGTTACGGCGTTCACTGTGGCGTTCGCTACGCTAACTAGCGGTCTGAAGCTGCCCAACACAGAATTTAAGCTTGCAACTCGACTCGTATCTCGAAAAAACTCGTTAGTTGGGGACACTCGTAAGTCAGGGTACCGCTGAACAGGTATGAAATTCTGAAAAAAGAAACTTAAAATTACATTCTGAAAATATTTCTCTGGCCGATATGTAGTTCGGGGATCCTCAGATGTGGATTAATATGAATTAGTAACACTTCACATTGTGAGTATATTTGTAACAGTAACAGTTTAATAAATGCTGTTAATGTTTTATGCTAATACATCATCAACTTGTTAAATAAATAAATAATCGAGGTTCAGTTGTACAGTTTGAATATTCATTTTGGTGTAGTTATAATACACAACATTTTAACTCAATATTTATTTTAATGTTTACCTGTATTATTATTATTATTATGTCTTCATCGCTTATTTTTATTATTGGATAGCAATCCTATGTCATGTTTTGGGTTGTTTACTCTTGTTATTTACTTATTATATTGGTTTATTTGTCTGTTGTCATAAGGAAAAGGTGACGTTGCTAAGGTTTATTTACTGAACTAATAAATACTGAAGGGACTGCGGTTTTAGAACCAAAAGGTGCAGGTTATTTGCAACCTATAAAAACATAAAAAACATAAACTAATCTTGACTTGACTTAGCTTAGCGCATTAGCACAAACAAACACTTAACCAAAAACAAACATAAACTTGACTATAATGCATTAACTAGACTCGACTCACGACAGCGGTACAGGGACACAACCGAAATCCGAAACACAAGGGCTATAAATACACAAGCCTGACCAATGAGAACACAGCACATAGAAAAGTGGATCACATGACAAGGACAAGACAGGAAGTAAAAAAAAAAGACAGAAAGATGAACAACATGAACTCAAAAACATGACGATCTACACTGAAACAAGAGACAAAATCAGAACATAGGACATGAAACATAAACATAAACAAATGTAAACATAAAAAAAAAAAAAAAAAAGATACCGTCCAGTTCCAGACTGCATTTTTTTCTATTCTAATGCTTTATAACACTTTCAAATCACAGCTCATCGCCGGCAACTTAAACGCTCAACCATACACATGAGCTACAGCAGCTAAAATGGACGGATGGCTTCTTGGGACTAACATCAGTGAAGGTAAATCGGACGAATCTGACGAAATAAAAAATAGATTTCATTACTGTGTGGGTGCTGATTTCAAAAATCAAGTATCGCTAATGCCTTTTGGCTGCGGAAGATGATTAGGAATCCAGCTGCCGATTGGTTGGAGGTACGAGTGAAATTAGATAAAGAGTGAATCTTTAGCTGGTTATTTCGTTGTTTTGCTCATGAAATAATTCCAATTTTTTCTCTTCTCGCTTTCCACATTTTCAGAGCTGCTTTGAAATTGTCGTGCTAATTGTGTCATCAGGTCCTGGTTATCCGCTGGGTTCTGGGTTTGACCGTCATTTGCAGGAAAGCGTGTGAAATCTTCTAACAGAATTTTATCAGAGGAAAAAACTGATCCCAGCAGCCGTTAATCCTCCAAACTAGCGATCAAAGACGAGCGTAGGTTTATAGGATTTTAAGATTTGACTTCGAAAACCAAATCGTGGCTAAAATCGCACAGTGTAAATCCCGGCTTTACTTGGATTTGTACAATTTCGGCTCGTAAAAGCTGGGAAAGTTTTAAATGTAGATTTGGATCTAAAAATATAAAAAAAAATCAAAACGTAAAAAAATTTGCTAACAGAATTTTTTTTTTACAAAGTGAAATAAGTCCCAATAAACCATTTTCAAGATCGGTCCCAAATATCGCCACACACAGACGTTGTGCATCCAGTTAAACCTCATCTTTAGTAAGTACAGAGCAAATCCGTAGGGAGAGATTGTGTCGCAGTATTTCATGCTTTCCCTGGCGTCCGTTTACATCCAGGGGCCCAAAAAAGCCACAAAAACGTAATAAATGATTCAATAGTTTAAAAAAAATCACTACTTTACTAGTCACTCAGTATTTTACAGTAACAATCCATGAGTTCGACACTAGGAACAAACGAACCAAAGCATATGAGATGCAAATGAGATATGACGCATATGCAAATTAACAGTGTGCAAATATTAAAGTATATAATTATACACAAAAAAGCAAGCAAATGTCTCATAATATCATCAGAATTTATAGCCAGACATCACACAGCTGTGACCACGGTAGCCACACCCACACACGTACACACACACACACACACCATTGGCTCACCTCTGGCTACAAGAGTGTGTTTCCATAGTGCTGAAAAATCCTGAGGTGAGCAGCGTCTGCTCGAATTTCACACAAAGACCCATAGAGTGTAGAGAGAGAGAGAGAGAGAGAGAGAGAGAGAGAGAGAGGAGGAGATGGATGAGAGAGGAATGCCAATGAAAGGAGAGGACAGAGACGGTCGGGAAGAAGATGAAAAGAAAGCAAAGGAAAGAGAGAACATGAAAAGAGTCCGGATTGACCGAGGGCTTTCAGGACTCTGTGTGGAGCTGCATGGCAAGCAAGCACCAGGTGTCTGCCTGTGCATGTGTGTGTGTAGGAGAGTGAGTGTGTACATACAAATGAGTGCACACACACACACACAGGCAGCAGCAGGTATGCTTGTACTACCCCTCTTTACCCTGCACTCTTCTAGAGGTATAGCTGGATGTCCGGCATTAAATCGCTGGACAAAAGGACACTGAAACTAGACAACAGGCGTCGAAATAGACACAAACTGTTACATGCTGTTAGTCCAAACAAGCCTGTGTTAGTCATAGCAAACACCAGAATGATGCAAAGTGCTCACCTATAGTTACAAACACTCTGTCCTTCTCTTTTCCTCTATTCTTTTTCTCTGTTACACACAAACACACCTTTCAGCAAGGTTTGGTTGATGCAGCCTGAAGGACTGAGCGGTTTAGACCCTTATCATTTCTGCTCTGTCAGTAGGTGCAGACTCTTTTCCTCCCCCAACCCTGCATCTTACTTTCAATATAAAACCTGTATAATAATCATCATGGTAGAAAACCTGGATTCTGATTATCTATTAAAAATAAATAAATGAAGGCTATTATTAAGTAGGATGGTCAGGTGGGCTGTTGTGATCTCACTGCACGATAAATAGTGTCTCAGTCTCAGTGGTTAAGGTGTTAAACTGCTCTACAGAAAAATAGAGGTGGGGGGGGGGGGGGGGGGGGGGGGGTAATTCCCCAGTTCCTCAGGTCTACCAGAACCAGCATTTATTTCTTCAGCAGTTTGAGCTGCAGTTGCTGGTCGGTTGGATCGGACCGCAGGGGCCATCCTTTGATCCCCATATGCAGCATCGAGCCCTGACTGTCCATATACCTCTACTCTATCTTTGTACCATTTTTTTTTTATAGATACTGACCACTGCAGCCCAGGAACACCACCCATGAGCTGCAGTTTTGGAAATGCATTGACCCACTCGTCCAGCCAGTATAATTTGGCTCCTTGTGTGCTGCTTCTTGAAATCCCCTTGTATGATAGCTATATAGATGGCAATAGACCATCACGGCTGCAATAAATGTATTTCATTTTGTTTGGAACTAGTGTGAAAACTATCATGTTTGATAGTCTTATCCACCACAAATCTCTCACTATTGTCAAATAGTTAACTGCAAGCTTTGCTGTTATTAAATGCATCCTACCTTCACACTAGTTAGAGTTTTCTAAGTTCCCCAAAAATGTTCTTTTTTTTTTTCATTTCTTAGTTCAGAAGACTGGGGACAGAGCGCAGGGTCAGCCATGATCTGGTGCCCCTGGACCAGAGAGTTTTAACGGGCCCAAAAGTGGTAGCCTGGCAGTGCTGGGGCTTAAACCTTGATCCTCTGATCAACGGGCCACTGTTTTAACTGTTTGAGCTACCACTAAGTTCTTCTCTAAACTTTACCAACATACTTTGCATACTGAGCCAAAATTGGGTATTCTCTAGAACAGGCCTACAGATAGAATAAAAAAACGATTGAAAGGAACTAAATTCATGGCTCCCCCAAACTGCCGTAAACTGATCCATCCTGATACACCACTTCTGATTGGAGTCCCATCACTAGTAGTCCACTTACTGCTGCTGAGAACAGCTTCACAGGGACATGATACGTGAGATTACTGTAGATGATACCACTTAGAAACCAAGGTGATCGCTTTGAATTGCAATAGATATGATCCGTTTTGGCATGATTTATGACTGCGATTGCCAGCAGTTTTGTACTTAATTCTCACTGTGGTCAGGTCGCCAGTCCATCTCAGGGCCACATACAGACCACACGCTTACTCCTTTAGGCAAATTAGAATCATCATCATCATCATCATCAACCTAACATACATGTTTTTGGACTGTGGGAGGAGAAAAACAATTAGTAACACACTATACCATAAAGAACTGTAATTCCTCAACCCAAGAAAGCACAGGCCCATTGCCATTGAATGATTAAGAGAAGAACTGGGTGAAAGTGTTGCGTTCAGATGAGACTAAAATCAAGCTTTTTGGCAGAAACGCAACTCGCCGTGTTTGGGGATGGTGCTCTTGGGTTCATAGGCAGCAATCTGCCTCCTCCAATGACAAAGATGGAGGTGGAAAATTATGCTTCGGGGTGTTTTTTTGCCAAGGAGACAAACAACTTCACCCCTTTCAAAGGGATAACAAACGGCGGGCCAAGTACTAATAAATATTAAATAACCTTCTTACTTTATCCAGGGAATTAGAAAGGGTCAGTCTCCAGACCTTAATCCCATAGAAAGGACAGAAAACTAAAGGTCAACATCGAAACGTCTTCCTTATTAATCTTAGTGACTTGGAGAGGATCTGCAAAGAGGAGTGGGACAAAAAGCCTCTTAGGATGTGTGCAAACCTGGTGGTCGACTACAAGAAACGTCTGACCTCTGTGATTTGAAACAAGGGGTTTTTTTTCACCAAGTAGTACCAAGTCTACGCAGAATGTACAGACTTATTTCACTGATCATGATGCGAATCCATTTAGAACTTTGTAAATTGTGAATTACGAAAGAGAAAAGAATGAACTGTGTTTTGGGTTCGGGTTTCGCAGTGCACTGGCTAGAAAATCTTTAAACAAATTCAGACAGAAAAGCTAATTGCATAAATATGCAAATAAACAGCTGTTTCTGAATAAAGAGTACATTTATAATGCATACCATTTAACAAAATATCATCAACAACTATTTCAGATCTCCCTATCATCGGTACATCAGTGCAATCACAAATCCATGACATCTATATTCCCAGAATACTAAATTTGACTTTCAAAGCAATCTGGCTTCCACCATATGCCTCGCTATTCTAGCCAACACGTCGCTCCTAGTTGAGAGGACTACACTTAGGCTGTCCAACCTGCTCTTGGAGAGTGAGATTCATTTGCATCTGCTGGCAACTGGCGGAACAATGTGATTCAGCCCGTCACTGAAATCTAGCTTCAGCTAGTTAGAGATTGTCCCAACTTTGTAGCAACAATTACTACACCCGAAGTGTTAAAACAAAAACCTTAATGGTAAAATTAACTTTTCCTGCTTCCCCTAAACAGTCGAGGCTTTAAAGAGACACCAAAATCCTCCAGTCACTGTACTAACCACTAAACTGAGCCGACAGCAACCTGTGCTTAATCTCTTAATGTTATTCCTTTAGACCCGCTTGTCTATACTAGCATGCAGATATTTCTCACTTGGGACCACAAAGTACTTTTGTAAGTCCCCTTTGGATAGGGCTGCCTGCTATAACTGTAAATATAATTGGTCCAAAACAAGTGTGTCATGCACAAGACCATTTGGGCAACCACGGCCTGCTTGTGTTTGGTGTATAGTTTAGTTTGTGCTGTACATCTTATCATTTTTAAATTATTGTCTTATAAACAATTTACTCAAGAAAATTATAATATTTTTTTACTAGTGCTTAAGCAGGAGCCCCAACTGGAACTGGGCTGCACTTTTCAAGTGAAAAAATCTTGGGCAAGTTCCCAGATCTTGACTTCGAACCCTGCCCAAAACCTTGCTGGTTTTGAACTATGAAACCTATGATGTCACTTTAGATTAAATTTCAATATTATTTGTCACATAGAATGATTATACACAGTACAACTTTTCTTTCCACTTTTCTCGCATATCCCACCTTGGAAGGTTGGGGTCAGAGTGCAGGGTCAGCTATGATACAGCGGTTAAGGGTCTTGCTCAAGTACATAACATTGGTGGACTTGGCAGCAGTGGGGCTTAAACCCAGGTCTTCCTGGTCCTCCAATTAACAACTCAACGCCTTAATCATTTGAGCCACCACTGCAATCTGACTGCAGTTTGAAAAGCATTTATAGTGTTCGAGAAAAAAAAAAAAACTTTTCAAAAATATCACTTTAGCACTGGTCACAGAAAAGACTACCGCTCTCCTTACTACCAGGTTGACAAGGATTGTCCAAGATAACCTAGAAAGTATTGTAAGAAAAAAAAGTGCATAGGGCACAGTAGGGATGCAGGGTTTTAACGGATTAGCCACCAGATGGCCCTGTTTTTTTGTTTTTTTTTGCAAGAGATAAGTGTTTCCGGCCACATGTTGGTGACATAGCGGGTTCTGAACAAGTGCCATCCTTGGCTAAGCACCGGCTTCATCCCTGGCACCAGCCTCGGTGGGAACGGTAGCACATGGTTTGCAGTATAAATTGTTGATCAAAACGTGTAGTGGTTTAAGGCTTTGTTGACCATGTGCAAGAAAACTGAACAGAAACAGGATACAGCAGCATGGCAGAGTTTCTACTTACCTTTTACACAGGGTCCAATGGGTCAGGAACTAATGGCAAACTAATGGGCAAATGCCTCGAAAATTTGTGGAACAAAATTCGCAGAAATGTGAAAGACATTGTGTAGAGCCTTTGGGGGGATATTTTAGATGTCTACTTTCAGAGTGTTAATTAATAGAACACTTAATATGTTAAAAACGAATAGCCTTGCCTAATGGTCCCTCCGGAACGCACAGAAATGCTGCTGGGGCCTGTAAAAAATAAGAGTTTGACACCTGTGGACTTTAAGGTAAACCACAGCCATGGATAGTGTCTAAAAAAAATTACTCTAATAGTCTAGAACAGCTCTTACTCTCCGCAGATGGGGACAAACACTCTTGGGAAAAATCTGTATCAGTCTTACAGCTTGTAAAGTCTGGCACACTTTCACCAAAGGTGGCATATTTGACAGTGATTTAATGTGTGCGTGAGTGGTTTTATTCCTTAAATCTGAAATACATACCTGAAAAAGAACAACCTCCCGCTGAATTGGAAAGACGAGACAACATCTGTGATCCTGGGGACTTGGGTGAAAAGTGGACAAGGATTAGGTTGAAATGGAGCCCAGCTGAGAGAGTGTGTTTGTGTGAGACGGCAGTAGAGAGGAAATCAGTGATGTGGGCTAATTGCACAGGGAGCTACGCGCCACCGTGGAGGAAAAAGAACCCCAAAACGCTAAGCATCGTTTTTTAGTCCTGGCCTTCTATCTTCCATTTATAAGTATTTAGGTGAGGTGATACTGGCTTTATTATGAGTTTTTATATTCTGGTGAATCAAAAATCCACTAAAGTCCACTGTTGGCTAATACCGCTTTTTCATCAGGGCTGGCCGGTACTGTAACTGGAGCTAATTGGCAAACAGGCTGTGCTTTTTTACTAAAAGAAATCCTGGGAAGGTGCCAAGATTCTGGTCTGAGACTGGACCTGAAACCTTGCTGCTCTTAAATGAAGGTACCTATAGAATTACTGGGCGAAGATTTGCCTCCAATTGTTGGTTTGAACGTAATAAATAATGAAACCTGTCAGTTCAGCAGTACATGAGTGGTAGCGCAGTGATTAAAGCGTTGGACTGCTAGCCAGGAGATCGTTGGTTCATTTACCAGCACCAAAGTTACCACTGCTGGGCCCCTGAGCGAGGCCCTTAACACTTATTTGCTTAGTTATATCAATGAGATAGAAATGTAAGTCGCTCTGGACAAAAGTGTGTTAAATGCCGGAAATGTAAATGTTGATGTTGATTACGAACCTCTAAATAAGATTAAAACCCAATTTAAGCACCTAGACCATCATGTGTTGGTGGAGGTCTGGAAAATGGAGACGGGAGACGGGAAGTGAATCAAATAGGTACAAATGGCAGTTGTACCACAAAGCTTATTATAAATATCAGATGACTGTAGGAGTCTGTAAAGGTCAGTCGCTGAAAAGCATTAAACACTCTCCTAAAATTAACTTAATTAATCCAGAGCAATTTTTTTTTTTTTTTTACAAAGGCAAATATTATTATCACTAAAGTAATGAGTCACTGCATAAATTCAGGGCGAAAAAAAAAAAAATCACAAGCTTCTCAGGGCACTTTCATTGACACAATTGAAAGGAATCTACTATCAATGCGTTTTGTATCTGCATCTGTCTTTCAGTTAGTTTTGAACCAATCACATTCAATCTCACATGCAAAAAATGGTTACCACAAGGTCCATCAAAAAGCTTCAAGGGTTTACAAACGTTTATCGGAGTTGTTAAAAGGGCATTGATCAGAAAAAGGGGTACAAAAGAATTCTAAAAAAAACCTTATAGAACGCTATAAAGGCCATTATTAACCAACTGATGAAAACTGAGCATGCAGATAGAACAGAGTGTCTCCGGAAATATTTCTGAAGTAGTAGATCAACCGGGTACATTTTGCGTACTGTTATTCGCATACGAAGGATTCAAACATGCTACTGATCTCGCATACTACTCATCTTACGTTTACTGGAGTAACTTTTACTTTGATGATTTTGATAGTTTTACTGTTACTTAAGTTTAGAGCACGTTTAGCTGGAAGATGAAGCAGAAGAAGATGCGTTTGTGTGTGTGTGTGTGTGTGTGTGTGTGTGTGTGTGTGTTATCAGAGGCAGATCAGAAGTGGCCTCAAGTTCAGTCTATGTTTTTAATCCAAGATGTCGAAAAGAATAGTTTTATAATGTGATACATGCCGTGTGCAATAAAACGAACGTCACAGCGTACAAGAGTTCCAGCTCCAACCTGAAAAAACACGCAGCGGTGAGAGCCAAAATGGCGCCTATTTGAACCCCATTAATAATCATTTGGTATCTATGGCCACTTTAACCTTTATTATAGAACCTCATTTCTCACACTGTCCCAATATTTATCCTTATATGTGCTCACGTACAAGAAATGACAAACATCCTGTGAACCTACGAACAAACACACATTTATTAAATTTAACTGTTAAATAAACATCTGTGTGTGTGTGTGTGTGTGTGTGTGTGAGATGTGATTGTAAATGACAGGTGGGGGGGACGGGATGTAAAAACTCGCCAAGTAGATTAAAATTCAGCGTTTTTTTTAAATCGGATACTCTTACTTGAGGTTTATTTAACAAATCCAGAGGGTAATAGCAAAAAAGAGGAGTCAAATAACAGGTGGTACATTCCAAACCAGAACACAATCTGTCCGACTAGAGAGACAATCCGATACATCTAATCCAAAGAGTCATTAGGTTACCAAGCAATGAGCCATGAACACATGGCATTGCAAACACAGAGATTAGAATACACCAGCGTGGGCTAACAACCAGATGCAAATGTAGAGCAGGAAGTGTGTGGTTATTTGTTCAGGTGAGGGCACCCTCTGTTGGCTGGAGGATTGTGTGGTTGACTAGATTTTTTTTAATGCAAATTTACACATTTAGATTATTTTAGTCTCTTGCAACGTCTAAACGTTTAACCCAGTCCATAATTAGTCCAGGAAAAGTAAAGGTTTACTACAGTTCACTAATGTTCCTTTGCAACAAATGTTTCTGCCTCTTGTAACAGTTCAATGGGGCAGCGGTGCCTCGAACGGTTAAGGCGCTAAGTTGTTGACTGGAAGACCAAGAGGTCCTGGGTTCAAGCCCCACAACCGCCAAGTCCGCCACTGTTGGGTCCTTGAGCAAGACCCGTAACCCTTCTTGCTCCAGGGGCAGCTGTATCATAACTGACCCTGCGCTCTGACCCCCGACTTACTAAGATGGCATATGCAAATAAAAAAACATTTCACTATATGATGCACTGTGTATAATCGTGTATGTAACAAATAAAATTTGTCTCCTGAAAACATCTGCTTGGCAGATGCTGTAAATGCACAGTAAAAGCAGATGTTGTCCTGACTCTTTCAGCAGACTGATCGACATTACTATCAAACAAAAGTAAAAACAAGTGTCTCCGGTTGCTATGAATCCCTTCTGCCTCTCTTACTTCAGCGCTGCGGTTTCTCTCAGCGTGTGTGTCTCATCTTACTCGACTGCAGCCTACATTCGTTTTGTTCTCACCGTTTTGAAAGCGTGTATAACAGTGAAATAGTGTGGGTGAAAGAAAGGATGTGGATAATTAAAGAGATTCATCAGGATCTCGTCTGAGTTGAGTTTTTTTTTCCTATAATAATTAAATACGCTGATCAGCTATAACATTAAAACCGTCTGCGTACCGATGTGTAGGTTTCCTCAGTGCTGCAAAATTAGCTCCAAGCCGTCCATTTCCTGGTGTGCTTTGGTATCTAACACAAAAGAGCTTATGGTAGGTTCATTAAGTGTTCTATAAGTTGTGATGGAGAATACAACAAGCTGTTAGGTCTTCCTTTCCCAAATTCATTACTTCGTTATGACTGCCCATTAACAGGTGCCGGTTTACCAGTTTGGACCACTTTTGGTAGATCTACTGCATCTCAGGAACACCACACAGGACCTGCTGGTGTGGAGATGTTTTCACTCAGGCTGCTTTTAAGGGGCAGTGGTGGCTCAAATAGTTAAGGTGCTGAGTTGCTGATGTGGAGACCAGGAAGACCTGTGTTTGAGCCCCACCACCGTCAGCTGTTGATCGGAAGACCAGAAACAACTGGGTTCAAACCCCACCACCGACAACAAGCCAACCACTGTTGGGTCCTTGAGCAAGACCCTTAACCCTTCCTGCTCCAGGGGGCGCTGTATCATAGCTGACCCTGCGCCCTGCCCCCCGACTTACTAAGATGGGATATGCAAAAAAAGAATTTCACTGCGCTGTAAAAAAGTCTATGTGACAAAATAAAGACATTTTCATATATAAACGTAGGCAAATCAACACTTTCTTCAGGTGAAAAGCACTGAGATAGAAAGAGAGCAGTGTGTGTGTGTGTGTGTGTGTGTGTGTGTGTGTGTGTGTGTGTGCGTTTCTGATCAGCCGCAGCGTGCGGTACAGAAAAAAAAAAGTCTCATGGACTGTTAAAACGGCCTCTGATCAGATTTGGGTCTCGAACATTTGTTACAGTGAATAAAATCAATAAATACTGAAACACACGGTTGTTGTTAGTTTTTTATATGTCGCTGTCTGTGTCCTTAGTTGACTTCATGCGCCATCGTCGCTTATTCAGTGACGTTCGACTCGCATTAACAGCTGAAAATCCGATCTGTCTGCTTACACAGCACACGTTAATACACATATCTGATTCATATGTTATATATTACAACATACAAATAAGGCCTGAATCTGATCTGCTTACACTGTCATAAGCCAAATCCAATCTGTGCCACACTGGAGGAAAAAAATTGGAATCGGGTCACTTGATACGTGCAGTGTAAATGCGGCCTCGATTTTGTCCTTTATTTTACTTAGTCATATCTTTATGTTTGCTCTTTTTTTTTACCACACCAGTTTTGGGAACTGACTCTTTACCTGCTGGCCGATATTTCCCACCCTTTGGAACCCCGACTGAACCCCAGAGCGCCTCACCTTAACATTAGTGTCTGATCTCATTAATACTATTGGAACTGTATGAACACAAATCCAAACAGTCATGCTTACCAATCTAACAGAATGACTTTTCATAAAATGTGGAGTTGGAAAAGTGAGACTACATCTGGAATAGGATGACTGAAATAGGCAGATGTTCTAATACAGTTCGCTTCTGCCAGATATGAGTATGAAATAGAAGCAAAGGCATGACTTTAAAAAATGATTTGAGGGTTTTTGTTTTGTCTCATTCAATGCTTGGTCCCAGACTTGGTCAGTTCCAGTCTTAGAATCATTTACCAAGGCAGACATTAATGTAGCTTCTTTAGTCAGAGAATAAAATATGATCAAGATCATTTATATAGTCATCACGATGCACGATGCAAAACCTGATTATGTGAAAGCACATTTACTCAGACGAGCCAGTATTTCAGTCCATGCCTGAGTGCAGGTGCTGCTGTTTCACTGAAGAACCCAGAGCGAAGAGAGGACTAAACGCTGAATATGAATATGCCTGGGTTTAAATATCATTATACAGCCAGCAGGAATGGAGGTTTTGTAATTATATGAGTGTTGAATGCCACAATCCAGCATTATACAGAAGAGCACTTAACATCCCACTGTCTAAGATGAATCAGCTGACCTGTCTGGAGACCTTATTTCGCACCGGAACATCACTATATAAAGACTCCTGACGAATGCGAGTTGGCAGAAATGATGCACTGCTGCTGTGCTGCTTCACTGCTGGTCAGTCACATTTGCATATAAACTACTTTTTTCAAATCCTGTGTTTACTGCAGAGTTCCAGCAGCGAGGAACCGACATTAGACGTGGTTTCATTTCAGGCTTAAAAATAAATTGGTTCTGTTTTTGTTTTGTTTTTGTAATGCGAGTGTGTCTGCGAGTAAAATCTTTTTAACAGACCTTGGAAGCTTTAGGGAAATCAGATTTATTTGGATTAAAAATTGTTCGAACGTGTCCCCATCATGGAGGAAGGTTTGATATCTCTACAGCTGCCCAGAGTGAAAGCACATCGTTGTCTAAAGAAGATTTTTGTACGTTGTAACATTCTATTATTCCTTCATTGAAACTAGATGACTCGAACCACTGTTCCAGCATGACAATGACCCTGAGCACAAAGCCTCTGATCTCCATAAAGACATGCTGTGTTCTGGTTGGAGTGAATGAACCCTAGGTATAATAACCATGTTAATATCGTTTTAAGCTATAATGACTGCCTTAATACCCTTTTAAGGTGTAATAACTACGTTAATACTGTTTTAAGGTGTGAATAACAGGTTAATATCATTTAAAGGTGTAATAACAGCGTTAATGTCTGTTTAAGGTGTAATACCTTCATTAATACCGTTTTTAGGTGTAATAACAGCATTAATATCTGTTTAAGGTGTAATAACTGCGTTAATACTGTTTTAAGGTGTAATAACAGGTTAATATCATTTAAAGGTGTAATAACAGCATTGATATTGTTTTGAAGTGGTAATATTACAATTAACTGTTTTTAGGTGTAATAACCGCGTTGTTTTAATACCGTTTTAAAGGTGCAAAACAGCATTAATATCTGTTTAAGGTGTAATAACTGCGTTAATACTGTTTGTGTAATAACAGCGTTAATATCGTTTAAAGGTGTTATAACAGCATTGATATTGTTTTGAAGTGTAATATCTACGTTAATACTGTTTTTAGGTGTAATAAACGCGTCAGTATCGTTTTAAGGTGTAATAACAGCATTAATATCTGTTTAAGGTGTAATAACTTCATTAATACCGTTTTAAGGTGTAATAACTACGTTAATACTGTTTTAAGGTGGAATAACAGGTTAATATCATTTAAAGGTGTAATAACAGCGTTAATGTCTGTTTAAGGTGTAATACCTTCATTAATACCGTTTTAAGGTGTAATAACAGCATTAATACTGTTTGTGTAATAACAGCGTTAATATCGTTTAAAGGTGTAATAACAGCATTAATGTCTGTTTTAAGGTGTAATACCTCATTAATACCGTTTTTAGGTGTAATAACAGCATTAATATCTGTTTAAGGTGTAATAACTGCGTTAATACTGTTTGTGTAATAGTGTTAATATCGTTTAAAGGTGTTATAACAGCATTGATATTGTTTTGAAGTGTAATATCTACATTAATACTGTTTTTAGGTGTAATAACCGCGTTAATACCGTTTTAAGGTGCAATAACAGCATTAATATCTGTTTAAGGTGTAATAACTGCGTTAATACTGTTTGTGTAATAGTGTTAATATCGTTTAAAGGTGTGATAACCGCATTTATAAAGTTTTAAGGGTTAGTAACTACGTTAATATTGTTTTAAGGTGTAATAACCGTGTTAATATCAGTTTAAGGTGTAATAACCGCATTATACCGTTTTAAGGGATAGTACTGCGTTAATATCGTTTTAAGGTGTAATAACCGTGTTATTTTTACATCCATGTACTTCTGAGTATGCAGTTTTTTTAATTAATGTTATATGTTGACTTCCTGGTTGATCATGCTATTCCAGATGTAGTCTTATACTAACTTTAAACACACATGGACAGTCTGATCAATCAGTCACAAAAGTATTAGTAAGATCAGACACTAATGTTGAGGTGTGGAGGTCTGGGGTTCAGTTGGGGGTTCCAGTTCATCCCACAGTGGGTGTGAGTCAGAGTCAGGACTCGGTACAGGACATGAAAGTTCTTCTACTCTAAAACATCCAGAACAAGCATGTCCTCATGGAGATCAGGTAACTGGTGCACAGGAACATTGTCATGCTGGAACAGGGTTTGAGTCTCTTGGTTCCAGTGAAGGAATAATGGAGTACAAAGAGGTTGTAGTCAAACTGTGGGACTCTGACTTCATCTGTCAGGCTTTAGATGTTTGGAACAGGTCAGACAGTGGGTTTTTTTCATTTAATTATGCTTTATTAAGGTGTCTAGTGATCTAAAGAGTCAACACACTGTACCGTAAGTCTTATTGACGAGACAGCAGTTCAAACAGTCTCAGCTATAGAAGAACCCAAGGTAAAAGTCAGAAGAATCAGGACATTTTCACGGGACCTAAAACTGAGAGGACTGACCTTTTACAGGAGCTGGAGAAAATATCACCGTATATGAGGAAAATATTACCTCCACTGAAAACTAAAAGAACACTGAGACAAAGGGCAGAGTTTATCGAGGGTAGTGTAACAGTTACCTGAGGAAATCAGTGTGTGTACAGGAAGCCTGAAATACACAACCAGAAGAACTGAGAAAAATAACTGAGAAAGTGTTTTTATCATTGATGTCAACTATATATATATATATATATATTATATATATAAATGTAAATAAATAAATAAAAAAGTCGACTATTTCAGTTCTAGTAAATGAGAAAATAAAAATCATTTCTAAAATGGATTCTGTGCAATATATTTTTTATTTCATGTTTATTATTATTAATAATAATAATAATATCCGAAAATCTATCACAGTTTTGAGGATCTAAGCATGCTCGAAAACACAAGTGGCAAAAATTTTTGTCAGATATGGGTTTCAAAAGAGTTGCAAAATGGCTCAATAGCGCCACCTACAAACTTTCAATGGAATGCGCCTTGAGCTATGTTTTACGTTATTTTTAGGAAAATTGGTCCACACATGTAAGACTAAAGAGCTAAAAATGTCTAAATGCCCATATTTAGGTATAGTCATAGCGCCACCTGCTGGCAACTGAAAGTAGCATTTTCAACTCCTCATTAAACTCCTCCTAGAGATTTATTATTTGGTCGGTGTAATGAAAAGGCCTTTGCAGTGGTAAATTGCGAAGTTCTAGAGTTTTCGTTAAAGGGCGTGTCTGTGACTGCGAGATGTTTTACCGTGGGAGTAAAAGTTGTTGTAACTCGGCCATAGAATGTCTGATCTTCCGTAAACTTCAGATGTTTGGTAATGAACATGAGTCCTGGCATGAACACATCTAAATTCCATTCATCAGTTATCATTATAGCGCCACCTTCTGGAAACAGGATATGTCATGTTTTACACTCATTCAATCATGCAATGTAAAATAAGCACCAAATATATTTTTTGCCTTGTTTACATGAAAACTGGCTCGGAATTTAAAAATGAATTTAAATACAGATTTTTTTTGGTACTTTTTATGTAAAAGTAAAAAATAAATTTTTTAAGGGTAGTAGTATATATTAATTTCAACTTTATTGTTATAGGTTTTTTTTTTTCTTTATGTTTTTTATATATTCAACTTCATTGTCATTGTGCAAGGTACGTGTACAGAGCCAATGAAATGCAAATGCATTTTTCGCATATCCCATCTTAGTAAGTTGGGGTCAGAGTGCAGGGTCAGCTATGATACAGCGCCCCCTGGAGCTGTATCTCAGGGACCCAGCGGTGGTTGCCGGAGGTGGGGGCTTGAACCCCAGGTGTTTTGGTCTTCAGATTAACAGCTCAGCACCTTAACCATTTGAGAGCCACCACTGCCCAACAGTAAGAAACGCCTCCAGTTTATAAAAAGCTGAAAAATTCTTAAACGACAAACGATATCCTATTTTTCACAATCAGAGGATTGTTTCCTTTTTAATTTTTTTGAGGTACAATTGTGTTTTTAATGACAGACATCGTGCTCTCATTGCCACATAGACATTCCATAGAAATCTCCAGTTGAATCAACTTTATTAAAGATGTACTACTTACTTTTATCTCATTTCTACAACCAAGTGGCTAAGAGCCTTGTTCCTGGACCCGAAGGTGCAGCATGGGTTGTTGGGAAATAAACCTAACCACTGATCTCATGTGAACATAAGCAGAAGTATCAGTGAAGGGCTGGAGAAAGATAAGGAATAGACACTGACCGCTGCTGTTACGACTCCTCCGGTTGGATTTTCCTCCCAGCAGCATCTTCAGACTGTTTCTAAACATGATGCCGGAGTTCAGAGGAATCTAGAAAAATTCCTGCACACACAAATAAGTAAAGAGAAGTAAATTAGCATTATTAGGCCACTAAAATGACACAAGTGCCCAATGTCCAAATTATTACAGTTATAAGTGCCTTGAAAAAGTATTCATACTCCTTTAACTTTTTTTTTTTTACATTTTGTCACTTTACAACCACAAATGTAAATGTATTTTATTGAGATTTAATGTAAAGACCAACACAAAGTAGCACGGAATTGTGAAGTGGAAGGAAAATGAAAAACAGTTTTCAAAATTTTAAGCAAATAAAAATCTGAAAAGCGTGCTGTGCATTTGTATTCAGCTCCTCTGCACTTTCATACCCCTAAATAAAATCCAGTGCATTCAACTGCCTTCAGAAGTCACATAATTAGTTAATAGAGTCCACCTGTATGTAATTTAGTCTCAGTATAAATATACTTGTTCTGTGAAGGCCTCAGTGCTTTGTAAGAGAACACTAGTGAACAAACAGCATCATGAAGACCAAGGAACTCACCAGACAGGCCAGGGATACATTTGTTCAAAGCAGGATTAGGTTATGAAAAAATATCCCAAGCTTTAAACATCTCAAGGAGCACTGTTCAATCCATCATACAAAAATGTATGCCACAACTGCGAACCTACCAAGACATGACCTTCCACCTAAACTGACAGACCGAGCAAGAAGAGCACTGATCAGAGAAGCAGCCAAGAGGCCCATGGTCACTCTGCAAGAAATGTGCAAAAATCCACAGCTCAGGTGAGAGAATCTGTCCACAAGACAACTATAAATCGTATACTCCACAAATCTGGCCTTTACAGATATAAGAAGTCCCATTTGCAGTTTTCCATAAGCCGTTTAGGGGACACAACAAACATGTGGAGGAAGGTGTTCTGGTCAGAGGAGACCAAAGTTGAACTTTTTGGCCTAAATGAAAAGCGCTATTTGTAGCAAAAAGGTAACACTGCGCATCAACCTGAAACATGGTGGTGGAGGCATCATGTTGTGGGAATGCTTTCCATCAGCAGGGACATGGAAGCCAGTCAGAGTTGATGGGAAGATGGATGGAGCTAAATACAGGGCAATCCTGGAAGAAAACCCGCTGAAGGCTGACCCTAAACATACAACCAGCGCTACAATGGACTGGTTTGGATCAAAGAATATTCATGTGTTAAAAAGTCCAGTCCTAAATCCTATTGAGAATCCGTGGCAGGACTTAAAAATAGCTGTTCACTAATCCAATCTGGCTGAGCTTCAGCTATTTTGCAAAGAAGAATGAGCAAAAATTTCAGTCTGTAGATGTGCAGTGGTGGTAGAGACAAACCCCAAAAGACTTGCAGCTGGAATTGCAGTGAAAGGTGGCGCTAGAAAGGCAGGGGGGCTGAATAAAAATGCACAGCACACTTTTTAGATTTTTATTTGCGTAAAATATTTGAAAACTGTTTTTTTATTTTCCTTCCACTTTACAGTTCTGTGCTACTTTGTGTTGATCATTACATAAAATCTCAGTAAAATACATTCAAGTTTGTGGTTATAAAGTGACAAAATTGAAAATAAAACTACAATGGCATTTACCCTCTTGCCCATTGCCGTTGGGACTTTGGCAGTCGCTTTGCAATTGCGTTACGTTTATGTCAATTTATGCGTCCACATGCAGAAAACAACTGCAAATACAATTTCTTTGGAAAATTGTCTGGAATATAATTACATACCCCAGCATATAAACAGTGTAATTACATTTATTGTGTTTTTTTTAAGCTGTAATATCCTCTCGGTGATGAAAGCAGGTCAGGTTTGTGTCTCCAGGCTCCAAAGCCTCTGGGGAGAGATTCACGCATGTTCTCTTTGTGTTCGTTTTCCTTGGTTTGCTCTCACATTTAAAAATCAAACCAGTAAGACGGCGAATAAAAATAACTAAGTAAACACAAGAGGTTTATATTTATATAAAAAATACTGCTAAAAGTATTGGAACACCCTGCCAGTCACATGTTTGTGTGTCACTATTCCTTTTTTGTTTATAATTTGCCACTAGATTGGGTCATGTGACTGTGTGGGTTTGTGTTTAATCAGTTCCAAAAGTGAGATCAGACACTGATAATGTAATAGTGAGGAGGTCTGGGGTTTCAGTCGGGGTTCCTGTTCATCCCAAAGATATTAAAGGGGTTGAGTCGGAATCAGGACTCTGTACAGGACGACAGTTCTTTCACTCCATCCAGAGAACAGCAGGTCTTCATGGAGATCAGGGGCTTTGTGCACAGGGGCATCATCATGCTGGAACATGTGATTGTTCTCCTGGAGTTGCGAAACTCCTCAAACTGCTAAACTTTGTACTCGTTCTTAAAGCATTTTAGCAGAGAGAAAGTTTTCCACAAGAGTCGATAAACTATTCTAGCAAGTGCCCTGGAAAAATTACAGCCACATGTCCTTTTATAATGCATGTCTGGATCTATTTTTTTTTTTTTTTGCCTACTTCCTGAAACTTTCTTTTACTCTTTAATTGGCTCATAAGTGAAGACATGGTAGGTATGATTATTAACCTTGCTCCTCCGCTGTCAACACTTTCTATGCCTTGCTGAACGCAGAGCAGAAAGAAGACGTGTTTAAAACTAATTTGTGCTCCTCTTAGAGGCCATTAGAGCTCGGAGCACAACAATATGATTAGCGGCTGTGGAAAACAACATTTACATACAGTAGCAGTGTTTTTAGAGATAGAGAAGGAAGGAACTGTTGTGTCTGTCAGCATTGGGCCTCCAGCGCTCCGAGGTGTTAAATGACATGTTGGTGAACTGAGGAACACAATTTGTATTAGGAATACTTTAGAATAAAATAAAGTAAAAAAAGAAGAGAAACAATGAAAAGTACTGGGATGTTGATAATCGGTTGAGAATTTAAGGGCCGAGCATTGGCAGCTAGCAGGTCCTGGGATTTGAACTTTGTTTAGCAGTATGTCAATGTCGAATGAACCAGACGCATAAATAAGCATTCTACCAAAAAACAAGTTACTGGAATCGTGAATTGTGTAATTGGTAGCGCAGTGGTAAAGGTGTTGGACTGCTGATTGGAAGATCAGGGTTCGATTCCAAGTGCCACCAAGCTTTACAACATTTGAAAAATGCAGCATTTAGTCGGCCCTCATAAGCATTACGATGGGAGAAAACCGGGGTTTAGATCACAGAAACACAAATCTACCACTGCTGGGCCCCTAAGCAAAGCCCTCAACCCTCAATTGCTCAGTTGTGTAACAGAGAATAACACAAGTCTCTCTGGATAAGGGTGTCTGCCAAAATGCCGCAAATGTAAATGTACAACGGCTTTGTTTCCAGGAGGACCTTAGAAAAATGTCACACACTTTCACACTAACCGATTAAATTACCAAACTAATTACTAAACTATTACTAAAGTGCCCCAAACATACAGTTGGCAGATTGTAGTTGAGACGTTTGAGGCAGAGACCATGAGGACTATGAGGTAGTGTCAGTGCAACACAGCTGGTTTAATTCACAGCTCAGGTTAGTGCCAGTGTGGAGTTTTACAGGTTTCTGGTGGTAGTTTGTTAGCTGCTGTAATGGCATGATATCTAGGGGGAGTCTGAATCGAAGGAGAACACTGCTGATAAAAATAATAGCTTAGTGGTTAAGGTGGTAGACTGCTGGTCAGAAGAACGTAGGTTCAATTATTAGCACTACCAAGCTGCCCCTGCCACCGATACATATATGGACACTGGATTATGTCATGTGACTGTGGGGATTTGTGACCATTCAGCCACAATAGTATTAGTGAGATCAGACACTAATTTTGAAGTGAGGAGGTCTGGGGTTCAGTTGGGGTTCCAGTTCATCCCAAAGGTGTTCAGTTTAAAGGGGTTGATTCGGAGTCAGGACTCTGAAGTGGAAGAACTCTCATGTCCTGTACAATCAGAACACAGCATGTCTTCATGGAATTTAGGGGTTTTGTGTACAGAGGCATCACCATGCTGGGTTTGGGGCTTTTAAATCCAGGGATGGTAATACAAATCTTTTTGACAATTTTGTGGCAACAGTGGCAAAGCCTTTAAACTATTGCTTTTATTATGACACATAAATCCAGGCATCTTTACAAATGGCTGCTCCTGCACCTTCACAGGTTACAAGGGAAAAAAAATATAAAAGTACGCCACTTCTTTTCCCCCAGAAAGCACACACAACTTGCCTTGAATCCTTGCCACACATATGGCTGGGGTGTGATAGGATGTCTGGCAATCGCTTGGTAGCAATGGTGAACACTTTTTGTTCTATGATAAATGCCCAATAACAGGCTCATGCCTTTTTTTTGTAAGCAAATGACTTCACTGGTGTTATAAATCAACGAACCAGGATAAATGCAAATAAATCGTACAGACACGGCGAAGCACCATGATATTCATTTAAGGATATTTACTGTATCCCACAATGCATTTTTCTATTGCTTTGGTTTATAAATCAGAGGCAGAGGGCAGTAGTAGCTCACATGTCCAAGGCTTTAGGTTTTTTAATTGGAAGTTGAAGGTCAAGCCCCAGCACCACCAAACTGCTGCCATTGGGCCTTTGTGCAAGAACCCTGACCCTCTCCATGCTGCAAGGGTGCTGTATCACAGCGGACTCCGTGCTTTGACCTCAGCTGGATAATGTGAATAAATCATTTCTCTGTACTAAAGAAATAGTTTATTTCAGCCATCGTTATGCAATTGCTGGTCGATAGGAATCTGAGACTTGCTTGGAGGTCCGGCAGTGGCAGCTTGTCGGGGCTTGGAATCGAATCCATGATTAGCAGTTCAACTACCTTGACCACTGAGCCAAATGATGAGGCTCACTGAAAACCAGGCTTTCTACCAGAATTAAATTCCTGCTTATACAAATGAACTTTTGACCACTTTTACGGTTCCCTCGATTGAATCTGAGTCATTATAGACAAATAATGCTAATGGGTTTCTTAAACACCATCAGTCCTCCCAGTCCTCCTGCTCAGCACCACCTGCAAGCGGTAAGCAACAATCAAGAACCTGTACTGCTTAACCAAATGGATGAAAAATCCCTACTTGTTGCCCTACTGTTATTACTGCTGCAATCAACCAGTTGATAAGTTGACCAATTTAACCACCTCTGCTTGTATTTCGATAACTGGGAGCTGTCCAGATTGAGCTGGATCTGTCAGTCGGGATTCTACTAAAAATGTATTTAGTCACAGACAAATGACTGGCCAAACAAAAGTCAAAGCCCGCTTCAGCTTTGCTTCAGGGGGAGGCATCCGCTCAGCCCACAGATCTCCTGCTGCATCATCTCTCCGCTGAACTGGAGCACACACTCCTACATGGCCCAAGACCCGTAACCATCCATTACAATAGACTGTTCTGCGAATGTATGAGTAAGCATGTGTGTGTGTGTGTGTGTTAATTACGACATCAACACCTTTTTGTCTGATGCAACACTCACAGATGGAAAAACACACAAGTTACATATATTTAACTGTGGACTAGAGAGTTTTATGTAACAGAAGAAACAGAATTACAAACCCCAGTACCACTAAAGTTGTGACATTGTGTAAAACATAAAAAAAAACTGAATAGAATGACCTGCAACTCCTTTGTTAACCCACATTCAATTAAAAAAACACTCCGAGGACAAGAAAGGCAATGTTTAAACCGATGAACATTGTGTCTTGCAAATATTCACTTATTCTGAATTTAATGTCTGCAACACGCACAAAAAAATCTGGGACAGGGGCAACAGGTTGAAAGTTGGGGAACACTCCAAAACACATTTTTTTGGACATTCCACAGATGAATGTTACCTGGAAATATTTACAAGTAAGGATGGGGCGCAGGTTACGACTAAGCAAATACTACAACAGTCTGAAAAGTATTGTTAGCATCTATAATGCAGCATGCAACCCATACATTAACAACACTGTAACACTGCTGGCTTCTCTGGACCCAAGCTCATGTAGATTTCTGATCTTTTAAAGCCATACTGTCTAGCACCTTCTCTCAAGGTCTGGTGATCAGTTTTTACTGCCGTTCCCAAATCTAGATTAAAGAGTCGGGGTGCTTGCGCCTTTTTCAGTAGCAGCCCCTAAATTATGGAATGAGCTGCCCCTGTACATCAGGCAGGCCGCGAACCCTTCCTATTTTCAAATCCCACCTAAAGACCTTTTATACAGTTTGGCTTTTAATACAGTATGAGAAGGATATTTTCCCTTATTTTATTTATGTTCTTATGTTTTTGGTACTTTAATCTGAATACACGTTCTGTCCTTAGTGTTCAGTATTTTGGTCAACGAGGTTGTGTTTAAATGTGCTTTAAAAACAAACTTGACTTGACTTGACTCATTTGAGACTATGGACTGATGAGTCCACATTTCAAACTGTTTTTGGAGGTTACGTCCTCTAAGCTAAAGAGAACAAAGACCAACCAGTTTGCTATCAACGCAAAGTTCAGGATCCGTGATGGTATGGGACATGGGCAAGCTCGATGCTAAAGGTACATACAGCTTTTGGAGCAAAATATCCCGTCATCTAAGTAACGTTTTTTTTCCCCAGGGGTGTCCCCACATTTTTCAGTAAGAATGCCAGTCCACTTTCTACATGTTACAACATACAGCATGGCTTCATAGTAAAAGAGTGCGGGGAGACTAGACCTGCCCGCCTGCAGTCCAGACCTGCCTCCTATTTAAAATGTGTGGTGCATTATAAAGTGAAAAACGCAACAACGCAGACACTGCAATGAAATCAAAGGGAAATGCTTATTGAGTATTGTCAAATAGAAAGGTGATGCGACACCGTGGGGAAAATACCCCTAATCCAGCTATTTTGGAACATGTTGCATGCATCAAATTCAAAATAAATACAAATTTCCAAGCCACAATAAAGTTGATCAGTTAGGCCATTGGATATCATGTCCTTTTGGTGTTTTGAAATTGAATATGGATCAACAGGGATTTGCAGGTCATCGGCACTCGAAGGCTCAGTTCACACACTTACGAAATTTGGCAGACGTCCTTATCCAGAGCGACTTGCATTTATTTCTTTGATACAACTGAGCAAATGAAGGTTAAGGGCCTTAATCAGTTGCTCAGCAGTGGTCCTGATCTTCCAATAAGCAGTCCAACACCTTAACTACTACGTTACCACGTCATGGAAGAACATAAACATTTATTAAAGGATGGAGGAATGGATGGATATAAACATTTTTGTTTACAGGTGTGTCACTGCACAGTAATGCTGATGTCTTGGGTTTATGTGTGTGTGTGTGTGTTTGTTTAAACGATGCAAAAAAAACGATCATGTAATTGGCTCTCTTACCTGTTAATCCATTTTCTCACAGTTATTCTGACATTTAAAAATATTATGCTTTTTACGAGCGTTCCAATAGCAGTATCCGAGGAGCGTTGTCGAGCACATTAGCATTTTTATTACGTCTAATACTGAAGGTAAAAGTGCATCTATTATTTTGGAAGACAAAATGGCTTATTAAGGAGGCAGAATCCAATCCGAGTACTAAGCAGCACTAAGCAGTTATCTGAGGGTTATTAGGAAATTTTATATTGACCACTGGAAGACTTTCTGCAGCAACAAAAGAGATATATATATATATATATTTTTTGTCTAATGAGTCCCTTAAGCTTTACACTAAGGCTGCAGAAAGTCTTCCAGAGTTAGGGTTCTTTCACAACATCCAGATCACAGCATGTCTTCATGGGTTTTGTGCACAGGGGCATCGTCATGACATGTCATGTCAGAGAGTTTGGGTCTCTTGGTTACATGTCCTGTAAAGGACAACAGTCCACCTTGGTGTGCAAGTGAGGTGTCCACAAACTTTTGACCATATAGTATAGTGAGTGGTTGCTTTGATATTGAAATTTAGTATTTAGTTTTTTTTATAATTGTTGAAACGATTTTGCAAAAAGTACAGACTTATTTATTAATAACGAATTATCCATCAAGTGTCAAGTGGAAAATTAAGCCAAAACCGATCTTTAGTCTAAAACAGTCCTAAAACTAACCATCTGTTTTATTCTCATCAGAGATTCGAAAGTGTCCCGAGTTGTAAAAGTGGGCATCTGTTCTCTCAATGATCTGTAGCGCTGACAGTGTCGTGTTGACTTTAATTAATCCTGAACACACAGCAGGAGAGATTAAGAACTGTTCCGAATGTTTAAAGAAAGTACAGATTATTGTCCACGATCACTGTTGTTGCCCCGTGCAGGAGGTGGGACGACCCTACATACTAAAGGGTTTGATTCTGGGATTAGTGAGGCAGCATAAGGTATAAACTCCAGCACGCATTTTATTGCCCAAGAGGACATCCAAGGCGAATGTGGAGCAACCAATCACATAAAAATGTCCCTGCAAAGTCCCAGCCGCAACTTTAGACTCGTCACTTTATCCGGGCCCTTTGTTTAGAGTTTCCGCAAACGCCCTCTGGATCAGGACTGGAATTGGTTCTTAAGGTCTTTTTACACCTTAAAGGCTTTATTTCAAAAATATAAAACTTAATTATGGCATTTAAAAATATATCAAATGAGAGTTGGGAATGGATACATCCAAAGACACCTTGGATAAAGCTGTGGACTGAATAAATGGGACTTCATCTCATGCACGACTTAATCTGATTCAACGCCACCGTATCCACTATAGTAAAACTAAGATGGTTAAACTATACCCAAATATACAGTAGAGGAAACATGTGATCGATGTAATACATCTAAGGCAGTATAACCTATACGTTCTGATTTAGTTTTCGTGATTTGAGACTGTAAACTTGGCTTGAAATTTAATTTAGGAATCCACCCTAACCCAAGAATGGCTTTATTTGGTGTGGCAGGTGATGGCATTAATAGCTAGAGGAGGAATTCTCTAAGCGTGGAAAAATCACCAATGCTTCCCAAGTTGTCATTATGGATCGGTGATGTAACGCAAATGTGGGGGATTTTTTGCTAAATTTCTATGCATCTTGTCCTGACCAAAAATATAATGATATTTTGAAAAAAATTGGGCCTTTTAAACCGCAGTCTGTAGTGGAAGCTCCACCCACTAATGGCAAAGTTTCCCATGTTTGAGAACAGCAAGGTTTCGGAGCCAGGATCTGGGCATCTGCCTAGTATTTTTAGTGGAAAAGCGTCGCACGGTTTCTGATTGGCTTTTGGCACCGGCAAGCGGTAAATGTCATCGGTTGTTTCGTTGTGGGTGTGGCTTTCGACACTGAGTCTAGGGTTATTTCTCAGCTCTGCGGTTTTCCTCCCACCCCCCCCCCCAAAAAAAATTCCACGCACAAAGGCAAAATGCTCAATGGCTTCTAGGTGTGTGTGTTTTTTTATGTGTGCATGGACTGCCTTCGTGTACTCAGTATTCTCACGCTAGGCTTCAAATCAGCCCCGACTCTCCTCAATGTGAATAAAATAACCCCCCCCAACTTAGATTTGATAATCAAGAAATGCTTTTATATAATCAGTTAAAGCGCTTGAGAAATTTAAATTGGACTTGCTCATGACCCAATGGGTTATAATGCTTACAATGGGCTTAATGAAGCGGGGTATTTTCATATTTATTATATCAGCCTTCATTGTTGCAGGCTGATAATGATGGTAGATCGAAAAACACCAGTACCACCAACATCTTTCTACGGTAAACAGATGAACGAAGATGTATTGCTGGGTAACTGATATACATGTCACCCGAGCCCTTTCTTTACAAAGCATCTATAGATCATTCTGAGGAAGCACAGCATTGGGGGAAGAACTCCCAGTTCTACCCTCTGAGTGCAGGTCTATTAGTATGCTGGAGGTGGCCTCTGTCTGCCTGATCAGACAGAAAGAGAGAGAGAGAGAGAGAGAGAGAGAGAGAAAACAGAGCAAAAGTGCAAATGTGTATGTGTATATTAGGCCCTGTGTCCATGACGGGCTTTCTTAGAAAGCAAGTGAAGTTGTGACGCAGGGTCTGGGGTGAGCCGCTCGCTGTCTCCAAAGGTAATCAACCTCGGTAGTGGGATAAATTTGGCACTGCGATAAATGCATATAATCCTGCGATAATCTTTTGCCTTGATCTCGTCATGTTGAAATGAAAGCGAATCCTATTTCATCACGTCTGCTCGAACAGTCTGTTTATGTGTGCTCCCCCTTCAAAAGTAGCAAGATGCCGAAGCCCATTTTTTCCCAAACTGGGCTTGGCAACGGAATTGCAGGGCGTTTGTGAGTTGATAACAAGCAGATAATTAAATTATAATTATTGAAAAAAATAAACAAATAATAGGTAATAACGTATTTTTTAAATACCGAAAAAAAACTATTTTCTTAACTTGTGTCATGTGACAATGCAAAATAGACAGATTTATTTCATGCACTAATAAAAGGAAATTACCAGACGGTCCGAACACACGCCAGCACAAAAAACCAAAGGAAGAAAAACAGTGAACATACAATAACGTCGTATTGGTACCTAACTGAAAGTCTTCTCCTGTGTGTGTTATCTGTCTGGAGAAACTAAGTTAATTACAAATTAGTAGTACAGATTAATGTATGAAACCAGCTTTTTTTGTTGTTTAAATGTGTTTTAACAATAAATATTAATGATTTAAACTTTAAAAAGGATAAATAATAAATGTTATTAAAGTAAACATGCAAATGTGCTATTAAATTATTCAAATAGATACTTAAAATCTCCGGGGTACTTTAGGTAAACTATTTGGTCAAAGGGGTACGACTGACAAAATAGTTTAAAAACGTTTGCACTAAAGGCCGAAAAGACTTTTAGTCACAAATGTCAGCGTTTCCCGTCGCTAAAACCAAGGCTGACCTTTTATTTCGCAGGCTTCTAGTGCAGGTTTATTATTTGGTTGTTGCTTGTTTCATTGGGGGGGGGGGGGGGGGAATGAATCCTTTTTAAGTTAGAGAACTGATAATTGACTCTGCTAGTCTAGAACCTTCTACCTTCTAGCTAAATTAAATTAAGACATCAATCCAAATTAAGATGCAAAATAAGCAACTGTTATCCAGAAGCATGCGAATCCAGCGACACTACCACCGCCATGCTTTACAGATCAGCTTGTAGGTGTTTTGAACCGTGAGCAGATTCTTGCTTTCTTCTGATCGATTTATTACTACCCACAGACAATATTTAACACAGCACACACCTGTTCCGATATATATTCCCGTGTTCCAATATTTTTAATTACTTACTTGAATAAGCTTTAATCTAAACAACCCATGTTAAAGGTAAATCCAGGTGAAAGTATCAGGAAAAAAAGCTGATATTCTGATCAGATCAGAGAGGGCCTTGCTCAGGGGCCCAAACCGAGACTTAATCATTGGAGTTAGCACTGTAATTTGCGTCGTGTTGGTAGTTTATTGTCTGGAAATGTACTTTCATTTTTCAATAGTTAAATTCAGTCGAGAGTTGTTGTTTTTTTTCAGTTAAGAACAATTACATATTCCTGTATATATTTACTCTGTGTGCGAGTATGTAAAAACGACTGCGAGATAAAGACTTATTGTGTGCTGTGGGCTCAGACTATCTCATCCACCCGCCTCTCGCCCTGCATCATGCGTTGACAATAAACGGCAATAACAGGAAAGAACTCGATAAGATTCTTTTATATTAAACCATCAGGCGATACATTTTTATGAGAGAGGCAAAATGCTGAATAATTATATAGCTGTGTGTTTGGGGAGCTCTGAGGCTCGACAGTTACGAACCATCGCAGAGTCGCTAACACATAACTGAGAACATTTTACCATAACTATATAGCTTTATTTTTCTCAACCAAATACAAAACAGTCAAGTTCTTTCTTTGTGTAGCCCAGCCTGGGCAGCCGGGGTCAAAGCACAGGGTTAGGCAATAAAAGAGTGTCCCTGGAGTAGAGTGAGGGTCAACAGCCTTGCTCAAGGGCCCAACAATTCCCATTAATCTAAAATTAGCTTCTTTTCCCGCAATCCCAACCGTATGGATATGGAAGTGGTAGCTTAAGGTAGGCTAAGACATTAGTTTACAGCCCGGTGGGCTAGGAGTTCAAATCTGCCTAGCCGCTGCTGGGCATATAGGCAAGACTAATAACTACTCAACTGCAATTGTAAAGTTCCATAAATGAAAAGAAAAAGAGAGCGAGAGTAATGACACCATAACTGCAGAGGCAAACAACCATTTTTCATCTAATCAGTGCTAACGATCTTTTCCACCACGCACCCAGCCAGTAATACCAGTAATAAAAAAAGTGCCATTTATCTGTGTGCAGAGTGTTACAGGATCTAGATAATAGAGCTATCAGAACAATTCTGGTTATTGAAAATGAATTCAAGCTTTAAAGAGCCCAGAAAACGAGTCTGTCTAGAAGAAAATGTGTATGAAAGGTCGTAAAACTGGTAGACATTAGGCAGAGAATTCAGGGCATTCTGAGTGACCTGAAGAGATCCACCGCTCAGCGTGAAGAAGTTCTGTTAACGACACGACCGTAGCACGGAAAAGGCTGTGACAATTATTAAACAACCGCACGATCGCAATTATTTCACATAACCGCAATTATCACACCCAAGCGCGATTATTGCGGGGAGCTGTAGTATCTGTGACGCCCTACTTCCATTCAGAGTATGTGAGCGGAGTAAGGATGGAGAAGCATGATTTGGTCTTGAGGTCTGGAGCAGGTTTTTTGTTTTTAAAAGCTCCACAGTGCTCCACTAACGCTCCATTACAAGCTCACGGGAGCAGTTAAAACACCACTGACGAAACACAATAAAAAATGGATTTGATCAAATACTATTAAATCTATTTATAGTAAAATATTTACAGTGGAGCCGTGATGAGGACATAGAGGGAACTGTTCTGCCGAGTTTCGTTGCAAATGTTTGCCATTGTTTCTTCTACAAAGCCATTAAGCTGCAGAATCAGCCTGGTTTAGAAAAGTGACATTTATGACCTGTTCTGTTATCGTCAATGTTTATCGTAACTGTGTTGTTATTTGCAGACTCATTTCTGAATACGTTTTTTTTTTTTTTTTAAATTTCATTTATTCGAATGTGTGAAGCGTGTTAACAATCGTCAAAGCTACAACAAACAATTAATCGTTAAAGCCCCCAAACAGGAGATAAATCCTCAATCACAATTATTTATTTGAGAATGAATCATCACCCAAATGTTATAATCGTGACAGCCCTAAGCATGGATATAAGCATGGATACTGAACAATTCTGGGCTGAAAATGGTGCAAGGAGCCGTTAAGGAACTTGCTGAATCCTATTTGTCGAAAAGGTGTGTTGGAAATTTAGCAAACGTGTGTAATAAGGTTCCATGGTGTGAGGAGCGCAAAACCAAACCAAACCAAACTCAACACTGCTCATCTCACACTGCATATTGAAAAGCCGAGGATTAAAATATCTGCAGATGGAACCAGATTTACACCAGACAGCCTTTCTACCACAAACCTCTCTCATTTTATCCAGGCTTGGCACTCTTACTGAGGGGTTACCCGCTCAGTGACTGGGGCTTGTAAGAGCGTTAGATTCTTAGCACTGGACCACCGGGGTCTTATGGTCTTGATTAGATTTGATAGATTATTAGCATTAGCATAATGCTTCAAGAAATCTATAGTGCATAATCATAATCCAGGGCAGGTTCCAGATCAGCCACAGACAAATTATACTCTGGGGTTGAAACAAGAAATCAGTAGATGAAGAGAAAAAGAAAACATAAAAAAACAGAGGAGGAATTAGCAAAAGTTTGGCAACCAAAAAAATAGATAACTTGGCTAAAAATATGCGTTACTTGATTTTGTATTGTTTCACACTATAATGGTGACTAGTCATAAACTGTACATCTCATCCGGCACACCGTTGTTGTTGTTGTTTTTTTTCATCCTTCTCTATCTGAGGCTGTTATGCAATGTGGAAACTGTGGGCAGCTTCTCTAACGTATCAGCAATCCAGCGTTCAGTAACGTTGGACAGCCTGATGGATAATTATCACAGTGCAAGTGGCTGTCAGATTCATGGATGACTAGCAGAGTTCTGGGTACAGATGACGATGCAGATGCAACACTTACCATCAATTAAACTCCTACTCTGAAAATTAGTCTCATCTCATCTCAATCCTATGACGTAGACGTACTGAACTTTCAGTCTTATCTGAGTATGTTAAGACGACGTACTTACAGCATGGATGGAATCATGTGATCTGGGCAGGATGATTGGCGATCATTGCAGTCATGGCATTTGACGGATAACTTTATCCCGAGTGACTAACTTCAATCTTATTTTATTATTCAAATGGGCAGTTGAATAAGGGGTCCTGCAGTGGAAGCTTGGTGGTACTGAGAACTAAACCCATGGTCTTTTTTTTGGTTGTGAGACAAACTTTAAAATGGGAATAATTGGTTTCGTATTTTTCATATCAAATATTCACTTCCAGTTTCTACCAAAATTATTCTATTAAGTTGTTGGATAGAAGAGCCCACCCCAAGCTGTAAATAAGTTTTAACCAAACTGCTAAATAAAATGTGTTTGCTAAAAGATTTAAACCATCCCAACTTTACAGAATTACCAGTATGACCTTTGTTGCACCAGCAATTCTGGGCTGCTGCCAGTCTGTGGCATACTGCAGGCTAACGCAGAACAGAACAACTCGATTACTAGTTTATTATGAGCCTGGAAGAATCTTCCAGACATGTACTGTACACACAGCACTTTCATGCTAATGTGGGCCATCGGGCTTTCAGAAAAAAAGACTGATTCTTAATGTTCTGGACCGCTGGTTTCAGCTGAGTCATCTCTGCTGCCAGGCCTACCGCTTCCTGGGGCTATTGCGATGTTTCTCGGTTATCAGTGAGCTGGATATGGGTGTTAGCTTGCTAGCAATCTAATAAGCTGGTTAAGGTTCAGCGTTTGAGTCAGATTATTCGATTTTCCCTGTCCACATATTTGAAGTTGTTCTGTGAAGAGTTTCAACAGCAGCCGCAAAAAACCTTTAGTACTTTTGCCTGGCAGCTGCAAGCCTGTTTTTACAGCTGGAGAACCTGAGAAGAACACTGCTGGATGAGGCAACCCCAAAGGAGAAACCCTTTTTCCCATCAGGGAAAGGAATAGAGAGGGAAATGCTACACAGTGCAAGTCCTTAGAGAGAGTGAACACTGACACAATGGATGTCACCGAGTTCTGGAGCATACTAAAGTATAAAAATACCTCTACTGAAGTTGACATGATGCGATGAGAGGAGGTTATTCCGATCATCGAAGGAGAGCATACCTGCATGTCCGGCTGTATGTTCAGAGAGAACAGATCCAGTCAGATTGTCCAAGGAAAGAGACAAATAACACCCTGAGACAGCAGAATTTATTGCAACTATTGCCTGAAGCACCACTATTTGATGAGTGCGAGTACACTAACGATGCGCTATGTAAGGCAATCCATTTGCTCGCTCTTTGTCGGAAAAAGCAAAAAAAAAAAAACAACAAAAAAAACCCAGATGTCAATAGAAATGGCAGAGAAAAGCCAAAAAAAGTGCCGGCACCCGATAAACATTACTAAAAAGTCATTTCATTCAAAGTCAGCACCTGGCACCAAAGCCAACATTCCGATGGGGTGAAGTGGTCCGATGGGCCACTTTAAGGACCACAACCTATTTATTATTGTCAGAAGATAAGCAGACACTCGGGTGGAGGAAAGGTCAGTACAGAAAACTCTAACACACAGCAACAAAACAGTTTCAGCGCAAAAGTTGTTATTTCTGGGCTTATTTACAAAATTCCGGCAGGCGAAACATGAATGCCGTCTTACACTTATATAAACACGAAACAGTCTCTACATTTAGATTTCTGTCGATCTTCAGGTCTAAATACGGATGTGATTTTATTGCAGCGAATCTACCGGACCACCCAATCACTAGCAAAACCCTCTTTGTCGTCCTCCCACCTGTTGCCATTATGGTGTTCTACTGCCACCTACCAGCTGTCATGGGCAGAATTTCAACATTTTTTACAGAACACAGCAGCGCACGCCTGACAGACGACAGTGTACAATCCTGTGTGAAATGAAGGTCCTGATGTGGAGACCCTGTGCGCTTCAGTAGGTTCAGTAGTAAAAATCACATTAACCATCTAAAATACATTTTTGTAATTGGTTATTATTTTACAAGTAAATATTTTGCATTGTTTAGTGAAATATCCCATTTTATATTCGGTTTGGCGGCTAACTGTGCGAAGAAAAGATGACGGCACGCGGGAGTGACCTAAATTTCGGTTTGCAATTTTGGTTTTTGGTTTGCTGCAGGTTTATATTACTTTATCCCAGCGTTTTTCCTGGAGTTTAAAATATCTTTTGCTGCACACAGACAAAATGTTCTCTGTAATATGTTAATTTATTAAATACAAAATACAATAGTTTTTAACATATAGCATAAAGGTAAAAAAAACCTAATTTAGATGTCAAAAAGTGTTCGTGGCTCCTGATGGGGTTTTTTTTCTGTGTGAAACTGCCCCAAAAAGTGTACACTGAAGCACACTATCGAGAACATAACAGTCTCGAAGCAAACACAAAAACAAAGTCTCTCCTTATGTAGCATGTTATTCTAGCATTTTGCTAACAGTTCAGGAATGGAAACTGTTGTTATTGTTCGGCATCACACAAACAGCAATGGCTTGTATTTGACCTGTGTTTATATATAGGTTGACCGACTGTTCTGCTTGAAACGCCGTTACATAACAGTTTTGCGACACAACGTTTTCCTGCATCGCTCATGATACTGAATTCTCATACTCATAAAAATCTTCAATAATAATAATAATAATAATAATAATAATAATCTATTAATCTGGAACGCCATCTAACAGGAATGAGGATAAAATAAGAGTCGATAAGGAATCTTAATTCATTCTTCACTGGATTGGAGATATATAATCATGTGATGAGTGCCTCATGGTCATGTGATGTGTAATTTGTGGTCATGTGATGTGTAATTTGTGGTCATGTGATGTGTAATCTGTGGTCATGTGATGAGCTGCAAAGTAATGAAAAGGATCTTTTCATCTCCTCTTCAGTCCCTGTTTAGGTTCAGGTTTGACAGGAAGTAAACACTCAGTCACAGTATTAAGAACGTGGAAATGATGCCAGCAATTGAAGTACCTGTATGTGTGAGAATAATCCGGAAATTTCTGGTATAGTTTGATCGTGATTAGGACCTAAATTAAAGATAATTGGTGTAACGATCATCGTCACATCGCACCTCAGTTCTAGTCAGTTGTAGGGAATCCTGGCTTTATTCTCATTTCCATGAATAAACAATGGCAAATAATTAAACATGAAGAAAATGCAGTGTGATGGGCCTGGGAATTGAACTCACAACCTTCTAATTAGCTAATCAGCTTAACCACTTAGCTACTACTTATTACAAATTATTGTGGACAGGTGTGTGTGTGTGTGTGCGTGTGTGTGTGTGTGTGTGTGCTGATGGCCCTATCGCTGTCATCACTGAGGGGCTGTGGCAGATCACACACCTGTGAAAGTGTGTACATGCGCTGATTTTAAACACCTGCGACACACTGCAAAGTCAAAACACACTCTCTCTCTCTCTCATGCATATACACACACACACACCTATTTTTAATAGCTCCTGCACTCTCGACATCCTGTCAACATCCATCCTGTCACAGCTCAGTGAGTGTGTGTGTGTGTGTGTGTGTGTGAAATGGAACACAGGGTCTCACTCAGTATGTACTAACAGTGGTAAAAGAACAAGTCATTAAGTCTCCCCTCGTTCCATCGGTCTCTCTCTGTCCCTTTCTGTCTGTCTTTCCTTCTCTAAAGGGACCGGGTTTAATGGGCTTACACTTCCACTCCATTAGCCAAACACTGTCTTAGGACGTGTGTGTGTGTGTGTGCAAATCAGGCAGCGCTGTCGCTCCATGTTATGCCGCCTCTTGCTCTGCAGTCCAGCCAGACTTGATCAGATGAACTTGCACCAAAAGCACAGCTGATGTTAAATGGCACATTTCTTACCCCCAACTGCGTTCATATTGCAAATCAGGGCTTATAAAGCTTTAAACAGTTATAATAAATCTCTCCTAGATTCACACACACCCGTCCCGTCTGCCTGCTAAGCCAAATCAGTCACTGAGCGTTCATTTTTATAACACTCGTCTCCACCGCATCACCTCTCCCATCATTACTGCCAATTTCTATAAAATATATTTTTACAAACAAGTGGATTTTTGCCCTCTCGAAACTCCTGACTTACTTCTTTACTGGGTTATTATTCAAAACCATCAGCACATCCCGCCATTCAAATGTATCAGAACACCCTGACGTCCAAAAGTATCAGAACAACATGACGTCCAAAAGTATCAGAACAACATGACGTCCAAAAGTATCAGAACAACATGACGTCCAAAAGTATCAGAACGAAACACCCTGACGTCCAAAAGTATCAGAACAAACTCCAAAGACGTCCAAAAAAGTATCAGAACACCCTGACGTCCAAAAGTATCAGAACAACATGACGTCCAAAAGTATCAGAACAACATGACGTCCAAAAGTATCAGAACAACATGACGTCCAAAAGTATCAGAACAACATGACGTCCAAAAGTATCAGAACAACATGACGTCCAAAAGTATCAGAACAAACTGACGTCCAAAAGTATCAGAACAAACTGACGTCCAAAAGTATCGACAACTCAGTAACAAACTGAAAACTGACGTCCAAAAGTATAAAAGTAACGAACAAACCTGACGTCCAAAAGTATACGAACAACCTGACCTGACGTCCTAAACGTATCAGTACATCCAGACGTCCAAAAGTATCAGAACAACCTGACGTCCAAAAGTATCAGAACAACCTGACGTCCAAAAGTATCAGAACAAACTGACGTCCAAAAGTATCAGAACAACATGACGTCCAAAAGTATCCGAACGACCTGATGTCCAAGAGTATCGGAACACCGTGACGTCCAAAAGGATCGGAACAACCTGACGTCCAAAAGTATCGAAACACCCTGACGTCCAAAAGTATCCGTACACCTTGACGTCCAAAAGTATTGGAATACCCTGACGTCCAAAAGTATCCGTACACCCCGATGTCCAAAAGTATTGGAATACCCCAAAGTCCAAAAGTATCGGAACACCCAGACGTCCAAAAGTATTGGAACACTCAGGAACACAAAAGAACTGGAACACCCTGGTATTCTAAAGTATTGGCACACCCTGCTCTGCAAAAGTATCAGAACACCCAGATGTCTCAAATTTTTGGAACACCCTGATATTCAGAAGTATTGGAACACCCTGTTATCCAAAAGTATTGACACACCCTGCTATCTAAAAGTATGGGCGCACCCCGTTATCCAAATATATTGGAACACCAAGATCACTAAAATGATTAAAACACCCAAAATGCAGAAACAGACAAAGATTAGCAGAACCTATAGGGCTCCATTTTTTTTTTTAATTCAAAAGGACAACCAGAGACAAAGCGAAAATTTAGCAGATGTCTGTGACTTAGAAACACTGATGGTCACTCTGGAAACACTGATGGTCACTCTGAAAGTCATTTTCCCTTTGGGGCTGGGCTGCCCAGATCCTGGCTCCAGACTGGCTTTCATGGAATCATGGGAACATTAAACATAGGAACCTACCACTTCAGTGGGCGGAGCTTGCACTTTGGACATTACTATGCAGTTGGAAAAGCCATTGGAGTTTAGGTTTAATAGTCAGTAAAAAAGAGCGACCTTGTCCTCATCATCGAGTCAACAAAAAAATTCAAGACAAACTAGAAAGGAGTGCAAGAAAAAAAACATATATGATGGGATTGTAGGGCAAATGGCAGTAACAGGGTTTGATCCGAGTTGTGAGTTCTAACAGTCTGACGTGGTCTGATGTGTTGCAGAGTTTTACATTTTCCCTTCAGCTGCACCTGGTGTATAATTTGCTTACAGGACAATTACAATTTAGAACTAAAATAAAACAATAAACACACTGAAGCTTTCACATTTACATGAACTGTGAAACACATTTCTGTTCGAGCCTGAACAAAATGTACTGTGATTGGTTGCTTAACATGTTTCTCTGGGAAGGCCCAGATGAATGTATGGATCCCAATTTACTTGACTTTAAACCTATATTTCTCGGCCCAGTTTTCCTCCTGTAGCTGCTTAAAGACTCTCACACTACGGATCCGACTGTTACGGAGTATAAAAATCTAACAATGTGAATGGCTGATAGTATCGGAACACGGGAAAGGCGGGCGATTCTCAGCTCAGATGAAATCTTTCTAACCAGGAGAATGATGGAATGATTTTATCTATCACAGAGGAAAAGTGATGAGAAATACAGAATACAGAGGTGTGTGTAAGGATACGGAGGACAAAAAAGACCTTTTTACAAGGCCAGTTCTTCTATAAAACGATACGTTAGGTTAGAGACACACACACACACACACACACACATGCACACCATTGATACTCAGAGTGCACAGCAGTCATGACTGAAGTTCTTCATGGGCACTGAGGAGGGATGGTGTTTTAAGAAACAAGTGATGGACGTTTTACTGCCCCGAATCATTTCTCAAACACAATGGAACACAGAGAGAGAGAGAGAGAGAGAGAGAGAGAGAGAGAGAGAGAGAGATGGACAGATAGGAACAGAGGCGAGAATGATGTACAGCAAAGCACAGTGATGCACAAAAATAAAAAGACTACTTTAAAGTCACTTCTCTCAGGGAACTCTGCGATCAATTACACAGCACCGCTCGGAAGCAATTAAAAAAACTTCTCTAATCCCTGCTTAACGAGATGTCATTAGTGACTCGCTGGCTGCATCTAAAATCGCTTGAGTAGGTAGTACATTTGAGTTACAACCTGAATTCTGGAAAAGTTGGGAAGGTTTTTTTAAACTGTGAATAAAATCGAAAGTAAAAGACTTTTAAATCACATGAGCCAATATTTTATTCACCATATAACAAAGATGGCATAAAAGTTTCAACTGACGGTTCTCAAAGTCAAACTGCAAAGGCTTCGCAAATCTCATCACCTTTAGCCCATAACATCACCAAAAGATACAGATGAATAAATGAGGGGTGCCTCGAACTAACTTGTGTAAGGGACAAGGACGAAGAGCTTTATTGGATGTCCGCGGTCTCCGGCCCCTCAGGCGACATTGCATCACTCATCAGCATCATTCTGTGATTGACATTAATAAATTGGACCGAGGAAAACTTCCAGAAACCATCAGTAAACACAGTCCACTGTAACATCTGCAGATACCAACTAAAGCTCCATCATACAAAAAGGAGATCATATGTGAACATGGTCCAGAAGCGCCGGTCTGTCCTTTAGGCCAAAACTCCTTTAAAGTGGAAAAGTGGTTTTTGATCAGACGAGTCCAAATTTGACATCCTTGTTGGAAATCACTGAGAAAAAAAAAGAAGCTTCTTATCAGCATTCAGTTCAGAAGTCAGCGTCTCTGATGGTATGGGGGTGTATTAATGTATACGGTTTGGACAGACTGCATGTTTTGAAGGCACTATTAATGCTGAAAGGTCTATAAAGGTTTTAGAGGAACATCTGCTCTCCTCCAGACGATGTCTATTACAGTGAAGACCTTATGTATTTCAGCAGGACAATGAAAACCACATACTGCAGCTATTCCAACAGCAGGACTTTGTAGTAGAAGAGTCCGAGTGCTGAATTAACCTGTCTGCAGTCCAGATCTTTCACCTATAGAGAACATTTGGCTTGAGAGGTCCTAATAGACTGGTTGATGTTAAACGACTGCAATTTAATTAAAAGGAACATGTTCCTTGAGTTTTTTAATCTGTTTGTTCTCCAAATATTGCTGCCCCATTCATGCTGATTATTTGGACAAGGTGTGTATAAGTCAACCAAAAGTTGGAAGATCTCATTTGAGGGTGGAGTGGGAGAAGACTAAGTGAATTAGTATGCCACAGCTTTTGATTCTGAACCTTGGACAAAAGAATGTAAAATCCATGGGTTGCCTGCTGGACACACGCTGGTGGCATTTCCTTCACAAAGAAATTCACAGGAACTTCTAAGTGGACTGTATCCCAAAGATCTGGATCAAACCAGGCTTCTAGGAGGTGGGGCGTGAGGTTGGATTTAGTCTTTTATTGTGCTGCCTTTTTACCAAATCAGATCTTATGAACTCCAGACTGTTCAAACTGCCATCTCATTAATGAAAGTTCCAGAAATGTTCATTTGAGGTAGAAGCAATTGATTTAACATGATTTAGGAATACCGCAGAAATCCGAGATGGGTAAAAAAAAAAGTATTGCGAATTATCCGGATAATTAGACGTCTGACTGACTGAACAGGTAGTCCGCAGTGTGTGGGGCGATGATAAATTTAGAACAAGCAGGACAAAGAAACACAAGGAACCTGAGTTGCCCAGTCCCAAAGTTAGATTCCAGGTGTGGAATCCCAATTCTGCAACTAATAATGACAAGGAGACTTATTTTTACTAGGATCTTTGTTTACAATGCAGTGCAATTGTCTTTGTTCCCTGCTTTTTAAACAATAACCCTATCCACGTCTGCGTCTGTTTGCTTTTTTGATTGATTTCAGTGTTGTCCCAGTTTGTCCTGGTGGACGTGGCACAAAGCAGTACAGGACGTTTATTAGACTTACATTCATTCGACACATTTCTAATCTCACCACTAATATATGTCATTGTTTGACCTCACCTTTGACCCTGATATACACCTGTCTCTCTGACAAAATAACACACTGATGCACATCAAATGGTCAGTGAGGAAAAACAGCTAAAGCCAAGAATCATTTTTAACAATTGTTTTCGATTCTACATTAACAATTTTACGAAATCTAACAAGTGACTTACTAGGACTTGCTTTAAAGTAGCTACTAATGCCTACCTTGCTTTTTTTAGTTGCTATCCTGACCCAGCACACCGAGTCAATTAGCCTAATTGCCATACGTGTTTTTTACACTATATTAGTGAAGTTAGAATGTCTCAGAATTCCACTTCCTAATATCAGGTTCCTGATTTATATTTTATATGTGGCATAAATCAATTTCCACAACAACGACTTTGATATTTTCGAGTGCAGATCTGTTGATTGCTCTTTCACAGCTTTGCTGCCTCGCTTAACCAACTATAACTAGTACAACTGACGTAGCTACAGGGGGACGGCTTTATAGTAGAGAACGCATTCTATTAGCGCCATTTTGTTTTCTGGCTTAAACATTAAATTAAAGTTTAATCTTTATAAAAACAAAAAAAAAGGCATACACAAACACCAAAGTCAAACCAGTGTGGATTAAAATTAACCCTAGAGACAAAGCAATGGTTGGTGGATATTTGGTAAGGACATGTCCGTAGCGTCCTAGCATAATTCTACACACTTAAGAATTTGTGTGTTGTTCTTTCTAAGATGCTTTTCTGCTTATCATAGTTGTAAAGAGTGATTATAGTATAGCGTTAATACCGACTTCCTGTCAGTTCATACCATTACGTACATTTTTCTTTATATCGGATATTATGTATTTACCGCTTTTTGCCAGACGCCCCTTTTATCCAAAGCGTTTTTCATTTATCTCATTTATTCATACAACAATTCTGGGATCTGAACTCATAACCTCCCGATCAACATCGCAACACTTAAAGCACTGAGTTACCACAAACTCTGCAGGCTCTGCATGGACATTTAATCTAGAATTACAATTATTCTTATTATTCTCTAAAAGAAATTTTAGCGTGTGTCCACAACATCAGCCCAAGAGGTTTTTGGTGGGGTAGACATGCCACACACACACACACACGGGCACACATTTGCAAGGCAAATGACAATGAAATAGGCTCTGCTTGCCTGAAGCCATATTCACAAGCCACAGCGTCATTAAAACTCATGAACTCGTGAATGTATTCTTTATTCCCCATGTGGGAAAAAGGCGGAGATGAGGAGTATGATGGAATGTCACAGTAGGACAAAGACACCCTTTAAACCTTGAATGTTGAAGAAACAAGCATTAAGCCTACTCAGTAGTGTCTACACACACACACACACACACACACCATTTATTGTGCTCTTTCATGCTGAGAGGGACTTTCCCACAAAGTCTTTTGTCTTGTTAGTTGAGATGAGTTGATTTTCTGGTTATCCCCTAACCGATGACTGAAGATGGGCAGTGACCGAATCCGACATCCTGATTGCTCCTGTATGAATTAATTACTTTAACGTTGATACTAACTCTAAGTCCTGATCCAAAGTTAGTGGAGAGCAGCAGCTTTAAGCAGCATAACTAATAACTAGTGATAGTTCTCTTGTACCACAACTTCATAATGTTCTAAATGGTTAAGATGTTGGGCTGCTAATCGGAAGATTGTGGGTTCATTTCCCAGCACCACCAAGTTACCACTACTTAACCCTAAGCTGTATAAATGATGACGCTCTGGATAAGGACAACTGTCAAAATGCAGTAATTGTAACTGGAACACCACGTCCATGTGCGTTTTTAATGAACTTCCTAGTCCAGATTTAGTTTAACGATACTAAAACCTTTCCTTAAAGTTGACCTTAAACCTCTTTATGACCCACCCAAAATTTTGCAGTATTTCAGGATCTGTTCCAATACCTTTACCCAGTTTGTCTGTTTGTGATTGGACATTTGTGGCCCGTTTCTGTTTTGACACTTTTGCACTTCCTGTTTTTATAACTGTTCTCATACTTTTGCCCCAGTTCTGTGTTTGCAGCTGTTCCGCTGCCCAATGTTTTTGTAACTGTTTAAATACTTTTGCCCTGTCTGTACTTTGGAGATGTATTAAATACTTTTGGCCTGCTTCAAAACAGGCCAGATACTTTTGACCCAGTTGTGTTCTACCTTCCCGTTTTTACTGTTCTAATGCCTTTTTTTTTTTTTTAATAAAGCCCTGAATTTGCCTTCTACCTCATGAGTTAATGAGGTAAAAAAACAGAGGCCGTTGATAAATACTTGCAGTTAAATGTACTTCAGAGGCGCCATCGCTGCACACTGTGAATACACACCGAAATGCCGTAAATGCCTTTATTTTGTCACATAGACTTTTTTACAGCACAGTGAAATTCTTTTTTTCGCATATCCCATCTTAGTAAGTTGGGGGTCAAAGCGCAGGGTCAGCTATGATACAGCGCCCCTGGAGCAGGAAGGGTTAAGGGTCTTGCTCAAGGACCCAACAGTGGTATCAACAGCTGGTGGTGGTGGGGCTCGAACCCAGGTCTTCCTGGTCTCCAGATCAGTAACTCAGCACCTTAACCATTTGAGCCACCACTGCCCCTTAGCGCCTTGACCATTTGGGCCACATATAAGTGGTATATAAGTAAACCTAAACCTTCACCTGAAGTGGGCATTTCAATGAGATTTGCCTCTAACGAAACCCCACATGGTCATTAGAACATCACGAATTCTGCTTTCCCACCACACCACCCTGAAGGATCTTCACCAAACTAATACATGCCTACTGGTTATTGTTTATTCTTTTTTTTTTTTTTGTAAAACGACTGAAACTGATTCTTACACGCACAAAAATACTGCAGGCAAAATCCGAAAATACCGAGTGGGGATGGGGGATTGGGGGGAATTGTTATTATTGAAGGATTGGTAATATTATTTGGATAAAAAGTTCCATTTATATCTTTCCTTCTGGAGAAGAAGCTGAAGAGTGAACACAGGAGATGGATATAAGCAGCTTTTCTCATCAAATGTAACACTGCCACAGAGGTGGGACGCCTAAAGCCGGACACACTGTCTCACCGTCCTGGACCGGTTTTTCAGTAGATCTGCTACTGACTCAGGGCTTCTGGGATTTTTTATCGGATCAGTTAAAAATAATTATGATCGACCCAACAACCTTTAGCCAGCAGTGTTTTTTAATATTACACAACTTTTGAAATAATAATTATACTATTTTTGTTTGAGTTTGTTAAGAAAACCTGATCCGCCTGATCACAGATTAAATGGAATGAATCCAAATCTCAATAGTTTTAACTAGGCGTCTAATCCCAAAAAATGAAAGAAAGTTTGTTTATTTTCATTTGATGAAATCGTGGGTCACTTCGTTTTGGGCGGGGCTTTACAATGATTGGCCTTCACTGGGATTGGTTAAATTTGCCTTAATAGTTGCGTCCAGACATCGTAAATTCCTGGAGGGTTGTTTTAATTTTCTATTTTTCTATTATTCTTTTTTTTAGCTTTCACACACACACACACACACACACACACCGTTTAGTTTTTACAAAAGTTCATATAATTTGGATGATAAAAAAGATCTTAACGGCCCATTATCAATCCTTCATTAATACTCTTAAACGCATCCCTAATTCCAACTCAATTTAAACAAAAATAATGAAAAATCGCTAAACACTTTCGGACTGTTTGATCTACTGACTGACTGGCGCCAAAAACCACTGAATACCTGTCATAAAAACACTTTTTAGTGGTGCTTCGATTATGTAGAACTATTGCCATGGTTTGGAATTACATGACTGGCCTGACTGGCATGACCGACAGCCAATAATATTTGAGATAAGCCACACAGTTCTTAGCCGCCTGTCCCGACGGTTTACCTGTTTAACGACTCTGAGCCGTTCATATCGATTACAGCTGCATAGGGATCAAAATCGCAGGCCTTCTGAATGCTCATTACAAGAACCCCAGTGTACAGGAAAAAAAAACTCAATCTGTCTCTGAAAACAAAATCTCTTCTGCAACGGGTACGGGCAATAATTTACAATGAATTGGGTAAAACATACAGTGGTATCGTAACGCCTGCCTATACCGTACTAACATTTTTTTTGGGTTCCGTCGACGTTAAAGTTCATCAAGGTGTTCAGGGTTGAGTCAGGACTCCAACTAGAACAAAGCATGGTTTCATTGGAGCTCAGGGGTTCTGTACACAAGGGAATGATCGTGTCCTCTTACTTCCTTACTTCAGCTAGAATATAGTATAATGAGCCGATTTTTCAAGGTGGTTTACAAACAAAGTGTCTTTACCAATCAACACAGGTCTCTCATTAGATACCACAAACAGCAAACACTGTTGTTTGCTAGTGTTCCGAAAATGATCTCTTTGTCTCCATTCAGCAGTTCATCCTAGCATAAATAGTGGCAGGGACTACATCTGAGGGTTAAGAGCCTCTTCATCCTATTCTTTGTCCTCTGGAAGCTAAAAGTCAACTGCAGGAAACACAGTAACGCCGTTCCCCTCAGCCGATAATCTGAAGAGAACATCCAGAGACTTTACAACCTTTGCTGGACAACAAAGGCAAGATTTCATTCATGCAGTATGTGAACTGATATTTGAAATTAAAACCCATTATACACTACTGATCAATGAGACAGGATACTCTAGTCTTATCTATACGAGACACCACAAAGGCAATGCATGCTATGAATTTAGTAGAAGATCAATCAGCAGTTCCGCTCCTTATCCTCTAACCTGCCTCTATTGGCTGGCTGACAATTCACTTCATGAGGAGATTCCATACAGCCTAAAAATAGATCATCAGTGAGCTGAAATATGCAAACTGGAGATGACAACGTCAGGAGGGCAGGAGATGAAGCAGAGTTGCACAGAGTGTCTTCCCTACAGGTATGGCTAACCAGAGTTCCTTTCAGCAATAATTTACAAAAATCTGGGATGAGGTAAACAACTGCAGACCCATAAATGGGCCATCAAAATATGGGAACTGATCGGGAACTGAACTCTGATCTTCAGATTAACAATGAACCCGGAGAAAAGTCATGGCGGCATGAGAAAAATATGTGGGTTGCCAGGTTCAGGATGGTAAGCAGGACCCTAGGGCCATAGTGAAGAGGCCAATGGTTTTAGAAATTATGTTGTGGGTGAATTAATTGGTTTAAAGCAGTCAATCTGAATTACTCCGACTGTCTGAAAGCACTCGGATGCTGTGGGTGGACAAGAATGCTAACCTGGAACCATTAGCTCTGTACAGCAAAACTGTCAACTGTCTGACACGTTCCTCTAGAGATGGAATCGAAGGACTTCAATCAAGTCCTTTTTCGGAATCAGAGATTATGATACCAGTCAGTTTATTTGGATCTCACGGTTCTTGAAAAGAACCTAGATTAAGATTTTTTGCAGCAAAGCAAGCACACATGACAGACATTACGGTCAGCTGTGAGAGCGAGTGTCTGTTGACCCATGGGTGTGTTGGTATGTTCTGGATTAATGCTTTAATCTCTTCAGGTGTGTGCGTTTGAATAACACTGCCAGAAGAGTTTCTTTCACAAAAGGGTGTCTTTGAGGTAGGAACAAATGTGATTGTTGACCTCTGGGTCATCAGTCCAGACAAATCATGGCCAATGACCTGTCGTCAGACAATACCATGTCTTAGCTCCTTCTTTAGGTTGGATGTCTCAGGTAAAAAGAAGAAAGAAACTTAGAAAGGAGCTGCTCGACTAGGGACTACAGGTTCTCTCATCGTTTTTGAAAAAAAGACCATGACCAAGTGCGTCTGATCAAAAGGTTTTCTTTTCCAACAAAAGTTTACCTCACTAGTCTGAAGGAGTTTGCGCATGAAACCAATGGACCCCTTTGCCCTTGGATTGTGATTCGTGGGCTGCGTTTTTTCAGATTTAAATTACACCACCCCGCCTGTAAGAGAGTTTAAGTACTCCGCCCACCCCTTTGCCATGCCCTTGGACAGGCTGAAAAAGTTTGCTGGAGATAAAGGATAATGGTAAGTCTGTATTAATCTATTGTACTACTCCGCCACCCTTTCCTCTCCTGACCCCAGCCACAGAAAAAGTTTTGCCCACATAAAACATCAGTGTTCAGTCTTATTAATTATTTTATAGCTGATCGAGCACAAATCCCCTCAACTTCAAAAACCGGTGGAAACTGCAAAAACCGTTGGAAAGCCTTTCCCAGAAGAGTAGAGGTCATTGGTTTGGATCTGATTCATTTTACCAGTTGAGGGTTAAGGGTCTTGCTCAGGAGCCCAGCAGAGGTAGCTTGGTGGTCCCTGGAAATTAAACTCATAATCTTCTCTCTTTATCCCCGTAAGCTGCCACATACAATATGTGTTTGTTTAATATGTATAGTCACATTATATACTACAGCTTTCATTATTTTAAGGTCTTTGCTCACTTTTAGAGGTGAATTCAGTAAGAAGCAGCTAGTTAAAGAAAGAAATTGAAATTTTCAACAGATCTCTCTGTTTTTACCCTTCTAACCGCCCAAAGCCCTAGGAGGGAATCCAGCAGGAGATTAATTAGCACATCATTAGGTATTTCATGACTGTGTGTCATCTATTTGCCATTTCGAGCGCTGAGCGAGTCAACAACCAAAAGCAAATAAACAGAAGGTTGGCTAACCCGATTTCCAGGTAACTACAGACCAGGGAAAAAATCAGGATGTTAACATGAAAACACATTTATTAATTAAATGCATTGAAACACTCTGTTCACCTACCTGCAGAAAAATGCTGACCACTTGGGGTGGCCTGAGGAAAACCACAGGAGTTTGAGGTTCAGCCCCAACACACACACCCTTTCTTTACATCAAATTAAACATTAAGAGCTTTTACAATGTAAAACCGAGCAAAAAAGGGCGGACAGACATTTCACAAGAATATCAGTGAGAAAGAGAGAGAGAGAGAGTGAGAGAGAGAGAGAGAGAGAGAGAGAGAGAGAGAGAATGCAGTGGCTGAGAAAATGGATTTTACATGGACTGGTAATTGAATTACAGGGCTGAGGAATGACGAAAATGAAGGATACATAAAAAATTATAAAAATGTGTGAGCGTTTGATTGAAATCTAAAAGTGGTAGTGCAAATAGTTACGGTGTTGGACTGCCGATCAGGACATCTTGGGTTCGTTGCCCACCAAGCTGCCACTTCTAGACCCTTGAGCGAGTACCTTAAACCTCGACTGTAAATGCCATATGCTGAAATATGATCCCATTTTACTCTTTCACTCGCAGAGACACTCAGTGGCTGGACCAGTATTATAGCTGTTACAACTGCATAACACAAGAACAGTATTCTGACAATTAAATACACCCAGAATATCATAAAACAACGGTGGAGCTCATTTCACTGCATGGAAAACAAATACCAGATTTTTTTTTTACCAAATCCCAAATATGGCTGAATGATCAAATCCCCATAGTCACACTCCACAATCAAGTATTTCAAGAAATGTGAAGGGTTCTTATAGGAGGTGAGGTGGTGAGACTACATCTGGAGTAGGATGATCAAAAAAAATGTGTCCCCTTTCAAATGAACATTAATTACTTTTCCAGCCAAAACTAGGACATGAATCCTAAAGGACTATTTCTTTATCCAGTGTCATAATCAACTCCGCTGATGCCCATCATTTAGTTTAGCAATAACATTGTTGAACAGGTTTTTTTTGTTACCCATAATGCAGTTCAATTGGTTTCACACTTTAAAATGTCTTTAAAATGTCTGGCTATCTGACCAGCTAATGGACAGCTAAAAAAAAAGAAAACATGGGTTCAATTCCCATCATCACCAGGCCACCACTGCTGGGCCCCTGAGCAAGGCCCTTAACCCCCATAAATAAGATAAATGTAAGTGGCTCTGGATACAAGCCTCTGATTAGAATTAAAATTCCTCCAGAAATAAACGATATACAACCAACCAAGTTTCTCCCAGGAACAACATTAACTGACAAATAATGTTCTGAATTTGTACGTGATTGATAACACGGGGTTGGAGAGCGAACAAATGGGATGCAAGTAAAAAAAATTAAAGAATAAGAAAAAGAACAACGTGTACCAAAGTGAGAAAAAAAAGGAAAGTCTGGCATTGAATAGGATCTGCTCCTGACTCACGCGCGCACATAAGCATGACTTCAAACCGAGTCGGACGCCAAACAAGAAGGAACGTTCTTAACTAATAGAGAAGAAACAAGCAGAAACCTAAACCTGTTGTATGTATTATAGGATTTAAAAGTCGGATCAATCTGAAAAAAAAAAAAATTTGCGTCTGGCAGCTGCAGACGGCGGGAAGCAATTATCTGCGACGGAAAATGGCTCTTTTTATTTCAGTGATGTTCATTTACTGTAGCTTATGTGTCCACACGCTCTTTGCAATACACCGGGAAAGATAAAAGGCCCAAAACACAAAAGCAGGAAGAAAACAATAAGCACCCCTTTTGCTAGATTTACCATCACTAGAAGATGAATACGTTGCCGGATGTAACTAACGAGATGTACGCAATTGGTTAATCATCAAAAAAAAAAAAATTCGCCGATTTTACCAGAATGATATTCGAGCCGTCTCGATATATAAGTATAAGTGGTTCCAGATAAGGGCGTCTGCCAAATGCTGTTAACGTAAACGCAGTAGTGTGTAGTATAGGGCAGTACTGTGTAATGCGGTACGCTACACTTAATTACACTTTAAGTAGCTCAGTGTGTCTAAGCACATAATGGGGGACAATTTTATGGAACAAATAGAACTGAAAGTGAAAAATGTAAATATCGAGAGAGATTCTAATGTTAGACTGAATTCATGCTATTTATTATACCAAAGGGCTGTAAAGTGGAGAATTCTGCGTGTTCAGTCAAATCAGAATTCGGGAGATACCATTTTACTTGATCCTTTTCCACTTCTGATTTATTAAACCCACCTGATGCAGGTAATCAGCAGGGGGGTAGGGCAGGGGTGGGTAGTCGAAAAACAAGCACAACAATGGAACTTAAGGAACATGGATTGCCATCCCCGTGGAATGGAATAAAAAATGAGACAGTGTATTTAAAAAAAGGAATCTATAAGCACATCAACACATATTTGCCCCCTGATCTTTTCAAATCAAGCTCACATCTCACATTCACCAACCATAAAAAACACCTTAAAACCCCAAAAATGAGACATCTGATTGGGGTGTTTTTTAATTTTGACTTCCATTTCCAGTAAATCTGACCTGGCAACAGCCCACCTCTGCCTTTTTTTCCTCGCCCATTTTTCTTTTTGATAACAGGCTGATGAAGGCAGTGGGAGGGAGAAGCCCAGAATATGATGCAGAGGCAGGAAAAATAAAAACAGCGAGAGACGGGAAACACGCAGCTCTCTAAACAGCGGTCTGCTGTTGGAAAAAGAGAAGTGTTTTAGCAAAGACTGCCACGTCAAAGCTAGTCCAAACCCTGATTACTAAACCCGTTTGTGATGTTTGTGATGTCCCGAAGTGATGCGGGGGAAAAAAATCAGCATTTTAACCGTTTACTAAAACAAAGATAAAGAAACTACTTGGTCTGTCTTAGTCAATGACACTTCAAAAAAAAAAAGGGGGCAGTTATTAGATATGCCCCTCCGAAATCAGTGCGTTATCACCTTGCCCCAGTTCCTGTGCGGTTCCTGTCTTTTTGATGAAACAGGCATGGAAACGGGGCCTAGTCTCACTTGTGGTAACAGATAAAGCTGAAAAGACACCTGTATCAAATCCACGTTAACCCTCCATGTTATAGAACAGTCTTATTTAATAATTAAAGAAATAGAATCAATGAATTGTGGTCAATATATGGGGTGTCCAAAGAAGAAAACCACAGTATTCACCAAGTTAACAGGATATATATCGCAAATAAATAACAAAGTATAACCAGTTAGCCGTACTACTCCACAGTGGTCCATTGGGGCAAATGAGCATGTATGTAGATCCGTAGGCACGTAATTTGAGGCCAAGATTCAACAATCTTACGTCCTTCGTCGCTGAATCCGATTGATATAAACAGCAGTATCATTTTAATGATTATCTTAATGAATTAATTACTAATGATCAGTGTGTGTGTGCAGTCGGGGTCAGTCAGTGGTTCTCTGCTGTTCTAAACACTATCAGAATCAGTGACCTCGATTTACAACCTAAACTCTAATATTAGTTCCATTAAATGGTATTAATTTATCCCAACAGTTTATTCTCTTCATTTCGTAGTGTTTCTCTCGCTGCACTGCTTCCAGTACGTGTATGTGGCTGTCAGATTTTTTGTCCAATCAGATTTCAGTTTCTATGTGCTGCCATGTTAATCTAATCTGCCTTCAGAATCAGTAGCGCTGCCCAAAAAAACTTAAATTATATCATCAGTGGCAGATTGATTATAGGTTAAAGAGCAATTAACCAATCAAATTTTTAAATTCAACTCTCAGAGCCAGCTAGCTGGCCCACAATGATGTCAGCATTTAACCGTCCTCTGATTGGTCGATCAGAGTAAAACTGTTACAGCCGAGCACAGGCTAGCAAAACTCGTCTGTACAGGTGAAATAGAATTTTTACGCCCACAATGGCTGACGGAGGAGGAGAAATGAACTTGGTCTCTGAGATACTTAAAAATATGTTAAAGGATTTTTCGGGAAAAGTTGTAGATGGTGAGGAGAGTTCGGTACCCTGAAGATAACTAGCTTGTCTCAGCGCGGGAACGAGTTTATTCCCCACTTCCAGACCAGCGCCGCCGAGCGGTAACACTGACTTACAGCCTTTAAATGTCTGATAGATTTTATTGATATCTGTAATGTTTTTGTGATGTTATATTAATATTAAGATAAATATTGATTCTGAACTGTTCCAGATGTTGTAGGTGGTACAGTTGTGGTTGTAGTGTAGAGGTTTGGAGTTGTGTGTTAACGGGTTTCTTGTCTCTCTGTCTGTAATTCCACGCCGTGTTGTATTGTGTGTTTGTTTTGTTGTTGATGTGTTTCTATAATTGTGATGTGATAGTGGGGGTATTAAGAGGGGTGTCAGTCGGGTAAATCCACACCGAAGGACCAGCTACCAAACGCACCGCCCGCCACTGCTGATAATAAACTCACACTGAACTCACTCACTCATTTATGCTACATTTATTGCATCTTTAACAGCCCTGCATTACTAAAGGCTTTGACTCTTCCAGCACTGTCTGTGTGTACTGTAGAATATGAGAGATGCACCATATTCTGGTGAGTTAAACTCTTACCTCCAACAGCAACTTATTGGTGTTTATAGAAAAATAAAGACACCTCCATCTACTGGGTTTAACGTTGGATGTCCAGGTTGATTTGAATTAATAAATTCCTCCCAAATAAATAGATGTTCTGTATTAGATTAGTCACATATAGTAGTTATTTTTATTCTGATGAAGGGCATTTTAAGGGCATAGAACGTGAAGGTGTCTTGTCCTCTGCAGGAGTCATTCATTCACCTGTCCATTTTATAAACACTCCGCATATTGCGCGGCATCAGCACATGATCCTGCAGTCGGATTTCGCCATTTACACCACCAACAACTCAACCCCGATTTCACCTCGAAAACACTTTATAATAAAACTCACCGAGGGCAGCCTGGGAAAAAGGTTCGATGCAAAATCTCAGCGTGCGTCACAGACTGTCGGTTTTTCCGCGCGGTTTGCATCTCAGTTTCCCCCACGTTGACAGGCGTGATTGTGCGTGTACGTGTGCGCGCGCGTGGGAAAATCTGCTACACGCTCATCTTCCTTTCTAATGTTTTTAAACTATTTTCCTTTTCACTTCCCTAATCGTCCTAATTTACCCAATTTACGCGTTTCCTCGTCTTTTTTTTAGCTCCGACTAGAGAAAAAAAGCTACATTAAGATCTGGAGAACCAGAAACCCTTCATCGATTTGCTGTCAATCCGCCAAATCTCTCCACTCCACTGGGTCAAAAAGGCTGCGCGAGATATGCTTCACTCGGAGCCACAAATGATCCATTAATAAAACCTCGGAAACGCAGCCTGACATACGGACACGCGCAGCTCATACCAGACCGACTGTCAACTCATGAATTATTCATCATGCGTGGGCGGGGCTAGCGTGTTTGACAGGAAAGGGGCGGGGTGAAGATCGAGCTCGATCAGCAGTTTGTTCTGAAGAAGTCTGATGTAATTAGAAACACCTTAATCAGCTGCTTGGTGAGATTAGAAGACTAAGGGTGGAGTAGGATGGGATCGTGGATTATTATGTCAATCAACCACCTCAATGTCATCATTGTGTGTGTGTGTGTGTGTGTGTGTGTGAACGATAACCTTTCTTTAATCTTTCTGTTTTTTGGCCACAAACAAACTTTAACTAATAAATGATGGAAAATGTGTTATTGTCAGTGGCGGGCCGTGCATTTGGTACCTGGGAACATGGATTTTTTAAGTATGTCCGAGACCAAGTGAGAGATCGACCAATCAGAGGATGGAAAAATGCTGACATTATTGTGGGTCAGCTAGTCTGTCCCTGTGAGGCGAATCTGAAATCTGATTGGTTAAAGAAACAGTACTGATTATGAAGCTACTTCTGATTCTGAAGGCAGATTAAATGAACATGGCAGCACATAAAAACTGAAATCTGATCGGATAAAAAAAAAAAAAAAAAAATTTCTTACTCAAGTATAAGAAAAAAAAAAAGCACAGTGGTTAAGGTGTTGGACTGCTAATTGGAAGATTTGGGTTTGATTCCAAGCACCACCAAGTTACCACTGCTGGACCCCTGGGCAGGGCCCTTAACCCCCAGTTGCTCAGATGTATAAATGAGATAAATGTAAGTCGCTCTGAAAAAGGACGTCTGCCAAATGCTGTAAATGTAAGAAACATGCACTATAAACTGACTTGTTTGGGGGGATTTTTTTTAAATGCTGATCAGGACATTATTTCATTGACAGCAGGTTGTGTTGGTTTTATTTTTGGCATCACTAATGGGGGGAGGGGCTACAAAATAAGAGAAAATCCACTATTGCCTCAATAAGGATTATGAGTTACATCATTCATTCAGTCCATCTGTTCCTCCAGTCTTCTTTGGGATCCAAACACATAAAACTGACAGCCTAAAAAGTTTTTTATTTAATAAAATGTCAAAAGTTAAAGGCTAAAATAAAATATGGGGAAATATTTTATTAACCTGACTGGTTACATAGATTCTTCTTAGACACTCAGATGTCCGACATATAATAATCAGTATCTGTGTTTTATGAGATGAGATGTCTTCAGTATGATTGTAGCAAACCTAGATTCTATCCTAGGAGACTAAGAACACAAGGACAAGGTTCCACTTAATTACTGGACAGAAGCACACATACCTGTATACTCACACACTACAGACACCAATCATCTTACGGTGCAGAATTTTGGACTGGAAAAGAAAACTGGACCACCCTAAGGAAACCCACGGAGAACTCAACGCACACGAGCTGAAGGTCCAAATCATTCATTCAATCAATCATTCAAATTCAGAAGTGAAGGACAATAAATGTCTAATGAAGTGGAATCTTATTTTAACGTACTTGCGTGGCGGTGCAGTGGCAGCAGGTCACCGTCCTAGAGAAGAAAGCTACTACAATGTTAAAAAGAAGTTATATGTATATTGCGAAATAATAACAAAACAACTTGGGAGGGTGTGACCGTGTGTGTGTGTGTGTGTGTGTGTGTTAAAAAGCATGTGATTTAAGGGTTTGAGGATGAGCTCTAAGCAGTCTTTGGGCATGATGTCTAAGGCTGAGACTAGATGTGATGCAACTCGGGCCTTTTAATTGTTCTCCCACTAGTGGACAGCATTAGTATTACAGTCTGAATTTCTGAATCGGAGTTTTTTGAATGATTATCTTAATCACTGATTACGAAATTTATTTATTGCATTATTTAACAGTTGACTAACGTTCAATATTTTGGCTTGGTAAAATTATTTCTAATTATAAAATAGCCTATGAAAAAAACATGAATGGAACAACTGTAACAAGGCTATTCCTATACTACTACTACTACTGCTAATAATGATAATAATAATAATATTAAAATGATTGATCTTTAAGGAAATAGTCATGGCTCAAACGATTAAAGCTCTGAGCTGTTGATCAATAGATCAGGCTTTCAGCTCTAGCTCCCCCTGTCAGGGCAAAATTCAGCCCTTTCTGCTTTGGGGCACCAGATTATGACTGAGCCAGTGCTCTGACCTCAGCCTCCTATGCTGGGAAATGCAAAAAAAACCCTACAAAAAATATCTTTTAAAAACAAGTGTAATGTAAAAATTCAGTCATTTATGTGTGTATCTGTTCCGTTGCGTTCGAAGGTGAATCTCGGGAGGATTTTAAACCAAAACTGTTTACAGTAGGTATTGAATAAGTATAAATTGGTGCTTAAATGTCTGTTTTGTGATTATGACCATTACATCTAAAAGTAGATGAAATGAATGAAAGCACAGATTTCTGGCCTACAGAATTGTTATAAATAGCTGCACTGCCTCCCCCTCCTCGGCCACTTAGACTCAGACGAGCTCCTTATTTATAGTTTTGCAGTCATTCGGTATAAAATCGGAGCCTCAGTTAGATACGCAACATTAGATCCGTTATGAAACGGTGATGAAAGACATTTCTTCCTTCTGTAAAGGTGCTGGTTACTTATTTTATGGTTATAAAATAGGCACAGGCTATAGCGTGGTGGCAGTCGTGCAGGTTTCTGGGATATAAATGTAAGAGGGTTGGTTAGGATATGCTTCAGGAGTGTCTGGTAATCTCAGAAATCCTCTTTAGTCTTTAAGCAACTGTAATTTTCGACTATATGCTTCATCTTCATCTCGTTTCCTACAGTTATTACAAAGATACTCGTCTATTGAATGAGTAAGCGATAGAACCGCCTCGTCCACATGCTGGTGTTGGTCTGTGTGGTCTAGAACTAGACTCCTCCCACATATTACACTTTTTTGCTGCAGAAACAGTGTAGCTGAACATTCATTCTTGGACCAGAGAACTTTTTGCAATTACTCAATCAGTGGGAATTATAAGAACCTGCACCATGTCACACTGAAAGCTGGAGTCAGGCTGCAGGATTAGTCCTGATGCAGAGCCCCTGGAGGTGAGAGGGTTATTAAGGGCCTTGCTCGAGGGCCCCATAGTGACATTTACATGTCTGGCTTTCAGCAGATGTCCTTATCCAGTTTGTCCAAAATGTCCATTTATTATTATTTTTTTAATCCAAATAAGCAGTTGGCGGGTTACAGCACTTAAGCTTGGTGGTGCTGGGAATTGAAACCACGATCATCATAACCGCTGAGCTACCACTTTACACACAAGGTTATTTTTGTGTTTCGGAACGATTCAGGGTTTTTTTTGATGAAATAAGCTTGGGATTTGACATGTCCTGAGCAGTCAGTGGTCATGGGAGCTTTGTTCCAACCACAGGTAGGCAAGTCCACCTAAATATGAGGTTTGTCCAGGAGCAAAATCCGAGACTCGAACCCAAACAAGAATCATACATTCATAGATCCGTTAAGCCACAATCCAGAACCTTAACTACCACTGCCTTAAGTTACAGGCTAAAATCTATATAGATATATTTTATATTTTTTGGAAAAATAATTGTATTAATTGAATAAACTGTTTAACTGTTAAGTCTCCATTTTGTGCTTGTGTCTTTAAAAGCTGTTACACTTCCAGTCTAACCATGTCTAGCTGAGTCATATACTGTCTTGCTTTCTTTGGTCTGCTGAGTGACTTTAATCAAATACAGCCTAAGGAACAAAGACACAGCAGCTGCTAAGCCTATTGGGCTGAGAAATCAGTGAAGAAAGTGGTGTACCACAACGAAACACAACCTCCAATGCCATGATTAGCTCAGCCACTAAATCAGCCAATCCACAAACTTTAAAAAAGGGGAAAAAGGAAGCAGCGAAAGAGCATGTGAATGTGCTCCCCTTTGAGTATTGTCTGTCATGGGATTACAGGATACAGAATCGTTGAACAACTGATACTTAAAACGTTTCATTGCTTTTACTCGGGCGGATGACCTTTATCGATCCTACTTTACTGCACAGGAGAAAACTTGCTGAAAAAAAGCTGATAAATGAGAGCCCTTGAATGTGCTAGTGCGGTGACCTTTCAAGCCCATCCATCACGCTGTCCTACAGGTAATATAACACATTACTGAGCCAGCCTATGCACCGTGTAGCAGTCAGTCTGGCAGGAAATACTAATATTTTTCCATATTTTGCCACCTGCGCCACTATTTTATGTCTATTTGGAAACGATATGAAAATTGATGGCATGTTCCGTTTTTGTGCTTTTCCCAGAACAGCTCCTGTCTCTTATTGCTATAAAACACAACTAGAATGAACTCACATATGCTGCTGTCTCTCAGTGGGGCCTACAAAATGAATTCTATTTTTAATTTGGTATAGGCTTGAGGCAAAATGGTGGCACGTCCAAAAGAACTAGCCTGGCGCCACTATTAAGTGGTTTATCAAAACCTATAAAGCATATACGATTTATCATGAGATGTTCTGGGCAGAGGCGGGTGTCCGGGACCTGATCCAGGGCTTCAAGAGACTGAATACCAAACCCACCATGTTGCACTAACATGGACACTGTGACAACCTAGCAACCGGTTGCCAGGGAGAGGCAGATCCCTGAAGAGCTGACTCGCTCATTTAGCAAGTGAGATGTGCAAAAAAAAAAAAAAACAAAAAAAAAAAAAAAAAAAAAACAAAAAAAAAAAAACAGAATTCCCCTATGACTCGGCAAAGGCCCCGGTTGCCATGGTGACCACATGGAAGTGATGGAGCGGTTTTATTTTTTTCCTGCCTTATGCTTGTGAAATTCCAGTCTTGTAGCAACCATTTGCAGGCAAAACAAGCTTGCTTTCAGTGGCATGACCGCCACAGTGACCTACAGAGCGAGACAAGATGCTGTTCCGGGAATCGCGTACTACTTACGTAGGTACGGGATTTAAATGTATTTCCTGACTGTTAAAGAAGTCTGTTCTACATAGTATGATACGGGCGGTATGAATGAAATTTGGACGTTCTCTATACAGCATGTTGTGTCATGTTTAATACACTTTAGGCACTTGAAAAGTGCTGCATCGCTACGTTCTGCCATTTTCCAGGGTAAAGAATAGGCTCCACCCCCGGCTCACCGAATAGTGAAGTGTCCATGCTTTGCATACTACTGAATACTGTAGTTTAGTACAGGGTTTCCCAAACTGAGGCTCGCAAGGGAATTGCAGTGGGTTTGTGAGTTGACAACAAGCAAAAAAAAACAAAAACAAAAACAAAAAAATAGGTTATGTAATATTAAAATAAAAAATCGAAATAAAAATGACTAATAAAGGTTTAAATTATTTGTTTAATTTGTGTCATTTGACAACGGACACAATATCAGAAAAATAGACAGGTTCATTTCATGCACAAATAAAAGAAAATTACCAGAAGGTCCAAACACACGCCAGCACAAATCTGTTTCAGCAATAAATATTACTGATTTAAACTTTAAAAAGGATAAATAATAAAAGTTTTTGAAGTAAACATGCAAATGTGCCAATTAATTAATATAAAATATAATTTGAGAGGAACTAAATTTTACCTACAACAAATGTACCACTTCCCTATGTACCATGTACACAGTCCCGAGATGCATGGAATAAAACATTTTAACCAACACCGATGATTAATCCTTCTTATTTTTTTATAATCTGCAGTTTGTGCACCAGGAGAATAGAACAAATGGCCGAACTACACTATCAGTCCTGACTCTTTAAATGTTTTTAATTTTTGTGTAAAACCCTAGTAATTCATTAATTTATTGTAATTTCTGATTACATTTTTTTTAATAAATAAGTTATTACATTTGTAGTTAAAACTTAAGACCCAACAGTTCTGTCCACCCAATCAGGCAACACTGGCCATAAACCCACTCAATCTAGCAACACTGGGCATGAATCCACTCAATCAGGCAACACTGGGCAGGAACCCACCCAATCAGGCAACACTGGGCAGGAACCCACCCAATCAGGCAACACTGGGCATGAACCCACCCAATCAGGCAACACTGGGCATGAACCCACCCAATCAGGCAACACTGGGCAGGAAACCCACCCAATCAGGCAACACTGGGCAGGAAAACCCAACACCCAATCAGGCAACACCGTGCAGGAAATCACCCAATCAGGCAACACTGGGCAGAAAAACCACCCAATCAGGCAAAAACTGGGCAGAAAACCACCCAATCAGGCAACACTGGGCAGAAAACCACCCAATCAGGCAACACCGTGCAGGAAATCACCCAATCAGGCAACACACTGGGCAGAAAAAACCACCCAATCAGGCAACACTGGCCATAAACCCACCCAATCAGGCAACACTGGCTGCAGTCACGTGCACTCGGAAAGCAGATAAATCAGAGATAAATCAGTATGATTGATTTATCAGCAAACGTATTTTAGAGAATCAATCTATCTGATTGGATTAAGTTATCGGATAACAGTAGAACAGTAGAACAGTATAACGCAATAAACAGATACAGCTGCATCTCTGATACAGTTCCTTTAAAAATTCAGACTTACTATATCAATCATTAATTTAATTTTATTCATTCTTTGGTTATTTAATCTTTTTATCCACGGGCCAGTAAATGTTAGGTGTGAATATTCACTGAATTACAAGGCACAATACATGAAGAAAACTAGAGAACTAGAAACCTCAGATGCACAAAGGGAAATGGGTGAACTCTGTGGGGCACTGTCTCCATGGTAATCAAGAGACAAGAGAAAATGTAGACAGGATGTGACGGCTACACCTAAAAGGGTTTTAAACACTTACGGCATCTCATCTTAATACTAGCTAGAGTCTAATCCCTTAATATTAAATTAAGGATACAGAGCAAACCATTAGCGATAATGGAAATCATAATTGAAAGCTCAAGCCAGCATTTCAGGTTTTGCAGATTTATACTAGGGCTGCACGATATTGCAAAAAACTGACACTGCAATATTTTGTTTTTCTGCGTTTTATATATTGCAATAACTAAAAAATTTTACCAAATGGCTTGAGAAGCTCTATTTGGAAAGAATCATTATTTTAGAATGATCGGAGTGTAAGGAAGTGTGTCTGCATAAAATATAATACACAAATGATGAGATGCAGATGAAACAAGACTTGTAAAGTTTGTCTTTAATGTTGGCATTGTTTATCATTTTGTAAAGTTTGTAGCTACAAACTTTGATGTTGGCTTTAAACAATGCTGAATAGTTGGTCTGTAAAAATAATACACAAGGCCCAATGCTGTCCATCATGCCTATGTTGGTGTATCTATGTAACTCTTCCTTATTTACTCATTGCCATAACGTGTGACAGCAGGTGACATCACTATTATGACCGTCATGCAGTTCTCCTTAATGAGCTAAGAGTTTTGATGCATCACATGATCATGTCGGAGTAACTTTTTGACTGCTTCGTTCTTCGGGGCTCGGCCATGACGTTTTTTTGACATCACAAGATGTTACTTTAATACCCATGATGCACTTCCCATTACTGTGCAGAGCGTTTTGATGTCTGTGTAACTTTTGTCTTTGACCATTTTTGGATGGGCGTGGCCCGTGATGTCACCCGACACCACGACTTGCACTTCCCATTACTGTGCCGAGTTTTGATACGTCACATGATTAATAATAACAATAATAATTTACAATAACAAACAACACTTTTGTTTTTTTCTGGAGATTCAGATACAGGTAATAGAACAACCATTGCTTTAAACCCCACTTAACATTGCACATTGTGTAACGTGACTATTGCGGACGCACACATTGCGATGCTGGAACGACATATTGTGTGGCCCTATTTTATACCAGTTCTTTTTTAATTCTTTTTTAACCTGAATAATTGTCCGAGGGGATGGCTTTGGGTCTGAACAGAAAGCCCAACTTTCTGTAAAATGTCTTCGAGAGTTCTATAACACAAGAAAGGTTTGAAGAAGAGTGTCTGTATTAGAAATCACTATAGTTGAAGAGGTGGTAGCTTAGTGGTTGAGCTGTTGGGCCAGCAAGGCCAAGTTACCACTACTGGCCCCCTGAGCAATTGCCAAGTGACTCTGGATAAGGGAATCTGCCAAATGCTAAAAATGTAAATGTAAATATTGCGTGTTGAAAGTACAGCACAGATTGTGTTTTGTTTATTCTGTTTGTTCTTGTGATTTTTAGTGTTTTTATATACAATATATTAAAATTGGCTGTCCAACCAGTTTAATCTAAATTAACTGGCAGCGCTCAAAGCTTTGATGATTCACATTTCAAATAAGTTTAAAATTGATTTGCCTTTTTTAATGTTAAATTGGTATTAAATCAATCAGCAAGATTTCTGGCACCCAGATGTTTTTTATACAGGTAACAGGCTGAGATTAGGAGCTCTCTCTTAAAGGGAGTAATTTCAGCTTGTTACCTGTGTAAAAGACACCAGTCCACAGAATCAATCAGCCGAGCTCTCCACCATAGCTGTCCAAGGATGTTAGGGACAAGATTGTAGATCTACACAAGGCTGGAATGGGCTACAAGGCTAAGCAGCTTGGTGAGAGGGTGACAACAGTTGGTGCAATTATTCACAAATGGAAGAAACACAAAATAACTGTTAATCTCACTCAGTCTGGGGCTTCAAACAAAAGCTCACCTCGAGAAGTTTCAATGAGCATAAGAAAGACGAACCAGCCCAGAACTACACGGGAGGATCTTGTTAATGATCAAGGCAGCTGGTACCATGGAGGTGGAAGGATGCTTTGGGGTGTTTTGCTGCCAAGTGGACAGGACATCTTCACTATATCAAAGGGACGAAGGACTGGGCAATGTACAGTCAAATCTTAAGTAAGAACCTCCTTACCTCATCCAAGGCATTAAAAATGGGTTGTGGATGGGTATTCCAGCATGGCAGTGACCCAAAACACACAGACAAGGCAACTAAGGAGTGGCTCAAGTTGAAGCACATTAAGGTCCTTGAGTGGCCTAAGCCAGACTTCAGACCTTAATTCCTTAGAAAATCTGTGGAGGGAGCTGAAGGTTCGAGTTGCCACATGGCAGCCTTGAAACCTTGAATGACTCCCTTCTGTGATGTGTGCAAACCTGGTGGTCTGACCTCTGCCAACAAGTACCGTGTTTTGTTTTGTGAAGGGGTCAAATAATTATTTCACTCATTAAAACGCAAACCAATTTGTGGCTTTTTTGAAATGTGTTTTTCTGAATGTTTCTGTTGTTATTCTGTCTCTCATTGTTGAAATGAAGCCACCATTGAAATTATAGACTGATCATTTCGTTAGCAGTGGGAAAACCTAAAAGATCAGCGGGGGATCAAATATTTTTTTCCTTCACTGTGGAAATGTGAGTGAATGAAGGAAAAATAACATTGGAATAAAATAAAACGAGCAACTTTAAGACAACTGACAGATAAAGGGTTAACTGGTTCTCTTATGTCTGCGTATGGTTTAGTTTTATTCCAGTCTCTCCGCCATTTTGTGTTTAATTGTAATGTCCAGATATGCTGATTATTATTACCGCTTCTTTTTGTCCTTTTCATAATTTGCAATTTAAACAATCCGATACCCCTCTGTGTGATATGAACTTATAACTTTCTCTTTCTCTAACCAGTGATCTACTATTAGCCCCTTTAGTCCTTCCAATTATGTAGTTCTGGGTTTTAGGTCAGAGTTCAAACAGCTGACACTGTTGGGCCCTCGGCCGACTTTTTTTTACTGTGCATTAGTGTACATGACATAAAACTGGGTAGATTTGGCTGACTTTAATCTAATAAAGTAATAATGTTTACACAGTCCACTGTAACTCAGTCCACACTCGTGTGGGTCACAAAATATTTGCAGTTCTGAAGGCAGACTAATGCATCATGCTGCTAATAATTTCAAATGCAGAAAAACAACAGAAAAACATTAACATTGCCACTGACCCCTTTGGCGCTTGGGCTGGACTCCAGAGTCGTGAAGTGAGCTCAGTGAGGAGTTACCATGACAACAGGAGTATCCGCCGATTTTAGATCCTGTGTCACACAAAAGCAAAAATAATAATAATAATAATAAAATTAGCAAAACATATGACACTCTAGAGGAAATGAACACGGAGACAGCTTTTTATCGAACGTTAAACTCCCGCTGCAACTTCTACCCACAAGTTCTACCCTTCTACACACCATTGAAACACTGAGGTGTTTACTTTTAGCACCCTTATTTGTGTACTAAATAGCCTTCTTTAATTTTCTAAATGGTTACTTGACTTGGTCCTTGGTGATGTGCTGGAGGGTCACATAAGCGAAGTCCATGATGCTCTTGGCTGAGATTCCGGTGATAAGCGTGAGCTCCTCCACTACCTACAGTATGAACGCACACAGCTTATGTATGGTCAGGTCCATAAGTATGAGAACTGTTACACTTTCATATGTATATTTCATAAATATATTCGTCTCTGTGACGCAGCAGTCAAACGGTGTATAAGGCATGACCTTTTAGCTTAAAGACATTTTAGTATTGTTTTGATTTACATTCACAGCATTTCAGCCAACATCAGCTTTTTTACAACTATCTAGTTCAGGGTTCTCAATCCCATGACCTTCTGACCTTCTAATGAGCTACCACAAGTGCCTCCGAACATTGGGGTTTTGAACAGCAGCCACCTTTAACCTTTCTGTATCAGGCTGGTTAATGGGAACTCTTTGTACTGAATGTGGTCCAAAGCTATGTGATTATCAGGCTGGGAAAACAAAACAGACCAATCAGAAGCGCCACAAAAAACTTCAGAAGTCAAAAGGGCCAGAAGACCAACAGAAGACATCCACAGTCCCAGGGCAATCATCAGCCAATAAAATTGACGTTCAGCCTGCTCTCTAGGTCCAGCGATGTTCCCAGTGCTACCCCTAGTGTTTGTCAGGAATTTCCCAGGTAAAAAACAGTGAAACTCAATGAGCAGTAAAGGACAGCCTTGGTTTAGCCACTGCTAAACCAGATCTTGTTGCCAATTTACTGAAAAACAAGATGCATATTGTAGACTAAGAGAAATAATTGAGAAAGGGGACATACACCCCAAACTGGATTGACTAACAAAGGCCAGAGAAGTTTTTGTGCACTATGTCAAAGATATAAACTGAGTGGCTAACGGCTAACACAGAGCGCAACTAGCTATTTTGTTGATTGGTTACTTTTTAATACGTGTAAATGGGGACATGATTCTGGCAGTGAATAAAGCATTCAGAGACGTCCATGATAGGATTTGCATCCCAGGGTGTAACTTAATCTCTAAACATTTGATGCAATAATTTTGGTCAAACCTCGTAAAGTGTATCGACACTTTAATCAGACGCTGATTGTTTCGACCCCGTAAGCCATCATAAGCACCAAAGTGAAACGAATGTCTGTAACTATAGCAACCTTTAGTTTCCGCAGTGTTCATTTACATTTTTTGCCCCTTGGTAATACTGTAGTTCATTGTGGGACTGATTACGTGGGAGGTTCGTCTAAAGACCTAAAAACTTGTAGTTCTAATTACAGTAAACCTCTAAACGATGACAGTAACTCAAATTACTCATTGTCCGAATCTGGCTCGTAACCCGAATTTTAGCTCAGAACTCAAAAAACAAAAAAACAACAAAAAAAAAACCAGCCAAAAGACGACTCGTATCTTTGAAAGCTTGTTAGTTGGGACACTGGTAAGTCAAAGGTACCGCTGTATTTTAATTGACCAGAATCTAACTTGCCACTTACTGGCAGTATTTTGTGCAGTTATGGTCAACTTTAAGTCTGTGCTTCTGCCCTGAATGAATTATTATTATATTTTTCCCTTATTCCGACTTCCAACACTCCTGAAACACACCAAGCCATCAGTGACCAACAGAATACATGGTCAATTATGTGGCTTAGTGATAAAGGTTTTGGACTGTTGATCAGTAGGCCGTGGGATCAATTCCCATATTACCAAGCTGCCACCACTTCATGGCTCTTAAGCAAAGTACTCAGCTGCTCATTTGTATACATGAGCATATGCCTGAGCAATCCTCAGAGGGTTGTGTACATGATTGTGTGTTACTGATATTTTATTTTGTATACTATGATCTACATGTACCTACAGAAATGTCTCAAAGGCAACAGATTTTTAAGTTCTTGGCATTTACGCTTTACAACCGTCCAACCAAACATATGACTTGTTGGACATTTACGATCTTCTGTTGGCACCAAAACAATGGAAAAGCTGAACAGTAACTCAGAGTCTAACGGACAATAATCTAGGAGCCGACATGTCCACTCTTCTAGCATATGAAAGAACAATGTAAAGGAATGTAAGGAGTTACGGCACACAGTCCGGTCCTAAGTGCCGTGCTTACTGACCTTCTCCCAAGCTGACGTTCGGTGGACGAAAGCAGCCACGGCAATCACTCCCACCCCTAACAGCATGCAATCTTCAGTCACACACACAAACTTTGCCCTGTTATAAACACGAGAGAAGGAAAGGCATGGAGCGTGGGGCAATCGGTGGCACCTTACAGCAGTAATGAAATCCGGACTCTATATGGGTGTATTTGTGGGAAATTCTTTCTTTGTATATTTGTATACAAGCACAGGGTCGGCCATGATGCCCTATGACCCTGAATGAGGCGTGAAAAAAGGCTTAAAGGCTCTGCAGAGAGGACAAAAGTGTGGCAATCCTGGGGTGCGAATCCCAAACTTCAAAGCCAAAACCTTAACCATTTGCCTTACTCTTAATGGTGCAGTAGGGTAGTAATGGGGCAGACTGAGTAAGTAAGGGTCTTGTTGGGAGGCACTTTGAAGTTCCTGGGAATTAAACCTATGTTTTTCCAAGCAGCTATTTAACACTTTATGTAAAGGGCATTTTTATAGCCACGCCTTCAGGGATGACTGCAGGGCTCTCACATAACATCCGCATTTGGCGGACGCCCTGATCTAGAGCGGCGTACGTTTATCTCATTTATACATCTGAGCAACTGGAGGTTAAGTGGCCTTGTTCAGGGGCCCAACAGTGGTAGCTTGGTGGAGGTGGGACGCGAACCCACACTTTTAACCATGAGCCAAAATATATATATATATAAAAGAAATTAAGTGACGTTGAAGGTTTGGCTTTTTGGTGCATGATGTTTTCTGCAACTTGAAAGCAAACGGTGCTAAAGGTGCTGGACTGGTTATCAGAGGATCACGGTTTTAATTTCCAGCACCACCAAATCGCTACTCCTGGGCCCCTAAGCAAGGCCCTTAACCCTCAGATGGACAAACTTAAAAAACTAAAAACCATTAATATAAGTACAAGTAATGTACATTTATTGGAAGATCATTGGTTAACCACCTCTAAAGCTGCCAATGGTGGGCCCCTGAGCAAGACCCTGAAACTCCAAATACTGAGCTGGACAAACGAATGAAGATAAACGTCTTCGTCACGTACGATAAGGATGTCCCCCGAATGCCAGAAATGCTAAATATATATTTAAAAATTCTTTAACACACGAGCTATAATTACCGTTGGTCCGGAGACGGGACGAGAGTTCCAGTCACAGCCATAAGTAACGAGCTGTAAATCGATTCTCTCTGAAGATACACCAACTGAAGAACACACCTGCACAGGTAATGCAGATGTTCAACAGCTGTAGACGGATCGTTGTGGCCTAAAAAAAAACCCCCAAAAAACCACAAGGTTATCTGATATTAACCGTAGTACGAGGAAATGACTAGATCTTCCAGCCTACTACAGAAGATAGTACTTTTACCAAGAACTTCTAGAAGAGTCTCGGCGTACGACAAGGGATTCGGTACGTTCAGCCGGTAGTCCAAGGTTTTCAAGATAAGAAGCTCTGATTCGAGTATTTTCTTTTTAGGAAACTCCATCTGAAGGTATCTGGATGCAGAATCGTTGTCCACCACCTAAATTGGATGAAGAACCTCAGGAGAACATCCTGACGATGGAAACATTCCCGTGGAACACATCGGTGTACGCTTACATTACTGTGTAGGGTTAGTTTGCTGGCGATTTGCACACTGGACACAGCGAAGAGACGCAGTTTTCCTCTCAGATGCTCAAACACCAGCTCTTCGTGGTTTCCTTCGGTTTCCCACGCACCGCCGTCGGATAACAAATTCTCCATGTGCTTCAGCATAAATCTGGGGGGGAGGGGGAGGGGACGACAACTTTTTAAAAAAAAAATTAGATAACTATAAAAGGTCAAATTACCATTTTGTGACTTGCCTTTCTAGTATTTCGACGGCGTGATAAGCCACTAAAGCGTCAAGGCGAAACTCCTCGCAAACGACAAACACAAGTTCTGTTTGTGGAGGAAAAACAGGACATTGAAATTAGAAGACAATTTTTTGTGGTGCTAAAGTTGAGAGTTGAGGTTGAGGAGAAACTGTGTGGGTTTAGCATGATGCTAGCAGTTTTTAAAGCCTACACGGTTTATAAAGGATAGAATGTCCAGACAAAATAAGTTGGAAATACTACGAATTAGTGATTAGTTTAAAGTGTCCTGAGGTAAATTTGACCCACCGACTACTCTTCTGTCCTTAAAATGTCCACACACAGATGAAACAATCTCCATGTTTGACTTGTTTTGACGGTTAAGGATGTTTAAAATGTCTGACAAAAGCTCAAAAGGAGCTTCACCAAATTGTATGTTTCTCTGACGGTTTAGTGAAGAAGATGTCGACCTATTCATGAGTACGGGTTTAAGTTTAGACTTATTCATAACTTATTCCTTTAATTTATAGTCAAGTCTAAAGTAACGCTACCACACAAACACGCTAGATGGCGACGCTTCTCTTAAACCGGTTTAAACCGATTTCCTTTTTTTTTTTTTTTTTAAGCGCGTGCACTAAAAAAAAAAATTAATAATATTTAAAACGAAAGGACTGAGCCTAAATTTAATGTGAGGAATTTATTAATAGTGAAAAGATAGAACAATGCTGGACATGTGTTATTTATATTGATGAAAAAAATCTAGTATTAAAAAATGCTTCATAATTATGCGTTTTAAAAGCGCAGCTTCGAACTGTGAGCCATGCTGCGCAAATACGACGCGTTTTTGACCGCTAAAACACACAGGCGAACAGGCTCAGGAAAGCATGGCTGACCAGGAAGGGAAAGGTAGACCTGAAGGAGAAGTCGCTAAAAGGATCGATCCCACCAAGGATAATCTGACCCGGGAGCAGCTGCAGTACATCCGGCAGGCAGAACTTGCCCAGTGGAAAAAAAGGAGCCAAAAACTCCGTTCCCGAAATGTTATAACCGGCCTCGCCATTGGAGCTGTAGTGATGGGTATCTGTATCCTTAACTAACGTTAAGCACTGCACAAGGTTATCACGACTAACTACATATATGTATTAAATAATTTAGTAAGTATTTGTTATATAATGATATATAATGATTATATATATATATATATATATATATATATATATATATATATATATATATTCTAGTGTCTGTGAGTCAACTCTTAATCTTACGTAATTTATAGTTCCGAGTATTGCTCCTTTAAATTATCTGGAAAAAAACAAATAGATTTTTGGACTCACATCAACATTAAATAAACGAGTTATTCGCTTTAATTGCGGTTAAATTAGTGTTTAAGCAAAAAATGTCAAATAAATTACGTCTTTCAGCTGTTTGCGATTACATGACGTCATGACGTCAAGGTCTGCGCTTCATTCATGCTGTTTTTTTTAATTAAAGAAAACAAGAACCGAACATTTTAAATAAACTTTTGTTTTTTTCAAATGTTAAGCCTTAATTTCCTGTTTTCTGTAAAAAAAAATCTAATTCCTAACTGAACCCTTTTTTTTTTTTTTTTTCACTTAAAACCGTTCTCATTGTATTTATTCTCATAATAATTTCCTGATTTTGTATTTGTAAGTGGTTTAAAAACTCCTGCCATTGTTTTCTGTATGCGCTTTATAATAATAATAATAATAATAATAATAAATCCGTTTTTTATGCGCCCTTCACGGATTAAAACCACGCCCCTTCGCGGATTAACAGGGCTGTGATTGGACAAAAGATGTAGTACAACTGCAGTGTATTTGTTTTAATTTATTCTTTTTCCATAATATTTATTGTTTTAAACGATCTCTCTCTCTCTCTCTCTCTCTCTCTCTCTCTCTCTCTCTCTCTCGCTCTCTCTCTCTCTCTCTCTCTCTCTCCTCCCATCTCTCTCTCTCTCTATATATATATATATATATATATATATATATATATATATATATATATATTATATCTCTAAAATAATAACTTTATTTATTTACATTTACAGCATTTGGCAGACTTGGTTATTTCATTTATACAACTGAGCAATTGGGGGTTAGGGGCCTTGCTCAGGGGCCCAAAGGTGGTAGCTTGGTGGAGCTGGGAATCTAATTTGTAAATCATTTATAACTGATAGGTTCACTTTCCACCAGATTTTACAGTTAAGCTTCTTACAACCTGTTCATATTTTTATGGTTTTATAGCCTGATAAAAAACGTCATTCTATTTAAATGTAATGTGTCGCATCAGGATTACGACTGCTTATAACTGAAGACATGTAACAAGCCTTAACAGTGTCTCACCAGACGGATATACGTTCTACTCGGTGACTCAAGAAAAGATCATGGATGAGATCGATGAAGAAGCCAAGCTGGCTGCCAGGATGCCAAACTCAAAGACTGGAGCGAACTGAAGGTTGTCGGTTTTTGTACTGATTATATTCTCTAGTATGAACATTATGTCCACGACGGAGCCATTTGAGACTTGCCGATGGATTCTTCAAGACTACCAGCTGCTCCTCTGTTGGTTCATGTATGAAGATTTCTACAGGAAAGTCCTGAAGGACAAAAGCGTCAATTATCACAAGGAATCGCTCAATGTGCCACTAGAGGGCGCCGCGAAACCTTTTTATTTATGGCCACATTGAGGATGAAAAAATGTTCCTGAAATGATTAAATAATAAAGAATATTAACAAAAACAAAAAAATGTGCTTTTTCTACGACATAAATAAATGTCAGAAAGTTGCCAAATCCTGCAAAAATGAACATTGAAATCATAGGTTTTTATATTTACATTTTATTGTACAAATACATTTTTTGAAAAGAAAGTATATTTATTCATCTCAGGGTTATTTTAAAAAAAAAGGAAAAGGAGAAAAGTAAATGCATGGCAGTGTAGCAGCTTTGCAAAACAAGCATCACATTCTGTAAAACAGTTTTCACCTTTTTAAAAGGTCGAGAACTATAAACACATTTTCTATCTGTTTAAAGGAACATTTTTTTGCCTTTAATGTTATCATTTTAATTTTTTTGACCCAGTTAAGTTCTGGATTTGACTTCCCAAGTAATATGGAATCATTCATCGAAAGTGCATCGAAGCAAAAAAAAAAAAAAATCACCGGGGGCAAAAGAACATTCGCCATTTTAATCATCTGCTCTGCTGAAGTGCTGTGTGCATTTTGGTCGACTAGTAACGTCCATTGATCTTTATCCTCTTTAGTGAAATGTTCGGGTATTTTTCTACAAAAAGTAAAGAACATCTCCAAAAAAATTATTTAAAGTAATGTTGCGTGGATAACAAACACTCCTACAACGATTTGATCCTGTACTGATTCACATTGGCAACTTAAAGCTAAAATACAGACACCTGTAGCGGACCGATATACCCCAGAAAACAAATAACACACACTTTTACATTTGCCGTATACAGTAAATCATGTCGTGTTAAACGGTAGAGATCGACCGATAATCGCTTTCTAGTAGTATTACGATATATTTTACACTGTTTTTATTATCAGATATTGTTTTGTAATATCAAATCCACGAATATATATCGCCATCTTGTGGCGGTTTCAAGAACTCTGTGCACTGAAAAGTTGATTTGCTGTAATCGAGTGCTTTTGTTAAGCATATCAGCAAATAATGCACTAACCTACGCATTAATGCTCAGCTGGAAATACTAAATCACATTAAAGTACTTTAAATAAGTTAAATAAGTAGAATAAATTTTCTCTTTATATGTTCGGTTCTATTGTTATCACTGTGTCAAAACTAGAAATAAAGTAAATAGATATCACATAAAGCTATTGCTACAAATGCTAACGGTTCGAAAGTAATCAATATCGGTCGATCTCTGATTAGGACTATTGTGAAAATGTCACATTTAGAAACATTCAGAGAAGATTCAGTGTCCAGTGGACTCATAAGTTATTCTCTCTCTCTCTTTCTCTCTCACACACACACACACACACACAAACATAGACACAGCAGAATCACCTGCTTCCTCAGCAGGACTGCTAGCTGCATCTCCAGGCGGCTTATTTTAGAAAAGTGCAAACGACATGAGTCTTTAACGAGCCGCTGTTGACCTGTCGGAAATGCGCGCATTACCCTCACCAGGGAAACGGCAGCCACGGCAGCGTCCTCGCAGCAGCACGGTTTTGCAAGGCAGTGGTGGATGTTCATGTAAGAGATCCGTAGCACTGCACTGTAAACAACAGCAAAGTGTAGTTGTGTAGTCACGTTTTTAGTTGTGTAAGTGTGACTTTACAATCTGTGACAATGTAAACTGTCTGAACAGGAAGTGCCGCTGATGCGTCCAACTCGTCCACCAGCAGCGAAAGGTTCCTTTTCTCAGTAGGATGTGTCAAATCAACAGCAGGCATGGGCTAGATGAGGTAGTCTGATCTAGTTCTGCAAACAGGCTTGATTATGGACGTTTACTGCAGAAGAAAAAAAAATGTTTACACACAAGCCACAAATGTGTTGGAAATAGTCCAGTGCAGTAGCATGCTAGTATCTATAACATTGCATGGAGAAGGCGCAAAATGATTGGAGCGTACCATCCTGGTAAGGTCAGGGGTGAAGGTCACCCCTTTAGCAAGTCGTTCCTGTGAAGTGCTGCTGCCGCTGCCATCGCTGCTGCTGCTGCTGCTGCTTCCACTTACTGAGTTCTTTCTTATTATCCCTGTGAAGCAACAGGAAACATCTGCAGTTTCTATTTCCTTCACTGAAGCCTATAGTGTGTTTTTGATAGTCACAGGTGTGCATGAGGGATGGAATCTCCGCAGGAATCGGATTAACAGGAGACGTTATCGGACATGGCAGTGTGCTTGTGCTTTGTTGGTTCGAGTTGCTCTGGTTTTGATGCTCTGGTTTACAAGTTATTCTATTGCATTGTGTGCACCCATCACTAGGGTCCATGAACAATATAAAAGGAAACATGGTAGATGGTAGGATCAGCCAAGCGTTTCTGCAGTAAGAGTGGAGTGTAAGTAGCTGTTAATTAGATTTTACCTGTTAGAGGAAGAATATCCAGTCGCTGGAGGCTGTTGCGGCGAGACACAGGAAAACCACCTCCCTTAGACAGCCGCCGCTGCCGACTGGACAACATGGTTGCAGGTGAGAGGATGCAGGGTGGAGGAGCTTTTCCCATCCTTTCATAGAGCTCCTGTATTTCTTGCTTCTGCACTGCCTGCAGGGTCTGCACTTCAAACAAATGCCTGTTGGACAGAGCGGTAGTCATTAGCGATACTGTGAAAATCATTGCTTTGTTGAATGCTTCGAACAGCGATCCAATCAGACGCTTACTTCTCCCTCAGCTCCTGCAGCTCATCCCACATCTCCTCGTCCTCACTTTCCGAATCGTCACTGCTAATGTACGAATTTGAGCGGGTGTAGCTCATCCACATGTTGTGGTGAGGAACAGGACCTTGAGGGCTGTCCATAATCCCGTCCCCCATCCCTCCATCCTGATCCATAATGACGCACAGCCCGCTGTCCACTGATGTCCCAATCAAAGACTGAACAGAGCCCAGCCTTCGGGTTTTCTTCTTGCTTTCACGCTGCTGCTCCTCCTGGACCTTGTCGTCTTCGTCTGGCACCTCTTTCTTGGTCTCGTCGTTAAAAGTGGGTTGAACCTCAAGCTGAACTTGTTTGTGGAGGCAGAAAGCATCATATGGAGCTTCAGACATCAATGTCTGCTTAAGGCTTAGTGATTGACTTTGGTCTTGAGGAGCATTCAGTGAAAAGTGATGAGCTTGAGGAACATCCACATAGGGGTGCTGAGGGAAGCTGATATTTAGGGAGGAGACTTCTTTTCCCTTGAATTCTGTTTGTATTTTAGTTTGATCATCATGGGAAGAATAAATAGAAGTGTGAGTCGGGTCCGGTAAAGCCACAGCAGTCAGATCAGGAAACGTGCAGGGATTCTTATCATCGTGTAAAGACACAGGTGGGATCTCTTTCGTTGGGGAAACCTGGAAGCGGCCAACTGTAACTACTGATTTTTCCTCTGAAGAAAAAATAAAAACAGAATGATAAATAGTCAAAAAAACAGATATATTTGAACAACTATAAAATATATTCTTATTTAATCATGTTACACCAGCAGTTAACTACAACATAAAAATCACTTCATTTAGGAAGGGATGCGCTATGATTTGACTAGAATCTAATCTGATTTGATTAGAAATAAGCACGTACGCTAGACATGATTGTACAACAGTTCGGAAAAATCAAGGGCTGTGTTGTTGGCAGTGTTGGTACGGATTGGGCAGTGCTCGCACCTACAGACTGCGTTCCAGGAGAACATTACAACATGCTGGTTATGCTTATGCAACACCTCCTAAGCCCAAGCTAATTGGTGGTAATATTTTCCATCACCAACATGGCCAAGCCAAGTCTACACAAAAACACTAACTTGCATCACAGATCCAGTTTGCCTGAGAAATTACCCAACACATATATGCAGTGGGGGAACTTTTGTTTTTTTATTACCACAAAGAAAAGGGCTGTTTATTATTGTCTCACCAGAGCGGACAGGAGATTCTTGGAGCTCACATGTACTGGTGCTCGGATCTGGCTCAGCTGATGGGGAATGAGACCTCGAACTGGAGGAAAAAACCTTAAGATTAAGAAAAAACATTAGGATTCATGTCGTAATTTAAACCAAACTATGAAACACTTCCTGGCACAGAATTGCAACATGCAAGCATGAGTGAACCTGCATGACTCACCATGCTCTCTGGACTCTGGTCTCTGGTCTCGGCAGAAAATGACAGCTGAGAGGAAGAAAATCTGGAGAGGCCTGACTGGTCCAGTGAAGGTCTGGGAAAAGCTTCTGTGTGTCCTTGTGGCAAAGAATAGTTCATAGTGCTGTGCCGAATGTGATCTGGAAGACTTTCCTGGACCCCTTTCTGTGGGACATTGCTGGTCATTTGCTGAACATGAGCATCTATATGATTGGGCATTGCAGCTGCACAAGGAAATGTGGAATGTGTCCTTTGATCGAAACCGTGCACAGCATCCTGATTCAGATTTTGGGCATCTGGATTGCAGGGTGGGTATATGCCCTCTGGTTGCACAGGAAACACAAATTGGGGTGCGTATGCCATAGGATAGCCAGCCTGGGGCGGCAAAGCATGGCTGAAGTGTGGGGAAAAGCCAGGGATAGTGGGCATTGGTGGCACCATAGGGGTAGGCAGATTAGAGGGAGGGATGAAAGACTGAGCCATGCTCATGGCCATGGAGAGCATGTTAGCCAATGAGAAAAGTGGAGGCCCGGTTTGAGGCATCCATACAGTGGGCAAATGAGAGGTCATGGGATTGCCATCAGTGTTGGAGCTGGTGGAATCTGTGACATAACTGCTAGATGATGCAGACATGAGGGGGAAGGGGTAATTAGGGATGTGTGACCGTGAGGGATGAGCAGACTTGGGGGAGCCAGGGTTTGATGGGTACAGGTAGGGAAGCTGAGCAGAGGTTGTGATAAAAGGCATTGGAAACTGCTGCACGTGGCCAGGATTTGTAGGAGAAATGGTTTGATTGGACGGATATGAGGCATGGAATTGACGTGAAGTTCCTGGGGGAAAAAAAAGGCAATGAACACAAAATTTAAATACTAAAATGTAATCAGTTACTAAAGTAATCACTAACGAAGATACCAAGGTGTCAGGTGCACAACTACAACACATCCTGGACTATGGAAAAGAAAGCTAGATTTGGTTAAACTGACTGTATGCAAGAATTTTTTGGTATCCTTACATTCTTCTATCGGCCATGTGGCGGAGGTCTCCTGAAGGCACCTCCTGTCAAATCGTCCAAATCACTTGAGAACCTACCACACATATGTACTCCTTCTTCCTATACTAATGTTTGCAATAAAGCAGATAATTGGCTGGTTTTCCTGTGATTGACAAATGATCCTATGCTTCCTGGCCACAGAGGCTGTGGTCTCTTTGATTTTGAACTTGTAATTCCTCCCTGTGATCTGGGTTAGCACATTTCATCTACACCCCACCTTGTTAAAATAAATGCCTTGGTTTTGAAGGTGAGTAAATTGTTGCCCATTAGCACTAGCAGATTAGTAGAAATAAGAACATGTCACAACACGACTAAGTGGAATGTCCCATCACCCATGCGCTCACACGCTTTGTTAGGATTAACTTGTAAACTTTGCGATCAGCGAATGATAAATAGGCATTGTAATGACAGGCTTTATTCTCAGTTACAGTCAAAGAACAATAAAAGTACTGATGTGAACAGCGCTCCACTCCCATGCCGAACACTTTTTTCGACTTGGCTACGCTGCGGTTAAATAATATTAAAATATTTTAAGTGTGCAAGAAAGTTTTACAACAAGTCTTAACTTATAAACCAGATGTCCGCCTGTGGACCATTGAAGCCATGCGAAAGCAAACAGTGGAGCGAACGCTTTATTAAAGTGGTGTGGCATGCCAGTAAGCAGCAGGACTGATTGCGCAATAAAAGATAAACAACAACTCTGACAATAGCAAACCTGAAATGGCTTCTGGTTTTGGGTTGTTTGGATACTTTGGTGGGTTTTGGGGATTTTGTTTTATTCACTCTACTTTATTGTTAAGCCGTCTTACTGGTCAACACCTTCCCTTCCCCCTCAGTTAGTTCTGTCTCTGTAATGGCCACAAACAAGCAGCATTCAGGTGAGGTAATTACCCAGGTGGTTCTGGGACCAGAGCCGACGCACACAAATACACAGTAAAGCTTTGAGCCAGGTTTGGGTAGCAGGCGCCAGCTAAACCCTAAATACAGTGGCTTATGTGTTTTATTTTCTGCCAGTCGCTTCAACAACATGGATGCAGAGCAGAAAGAAAAGCACTGGGGAAAACATGATAGAACATATTCACAAATTGGGGGGTTGAGTAGAAAAGCAGGGCTACTCACCTAGTGTGTTATGGAAGGACTGTGAACGTAAGAGGGGACGTGGTGGTGAGGTAGCGTCTGCATTTTGCCCTGCTGCTGAGCTACGGGACTCTATTTGGACATGCACAGATGAAGAGAAAACATCAGGCATTGTTTAATACAGCACTAATTGTTCTGTAGTAAGGTGTAGCCTTACCTGGAAGAGAGGAGGTGGAATGCGTCCGAGCAAGATTGTGCAAGTTTGGCTGCAAAGAAGAGAAAAGGGAATTTTCATACGTATTTCATAAAATTGATTATTATCATTTTTTTTTATTTTTTTTTTTACATTTGCTGCAATGTTAAAATCTGTGGATTAGCAATGCTGCCGGATGCTTTTAAGTAAACGACTTAATGGGCAACAGATTAAGATCAGTACTAGAGGCGAGTGCTTACCACACTACCGCGTAGTTTCTACTATAACTTCCTGCAATGACTGACTCCTAATGCTTGTTTAACACACAACCGTATGAAGAACTTGCTTTGCTCGTTCTCAGCATTTAAGACCACTTAGCTCATCGTAGTCACAACTATAAAGAAGCCTCTAAGAGAAGTCAGGGAAGCGAAACAAGCTCCAGTGAAGAAAACATAAACACTGGTCAGTTCCTATGTGCACAAACAGACATTTGGGCGACAGCTTGCGCAGGCAACCCCCGAACCCACGCCCCTTGGTTCATTTAAATAAGCCCCACAAGGCTGGGGTTGGCCCTCGGACAGCTCTTTTGGCCATGTTTTAATTTCAAGGAGTGTCTGGTTCCAATCAAGTTCTGGCTGAGACCAAGAAAGATCTCCTCAGCATCCTGATAATAATTATGCAGCCCCCTGGGTGCTGTGTGTGTTTGTGTGTTGTGTAAAACTGTGTTACAGATCTTTTATTCCACATGAAATAGGCCATTGTTGTTCTCCATTACTCATTAAAGGACATTTGAGAACAGTTGACATACGCACTGCGAGGAGAGAGAGAAGCCAGTGTTCTGCATGTGCAGCTAGAACAGGACGTTACTTGGAGCAATAACCGACATAATGCCAGTCTACCGTGCTGATGGCAAAGGAAATGGAGACTTTTTTTTTTTTTTTACCGATCTGATGGGAACTTGCACTTTAATAACTATGGCGTCCAAATTCTGTTCTTAAACAGAGCAGTGTCATCATGGTCTCGGGCCAATGACGAAATCACCAAAAATACACTACATCATCCACATCTACTACATCGATCTATCCACTATCAAGTGTTCCATTCTTCTAAAATGTCCACTGAAATGAAACTCTATAAATCTGTTATCTACAGTATCTTTTTTTTTTTTGTTAAATCTATCAGACAGACTGCTGAGGCTAGGTGAAGTCAGCCAGTGATGCCTAATTATGGAAGAAATACATGTCATCAAGCTAGTTTGGTTCATTACATGATTTTATGCATCCAGACACGATGCCCTGACTGGCCCCTCTTGACCCTCTCTAAACCTCTGGGGTCATAAAAAAGAGCAGATTTACACCCTGGACTATACAGCTGAACAGCAAAGGTAATAAATAATAATAATAAAAGTAGAAGAACTAAAAAGGGGCACAGGGAAAAAAAGAAGAGTGGCATACTGCAGAGGACATAAAAACTAAAGACGGTAATAAAGCCTCCATTTTTTTGCTCCTTCTGCAGACTGTACCTGTGATGAGGAAACAGAGTTGGCGAGGTTATGCTGCTGGAAATTCATGCCTTCTTGTTTACCCTGCTGCCCAGCCAAATCCTTGCCCATCAGAGACTCCGCCCGCTTGATGATGTCTCGTATACGATGAATAAAGCCGTCTCGCTCAGACGGGAGGATGAACTCATTACGGACCTGGGGGAGGACAAGAAAAAAAAAAGTGTGACAAAGGTCATTGGAAGACACAGCATGAATGCGGGTGAAACAATGTTGTGGAAATATTATAATGCTAACATTAGATCTTGGTTTACCCATTACAAATGTTTAGACACTCTCTCAAAGGTGTGCACTCTAGTTTAAAATAAAAAACTTTATTATAGTCACATAGACGTTACTGCACTGTAAAAGTCTTTCCTTGCATAACTCCAGCTCAGAAAAGTTAAAGATACAACCATGATACATCACTCTGGAGCAGAGAGGGTTAAGGGCCTTGCTTAGGGGCCCAACAGGAAATATTTGATTGTAAATGAATCACAAGCCTCCACTGTTGGGGTCTCTGAACAACATGACTGACACTGCGCTCTGGCTTGACTCACTGATTCATTTACACTAACTTATTCCAAACGAGTGATTTGTTTACAATCAATGATTCAGAATTAGTGATTCATGTGCAATTGATGATTCTGAATCAGTGATTTGTTTACAGCCAAAGACTCTGAATCAGTAATTTATTAATAATTAATTAATCGGGATCCAGTGATTCATTTACAATTGTTGACTCTGGATCAGTGACACATTAACTATAAAAGATTCAAAATAATTGATTCATTTACAATCGTTGACTCTGGATCAGTGACACATTAACTATAAAAGATTCAAAATAATTGATTCATTTACAATTGTTGACTCAGAATCACTGAGTCATTTACAATAAAACAAGACAAATGAACAAATTTACAATGAACAATAAGATTCACTTACAGTCAATGACTCACAACCAGTGATTCATTTACAATAAAATATTCATAATCAGTGAATAACAAATAATCACCCAAAACAAGTGATCATCCCTGATCATCTGATCAACAATCCAGATCCTGAACAATCTAAGACCCTACTACCCTTGTGCCCCAGGTTCAAATATATTTTATCACGCAGTTTGACAAAGAAGACAACGACACGCATAAAAGGTGTCTATAAATATATTATTTATGAACAGAAGATGAGTGGAGTACTAACGATATGGTCTGAGATGGTGCAATCTTGAATGTTTTTTAAATCTTCTTTATATATTTCTAGACGTCCCAAATAAGAGTGCGGTTTGCCTATAAGCGTGTTTAAACTTGTACACACTTTTAATAGCAGGATGGTTATTAATTCAGTTCATTCCCACTCTGTGCTCCGGTAACCCGCTAATAGCTGTGGGTGTACACGGCGCAACCAATAACACTCCAGGAGGGACCCCGTCCTGCCAAGGCCTCTCACGCTGAACAAAGAGCTACTGTATGTCTCAGAGAGCTGCAGCAAACTCCCTAAGGAACACACACTGCTATAATACACACATACACTTGCCCACACACTCACGCTCCTATATAGAGTAGTGTCTACAAGTCTGAGGCCACTACCAGGAACCGTGTTCTATGATTAACTCAATATTCATCTGAAAGTTCACTCAGAACACAGAGACACGTTTAATATACATCTTTAAAATTGAATAAAAGAAATAAGATAAACTCAACTAGCACACTGAAGAAGGAGAATTTATTTACCTGAAATAAAATTTCATTATATTCCATTTTTTATATTCAATTAACTAAAAGCAGTAAAATTAATTTAGATGCTTTAGTATCAATGATTCATTTCCTGTAAAAGATTTAGATGTATTTAATATAAGTGATTATGACTCATTGATTCGTTTACTATAAATGATTCCAAATCAATGAATCATTTACAATCAATGACTCAGAATCATTCATTTACATTTAAAAATTCAATATCAGTGACTAATTTACTATCAAAGATTCAGATTTACTGATTCATTTCCGATATTCATTTATTATAAAACATTTAGAAAGTGCCCGAAAACTTTAGAATTGGTGATTAGTTATTTATTTTCTTGAAAAAAATTCAGAATCAGTGAATAAATTTTAATTTAAAAATTCAGAATAAGTAAATCATTCACAATAAATGACTCATGCCAGTCTACCGGGATTCATTTACTATAAGCCTACCGGTCGATGTCTATTTTTAGCTCTGTCAGGTGTATCATTACATTACTGCCTGAAATTTTATCAGAAAAACTGAATCAAACAGAATGCAGAGATCTGATTGCCTCACTGCGTTGGAAAGCAGAACTTTCAATATGTTTTTGACTTGGATCACTGATTCATTTACACTAACTGATTCCAAAGCAGTGATTCATTTCCAATAAATGATTTAGAATCAGTGATTCATGTGCAATTAATGATTCTGGTTCAGTGATTTGTTTACAATTAAAGACTCTGAATCAGTAGTTCATTAATAATCAATGACTCCGATTCAGTAATTCATTTGCAATCGTTGACTCTGAATCAGTGATACGTTAACTATAAAAGGTTCAAAATAATTGATTCATTTACAGCTAAAGCCTCAGAATCAGTGACGAGTCTTACAATAAGATATTACAAATGAACAAATTTACAATCAACAATAAGATTCACTTACAGTCAATGATTTGCATCAGTGATTCATTTACAATAAAATATTCATAATCAGTGAATCATTTACAATCAATCACCCAAAACTAGTGCCAACTGTGGGCTTGCGGTTTATATGCAGGACACTCTGAGCCTCCAGGACGGAGTCTGGTGTCCCGTGGATTAAGGTGTTGGACTGCTGATTATGGGATTAATTCCCAGCACCACCAAGCACCAACAAACTGCCACTGCTGGGCCCCTAAGCAAGGCCCTTAACCATTAACTGCTTGGTTGCATAAAATCAACAAGTCACTCTGGATGAGGGGTGTCTGCTAAATCTCAGAAAATGTAAATGTATAAACTCTTTCATTTGTATCAAATGGCTTTAGGTAGTTAGCTTACTTTAGATTTTAATCGTCTAAATGTTTTTGTTGCAGTTTTTCGGAAAAATTTGCTGTATTCACATAAAGGCCCATGCGTTTTAGCATTAATCTAGATAAATAGAGCGCTTAGGCAGTTTCTTTTTTATCTTTCACCCACTTGGGGTGTTAGCTAATCAATCCTGTTCTGTCTTTGCCTCCAGAACTACCCTGACCGCTCAATCTGCACGTGAGCTGATGACAGATGTTCCAAATTCCCAGCGAGTTAATTAAACATCAATCAAACATCTGGGGTTTTTATTTTGGTCTTTTGTGTTGCATCCTGAAGCAGGACCATTAACTCAACTTTCTAGGTTGCATTTTTATCCTTTCGAGCAGTTGAGGGTTAAGGGCATCACTCAGGATGGAGGTGCTGGGAATTGACCCCCCCTAACCTTAAACCTGCTGAGCTACCACTGATTTGCGTTCGTAGGACAGAGATGAAATGTGTCTGTGTTTTCTTATGTAATGCATTACATAACCTCTTGCTCTAGACTATTAGGTTTCGCCTTGCAGTCTGTAACATATATTTAGCTGACATACCTTCCATACCCTTTGTTTTCGGGTTAAACCGCATCCTTCGTTCATTAAGTATGCATGAATGAGGCGCTAAAATATACAATGGATCTAGTGGATCCTGTGTTTCAGAGACCATATGTTTGCAGAAAACATCAATATTTTTGTATACGTTTTCACTTGCAGCTCCTCAGTAGTATATCTCTTCCGTGTCACTGTGAGATAACGAGAATGCGGTGTTAAGTGATAACAGTTCCGACAGAACACAAAAAAACGTAAAAAAAACGCTTATGTAACGCTGCGCCTACGCTTGACATGCCTCGTATCGAGTGTTGTTTTAAATCTAGCTGCACAAGATGTTCTGGGACCAGCTGTCACCATGTAGGACCATGTATGTGGTGCTATCTTGTGTAAATGTGTGTGTGTGTGTGTGTGTGTGTGTGTGTAATACAAACAGTGCTGTGAAAAAGTATTCATATCCCTTGAACTTTTTCACATTTTGTCACTTTATAACCACAAATTTAAATGTATTTTATTGAGATTTTATGTAACAGACCAACACTATAAGGCGTGTATTCCACAAATCTGGCCTCCGGCAGTGCCAAGAATAAAGCCATTGTTGAGAGAAAGACATAAGAAGTCATGTTTGCAGTTTGTGTCGTGTTGGAGACACAGCAAACATGTGGAAGAACGTGCTCAGCTGTCAGATTAAACTTTTTGGTCTAAATTCAAAGTGCTGTGTGTGGCGAAAAAAGTAACACTGCTTATCACCCTGAACACACCATCCCCACTGTGAAACATGGTGGTGGCAGCATCATGCTGTGGGGATGCTTTTCTTCAGCAGGGACAGGGAAGCTGGTCAGAGTTGATGGGAAACTGGATAGAGCTAAATACAGGGCAATCCTTGAAGAAAACCTGTTGGGGGCTGCAAAAGACTTGAGACTGGGAAGGAGATTCACCTTCCAGCAAGACTGGAATGGTTTGGATCAAAGAATATTCATGTGTTAGACTGCCCCAGTCAAAGTCCCAGACCTAAATCTTATTGAGCATCTGTGGCAAGACTTAAAAATTGCTGTTTACAGATGCCCGCCAGGCAATCTGGCTGAGCTTGAGCTATTTTGCAAAGAAGAATGAGCATAAATGTCAGTCTGTAGATGTGCAGTGCTGGTAGAGACAAACCCAAAAAGACTCGCAGCTGGAATTGCAGGAAAAGGTGGCTTTACAATACAAATGCACAGCACACTTTGCAGATTTTTATTTGCTTAAAATTTTGTAAACCGTATATCATTTTCATTCCACTATACAATTCTGTGCTACTTTGTGTTGGTCTTTGCATAAAATTTCAATAAAATACATTCAGATTGTGTTTGTTAAGTGACAAAATGTGAAAAAGTTTCCACAGGTATAAATACTTTTTAAGGCACTGTAGGTGAGGAAATGGCCTACCATGACGGCGGCGATGTCTACAGGGTTGTCGCCGTCTAGGTCGAATTTGAACGTGACCATTTTATCGTTGTGCGTCTGCAGCTGACACTCCACCACCCGGTCCACTTTATCAGACAGCTGGAAAAGAAACACACAAGTGTTATTCCTGATGTCTAAGACAGTTAAGAGTGTGTTTTATTACAAGTATTCGTTGCACTGACAGATGTGCGGACTACAATGCTAAATTACAGACCTTCACCTAGAATCAAGTTAAACAGATCGATAATAAAAAACACCGATTGCAACATCAAGTACCCTCTTTTCTTTAATTAAGCAGTAATTAAAACCAATTTAAAAACTGTCCTAATCCAGACAGGTGAACAGGCAGTCGCCTAGAGCAACACTTGAACAGGAGCGGCTGTGCCACGTAACATAGCAACTGCATTTTAATAATGTATCCCTGTGTGGCAGTGAGGACAGTGTCAGTATGACAATGTCCCAGTGCACAAAGACCCCGATCTCTGTGAAGACATGCTGTGTTCTGGATGTTTTGGAGTAGAAGAACTCTCATGTCCTGTACAGAGTCCTGATTCTGACTCAACCCCTTGAAACTAAACACCTTTGGGATGAACTTAAACCCCGACTGAACCCCAGTCCTCCTTACCTCAACATTACTGTCTGATCTTATTAATACTATTAGGACTAAATGATTAAATCCCCACAGTCACATGACACAGTCTAGTGGAAAACCTGCACAGAAAAAGAGGTAAAGCAACTAGTGTTCCAATACTTTTAGCTGTAAATGTGTATTATATAGAAATATTATGCTGAATTGTTTAAGGATCTCATTGACCTATATAGATCGAGCAAAAAGTTGTATCAGATCCAGCACAGGTATTAAGTACTGGGTGTAGCAGAGGATCAATTAGCTGAATCTTCTATTGTAGATCCTGATACTGGAGACTATTAAAATAACATTGAACGTTAGTAGGTCAGAGATTTGTGTATGTTCTAATTTTTTCTAGCCACTTAATTATTAGTCTGGAACATCCTTTCGGTATATATTTTATTGTTCGGCATTTCCTGGAATGTCTTTTGAAATAAAACAAAAAAAGAGCATAAAACCTGTTTAATGAACAAAACCGAATCTGTATCGACATGTCACAGTTTGGACGAAGATATCTGTCATCTTCGAGTACGTCTATGAGTCCTTTTATCTGAAATGGAAATCTGTCCGTGTACGGGAACGGCTGAGTAACACCTCCCCGAAACACGTCAAATCCCAGAAACGCATCAAAACCCCAAATTAAAACGAATCTGGTCTGAACAAGGGTTTAAATCTCTATTCCTGCTAACGGTTCTAACCGTTACCTTCATAAAAAACCAAAGTCTACTTAAAGTTGAATTGATGAAGTAAAATAAAGGTCAGTTATAGTATAAACCCTGTTTCTTTCTGTAATGAGTATCTAAGTGTACTAGTGATGGACTATATTAACACTTGGACACTTTTTAAAGTTGAATCCATTTGTACTGTAACTCGACTGAGAATTGTTCTGTAAGTCAACATAAAAAGACGAGTTCTGTTTGTCTAGAGCACTTTTTTTTATCACAGTTATGCTTGGTGGTGGTAGAAATAGAACACCGTAGGCATTTGTGCAACCTACTTAGCAGACTTAATACTAGTCTACTTTTTTGTTAATTTTCCAAACGACATCTGAGTTGCAATTCTTATCAGTTGACGGCTGTAATTTCAGATTCGGAAAGGAATAACCTCTCAGTATTTATTACCAAAGGTACGAGTGCCTGTGTTACACATGTGGGCATTGCAGAATATTGTTTTAAAAAAAATATTTAACATGATTTTATAGAAATCACATATATTATATGTATTCTTTTAATCATTTATTCTTATAATAAACCCACTGAAATAAAAATGTTTTGTAGTCGAGTCAGTAATCTCAGCTAACACTGATATTACAATAACAGGTCTTAACAGTTTACGTGATTTGGCCTGTGGCTTGCTTAGTTTGAGACTCTTAATTTACAGATACTAGTTAAACTGAACTAAGTGTTTCTGTGAGTGTTTATTTTTGTCCTTGTATTAACATAGACTTCTCTTATTTGATTTTGTAAAGCTGCTTCGCCACAAACCCTGCTGTTAAAAGTGCAATATAAATGAAGGCGTCTTGACCATCTGATTTTTCATTACGCCGCAGCCAAACACAGAAAGCAGAATACTGGTGTGCTAGCAAGAGATTGTACGATAGGGGAGGGGGACGGGACCACCGAGTAAATTTTTACAGTAGGTGGAATTTTTACAGAGGTCAAGTGAGAAAAATACAGACATGGCTTATTGAAATCTCAAAGTATATCTTGGAAACTGTAGTCCTGCCCAAATGGGGCTAAAGTCAAGTATAAGCATAAGTAGCGAGTATAGAGCAGAAAGCCTGTAGATATGTCAGTAAGTCGAGTTTACTTCAGTATCATTTTATTTAGTATTACTTTAATTAGTCCATAAAAGTCTAAACTACAAGAAAATGTGTTATTTTTAGTTTTAGTTTTAACTGGGATATTTCAAACATGAATTAAAAAATATTCTGGCAGCCAATGAAGCGATTTACAGTGTTTAGAACTTTTTCAAGTGTCTCAATTTATAGTTGAAAAAATCTTTTAAATATTGACATAAGTACATAAACCTGAAAAATAAAGTTCTTGTAAGACGAAACAGGTGTTGGTACTGGACTGGAAACAGGTTGTAATGTTAATAGAGTGAAACGGACAGAAGAATCGTACCCCTGTAATGCGCAGACGGGACCGGGTTCTTCTCTTGAACAGTTTGGTGGCTGTCCGTCGGGCAACTGACTTACTGCCCCTCTCTGATTGGCCCTCGTAGCCATCACTTAGGCCCGAGGTCACGTCTGAAGCATAACTGCAAGGAATTCAAAACACTTTTCTCATTAAGAGGATATGATATAAACTTCTACACTCAAAAAAGGAAATATGTAAGCAATCAGATTAACCAAACAATATTATGTAACTCAGGAAAGTCTGATTAAAAAAATATTTAATCCTCTGCTGATTTTGTACGTTTGCCCACTGACATAGAAATGATCAGTCTATATTTTAATGGTGGTTTTATTCTAACAGTGAGAAGCAGAATAAGAACTAAAACATCCAGAAAAACACTGTTGCTAACTGCTGTCACATCCTTACCAAGCTGCTTGGCGATGGTCTTGTGTAAAGCTACAGTCTCATCCGTGACACCCTTGGACAGCTTTTTGGTGGAGAGTTTGATTGATTGATTGATTAAAATCTTTTATACAGGAAATGAGCTGAGATTAGGAACACTCCCTTTAAGAGTGTCCTTTTAAGAGAGTCCATTTAGGAGAGTAACTTTAAGAGAGTCCCTTTAAGAGAGTCCCTTCAATTGAGTCCCATTAAGAGAAACCCTTTAAGAGAGTCCTTTTAGAAGAGTACCTTTAAGAGAGTACCTTTAAGAGAGTCCATTCAGGAGAGTCCTATTAATAGAGTCCCTTCAGGAAAGTCCCATTAAGATAGTTCTTTTAAGAGAGAGTCCCTTTAAGAGAGTCTATTAAGAGAGTCCCTTTAAGAAAGTGTTCCTAATCCCAGCTCATTATACATGTATAAAAGTATTTATTTCATTGAGATGCAAATCAATTTATAACTTTTTTGAAATGTGTTTTTCTGGATGTTTTTTGATGTTATTCTGTTTCTCACTGTTAGAATAAACTGGCCGTTAAAATTATACACTGATCATTTCTTTATCAGGCAAACGTACAAAATCAGCAGAGGGATCAAACCTTTTTTTTTCTCTCACTGTATGTTCATCTTATCCCAGACCTGATTTAAACAGGTACCCTAATGACTGGGCGGAATGATGACTGGGCAGAATGATGACTGGGCGGAATGATGACTGGGCTGAATGATAAATGGGCTGAATTATCACAGGGCTGAATGATGACTGGCCGGAATGATGACTGGGCTGAATGATGACTGGGCGGAATGATGACTGGCTGGAATGATGACTGGCCGGAATGATGACTGGCCGGAATGATGACTAAGCCGAATGATGTGGGGAAAAGTGTGATGGATTTAGATGTATAGTAAAAAAGTACAGTGGTTTTATTGTGTCGGTTCTAAAACAGATCAAATTTTCGTCCCAGATTTGAATTTGGATCTTATTTAGAGATGTGATAAACATGTGGATGAACAAAAACTTAGCATTAATTTTCCTCAGTTCAAACAACTGAAACTGATCTACTGTAGCACTTTTTATTTACATAAATTTAACAAGCTTTTATTGTTTCTAGTACGAGAGTTTTAGCGCCGCATTATCGCCGCAACTAATCTTTTGAGGTGAATGTTTTAATGTATTCAGAAGAACGTTAAATTTATAAGGAAAATAATGAAATACTTCAGAAATAAAGTCAGAATAGTTTAGGAATCAAGTTAAAAGTACGAGAAAAAGGTGAAGATTAAAGTCGTAATATTTTAAGAAAAATTATCACAAATTGTAAGAAATTTTTCTGTATTTTGTATAAATGGATTTTGGAGTTAAATTATATGAAATTCTTTTGTGTTTTTGGTAAATCAGTTTGGAGTATAGCGATTATTATATCTTATATATATTAATATATTATATATTATATATTAATATATTAATATATTAATAATTAATAAACAGACACTGCGGCGGTTCTGAACCTAAAGTAAAACTGAACCGAATCCTCTTAAAGATCATTAATCTGTTAGTGTGTTAATGTAAAGATGAACGATTCTCTCTCCTCTACTAAGACTTTATTATCGTAATTTAGATGTTATTCTAAAAATATTACAACTACATTCTTGTAATTTCAACTATATTCTTGGAATTACGATTTTATTGTCAAAAAATGGGTTCGTTTTACGTAATTTAGAATTTTTTTATTTTGACATTTTCTTGTAATTAGGATTTTTTTCTGGTAATTTTGACTTATTCTCGAAATATTATGATATTATTATATATATAATATATATATATATATATATATATATATATATATATAATATATATATATATATATGTATATATATATGTATATATATATATATATATATATTATATATATATATTTTTTTTTTTTTTTTATTTATTTATTTTTTTTTTTTTTTGTGGCACTAAAACACTAAAACTGGTACATGCAAAAAAAAAGTATAGGTCAATATTATTCAGAAGAACTGGGACAAAAGAGAACAAAAACTGTCCCTGTATGTACTGAATGGAGTTTTTGCTGCTGGAGGAGGTGTGGAAGGATTTTGACATCTGTGATTGGTCGCTCAGCTACACTATAAACGAAACACCGCACTGCATTACTGGGATTAAACTAGAACATTTAAAGGTTCACTCAGTTCAAGCAGCAAAGTTTTATCATCATTAAGGAAGCAAACGTTCTTCATTTCTTTAAGACACTCATTACTGAATATATGAGACTCAAACACTGAACATATGGATTTAAATTAATATTATTGCCCTGGGTTTTTTTTTCTTCTTGTAGCTCTGTGGCTTTGGAAGTATATGTGAAAGTTTGTTTTGAAAGCGGTTCAGGAAGCTAATTGTGTCTCGCACGTCTACAGGCGCAACAGAGGTTGCCAAGTCCTCACGCGCCTGGCATTCTTAGAAAAGTTTACGAGATGCCTACTGCTTGGACTGAATGCAGCAGCGGCAGCAGGAACGGAGAAGCCAAGAGGTGGAATGTGCTCTGTTTTGAAAGATGAGACTTTGAGGAGTTCCTGCCAAGCCCTCTGACTTTAAAAACACACACACACACACACACTTTCGCAGGCTTACACACAACTAATGCACCACCTGGGGACAGTAAAGCTGTTATTTTCCCAAACTTAGTATTATCATTGTGGTATGAATAGAAACCAAGATCTGTGTGGTTTAAGCATCTCGTGTGTGTGTGTGTGTGTGTGTTTGGGGGTCAGAGACAGCTAAAAGACACACTACGCAAGTATTTACCTGTCCACAGGCGAGGAGAAAGAACTGGGAGGCTCCGAAACTTTCTTGTCGGTACTGTTACATACTGCAATGCTCTGGCAAGAGAGGGGTTAAAGACGAGGTTAAGACATCAACACCTTCATCCACTACAATAATTTACAGTTTAAAGCGAAACAGGAGACAAAGTCATGCTTGTGGATAAGCACTAGGCAGCAGGAGGCTCATGCTTTAATCGTGGGCAGGAACGCGCACCACAGCCAACATGTGACTAAAATGGCTTTATTTCTAATCCCTGTTTTATGTTAACTGCTTGGTCAGTGAAACGGTAAAACTATGCGGTTGCCATTCCCACACTATCTCCTCATACCTGCGATTTTTTTCCTCACACTACTTCTGGTGGCCCTGATGGTGAGGAGTGTTGGACTTTTCTGTCCGTCACTAATGAAATAACAAATTTTATTTTTCTTGTTGATTCATCCGTTGCTGTCTGCTTTAAAAAAAATGCGCTTTGTCTACTGACATCATCCTTTCCCGCTCGAGACTAGCAAGGTATTGGGGCCTGTTTGGAGCCTGGATCTAAGCACTGGCCCCAGGCACCAGTGGAAAAGCGACAGAAGTTGACATTTTAAGTGTTTTAACCCTAACTCAATATGGCAGCCCAGAACTGCAGAGATAAACCTGCTATCCTTTCATTTATTGGCTTCTATGAAAATGATCGCACTATGATAATTCATTGCACCTAGACCAAACTTTGGGCAAACTCCTTTGGGCAATTTAGAATCACTAATCAATCTAACATACATGTTTTTGGACTGTGGGAGGAAACCAGAGAACCCAGACCTTCCCGCTGTGAGGCAACAATGCTAACCACCAGGCCACCGTGCCGCCTACACATTGAGCATTTATGCTGGTAAATATATATTAAAAATGCATTTTACAGACATGCGACTATTATCAAATGACTAATAAGAAATAAAGCAATTCCTCAGACGCTCTTACCGAGGGAAACCGGAGAAGCGGCATCGCTGAAGTCAAGGTGGGTGCGGCGGGGGGCGTGGCCCAGTTTGAGGGTGGGGTCGAAGGGCTGCAGAGGATTCCCACAGCAGCATCAAGCCCTTCCTGAAAGCCAGACGGACTGAGATACCCATCTGTCTCACAGTCAGCTGGAAAGAAGAAAAAAAATTAACATAGTTTAAGAAAAAAAATGACAGGATCCAAAATAATTCATTTACAAATTGTTTTGTTCCAGTCCGCATAAAAAATATTTTTATTTATGTATAACATGTACAGCATATTACAGACGGCCTTATAGGTGGCATCTTACATTTGTCTCGTTTACATAAAGCTAAGCAAGTAATGGCCTTATCTCAAGCGCCCAGCAGTAGCAGCTCTGGTGACCTGGGAATTAAACTCACAATCTTTCAAACAACAGTTCCAATACCCATGTGTTGGACTGCTAATTGGAACATCGGAGTTCGATTCAAAGCACCAACCAGGTTCCCCTGTTGGGCCCCTGAGCAAGGCCTTTAACCACCAATCGCTCAGATGTATAAATGAGATAAATGTAAGTCGCTCTGGATACATTTAGACAAGCTGCAATGGCTGAGCTGCTTTATTGGAAGAACCTATTTGAGGAACCCATCTTCAGAATTCGCTTATTTATCACTGATAATGCACAAAGTCCCCGATCTTCATGAAAACATGCTGTGTTCTGGATGTTTTGGAGTGGAAAACTCTCATGTCTCTCACTTTGACTCAACACCACTGAACACCTTTGGGATGAACTGGAACCCAGATTGAACCCCAGACCTCCTCGCCTCAACATTAGTGTCTGAATGATCTGAATGATCACACATACTGAATGATCACACATAGAAATGTAAAGATCGGCTATTCCAAATCTTCTGTCCATGCCCTACTTTACTCAAAGACTGCTAATTATGTGCAGCTTCGGTGTGTATTGCTCAACCCCACTACTAAACTCTTGGCATCAGCCTGAAGCTTGGGCAACAGTTCAGCTGTTGTAAAGGTCTCAGAAAAGTGGTAGAACCAGTTACAATTGCACATGTGATCTTTAAAACTACCAGGACCTTTTTAAATAAAAAAAACAACTATTCCACAAGTGGATGAAAAGAGCTGTTTGATAAGTATCAGGTTTGCTTTGCTCGCACACTGGGATTGATTGCTTGTTCGCACATACACATACACACACAACACATGCAGGTACAATCGACATGGAGAAGCACATGACGCAATGTCAAACTGGAGAGAATAATGGAGCTAATCTTCCTGTTCAGGTTTCCCTTTGCGCCCCTGTCCAACCCTGCGTCTCCCGGTAACCTGAAACCCTGTTTAACAGCGCAGACCTGCTGACGATTAAAATTAGTTTATGAGGCGAGGCTGTTCCTTTCCATTCTCGGGATTCAAGCTGTGAAACTCGACACTCTATGAAGGACATTGTACACTTTCAGGAAATTGTACACTTTCAGGCTAATGAAGCAGGATGAAGTGAGAGGTGGTTAATGTGTATGACGTCGGCTACATTCAATCACGGCATTCAAAACATTGTCGTCTTTTTAGGTGACTAAAGGTTGCCAAATTATCACTAATTGACCCAGGTACTATTGACTTTATCACTTGTCTAAAATGTTGCCGACGTGTGTAAATGCGCCATTGTATTTATGATGAGTCTAAATGCTGCATTGTTCCTTTACTGGAACTATGAAACCCAAACAGCATGTCATGTCCCAGCATGATAATGCCCAAGTGCACAAAGCCTCTGAGCTCCATGAGGAGTAAAAGAACTGGAGTGTCCTGCAGGACTTTGATTCAACCCCACTGAATATCTTGGGATGACCTGGAACATTTTCTGCACCCCAGACCTCCCACCTGATATTTGTCACAGGTAGCTTGTAAAACAGACTTCTTACACAATGTGATCTTTGTAGGCAGACGCCAAAGCAAAGCTAATAGAAGCCAGTATAAACATCTTGTTAAAGCATATAATTGGCAAAAACACTACATTCTGGTAAAAACCAGACTTCTAATCAGTTCTCTCCTCTTCTATATCCTGCTAATCCCCAAGCGTTGTAAATATTAAATACAAATGAGCCCATGCTAAAAGCTATCTCTGCGTGCTCACATGTAATTGAGGAATAGCTGGTGTGGCGGATGTGAAAGTGTTGGTCGGCCTCTGGTTCCTCCGGCTCTTGTAAAAAGGCCCCACTGTTTCCATAATCTGGTGATATAACTGGAGAGACAGCAGGGGGATCATGAAGAGGCAGAGTGGGTGGGATCTGCACCGGGGAAGAGGTGCTATCCAGCACTTGGGCAGTGGGCTTAGGTAAGGGAGACTCAGGTTCCCCGTCGATGGTCTCCTCTTGCTTCTTCTTCTCCTCCTCACGCATCCGGCGTTGCCTTTCACGTTGCCGTTTGATGGCAGTCACTCGGTCTCGCATTGCCTTGGCGACCAGTTTGTAGTCGGCCTCACACACGAATCCCAGCACCACCTGAGAATGGAGAAACACACTTTTTTAAGACGATTCTATAATTCAATTAAATTCTAATTCAAAATGGCAAAACTCCCTAAGACACCATGAGGAAGAAACCATGAAAGAAACCAGACTCAAAAGAAAACCTATCCTCATCTGGGTGACACCAGAGGATGTGATGATAAAGAATTTGTCTGTCTACAACTTTTTTAATATGATTTGTGCCACATCAAGAATCAGCATAGTTTCTAAGATTTTTTTATTCTATTTTCTTAACCAAAGCATCAAATGTCCAACAGTGCAGACCTATGCAGAAGATTGAAGGACTTTTGATAGTCTGATAATCCACATTGGACTATTTTCATCAGCAGTGACCACCTTAAGTGATGGCATTCCAACCAGAAGTTCAGAGAGTAGAGTCTTTAAACTTCTCAAAGACGTCTCAATTATTCACACATTAGACATAACTTCAGACTTAATTGCCACTCATGTTCCTACATATGCAAGGATTTAGGGCTTTTTCCTTGTTAAAAATGCTGCTCGCACAGGGAGCTATTGTTTGTGTTTAAAGACTGTTGACTAGGGCGTTTTGTTGAACCATACCTTAAAGGTGTTTACTCTAAAAGTCACAAACCCTATTACTTTTCTTTATAGTACAATCTAATATGACCTGAAAAATGGAAAAAGCCACCAAGAACTCCCAACAACCGAAATAGACAGCATGTGTACGTGTCTATTCTCGGGTAGTCTCGCATAGCCAGACCTACAGACCGGCAGCAGGAGGTCTGGACTCCAGCACAGCTTTTATTGGTCAAGAGCACAGCTGACTGACAGGTGAAGCAACCAATCACAGTTTAGGTGCATGTAAATGTAAAGTCCCTACAAAAACAGTATTCAAGAAAGTTGTGTAAAAATAAATAATTCTGTAAACTTTTTTAAATGATCCTCATAAGCGCTCAATTTGTCACAACTGTGAACATGTTTACATAACATGTTGAAATCTAGTAGAACTCAACCAATCAGATGACGCCTCCCAGAAAGTTATTATCAGACATTCAAACGGTGGTTTATAGGCGTTGTCCATCATCATTATCATCTCAGCCAGTAAGATGAATATGATAACCGCAAGCGGATCGGGAAATTTGTTCTTGATGAAAAGTGCACTGTAAGAGAAAGAAGGGATTGTGTAACTTAATTTACATACGGTCCGGTCCTCAAATCCTCCTGCATATGAGAACTCTGAAAGGGTTTGTTTGGCAACACAGCTCTCACTCTGCTCCATCATAAAACATGTGACCTCCTCTTCCGCCAGTGGCCGGCAGCTCATGTTACCAGACCGATGAATATGCTGCAGAGCTTTGTCCTTGAACGTTGTTACGCAGCCAGGGAGACTGTACGGCTAAATATGGCTTTTGGCCCTGCTGTTATTGGCAATTATTTAAGGCACAACTCTTTTGAGGGAATCTTTACTATAAAACAACAAAGGAAGAGTGAAAACAAACAGATCCACTGGGTCACTGACAAAAGATTCCAGAGACCAGTGAAAAAAGATCCTACCTAGATCATGGATCTTATTCTGAAAAACAAACACAAGCCCCTTTCAAGTAGCTATCGAAGCTTTTTTAGGGTAAAGTAGCCAATGCAGGCACAGATTTTCAACTCTGCTAGAAGATTCCAGTGGATTTTACAAACAAATTTGCATATTCAGTGATTTGGAAGACACACTTATGCAGAGCAATTTACAATTATCTCGTCTATAGAACCGAGCAGTTGAGGATTAATAGCCTTGCTCAGGGGCCCAGCAGTGGCAGTTTGGTGGTGCTGCCAATTCAACCGACAAAATCTAAGCAATCCGAAACCTTAACCACTCTGAATAGAAAACTATTTCAAATAGGATAATCAAATAATATTATTACATTTACATTAACGAAAACACACACAACGTAGCCAAAAGTATTGGATCAGCAGGTCTGATTCTGTAGTCCGTTTGGGTTTGGATCGGATCAGAATGGTAACTTTCATACACTGATGATTTACATCCAGGCACCTGCTGTTCACCCATATATGCTAATCAGTAGTTGGTCTTTGGGGAAAATGCTGAACACTGATTGGACATTAGCTGTTTCAGTCGATCGCAAGTCAGACATGCGCGTCAGCAAGTGGAGTCGTCCAAGGTAAATGATGTACATTATACTTAATAAAACCAGTTTATTCCAGTTCATCCTATTGTAGTGGTTTTTTTACAATATTTATAGTTTATTTTTCTTATTTAGAAATTTGGAATGAATTAAATGCATTTCAATTCATTTCAATAGAAAAAAAAAATTTGACATACGAGTATTTTGCGTTACGGGCTCCATCACTAAACAAATTAAACTCGTAAGTCAGGGCACCGCTGTTTTTGACTTCCTGAACATTTTTCAGATCTCCTGATGCTTATCTCATGTCCACTCACCATCTCCTGCGCCACCTCTTCAGGCACGTCCTTGTAGAGCTCGAACAGGAATTCAATGGCATTGTTGTCCTTGTACTTGCCATGAAGCTTCTTGGTGCCGTCCATGCGCAGCCAGAGCTTCAGGCTGGACTTCTCCGTGTCGTCCTCCTCTGCCAACTCCACCCGTATGCCGTTGTGCTCCTGGAAGAACGTGTGCTCCAGCAGGTCCTGAATGGTGTATCTGCCCACAGAGATAGACATGAAAGATTAACATGGATTTAATTAATGATAGGAATTTTTTTGTATTATTATTATTAGGAAATACTAGATGCTAATTAGATTAGGGCAGATGACCTCGTTACTTAGTGATAAACTGAGATAAAGATGTGTCTACAACAGCAAACAGCATTATTCTTTATTTCTATCCAGTATCTCCTACAAAAATTACAGAAAAAATGTTGTAATCAAAATTTAGCCCTAATCCTGTGTTACCTTTCATCTTTGTTCGTACGGATGCATCCTTCTATAATCTCCTTCAACTCGGGAACTTTCACTTTGTAAAAGCTGTCGGGTTTCATGCCCTAAGACAGAAACAGGAAATATCGAATGTCAGGGGAAAACAGATTGTAAGAGGTTAATTGACCGATATATCTGATATATCGATTGGTAGTTGGGATTATCGGCATCTCACGCTAAAACTTCCTGTTCAGATTTTGATGGTTGGACATCAAGAACAAAAGAAGGCCCAAAAACATGTGAACAAACATGGTGTCCAATCCAAAAGATGAAAATCAGAGACTAGCAAGGTTAAAACTACTGAATGGAAATAAATGGCTTACTAACGTTACAGACCAGGGAACGCAGCGCAGACCTTGTAACGAGAAACTGAAACGAAGAGATGTGAAAGAAAAAATCATTAAAATAATGGTGATTGTGCAAATGGGAGTCCGGGACACTCAGTCCATGGCGGCCATGTTTGTCGCGGTAAACAGACTGTCTGAAATGGCATAAATCTTTACTGAAAGGTATGTTGAAAAAAAAAGTATGCGAGGTGAGTAGTATGTCTGGATTACTAATATGACACCCATGTCTCCGTAGTTAGTCTGGCCCCAGAGAGGGGCGACGGCTGTTTTACTGCAGCGTCTAGTGCTAAAAGTATGCTATGCAGCTGACTTGTTAGTAAATTATTCCACAGAGCCAACAACAACATCAACACCACGGCTCCTCTGGGGCATTGCACAACTTACACCCACCGTTACACAGAGCTACAGACCTGTAACCTCCTCTAGCATGAATTACTGCATCGGCTTTACAAGCGGATCACGCTGAACTCTGTGCTGTTAATCAGAATTATTCACTAAAAATTGACATTAAAGTATGTGTTTAATAGATGACTGAAATATTTAGCGTATTGCTAATGAACAGCTGTTTGGTATAAGAACTCATCCTCTTTTTATCTCTCACTAATGATGAGGTGTTTGTTAGGCTGCTTCCTGATGCTAAGTACACAAGCTATAGTTTAGTAATGCTAATTTTCACCTTATTTAAGCTAAAGCTTACACACCTTTATTCTCCCATTCCTCTCTTCCTATTTATTGCTCTCTAACAGCAAGGTGTTTCATGTTTAATGCTAATTTCTGGCTTGTTTTAGCTATGAACTTAGCTTGTTTCTTTACTAGCCCTTTCTCTCTCTCTCTCTCTCTCTCTCTCTCTCTCCCTCTCTCTCTTTTTCTACTCTTTCACTTTCCTTTTTCTTTTCCTGTCTTGATCCGTAATTTTCTTTTATCTCACTCTTTTTATTTTTTGCTCTTACTTTTCTCTCTTTTCCTCTCAATCTCTTATCTTACTTTTTTTTTATATATATATATATATATATAATATATATATATATATGTATATACTATACGCCCTTATTTTACTTACCTTTATTTATTTTATTTCTTTATCCCCTATCTTTTTCCGTACTCTTACTCTTTTCCTTTCTCTTAATTTTCTCTCTCTTTCACTCTTTCTTTTCTGTCTCTTCCTCTCTCTCTTTCTCTCTCTCTCTCTCTCTCTCTCTCTCTGTTTCTGCATATTTTTTCATTCCTCTTTTCTTTCTTACTATATCCCCCTCTTTTTTCCTTACTCTTTTTATCACTTACTCTCTCTCCCTTGGTCTTACTTCTCTCCCTCTCTCTGTCTTCCTTTTTCACTCTCTCTTGTTTATACTCTTAATTAATATCACCCTGTGGTTCATCTTTCACTACACAGCTGCTGTTAAAGGAAAGTCATTCATTAACACCTTCTGACCAATCACAGCGGAGCATTCACCGGCGCTGTGGAATCAGAGTGATTAACCTCTTCCTGTAAAATGTACTCATTATAGAATTCAACTCCTCCTGCGTTTTGTCCCGCAGCGCTTGCGTGCGGGGGTGCAGCTCGGCTTGAAGGTGCACTGTTGCTGAGTCGTCACCTTGCATGCTTTCCCTACGGTCCCCCCCCACCCCATCCGCCCGTGTTTGTGTTGTTCATTTTTCAAACCCGCTCATCGCTACAGAAGACGTGCCAGAAAGAAGTCTCCGTTCTGGTCTGGTGAAATACAAGATGATTCACCTGCTGCCGCTTTTCCAACAGGTCTCAATGTGATCGTCTGCTATAAATATAGTTCATTTAGTAGCTTTAAATCAACGCTGACGTTCCGCACTTTACCGTATTGTTAAGGAAGCTTGGGAAAGCTTCCTTAAGTAAGTGGTGGTAAGTGGGTAAATAAGTGGTGGCTTAGTGGTTAAGATGTTGGACTGATATCAAAAAGACCGGGGTTCGATTCCCAACACCACCAAGCCACCACTGTAGGCCCCCGAGCAAGGCCCTTAACCTCCAATTGCTTAGTTGTATAAAATAAATAAATGTAGGTTGCTCTGGTTAAGGGCGTCTGCCGAATGCTGTTAAGGTTGGAATTTTTTTTTTAATCCAACGTCTAAAAGGCAAAAGAGACAAAAGACCGCTGTGCTGCTTCTAAAACAACTTCCAGCTGTAAAAATGGTAAATGTGATCACTTCCAAATCGCCGAAAACAGGAGGAAGGAGAGGACTCCGAATAACGACATTGTACAGTTACATAATCAAAAGTGTTGCCCGTGGAGTGTTTTTCAAAACAACGATATAATGACGGGATCTTCGCAGGGGACATTCCAAAGTCCACAGCGGAGCTAATCGACTCAGATCAGATCCCGACTCAAGGTCAACTCTTGGACAGTCGGTGAAGGAAATGAGGACAGAAAGTAAAAAAAGACAGAGATACAGTGGAGCGTTTACTGGGGTAAAGTTTGATCTTGCGGCAGTACGTGGGGCCCCACTTGGTTGGTCTCACATGAGTAAAGACTTCCAGATGGATCTGCATATGGCACTTATGTAAACCTCTTCCCTGCTGTGCCACACATAACAGACAGCATCCACAATAAAACAATAAGAACCAAACCTGACTCAGTGCCAGCCATCTGATTGGTAACTCCGAAATAGACCTGTAGGGTAAGAAAAAGAGACACACAACGAGAGAAAAGGGGTGGAAGAGAGAGAGAAAAAGAGAAATTTGAAAGAATAAAGGAATGAAAAAAGAAAAGCGAGAAAACAGAATTGAAAGAAAGATGAAACAAGAAAGAAGGAATGATAGATAGAGAGAATAATAAAAAGACAAAGAGAGACGGAATAAATGAAGGGGAGAGAGAGAAAATAGAGAAAGGCTTGGAGAGAAAAAGGAAGAGAGAGAAAGAATACAATGGAATGAATTATGGGAACATTATAAGAAAAGGAAAAAAGAATAACAGTCAAAAAGTGTGATTGATAAAAAGAGAGAATTAAGGAATGAGGAAGGGGGAGGAGAGCAAGGATGACAGAGAATGATGAAAAGAGAGAGGTGAAAGAAATGAAAGGAGTCAGAGAAAGACAGAGAGATGAAAAAAAGGAAAAGAGACAAATAGAAAAAATATACAATAAGAGAAAACGCAAATGAGAAAAGGAGAGAAACAGAGAGAAAATATAGAGAATGACAGAAGTATAGAAAATTAAGGAGGAATTGAAAGAACGCATGTGAGAGAGAGAGAGAGAGAGAGAGAGAGAGAGAAAATGAAGGAATAAAGAAAGAATAAATACAAAGAGAGAAAGAGTGAATGAAGACAAGGAAGGATGAAGGGATGAAATGAGAAAAAAAAGAGAAAGATCTGACCTGAATGGAAACTCATAAACTCGACTTACGCTCGTGACTTTGCGGTAGATTTGCGCGGCGTTCTGGCATTCCGAGTACGGGTATTCCGACGTCGCCATCTCCAGGATGCACATCCCGAACGCGTACACATCAACGGCCTCGTTGTATTTCTCCTCATACATCTCTGGAGCCATAAACTCTGGAGTTCCTAAAGAAGAGAAGAAGATTCGAAAGCTGGTCTGAAGATTCGAGTTGGTGGTTAAGATATTAATAATAAAGCTAAGAAGATGCACTTACCGATTACGCTTTTCGCAAACGAGGCTCTTTTGAGCGTAGCGAGACCCAGATCGCCGATTTTCACGCTCCCGGTGGGCCCCGTGATGAAGATGTTGTCACACTTCAGGTCTCTGTGGATAATGGGAGGAGTTCGAGTGTGCAGGAAGTGGAGGCCTTTGAGTATCTGGCGGCTCCAGCGCTGAAGAAGCTTTGGCTTCATTTCTTTGAAGCGTTTTAGGTACCTGAACAGGAAATAAAGCTAGAAACCACTCGATCTCTCACTATTCTCATACTTTTAGATCAGGGGTGTCCAACCTCGGTCCTGGAGGGTTGGGGTGTCCTGCAGAGTTTAGCTCCAACCCTGATCAGGAATAACTGAACCAACTAGATTCAAAATTTTGTTGTCGAGGCAAGTTGAAGCTAAACTCTGCAGCCCTCCAGGACCGAGTTTGGACACCCCTGTGTTAGATGATAAAAACTGTCAGACCCACGTTTTAAGTGTGCCAGAGGTCATGAGTTCTGTAACGAGCAGGATGCACTTGTGTCCTTTCACTGTGGACTTCCAGGAGTCATAGAAGCGAACAATGTTGGGATGCTGTAGGTTCTTCAGCATCTCCACCTCTTCGCTAAAGCGCTGACGCTCCACTTTGGTCAGTTTTCTTGTCTGAGGGGGAAAAAATGACCAACACATGACGTACCAAACACACACATCTGTGTCAGTCACACACCTGGTTTTCTGAAATAGTCTTTAAATCTGCTGTCATCACATTTAAGTATTAAAGTATTTAAAAAACATTCTAATCTTACATTCGACTCATTTCATACAGTTGACATTAAGAGCCTTGCTCGAGGACCCAAAAGTGCTAACAATAACAATGTCTAAAGCAATGACAATATTGACTATTGGACCTGTAAATAAGAGGCACGAAACTGGCTGTTGTCTCTGCTGACGCATTTCAGCAGGGGCAGTTTGGTGGTCCTCGGAATTAAACTCGTGACCTTCTGATCAGAACACCTGAACCATCCTTGGCTGAGCTCCGGCATCAGGTGAAAACTCAGTAATTTAGTACAGGGTGTATTTTTTTTCTGCACAGCTGTCATTAATAAAGCTCTGAAGATTACCTACAATAAACAATCGCTGGGTATTTTTCTTGACTGATGTGTTTTCTAAAGAAAGTTAAGTCGAGTTAAATCCGGCTTAAAGCAGAACGAATCTCGCATGTCAACCAGTTGCATAATCGTGTGGCGTTAAAAGCGCCATCCAAATCGAGGAATCCCAGGAAAACTCTAGGAACTGACTGCATGCGGGACTTCCAGCCAACAACAAGCTGTTTTGTGCTCAGGTGAGTTATGAAAGGTGTGATTTAACGCCGGCCTCTCGGTCCAGCGCAGGACGCAGGAACCCCATGAGGCCACAGCACGCAGCATGAATCCTGCATTCAAGGAACTGACTGTCAATACACAACCTGTGTGTGTGTGTATATATATATATACATATTAATAATACCCTTTCTGTCGTCTGCTACTTTTCCTCATTACTTAGTTAGGATTACCCATTAGTCCATTTCGAGTCAAATTTAGGTTAGCAGCTCCTGCCTTTGATTCTTTAGCTACTGCTCGCCTGTCGATACAGCAAATACTTACTTGTGGCACTGTCACGTGACCGAGGATGTCATTAATAGCGAAATTTTAAAAAATCTATCGATCAGTGAGTTTAGGGTTCAAGCACATAAAAAGAGCAGCCGCCCTGTCTTTTGTCATGTTGCATTTTGACAGCTCTTTTGCACCAGGCCCTGATGCATGATGGGATAGCGAACATTCCTCTCACTGAGCTATTTACACAGCGCGATGATAGTCGACAGAAAGCAGTGCGGAAACTTTTTGAAAAGTTTGACTATATAATAAAAGTGGCACGTAACCTGAAGGAAAGCAGGTAAAATAACAGGACATAAACCAAACATGGGAAACACAAGAAAGCCCCCAGGATAAAAGACAGGGTGTAGATACAAATAACACAAGAACCTTTAAATGTTACAATTAACATGACAGGCCTGAGGGGTTGAAAGGGTATGGCATTTTTTTCAGCATAGTGAACATATAGAGCACATGTCAGCGCTTGAAAACTGCATTGTGAAACACTGGGTGTAAAGGCGTCATCCGAACATGCAGAAGAAAAGAGTTGATAAAGATGGAATCTGTGTACTTAATGGCGTGTGTCAATGCAGTGACAGCGGCTAATGTGGGGCCTAAGGTACTAATCCCAAATGCCTCATTACTGATGTGAAGAAAAGGGAAAGAAGAAAAAATAAATCACCTGAGAGTGTAATTACTGATAACCTGACTGAACCACAAAATGACACGATTCAGTAGCTCCTACATTCAGTTCGGTAGCTACTGCATTTGATTCAGCGGCTACTGCACTTGATATTCAGCGGCTACTGCGTTTGAGTCAACAACTACTGCGTTTGATTCAGTAGCAACTGCATTTAATTCGGCAACTACTCCATTTGATATTCAGCAGCTACCGTGTTTGATTCAACAACTATTGCATTTGATTCAGTAGCAACAGCATTTGATTCAACAACTACTGCATTTCATTCAGCAGCTATGGGATTTAACTCAGTACGGGAGTTGATTCAGTAGCTCCTACATTCAGTTCGGTAGCTACTGCATTCAGTTCAGCAGCTACTGCGTTTTATTCAGCAACTACTCCATTTGATATTCAGCCGCTACTGCATTTGATTCAGCAGCTACTGCATTTAATTCAGCCGCTACTGCATTTGATTCAGCAAGTACTGCATTTGATTCAATGAGTACCGCATTTGATTTAGTAGCAACTGCATTTAATTCAGCTGCTACTGCATTTGATTTAACAACTACTGCATTCGATGCAACAACTAATGCATTTGATTCAGTAGCAACTGCATTTGATTAAGCAACTACTGCATTCGATTCAGCACACACTGTAGTTGATTTAGTATATAATGCATTTGATTTGGCAGCTATGGGATTTAACTCAGTACGGGAGTTGGTTCAGTAGCTGCTGCATTTGATTGCTTGCATGTAATTTGATTTGCACTCTATCTGCAACTTTAGCTCCTGCCTTTAATTCCATATCTACTGCATTTTATGTAGCTACTTTTGGTGTGCTTATGTGCGGGTATGTGTCTATATATGTGTTTGTGTGTGCATATGCATATGTGTGTGTGCAAATGTTTATGCATAAGTGCATGTGTGTATATATATGTATGTGTTTGTAGTGTGCAAAATAGACCCACTATTATGCACACCACACACACACATACATACATATACACATGTGTACGTTTGTGTGTCTATATGTGTGTGTTTGTATTGGTGTGTGTGCTCGTTTTTTAGACATCAAATAACTACAAAATACGTTCTTTTGTAACAACAATATAAGAACTTGTTGAGAGTGAGCTGAGTGTGTGAAAGCAGACGGGACGGACGAACGTGGAAATAAAAGGAGAGGAAATAAAAGCGGCTAGCACACACACACACACCCACACACCCATTTCACTATTTGCTGTGAGGTCCGTGGGAGTTTTTGACAGGATAACATTTTTAGCCAATCTGTAGCCTTAATATGCAAAAGTAAAGAACCGCGACAGTTCATGTCACCTTCAAAATAAGAAACATAACACTCGAGATGAGGAGGAGAACCGAAGAGTGGGTGTAATATTAAAGCCTGACTTTTGGTGTGGCATGTGCCAATCACATTTCAAAAAGAAAATGTAACTTCATCAAAATCTCAAAAGAAGAAAGGAAGGAAGGAAAGAAAGGATAATAGAATAGAAAAGAAAGGTTATTTTCCCGTTACTGTTAGTCTCAGCTGTGTGGTCTTTCTGTATATGGCAGAACGGATGTCAGCCTGCAGCACTGCGGTCCCTCTAAAACTGAGGACAGAGACACATTCCTTCACATGAAAGAAGAACAGATGGCAAAACAATAGCCAGCAGGCGCGTCTACTGCTTTTCATATTCCACTCAAATTTGCCAAAAAGAGAGGAAGAAAGAAAGAAAAAAAAAAAGAAAGAAAGAAAGAAAGTATAGGGGAAAAAAGAAAGAAAGAAGAAAAGGAAAGAAAAAGAGAAAGAAAGAAAGAAAAAGAAAGTAAGAAAAAAAAAAGAAAGAAAAAAAAGACATAACTGGCTTTAAGCTGTCATTGTTGGGCCCTTGAGCAAGGCCCTTAATCTGCACTTTAAATAGCTGAGAAACATTTTCCTGTGCAGTAAAGTATTTACAGAAATATTTACTAGAGTAAGAGTAAAAAAGTCTCGGATAAAAACGTAATATTAACATCACATCACCTGTCATTTACAATCACATATCACACACACACACACACACACACACACACACACTGATGTTTTTCTAACAGTTAAACTCCGCCTTGATTTTCTACCTTTTAATATCAGTTCCTTTATAATTAAACTTTATTCTAACAGTTTATGTTTATGGACATGCAGTATTTAGGGGGCAATAAAATAAAATACAATCCCGTGTTGAGTTTGTGTGGATGTTCTACACTTTACTGAGGTGTCAAAATAAACTTTACTAAAGTGTCTTTAGTAAAGTCGGATTGTTGTATAAATGCAGGACGTGCCAGTTTTGCTGTTTGGTTTATTTATTGTTGTGTTTAATTAATGTAAAAATGTGCAATTAGAATGACCATTTATTTGTGAATGTGTGTGTGTGTGTGTGTGTGTGTTTGTTCATAGGTTTGTCATTTCTTGTACGTGAGCGCATATAAGGACACCCTGGACTGGTCACCAGTCCATCACAGGGCCACACACACACACACACACACACACACACTCCTTTGGGCAATTTGGAATCAATCTAACATACATGTTTTTGGACCGTTGGAGGAAACTGGAGAACCCGGAGTAAACCCACACAAGCACGGGGAGCAGAAAGACCCCTGCAGGGGAATCGAACCCGGGACCTTCTTGCTGTGAAAACCACACTTAACCACTGCACTGCCATTAACAAACTACGCCAAACATAGCGAAGTAAAAGTAACATTTTTTATTAAAAACTAGTTGAGTAACAGTAAAATTACATCAATAAATATACTCTTAAAAATTTACTCAAGTAAACGTAACGAAGTAAATGTAATTGGTTACTACCCACATCTGCCCAGGAAGTCCGTTATAAGTGGCGTTTCACCAAACCGGTAGATCGGGACTGGTGTGAATGCTACCGTGTGCGGTGGGTGTGTGACAGAGCTCGGGGCTGTTTGGATCTGCTTACATTGTCTCCGTGGAACCGCCCTGATTATTCAGAGAGCTCCTTCATTTGAGTTTAAAAGCATCATCACTGAATGAAAGGCTTCCCTTCTGCGGCATGATACACACTCAGCTAATGTCCATTTACCATGGGGACATGTCATAAGTGTCCTACATTATATCAGTGATATACAGAGAGAGAGCAACGGACACACGCCTATCACACACACTCTATCCAGCATGTGAGGGATTGCACAATCCGAGGTGAGACTGAGCTCGTCACACATCATATCCGTAAAAAGTCAAAGAAAGAAAGAAAGAAGAAACATACAAAAACAAAAAAAACCCAAATAATGACAACAAGAAAGAAAAAATAAACAAACAAGAATCAAACAGAAAAGAAACAAAACTCAAAAAAAACAACTACATTCTTTAAAGGAAACAAGGTAAAAAAAGAAATACAAACAAATAACACTAAAACAAAAAAGAAACAAAGAAACAGAAAAAAACAACAAAAGAATGAAATGAATGAACAAATAGACAAAAGAGACGAAAGTAATAAATGGTAAGAGGAAACAAGGAAAATACAAGTAAAACAAACAAAAAAAAAAAAAAAAAAAGAAAAGAAAGAAAGAAAGAAAGAAAGAAAGAAAGAAAGAAAGAAAGAAAAAAAGAAAGTTGAAAAACAAACAAAAGAAATGAGAGGAAGGAGGGAACAAACAAAAACAAGTAAAAAAAAAAAAGAAAGAACGAACAAATGAAACAAAACAAAATAAACAACCAATCAAAAAAAAAAAAAATAAATGAACTAAAACACAAAAAATAAAGAAAAGCAAGTAACAAACAAAAAAACAAAAAGAACAATAAAAAAGGAACTAAAGAAAAGAAGCACCGACAAAAGGAAGGCACAAATGGGCAAGTTAATGGACAATAAAATAAAAGAAGGAATAAAAAAAAACAACAACATATAAAAGAAAGAAAGAAAAAAAGGAAGAAAGAAAAAATGGAAAAAGTTCATCTGCACTGCTCAGCCTTGGCTCACCCCAGCCAGCCGAGAAGGGCATGGTTTCAACACCTTAGGCTGCTACTGTTGGGCCCCTGAGCATGGCCCTTAACCTGTAATGTAATGGTCTGTAACCTGATAAATGCAGGTAGGGATAATGGCATCTGTCAGAAATATAAATATTATATTATAAATAGTTTTTTGTGTTTAACACACTATTATTTTAAATAAAATTTCCTCCATGTAAAGCAGTTATTCCGATGGAATAGAAGTGTACATCTCTCCCACCATGTCAGGTCTGGTGGTTACTCACCGGGAGATCGAGGGGTCGTTACTCTCTGGGAGGGTGAGGAGTTGTTACTTTCTGGGGCGAGGGGTATTAAAATAGTGAATCACAGTGATCTGAACTGGAGTGTGTGTGTGTGTGTGTGTGTAAACTGTAATCCTCATGTTGTCTGAGAGGACCACTTACTGCTGCTCTTATCAGAGTATACACACACACACTTAGACCAGTGTCTGAAGGCTCACAAAGCCTTACAGTGTGTGTGTGTGTGTGTGTGTGTGTGTGTGAGAGAGAGAGATTGGGGGTGGGAACGTGATGAGGGCACTCGGGTGTGTGGATTGGGTGGGGGGGCTTATATCTCAGAACCATGCCTGTATTTTCATGTCACATACAGAGGATTGTGGGGAAAAAACCCAACAGCTCTGCAGTGTGTGCAGCATTCAGGCCTGAGGGGACATTAAAGAGGTCCACTGACACTGTCCAGGGTCCAACCTACATTTACTGTAGAACAACAAAACACAAACTACAGAAAGTGATTTTGTAAAAAAGAAAAAAAAGGAAAAGAAAAGAAAAAATGAGCTAATGAATAAATTAATGAACAAACAACCAACCAAGAGAAAGAAAAAGAAAGAAAAGTTAAAAAAATTAATGAACAAAGGAAGAAAGAAAGAAAGAAAGAAAGAAACAAACAAACAAACAACCAAAAGAAAGTAAAAAAAACGCAAAAAAAAAAATAAACGAAGAAAAGAAAATGTTTTTTTTCTCTCCATGGTTACACACTAACACACACACACAGCCCAGAATAAGTGTGTGAATAGTGAAGTCTACATGGCTGCAGTGTGTCGTGTCTCACAGCGTCCTGCGCTGATAGTATTGCTATTTTAATCGCGGACACTGAAGAGACGAAGGCAGACAATAACGCAGCATTGTGCTGACACTGGAGGATGTTCTACACACTCTCTCACACACACACACACACACACACTTACTCACTCAGTCGCACCATACTTAATCTGCAGAACAAAAAAAATATTAGGAGCAAAGCAGAAAGTGTGAGAATGAGTGTGTGTACATGTACATCCAGGACAGGACAGGACAGGACAGGGAAGGACAGGAAAGAACAGGACAGGACAGGACAGGAAAGGAAAGGAAAGGAAAGGAAAGGAAAGGAAAGGAAAGGAAAGGAAAGGAAAGGAAAGGAAAGAGTAGAAAGTAAAGAAAGAAAAGTGAAGAAGGAAAGGAATAGCAGGTGGTATTGTAATGGTAAAGGTGTTGGGTTTGAATCCCAAGAACACAGGTGTGAATTCTGGGCCCTTGAGGAAGGCCCTTTCTTCTAAACTGAAATTGAAGACCTATTAATAAAAACACTATTCTTATTCTTTATATTTAACGGCGTTCTTAGTTTTCAGCACAGGAGCTCCATTTCTGGCAATGATCCTTAATTTCAGTGTTCTGTCCACTGACGGGTGGGACAGGGTGGAAGGGGGTGTCAAATAAGGTGATGTGAATATGATAAATAAATATATTAATAAAAATTTCGAATTTTAATTGAATAAAAACGTCACACAGAAATCTAAATCCTACCCTCCCTTTAACCAGCTGTTTATTAGATTAATTCCCAATAAATGAAATTGTTCTGTAATTGTGTTGTATTTAATTGCTGTTTTATTGGGATGGCTAAAGGCAGCGCTTTTCTTTTTTTTTTTAAAAAAAAGGACAATAAAAACTGTTCTGGGAAAGTGAAAGTTTTAATACCAGAAAAGTTCTATGAGAAGAAAGAGGAGCGAATCAAATCTTCAACAATAAAGAAAGATTGTTATTCTTTCTTTCTTTCTTTCTTTTTTTTTTAAGTAGCTGAGCCTGCTTTTGCCCGAAGACAAAAGGAGTGATGAGAAGTGCTGTCTTTACTGCTGGTTATGACAGGTAAAGATGGATGTAAATCTCAGGCGGCGGAGGGGTAAACAGTTTTGCCCCGGGGCAACCTCGAAAACAACAGCTTGTCAGAGCTTTTCAACGAGGGATTTTTTTTGTGTGGTATTTGTCATAAAGAATCGGTTGTCAGCTGCTGTATAAATGTTTTATTGTGACATTATTAAGTACGTTCTAGGAACTGGTAGAAATAGAAATTAAAACCTGGTTATTTATTAACATTAATCTCAATAACAGTTGCATTTAATTGGAGCCACCAATTTTTCTCTGTTTTTCGCTAAACAGAAAAAACTCACGTGATTGCCTTCAGAAAAAGAACCATAGAACTTTGGTTTCAGATCATTTTATAGCAAATTCCTGTGAGGACAACAATGAAAATGTGAATGTAGGCGTTTACATACATATTTGTGCATTTATAAGAGAGCCAAAACGGGGGGCGTGTCCCTACTACGATTGATTCTGCTCTTTAATTTAAGAGCAAAGGGTCTGAGAATTGAATGTTTCCCTTTAGCTAATGCTATAAATTAAACATTAAAATCGCTAAAATCGATACCAAACTTCAGTATGGTTCCAAGAATATGGTTCTAATAATGTTAGAGCCCCAAAAAACGATTTAAGAAATCCTGAATAAAGGGGACACACAAGGGGATATCAAAAAATCCTGAAACACACCAACAGGTATGCTTCCTGTGACTGTGCAGGTATCCTTGTGCTGCCATCTGTTGGTGTGTCTCAAGAATTTTTGATATCTCACATTTAAGAATTAAGTGCTTTTCATAAGCTAAAAAAATTAGAAATTATACTGTATTGTATTATACTGTGTTTAACAACGTATTTTTATGCCTTTTTTCAGCTATAAAATCTTGTGTTTAAAGGCGACGTTCCAGTCATTATTAAGAAACACAGTCTTGGCTGCATTTAGTCGTGAAAACTCAGGCAACCTCATGAGCAAATCAGGCTTTTTTAATTTTTAATGAGACGCCCTACACAATAACCATGTAACCCAACTCGGAATATAAATAATGAGTTTTGACATAACTTTTGGAAGAACTTGTGTAACACGACACGTCTGGCACTAATTACCACCTGATTTCTACTAAACAAATAAAATAGTAAAGAGAAAATGATAACAAAACAAGCCAGAGAATGTACAGCTTTATCCCTCTCGTGCATATTTTATATTATCTATATATATATATATATATATATAATATAGATATATTATAATTATATATATTATATATATATATATATATATATATATATATATATATATATATAGACATATATAATATATATATATGTATATATATATATATATATACATGTATTTTTTGTATCTTACAAAAGTGAGTACACCCCTCTAATTTCAGCAAACCGTTTACTATATCTTCTCAAAGGACATTACTATAGAAATAAAACTTGTATATATTTTAGAGTCGTCAGTGTGCAGCTTGTATAACAGTTTATTGTATAACAGTATTGGTTTACTGTCCTCTGCAAATAACTCAACATACAGCCATTATTGTTCAAATTTAAAAAGTTGCCACCTTAGCTCACTTATTGGGGGCAGTGGTGGCTCAAATGGTTAAGGTGCTAAGTTGCTGATCTAAAGACCAGAAACACCTGGGTTCGAGCCCCACCGGCAACCCAACCACTGTTGGGTCCTTGAGCGAGACCATTAACCCTTCCTGCTCCAGGGTCGCTGTATCATAGCTGACCCTGCGCCCTAACCCCAATTTACTAAGATGGGATATGCGAAAAATACATTTCATTGGCTCTGTACGTGTACAATGGACAATGAAGTTAAATATTATTATTACTCAGTTCAGTACTTTAAACGCCTCAGTTCAGTTCTCTAAATGCCTCAAGTTAAGTAGCCATAAAAGGCCTCAGTTCAGTACTCTAAACATCATAGCGTTTCCTATACTAAAATATAATGCTTATGTATGTAAATACACAACTATATGTTTTACTTAACCAATTTAGATAACTGCATAGGAATTACCAAAACATAAAAATGAGTAAATAATTACATAAACACAGTCCAGTGATTGTATTGTAGTGTCTGGTATGTACCTACATTCAGAAAACTTTGTATATCTCTACACATTTATTAAATATCAGTGTTAAAGTTAAGTGTTTATCTACAGTGGGTGGAGATGGTTTAAAATCGCACATTCTCATCTCACAAGTTCCTAGGGGTCCATTTTTAGTGGTCTTTCACTTGCTTATCACTATCATCCCTCTGAGTTGTGATGAGATCAGGGTTATAATGGTGGCAACCCTAACCTCAGTTCAGTACTCTAAATGCCTCAGTTTAGCCGAGCAAATCCCGTAATCTTCAGCTCTCTGCTTGGGCTTTGTCCCGGATGTAAGTCGAATTTGGACAGAAATATCTGTGATATAAATAAATATACATAGATGCAGGTTTGCGGAAAAGATTTTACACAAACCCAGACCAAGCATCAATAGCTTAATTCATGTAGATTTTCCACTTGAGAGAAAACAAAGGCTTTGTTTATTCAGAATTTATGGATATTTTGTGTCAAGTTTTCAGAAAGCAATCTGAGTGACTCAGTTTATATTTACAGGCGTGGCGGCGGAGAGAAGTGCATGAAAGCACAATAGGCTAATGGTCAGAGGCTGGCAGCACTTCATCTGACTCAAAAAGTCTGGAATCCAAATAGTCACAATCTTTGTTCATGCAAGAAACTCCTTCAAATTGTCCTTTAGGGAGTTTAGTGTGCCTCCAGATTTTTGGACTGGGTACTGATCCATTGGGACACTTTCTCCATTCAGGTACTCCAAGAGGAGTCACTGTTGCCAGAACAATTAAGCCAGACAGACGGAAAAACATTGTGTGTCAAAATGACATTTATTCATTTATCTTAGTGGATCATAGCCTATCCAATAAAGTCCTGGCCCAAGGTGGGAAAAAACACTTAATGGAACACCAGCACATCCCGGATTACCGGATCACCGGATTACCGGATCACCATCCAATGGAACCCAGTGGAAATACAGTGACACCCACATAAAACTCCATACAGACAGTAAGCACACACTTTAACAAGAAATCCTGGTAGTGAGAAGATAATGTTTCATATGTTATTATACTTGTTCTCCAAACCTGAGCTCAGCAAAAAACATGACTCGGTTATTTAATGTTCCAAAAGTAAAAAAGTACCTCAGTTCAGTACTCTAAACACCTCAGTTCAGTACTCTAAACAAATCAGTTCTGTATTCTAAACACCTCAGTTCAGTACTCTAAACACCTCAGTTCAGTACTCTAAACACCTCAGTTCAGTACTCTAAACACCTCAGTTCAGTACTTTAAACGCCTTAGTTTAGTACATTAAACACCTCAGTTCAGTACATTGAACGCCTCAGTTCAGTATATTAATTGCCTCAGTTCAGTCTTTTAAACGCCTCAGTTCAGTCTTTCAAACGCCTCAGTTCAGTACTTCAAATGCCTTAGTTTAGTACTCTAAATGTCTCAGTTCAGTTCAGTACATTTAACTCCTCAGTTCAGTACTCTAAACACCTCAGTTCAGTACTTCAAACGCCTTAGTTTAGTACTCTAAATGTCTCAGTTCAGTTCAGTACATTTAACTCCTCAGTTCAGTACTCTAAACACCTCAGTTCAGTACTTCAAACGCCTTAGTTTAGTACATTAAACACCTCAGTTCAGTACATTGAACGCCTCAGTTCAGTATATTAATTGCCTCAGTTCAGTACTTCAAACGCCTCAGTTCAGTATATTAATTGCCTCAGTTCAGTACTTCAAACGCCTCAGTTCAGTACTTTAAACGCCTTGGTTCACTACTCTAAATGTCTCAGTTCAGTTCAGTACATTAAATGCCTCGGTTCAGTACTCTAAACACCTCAGTTCAGTACTTCAAATGCCTCAATTCAGTACATTAAACACCCCAGTTCAGTACGCTTAACACCTCACTTAAGTACTCTAAACACCTTAGTTAAGTACATTACAAGCGTCAGTTCAGTACATTTACCGCCGCAGTTCAGTACATTGAATGCTTCAGTTCAGTTTTTTAAATGCCTCAGTTCAGTACTTTAATTGCCTCAGTTCAGTGCAATAAACGCCTCAGTTCAGTACATTAATTACATTAATTAATTTTTCTGTTAACCAGTTTAAACAGTGGTTTTTCTGTACACGATAGTTTAGTGAGTGGGAGGTTTTAATAGTTAAAATACAGAATCCTAAAACTGGCCCCCTCCTCTTCCCCAGAAATGTATATCCACCATTATCTCAAATATGGCAGCTGCTGATAAGAGCGCAGGGGCGTTTTTAGGGCACACCAACTCTTAGAAAGTAAATGTAAAGTTTCACATCCTGATAGTTTAAAAGTAGCCAAACCAGCTGATCTTCACTGAGATTTCACCCTAAGTGCTGCTGTATTTACAACAAGGTCTTTAAAAGTTAAAAGCTGGAAGTGGTAGCTGAGTGGTTAAAATGTTAACCTGCTCACCAGAAGATTGTGGGTTCAGTTCCCAGCAACTTCAGGCTGCCACTGCTATAATCCAATATTTATTTAGTTTCAGCACAATGATTATAACGCTACTGAACTAGTCACACATTTTTAATTATAATACTGTCATTTCACTCCATCACACCAAACATATTTCTCAACAATAGGTGAGGGTCTCAAATCCCACTTAACCTTAAAGCGCAAATTCTCAGTCACATATGATGCCTTCCATCTGTACATGAATAAGCGGCTATGCTGGTAATAGTCATTATTTTAGTGCTGAGGAGACCCTGAAATGATCTGGCAACATCTGCTTTGAATGATTACTGGCCGGTGTTGCATAAGACCATGAATATGAATGACGTATTCGGTGTTCCAGCGCCGGTGCCAAAAACTGTTCAGCAGCCGGTGATTATGTTCCAGTAATTTATAGCTTGACACAGCTAACATTGAAGCGATTGCTGGGTTAATTATAACTAGCAGTGTGTTGGATATGTAGACAAAAAGCCTAGACATGGTCCACAATATACACCATCTTTACAAATCTATCATCAGTTGTTCGCTTGAACACTCTGCAGAGGTTCTTGTGGAAGATCAAGACTTTTTATGACAATTCTACTTCCATACTCTCAGGACACCCAAGTAACGGAACTCTGAAACTTTTCCGGGTTTCGTTAGAAAAGCAGCTTGTGGATAAGAGAGTGTTTGATGGTGAAGATAAAATTTAATCAGTGATGTTACTGAAGACGAGTAGAAGTCTCAGTAGCAGTAATGACGACGGTCGTCCTTAACTCTGATCGAGCTGGTTAGGACATTTAGCAGGATTTAGAGACCAAACTGTTTAACCATTAAACCATCTTAACTGCAGAAGGAATGACATCACACTAGAATAATGGACAGCTGGTCTTACTTCAGTCCTAACTCTAATGTCCAATTAATTTTAGTATTGTTTAAATTTGTTTTTTAAATAAATCATAGTTATTTTTCAGAATTATAGATCTGTTTATTTCCCTACAATAAAAAAAAATCCAGTTTTCTATTACATCAGTCATTAAGAGACTATTATTATTAATGAATAAACAAATATACGTTTAGTGGATGTCATGTTATGATCATAAAATCACACTAATAATAAAACGCTGGAGCAAAAATATTTTATAAATATTAATAAATAAATAAAATATAATATTTTATAGTTCATTTCTAAGTTACAGTTAGGGCTGTCACGATTATCACAATCAGGTGACGATTCATTGTCAAAGAAACATTTGCGATTATGACGATTGATTGCCTGTTTTGGGGATTTAATGATTAATTGTTCGTTTTTTAGGCTTTGACAATTAATTGCTTGTAAAAAACAACTAAGCATTCAATAAAAAGGAACTCAAAGTATTTTATAATCGCTCCGATTTGTGGCTTATCAACGCTCTACTGTAAATATTTTATTATAGGTAAATAATGAAGCGCCTCTTTTCTAATCAGGGTTAAATCAGAGAAGAAAAACGGAGACGAGAAAATGTGCGACTGATTTCACTGTTAGCTAAACACTGTTATTATTACCAAATATCCCAAATAATCTCGATCAATCGATAAGATCACGGGTTCAATTCCCAGCACCACTGTTGGGCCCCTGAGCAAGGCCCTTAACTGTTTAGTAGGATAAAAAAATAAGATGAATGTAAGTCGCTCTGGATGAGGGTGTCTGTCTGCCAAATGCTGGAAATGTAAATATAAATATATACATTGATGTAAACATAAACAGAACAGACATCAATGTATAAATGAAGGTTTTTGATTAATTAACGTGTATAAATGAACAGGTTTTTACCCCAGAATGAGTTATTTTCATTTTACTAATCCAATCGAGCAGTTAAGGGTTAAGGGCCTCGCTCAGGGGCCCAGATTTGTAGTGCTGAAAATTGAACTAACGATCTTCCAATCAGCTAAAACTCCTACAACTTTAACCGCCACATACTGTGAAGAGTTAAATGTCTTCCTGATGGCAGGTGCGCACGAGATTCACCTGGAATCATTTCCTTTCCGCACATCAGTAACAGCAGGTTGCTTTTATTAGTTATTAATTGTTTTCTGTGGGTGAGGATGTTTACCTGCAGCTCGCACCACGCCACCTCCACCGTGGTCTCGGTGTCCAGTCCTTTATAGACGGTCTTAAACGAACCTCTGCCGATCTCCACGTTAAACTTCAGGTAGCGGCCATCCGGAGAGGTAGCCACCGCTTTCGTCTCCATGTCCTCCTTCTCCTCCTGCTCCCAGCGGCTGTCCAGTCTTTTGGTCAGCTTTGAGTTGCTTTTCGCAGACTCGGCGTCCGAATCCGAGCTCGCCACGTGCGCCACGGGGAGCGGAACCTCGCCGTTCCACTGCGCTTTGCATGGCGAGGATTGCGGAGACGCAGAAGACGGCGGCGTGTCCACGGCTTTCGATTCCTCCGTGCGTCTTTCGGCTAAGACATTCTCGTCGGACCAGGATGGCGCGCTGTAAAACTGCGGCTCGAGCTCCAGTTTGTGGAGCACGTATGAGTTCCTTCTGGCGCTGAGCGCGTGCGCCCGAAGCGGCGGCACCCGGGACAGACAGTCCGCGTCCAGATCAACGGCTAAACTCGGAAAGCCGAGTGCGGACATCTGAACATCTGCATGAGACATGATGAGAATCCGCACACTCGGAGATGCACTACTGCCTCTTCTTCTTTTTTTCTCTTCTGTTGTTTAGCTTTTCTTACATCCAGTTTAGCTGGAATCGCTCATTCGTGTGTGTGGAGTCCGAACCGGGGACCGCAGCGAGGACATCATGTTCTGGTGGGATTTTTTTGGAATGAGTCCTTATTTAAACATTTTTTTGTTCACTACTGCGTTCTGCAGATCAAGACAAGAGCTCACTTTTACTAAAAACAGATCATTCCCTCGCGCTGTTCCGCAGTTCACTAACCCACTTAACAACCGCGAGCTCTGCACAGCTTGTTCTGAATGCACGAGCGAGGGTCGGGCGATCTCTTGCTGTATACATGCACGAGCCCCGCCTCCTTCTGTACCTGCGTCTGCATCACTCGCTCACGTGCCCGGACCCAAGCACTCCGACCACCACCACTGCGTCTCCACCACTCCGACCCCCACCACTGCGTCTCCACCACTGCGTCTCCCCGTGCCTGCCACGCGCACTGAGCCCAGCCGGAACAGCGGTTCCGGTTCTTCTCTCAAATCAATCTAAGTCACGAGCCTCAAACTTTCATGCTCAACATGCTGTTGGGAAATAAAATGCAGAAATGCAACAAGAAAAAAAAGTGATTTTGTTCAAAAACATTTCTCTTCTGTATCCTATAGACTAATAAATAATAATTTAAAAAAAGCATTGAGCAATTATACACTCTAGGACCAAAAGTATGTGGACACCTGCTTATCACAGCCAACTGTTGCCACAGAGTGCGAAGCATGCTAAAGGGTTAACTACATTAAGACATGTTTTAAGGTGAAGCTTTTGGAAGGGATATAATACAATGAAAAAAATGAACACGTTCTAAAAAATGACCATTTCCCCCCCTAATCTTTCCGATAACAACCATAAAGAGCATTTAAGAGCATAGGTTTTTACTCCAAATGGTAATCAACAGTGGCGGCGAGACGCAAACAAACTGTTACTAATGCAGGAGTGTAAATATCCAATGTTATATCCAATGCTAAAGTATTACAATATAATACAATATATACAGTAATAATGTTGTACAATGTTAATGTCGACTGTTGCAATATGCAATAAATGTATCATGAATGAGTTCAATTCGATTAAATTGTGACTGTATTATCAGTAATTAAGTCGTTAATATAATAGAATTATTCATTAAGTCATTAAGATAATTATTCAATAATTCAGCCATTTATATCAATCAGATGAAGGTCATAATACTAATGTTGTCCACTAGAGGGAGACAACAACAACAGGCCTGACTTAAGCCCAATTTAGCTACAATTCGTTTGCTTCTGAAATGTTATAAATGTAATTTATCCCTTTAATCCTACGCTAAAATCTGTTGTAGTTGATTGATAGTTTGACGCGGTTTATCGACAGACAATTAATCACAGTTGCGATCGTTTTTTTCTTCCGATTTCAGACAATTTCTTGCAGTTTGACGACTTCTACAATGACGATCAAACCGAGAACCAATAGGAGCGCGGAACCGGAGGACCCAATTACAGAAAGCTAAGCAAAATAAGCAAAATAAACCCTAGATTTTGTTTGATGCTAACTACCGTTTAGCTGGATAACACAGGTTACTGAACATTTCACGGATTGATGAAACGTCTGACGAGTCGTCTTGTGTGCGTCCGTTTTTGACTCATTATGACAACTGAGACCCTACAGTATGACATGGAGGTCATATTTCTACAGTCTGACAAGCAGCAATCGCAGAATAAACAACAATACTGATTGTCGCTAACAACAAAAGTAGGAGGGGTTTGATTGGAGTTCGAAACAAGCCAATGAGAGCTCACCCTTAAATCACATGCTTTTAAAAAGTTTACAAATGTACATACACGTTTGTCTGGCGTCCCACACACATAGGGCTGTTACAATGATCAAATTTGAGTGACGATTAATTGCCAAAGAAATAATTGCAATTAGGACAATTTATTACCGTTTTAACGATTTATTGTTCATAAAAAACAATTAAGCATTAAAAAAAGCAACACAAAGTATTTTATAATCACTCCGATTTGTGCCTTCTTAACGCTCGATGGTAAATATTTTATTATAGATTAATAGTAGTTAAGAAAATCAATATTTGGTGTCCTGTCCATGGTGTTTATCTGTTTAGTTACATATAAATTAATTCCCGTTCTCTGCAGTTGCATTCTGGGTCGTTAACATGAGTTGCGCTGGTGATGTTGCGTTATTGAAGCGGCGTTTGGAGAGTCAGAAAAACCCGACGCTCCGACTTTCACATCACGCCGCTCCACTCGCTCACTTGCGCTGGTTGAAAGTAGGGGGCTGCAATAATTTCAGTTTGATTCCATAATCGCGGGTAGGACAAATAATTGCGATCATGCGATTATTTAATAATTGTGACAGCCTTACACACACACACACACACACACAAATGAATTACAGTTTTGTATTACAGTACAATTTAGATGAATGATAATATGACTAATAATAGAATAGCACAACTAAATTATTTAAATTTGTGAAACATATTTAACTTATTCTTAACATTATAGTTACCTTTTTTTAGGGGTGCCCAAGCGCCCCCTACTGACCGGCCGCTGCAATTAAAATAATATTTTTTAATAGAATGTATTTCTAACCTTAATGTGCTATTTTACACATTGTGTATGAATCCCGCGGTCGTCTTGAGTGTGAGATTAGTGTGTGTGTGTGTGTGTGAGAAACACAAATCCCGAGTTCACATGCTGAATATTATAAAGAGCAAAAAATGTGCAGGACCTGTAGAACTCTTTGACAACTTGTAAAGTTTGATAAAAGACACAAACAAGAAGCAAGACAGATGACTTTTGGACAAGAAGTTTAAAATTGAATTATTTGGACACCATAACAGAGAGGACAAGTTTAAAGGAAGGGTGACGGTTTGGAGTGGCTTTGCTGAAGCAGGACCGGACCAGCTCACCATCATGGAATCCACAATAAATTCTACATTGCACAAGAAGGTCTCCTGAGGATCAGGAGAACATCTGTCAAAATTTACTTAAGCTGAAGCAGAACTTAAATGTGCATATCAACAACATGACAATGACCCAAAACATAAATTTCTCCAAGAACTGACTGGAGAGTTAAAAAAAAGAAATCGAGAGGTCTGATCGAAACCCTATTGCTGTCTTCGTCTCCTTTCACATTAATATACCCTCTGTTTGACCTTCCTCTTTTTCTCCTGCCTGCAGCACCATTTCCAACATCCTCCTACTGATATTTCCAGTCCTCCTCCTCCTCTGCCAAATCATCTCAACCTGTCCTCTCTGACTCTGTCCAACATGAGCCGTCTCTCTGTGCTCGTTTCCAATCCTTCCTAAGAGAAAAGGTCATTTTTTGTTTTGGTTGACATGCCAGTACATGACCTACAGATACAAACTGAAATGATCGGAAAGCTGATATTTCCTAATAATAAACTTAATATTCCATTTTTTCCCCATGGCTGAAGTCTCCAGTTAACTAAATGGACTTTTATCCCTGGACCCAAAGACATATGTTTTATGCTGATTGGCTTTCCTAGAGTGTGTAACTGGGTGTATGTGTAATTCTGCCCTGCGACGGTTTGACGGTTACGCCCTTGGGATTCCTGGAGTGATCAAGGGTAGGATAAGTGTTCTAGAAAAGAAACCTTTATTACATTCTATAGACATCTCAGGGTCATCAAACAGTCTTAGAGTCTGAATACTTACTTAAATATATAAAATTACAGAATAGAGGGATAAATACATCCGCCAGTGAATCCCCGTCATTTAACTTTCAGTCAGCGCGACAGATGATACCTCACACGCCTGAAGGTACGGGTCAGAGTGTAGATTACGTCGTATTCGGATGTAACTTGACATTTCCGCTTACTGCTACCGTTACCTTCACCCGGTGCTGCAAGAAACAACTTGAGGCATAGTTAGGGTGAAGTCCAGCTCCTTGAAGCACGCAGCAGTATTTCCCATGATGCATTGGTGGCCTTTTTCTATTCCATACAGCAATGTTTGTTCGATAGTCCCTCTGTATTAACCCTGTAATATTGGCCAACAACCCACCCATTCATAGATTTAAGCCAAAAGTATTGGAACACCTGCCCATTTGTGTATTTTAATCATCCTGTTCTAGATGTTAGTCTCACACTTCCTTCTATATTCACCTTTACACTTCTGGAAGCTTCACACTAGATGTGACTGTGTGAATTTGATCATTTACTTCTAATAGTAGTAGTAAGATCAGACACTGATGATGTAATAGTGAGGGGGGGGTCTGGAGTTCAGTCGGGGTTCCAGTTCATCCCGAAGGAGTTGAGTCAGAATCAGGACTTGAGAGTTCTAACGCTCCAAAACGTCCAGAACACACCATGTCTTCATGGAGATCATTGTCATGTTGGGAAGAACGGAATGATTAAACATGCAAAGATATTCTAGATGACCTGCAGACTGCATTGCAATAGTTTGGAACAGATACACTTAAGGATGTCCTGTTAGGGTGGAGCTTTATTTTACCTTATGGATGACCACACCCCAATTTACGATGACATAAATGTTATTCTGTAAATCAAACTCAAAATGAATTGCCGCACAGTTGCCATTTTGATAAATACTGTGTTTTAGTCTAAACAGACTGATTTGGTAGCTAAAAATATGAATCAAAAGCCTACATTTATAAATCTTAAGGTAAAACTATCAATTAAAGACCAGGCCTCCAATCCGTACACCATTCATGCGGTGTCATTGGCGTCTCTTGCATCTGATCATCAACCCAACCCATTAAAAAGATTCACATAAAAAAAGGAAACCCCGTTTATTAATTTGTACAGTTTTAGCATGATATAAAATGTGGTAGGAGACGGACGCTAGCGAGAAGAATCATGCTATTGGAGCGTTTCAGGAACTGAACTGGAATCAGGACAAACAGGTTGGTGTCTTCACATGTCTTGGAAAGGAAAGATCGAGTGACTCCCAGTAAGAATGATGAGTTCTGTGGCATCACATGCACTGGATATTCAGGTAGAATGGGAGTCTTAGGGGCAGTTCACATGTCGGGCCCTTCTTCTTCTTTTAATGGCTTGGTCACTGCGTATGTCATTGCTAAGCAAACATCAGCTTTGCTGCTTTATTACAACAAGGAAATTTTATCAATGGTTTTTTTTTTTCCTTGCTGTAAATCTACTACGACACTTATGTACGGAAAAAAAACCACAGACTCTATTTTCTGCTAAATGGAGTTGGAAGCTGATTGGTTTGTTCGTGTCACATGACCTGCTGTTTACTTGTTGCATTTTTGAAAAGTTGTTTTTTTATCTCGCTGCGGCAAGTACGTGTCTGAAAAAAAAGAAGAAAAAAAATTGTGCGTTGCAACCACTTGCAGCACTTCGACATTTAAATGACCGAAATTAAGCATGGAAAAGTCATGTGAACTCCCATTAAAGCACCGAAAGAAAGAAAAGTCAAAAACTTCGTCATCCCGTATGAGTCATTTCCAGCTCGTTAAAAGTTCCAACCAAAAAAAAAATATGTTAGTTTTCTCTTCCAAATTTATCATTCAATGCAATTTATATGTTAGGATGCCTCCGGTTGGATTTTCTTGTTCCTACCTAACCTGTGTGGAAATACTGTGACTCCTGAAGCTGATCCACACGAGTGCTGAGCCCAAAGGACAGCAAAAAAAAAAGGGAAAGAAAAAGAGCGGACTGGGTGTCCAACATCTCAACACTGTCCTGGAAACAAAAGTGATTCGTTACATCAGAAGAATTTGACTCCTTTCCCGTCATCCAGCGTGATAATCTCTGCTTTGCCTTCCGCATGCAGGGCCTGCAGGGCGCGCAGCAGCATCCACTCCTCCAGCCCGTGGAACTCTGCGAAATGAAGTGAACACTTATTTACTAACGTGTCTGTCAGTACATGATCATTCAGCAAGCACTGAGCCTGAAGCTAAGCACGTGGGGTTAGGAGGCCTTGCTCAAAGGGGCCCACAATAGTGGGTACTTCTGGTATCAGTCTGACACCTTAACCACTGAGCTACAAAAATTGTTCGATTACTTGTTGAACGCTTGCTCAGCAAATCGGTCCCCAACTCCCCGGTTGCCAGTCCTCCCACAAACTCCTCATATACGCCCTTTTTCTTTCTAGCTATTCTTGGATTCTTCTGATGGAAGTGATGGTGATTAGTCGCTTCTGTCCATCACTATTGAAACTAATAGATTTAAAGTCTCTTTGTATTTTATCGTCATTGTTACTCCGCCGCTTTTATTGTGACTTGTGCTTATCTGCGTGTAAGCAGGTGACAGCGGGGCCAAAAAAAAAAAAAAAAAAAGGTATTGAGCCCCTGCTGCCAAACAATTCACCCGTCCACAATACCATTACTTAAGAGGAGACAGACGGCAACACTAAAGCATTTTTTGATAGTTAGACACTGTATACAGCTGCAATAATACTATAAAAAACGTACCTTCGCTTTCTGTGTCGTCACCATTCGAAAGCTCGTAAATTGTAAACACACGAGTTGATCATGCCGTTTTTCGACACCTGCCAACAATAAAGAGAGAATTGAAATAATCAGTTGCGTGAGAAACAGACGACACAGCATCATGGGACGTCCTCACTGAAAGCAGCATGAAGCTTTCTTAGATTCAAAAAAAGCGGACAGTGGAAATACTGTGCGTATGATGGAAACGATGCTTTTGGGACATTATTGGCCAAATGTTTGTGGACACTTTTCCCAGTACACCCACATAAGTGCGTCTTTTGCACATTGTCCCTACACACTGTTGTCTAGAACCAAAAGACAAATCCCCGGACCTCCATGAAGACATGCTGTGTTCATGTTTTGGGAACAAGAACCCTCGTGTCCCGTACAGAGTCCTGATTCTGATCCAACCCCTTTAATCTGAACACCTTTTGGGATGAACTGGAACCCCAGACCTCCACACTATTACATCATCAGTGTTTGATCTCACTCGTACTATTGGAACTGATGATCAAATCACAGTCATACTATCTAGTGGAAAACCTGCACAGAAGTCTTGGGGAGGGACGCCAACACTTAATGACCAGATTTTACTCCAGAACATCGGTGGTGAGACGTCTGTCTTTACCGTCTGTGGTGTGTGAGCGGTATCAGAGACTCACCCATTGGTAAATCAGCTTGCCCCACTCCTCGGGTCGTCTCCACATGATTAAACAGCGGCTTTTGTTTTTGTCCATCCATTCCAGGTTCCCTGCAGTCAGAAGCAACGCCAGTTAGCAATGTTTCGGACTTAAAGTCCTACACTTTTTTTTTCCAGATGTCTCGAGATTCGTCTCACCTTTTTTCCTCAGCTCCTCGAAGACGACTGTATGGCCGACTGAAAGTTTTCCTGAGCGATTCGAGTGAAAGGGAATAAATCCATAAATCGGTCACACTTTAAACAACAGCTGTAAAGATCAGAACAAACACTCGAGCTTTGCACAGTCCATGGATTTATTTATTCGGGCTTTCAGTTTAAGGATGATTCTTTTACATATACTGTATAAATACTCATAACGCTGAGTTAACGAGCCGGGTCACATGATCACGAGCAGGAGTTTACATGAATGAATAAAAATAAGCGGTCACACACTATTTCACCCAAAATACCGGGACACCTTATCATCACATTCATTTCTCCTAAATATTAAACATATTTATTTGTCAAGGAGCGTCCGTTTCTAAGTAAGCAGCAGAATGGAGGGCCGATGTGGTGAATGGATATTTGTATGCTGTCAATCCACCAGTCTACAGTAACTTGGTTGGTTAATGGGCGTGTGGCGGCCGGTTCTTATCCCAGAGATCCCTCATATTTGTGTTACCCTACTACACACCTACACTTAATTACATATAATACAACTTAATAATCAAATATCTTCTTTTTCTCTCTTCCTCTCCTCTCCTTTGTCTTGGGGGCAGGTTAACTCGCCCCTGAGGTGACCAGGTTCCTGCCCCTTTCCTCGAATTCGAGGAGTTTGAGGATGGACTGGGACTCACTTGCGCCAAAGACGTCGGGTCCCCAGATGAGGGGTTAAGGTTCCGACTATTTCGTATCAGGGTATTTTTCCAGTCACAGTCGACTTTGACCCGTTTATTCGACAAACTTACACTTTCACTGTTACTGCATCTGTGTAAAGCTGCGCAGGACAGAGACAATGTCACTGTCCAAAGTGCAAAACAAACAAAATGTATGAACTGAATAGTGACTTTGTGATCATGTGGATCTATTGTGCTCAGGGGCAGTGGGGCTCAATGGAAGACCCGGGTCAAGACACACGCAGCAAGTCCGCCAGTGTTTGGTCATGGCAATACCTGTAACCCTTCGGGTCCGGGGGCGCTGATCATAGCTGACCATGCGCTATGACCCCCAACTTACTAAAATGGGATGTGCAAAAGAATATGTGTGCTTTGTATAATCAGTAGTGAAAATAAAATAAAATAAAATAGGAGTTCAATGATTGGCTGTGTTTTTTAAGGATCTCTCGATCTTCTTGTGTTGAACTTGGGCTCTCTGCGCCTCCAGCACGTCCACGTGTTCCAGCTTCGGTGGCGGCAGTAGGACCGCGCCAGTGAGCACCAGGCCGCCAGATGTTTCTGTCTGTGTCAACATTCCTGCTGAAGTCTAATAAAATAATAATAATAATAACAATAAACTGGTCCGGAGTCGCTTTTAAAGCTCGTACCGGTGACCCACCTTCATAAATCTACTCACAGCTGCTTACTGACACTACATTCACTAAAAAAGTTCATAAAAGACATAAATATAGATTTTTTTTTTACCACTTAAGTTTATGGAGTCACAGATTAACCCAAACTAGCGCTCACTCACTTCCGTGGCCCGACAAGCAGTGCGGATCGATGCAAATAAGTTTATTATGTTTAGTGCAATAAATAGTGGTAAGCGGTGTTACTCCTAGGGCACCTAACTAGAGTTCAAACAGCGGTTGGATACAGCCTGAGTGAAAAATTAGCCGAGTCCCTTCGCTGTTCCACAATTATTACCGGACTTTACAAAGCTTGTAGGTGTATTGTTTTAATAAGCGTAGGTTTTAAATACTTACGTGAAAACGGGGGGAAATTGTACTGCCACGGCCACGGCAAAAGTCATCTCCAAACACTTCCACAGCCTCACTAAACAACGGCAGCTATTGTTTCACTGATTTCGATACGCCCGCCCCTATACTGCAGATTGATTAGATAACTAGCCAATCAACACGCTGATTTTCTTTAATGTCCCGGAAGCTTGACGCAACAGCCAATCATCATGGTAAGACATGCGGCTAGAAACTGGGTGCCGAGGATGACTTCCGGGTTTATACACCTCCGGTATGACGTCAAAAGAGTTTCTGCGTCCGAAATCGCATACAGCTTGAGTATTACTACATGATCTAGGACGTACTACATCCGCCATGTTTACACTGTCACGTGATAAACAGTTGGAATTAATAAATAAGTACAATTTAAACACAAGGAACAGTGTTTTAACTAAAGTTTGTAAAGCTACAGTGTCAGCGTGTGCATACTTTAGTATCCTTGATTTTAGTATTTTTTACATGCTGGATTTAAAACACGAAGGATTAAAACACTATATGGTAGGAAAGTATGCGACTCCGGTCTCACTTTCAAAAAAGATTTACTGCTTTATCAACCTTCATCATTGTCCCTTGAAAGATATACATTTGCTCACTGTTCCGGCAACTAACGTCGGCCACCAAAACCATGATTCATAATTCATAATAAAATTTGGAATTCGATGAAGGCAAATGTCACGCTAAATGGTAGTTGTCACAACTGAAACATTTATTCACACTTAAATCCACAAGTGATTATTGTATAAAAATCCAAAAATCACAATCTGTTCTTCAAAATAAAAAGGCTATAAAGAGGGACGAGGTGTGACCCAAACTTGTCCTGTTTTGCTAAGCCTCAGTATCTCCTCTGCTGGGGGGAAGATAGTGCTGGGGTCACTGTCTTTCTTCTCCTTGTATCTTTCCCGCTGACTGCGGGAGACGAGCGCTCCTGCGTGGATTTTTCGCTTTGAAAAGGTCGCGACTGTCCTAAGGATTGCTCTTCCAGCTTCTGGTGGCGTCATGTCGAAAGACTTTGTCTGCGAGCGGTTCGCTCCAGAGGAACGAGCGAGGACATGGGGGAAAAAAGAGTGAGAAGATACGACTAAAGAAAACAGGTTGGAACTGAGTTAGGAGCAAAACTCTACCAGGTTGCCGATCCAGTATTATAAGTGGGCCAAATCTTAAATGTAGAACTTGAAATTAGGTTTTAAAATGATTAACGTTTACATTAATATTAATTAAAGCCACGGTTTGCGTAGGCGATTTCCTCCTCCGCTCTGTAGTGTCGCTGATTGCAGTGTATATATACGTATTGTTTGTCTTAGGGTGACTCGTGTCTCAGGAGGCCTTTTTGCTAATACACAGTTTGTCTTTCGAATGTGTGTCCCACCAAGCAGAATGTCCAAGTTTCTCAATGTCAACAGCACTGAATTTTATTTTCATGTAGCAGTAAACGTGAGGGACGTTCTTGAGATTATCCGCCCTGTCATTCTTTACACAGATGAGTTTACCGCTGACGATCTCAATCATTGACCATGACGGAGGAGAGTTTGAGTTGGAGCAAATGTTTCGAATAGACTTCAAACCAAGATGTGGTGGTGATACTAAACCAACACACAACACAAGAATAAGAAGGGTCCGGCCTCAGGTGGGTCACAACATTGAATCGGGTCGCTATTTCAATAATTTGCATATGCAAAAGTTGCAGTTTGGGGTCAGAAAGTGTTCTTCGTTCCAAAACAAAAGATTTTAACGAAATTCACGCATTCATACGCCGAGCACTTGGTGGTTAGGGCCTTGCTAGGGACCCGCAAGGGAACTCGGTGGTGCCGGGAAACGAACCTAATCTCCGATTGCAGTCCAACACTTAACCACTGAGCCACAAACGAAATAAATTGTGATTATTGTAGAAAACACCGTGATTTACAATTCTATAAGAGGCCGGCGGGGCGGGGCATTCGGAATTCTGGGGCGAAACTCCTACTGGGTTCGGCGCCGGCTGAGGAAAGAGTTCTTGGGGGTATGGAGGTTGGCTGCTCTTCATCGAAGTCAAACTCTGTGGGTGTGGGAGGCCTGAAAAAAAGAGATGTGATATTTAAGAGTTGTGTGTGGACAGACCGATTGAGATAATCACCACAGTGTGACACTAATTGTAGATTAGACAGCTGCAGATTATGTCAAGATACACACACACACACACACACACACACGTGTGATATAAACCCCGCACTTCCCCAATAATGCCCAGCCCCGTAAATAGGAGCATTACTGACTTGTGCGATTCTCGTGGCGTGGTGTGCTGTGGTGTCTTGTTCTCTCGCGGTGAGGGAGTGGTGGGGGGGTCGGGGGTCTGCGGGGCAGCGGAATCCACTGCAGCTCCAGCGCTTCTCCTTTAGCCAGCAGCTCGTACAGCCGCTTGATCTCCTCTGGCGGAGGCATCCAGTCTTTAGTGTTCTCCAGCTCCTCGTCACTGTAGGGGATCTCCCACTCCTCCTCCTCTGCTGGCTCAGCCTACTGTCATCATGTCCTCAGCTATCTCTGTCCCGCCTCAGGCTGTCCGCGCCGTGAGCTCTTACCGTCTGCTCAGGTGAGAGAAAAAAAAACAGGAGTCAAGTTTTAACCACACACACACACACACACACACACCACACACAGTGAGAGAGAGAAAAGACACAAAAACAGACAGACACTAACAAAGACAGACAGAAATACAGAGACAGAGATACAGACAAAGAGAGAAACAATGACAAAGACAGACCGACATGGATACAGACAGACAGAAATACAGACAGACAGTAGCAAAGACAGACAGGGATTTAAAAAGACAGGGGTCGGGACACAGACAGACAGGATAACAGACAAACAGAGACACAGGACAAACAGAGACACAAAACACAGAGACATGACGCTGTAATGGTGTGTAACCCGTGTGTGTAGTGACTCTGTGCTGTAATGTGTGTGTAACACATGTGTAACGTGTGTGTGTGTGTGTAAGCATGTGTGTGTAATGACTCTGCTCTGCTGTGCGCCGAGGACCGCCACTGTTACATTGTAAAGTGTGTGTCTGATTTACAGAAAGTTCTAGAGGACTAGATGAGAGACAGACAGGTGGACTTAAAGCTGCAGTTGGGTTTAGTACCTTTCTCGTCCTCGATTGTATCCTCGGCTTTGACAGCGTCCTCACTCTGCTTTACCGCGTCCTCGCCTGTGGGATTATTTTCCGTCTCCTTCACCCCAAAACCTCAGAGACCTTACTCGGACAGAGACGTCTCAACTTCTGCACCGCCTGCATCTCACCTCCTAAAACACCACACACACACACACACACACACACACACACACACACACACACACACACACACACACACACACACACACACACACACACGCAGACATATCTACACTCACTTAACATTCAGTAACGTGTGTTAACCTCACACAGACACACAGACTCCACACGCATTCCAGCAATCCAACAGGGTGTGCAAACTCACACAAATGAACGAGGTGGACGTAATTTTGGAGTAGGATGTGATCCTAATCAACACTCACTCACCAAGAGAGATAAAGCAGAGAGAGAGAGAAGAGGAGAGAAGAGAGAGAGAGGAGAGAGAGAGAGGATAAGACAGAGACATAAAGACACAGAGACGGAGAGAGAGAGAGAGGAGAGAGAGAGAGAGAGAGAGAGATAAGCAGAGACATAAAGCAGAGAGAGAGGAGAAAAACAGAGACATAAAGACAGAGAGAGAGAGAGAGAGAGATAGACAGAAATAGACAGAGAGAGAGAGAGAAGACGGAGACATAAAGCAGAGAGGAGACAGCAAGAGTGAAAGACCAGAGAGAGAAAAGAGAGAGAGGAGACAGACAGAGAGAGTGAAGACCGGAGAGAAAAAATAAGAGAGAGAGAGAGAGAGAGAGAAGAGAGAGGAGAGAGAGAGAGAGAGAGAGAGAGAGAGAGAGGAGAGAGAGAGAGATAAAACATATGACATATCAAATCCATGTACACAAACAAAAGGGGGAAAAAAATGGCCACAAAAGAACTAAATTCATTTCTCTCCGGAGGGGTGGGGTGGGACGGAGCGTGGGGTGAGACTGGAGCGTGGGGTGAGACAGGAGGTGGGGTAGACAGAGCGTGGGGTGAGACAGGGCTGCTGTCTGAGCCCAACATTATTTAATATCTATATCAACGAATTGGCCTCCATTCTAGAGCGTCTCACAGCACCTGGTCTCACTCTACACCACTCGGAAGTAAAGTAACCTGCTGTATGCAGACAACCTGGTCCTGCTGTCCTCCATGCTCAGGGTCTACAGCAGAACCTGGACCTGCTACAGCAGTACTTGCCAGACCTGCCACCCTGACAGTCAACCCCAAAAAAACCCAAATATTATCTTCAGAAAAAGATCCATTTGTCAGAGGGACAACAGCACACTTTCACTTAGGGACCACCACACTAGGGACACACCACACTTCACTTTAGGGACACACCACACTTCACTTTAGGGACACACCACACTACCTTTAGGGACCACCACACTTCACTTTAGGGACACACCACACTTCACTTTCGGGACACACCACACTTCACTTTAGGGACACACCACAACTTCACTTAGGGACACACCACACTCACTTGGGGGACACACCACACTTCACTTTAGGGACACACACATCTTAGGACTTACTTAGAAAATTAGTCCACAGGAAATTTCAGTCCAGCAGTGAAGGAGCTGACAGAGAACACACGCAGGCCCATTTTATACTATCAGAAAAACATTCACATCCCATCCCAATCCCAGATCCAATCCCAATCCCAATCCAATCCCAGATCCAATCCCAAACCCATTCCGCAATCCCAATCAATCCCAAAACCCCAGATCCATCCCCCAACCCCCCAAGCCATATCCAATCCCAATCCCAATCCATATCCAATCCCAATCCCAATCCAATCCCAATCCAATCCCAATCCCAGGGCCCATACAGAGCAAACCCCATATCCAATCCCAAAACCCGACTCCAATCCATCCAACCCAAAACCAATATCCAATCCCAGATCCATCCAATCCCAACTCCCAATTCCCAATCCCAATCCCATCCCAACCCAAAAACCCATATCCAATCCAATCCCAACCCATCCAAGCCAATCGTCTTAAATTATACGATTCCATTATAGAACCCCATTCTGCTGTACGGTAATGAAGTCCTGGGGGCAACTTACAAACCCAAACTTCACACAATGGGATAAACACCCAGTAAACACAGTTTACACACAATCCTGTAAATCGATATTAACAAATTCACAGAAACGCCACCAGCAACGGCTGCCGAGACCGAATTAGGTCGATTCCCACTGCTGATCAAACTCACCTAAAACCACTGACCCCAGCTACCAGTACAAACCCTAAAAACTGACCCCCAGAGCTACCAGTACAAACCCAAACACCACACTGACCCCAGAGCTACCAGTACAAAACCCGAAAACACCTGACCCACCCCAGAGCAACCAGTACAAAACCCTAAAACAACTGACCCCCAGAGCTACCAGTACAAAACCCGAAAACACACTGACCCCCCAATGAGCTACCAGTACAAAACCCGAAAAACACACTGACCCCCAGAGCTACCAGTACAAAACCCTAAAACACATGACCCCCAGAGCTACCAGTACAAAACCCTAAAACACACTGAAACAAACCCTAAAACAGCACTACCCCCAGAGCTACCAGTACAAAACCCTAAAACCAGTACCCAATGACCCCCAGAGACTACCAGTACAAAAACCCTGCAGAGCCAAGAGATGAACAGAGAGGACAAGTTCTCCTCACCCAACTTATACTGAATCTCAGTACACTCAAACACACTAACACAACCTCCACGCAGGAGCAGACACACACCAAAAAAATCAGACTTCAACAATTATAACACTACAAAAACAACTACATCACACACTGGAACACACACACACACACAAGCACAGAGTAAAATGCAGTGCTATCGGGCCCTAAATCCACAGTACACTGTAGCGGGTTACCTAAAACACAGTGACTGACCCCAAACACACACACACACACACACTGACACGCTACAACACTCAGCAACTCAAACACTGACTATAGAGACCGCGACGTACACACAGCACACACACCAACACACACACACACACACACACACACACACACAACTGACACGCTACAGACTCAGCACTCACACACTGACTATAGAGACCGACGCTACACACAAAACACACACACCACACACACACACACACACACACACACCACACACACAGTACACACACACACTGACACGCTACAGACTCAGCACTCACACACTGACTATAGAGATCTGGACGCTATAAGGCATCATGGCTCTCTATAGATCAGAGAGTGTGTACACACACGCCGTGGAGACACACAGAGCTGCACTTTCTCACAGAGTGTACAAAAATATACACACCCAATTCATCAAACCTACCCCACACTCACAAACTGCCCCTCCTACTGGGAGAAAAGAGGGGAGAGTTGCGTCTTAGCAGGGAAGTACGTCTCCGCCTGTCACATACTGAGGGACAGTCAGTAACAAACACACACACACAACACACACATATGTTTTTATATATTTTCTGTATATTTTTGTCTTTAATTTGTTTATTTGTTATTTGTGCTTTGGCAAAAAACTGTAACACAACTATGGTCATGCCAATAAAAAAAACCTTTTTTGACTTTGACTTAAAGACAGAGGACATAAAGACAGAGAGAGAGAGACAAGCGAGAGTGAAAATACAGAGAGAGAGAGAGAGAGAGAGACAGCGAGAGGAAGTGAAATACAGAGAGAGAGAGAGAGAGAGAGAGAGAGAAAGAGAGTGAAATACAGAGAGAGAGAGAGAGAGAGAGAGAGAGAGAGAGAGAGAGAGAGAGAGTGAAATACAGAGAGAGAGAGAGAGAGAGAGAAAGAGAGACTGAAATACAGAGAGAGAGAGAGAGAGAGAGAGAGAGAGAGTAAGAGAGAGAGAGAAGAGACTGAATATACAGAGAGAGACGAGAGAGAAAGATAGGAGAGAGAGGACTGAAATAGAGAGAGAGAGAGAGGAGAGAGAGAGAGAGAGAGAGAGAGAGAGAGGAGAAAGAGAAAGAGAGTGAAATACAGAGAGAGAGAGAGAGAGAGAGAGAAAGAGAGTGAAATACAGAGAGAGAGAGAGAGAGAGAGAGAGAGAGAGAGAGAAAGACAGAGAGAGAGAGAGAGAGAGAGAGAGAAGACGAAAGAGAGAGAGAGAGAAAGAGACTGAGAGAGAGAGAGCGAGAGAGAGAGAGAAAGAGAGAGAGAAAGAGAGAGAGAAAGAGAGAGACGAAAGAGAGAGAGAAAGAGAGAGAGAGAGAGAGAGAAGAGAGAGAGAGAGAGAGAGAGAGAGAGAGAGAGAGAGAGATACAGAGAGAGAGAGAGAGAGAGAGAGAGAGAGAGAGAGAGAGAGAGAGAGAGAGAGAGAGAAGAGAGAGAAGAGAGAGAGAGAGAGAGACTGAAATACAGAGAGAGAGAGAGAGAGAGAGAGAGAGAGACAGACAGACAGACAGACACTACAGTGGTGTATAAGTGAATTGTGTTGTTACCGTGCCGAGTTCACATGAAGATCTCCCGGTGTGTGTTTATTCCGGTCCGCGTGTGTGTGTGTGTGTGTGTGTGTGTGTGTGCTCCGGTACGTGTTAGTTAGTTTGGTATGCAGGAGCTTTACAGTGAGTTTAATCTAAAGAGAATCGGTTCGCATTGTTTATTCACATCAATAACGGACTGAATGTTTACTTCTCTGTTGGACTCCCGCCGTCAGCGTCATCAAGTGCTGCGATCACGTGATCACAGCGACCCCTGCTGTTCGGAGGACCAAATTACCGACAGCTTTTAATAAATACTGTTTTAACATCATTTATTGAGCATGTTTGTCAATGCTCTCTCTCTCTCTCTCTCTCTCTCTCTCTCTCTCTCACACTCTCTCTCACACACAACACCACACACACACACTTTGAGGACAGAATATTTGTCAAAATAATGAAACCCTGTTATAGTAATGTGGTTAAAGTCACTCTGGACAAGGGCACCTGCCAAAACTCTGTTGACATGCAAGTTATACAGTGTACAATCTAATCTAATCTAATCTAATATAATATAATATAATATAACTATATGAACATGTTAATCAGCGCTGATTTGCTGTTTGGTTTGGTTTTGTGGGATTCCAGTCCCCGTAAACACCAGTACACATCCACGTGTTTCACAGAACCGATTTTTAAGAGGCCACATTTTCTTTTAAAAAAAGCCTTAAATGTCTCAGACTGCCTTAGACTGACAGCAGAAGGACTGGACTGACATGTCAAGCAACCAATCAGGGTAGATCATGTTTAGGGGTGTTAACCTTGGTAAATTAGGTACATTTGTGAGTTTAGCCGTAAACATGGTGGCTTTATTCCTCCATGAGAACTAAATAAAGCATCATAACGACTTTGTTTTCAGGTGAAACAGTAAAAAAGCATTATAAGCACAGAAATCCGGTGGAATCCAACCAATCTGATATTGTGTGTTTCTGAGAGTCATCGTTTATAAGCAGGAGGTCGGAGGATAGGACGACTTTACCTATTCCAATATTCACTTTCTCTTTGATTCCAGACTGAAAAAAGCGAGACAGCAGCTGCAAGCATATCAGTTTTACTGTAGGATCGTACAGCCGATAGTTTTAATCATTTAATCAGAACAGTTTTTACAGTAAATTTCATAACCAGTATGAACAGAAGTCTCGCATGGAGCAGACCGAGCACGAAATTACATAGAACATTTTAACATAAAAAATGAATAAATAAATAAATAAATAAATAAAAATAAAAAAAAGTCAGTAAAGACTAGGCATAAATAAAAAAACATTACCGAGGTTATTATTTTGAGAATATATATTTGTGAGGATCATTTTTTCTACTTTCCTCACATAGTTTTTTTTGTGAATTTAGTTTGTTTCGTTTCTTTGTCATACTTCAGTACATAAGATTCAATTCAAACAAAAAAAGCAAAACCAAAATGATGTACTTCCATAAAGGATAAGGCAGCAATATATTTAATCATTCACCTATAAATGTAATCTATTTTATCTTTGTATATACAAGTAGATAGACAGACAGAAAGACAGACAGACAGACAGACAATTGATAGATAGACAGACAGACAGACAGACAGACAGGACAGATAGATAGATAGATAGATAGATAGATAGATTAGATAGATAGATAGATAGATAGATAGATGGGTTGTTTGGATGGATGGATGGGTAGGTAGATGGATGGATGGCGCTGGATGGATGGACGGACAGACGGACGGGCAGGCAGGCGGACGGGGGGATGGGTGGTTGGTTGGGTAGGTAGGTAGGTAGGTAGGTAGGTAGGTAGGTAGGTAGATAGATAGATAGATAGATAGATAGATAGATAGATAGATAGATAGATAGATAGATAGAGCTGGTAAAGATCTACCTGAATGTTCTGCCTTAAAGTCGATGTTCAGCTCTCTGAAGGGCTTTAAGACAGAACTGTAAAGTAGCATCTCACCTTCTCTTTCACGCTTCGGTTATTAAAGCTTAGCCAGGCTTTCTACAAAATTAAATAAAATAGCATGTACAAAATAATACATTCCAGAAGGAGTTTTTCTACACGGGTTAGACATCTTTGCAGGTCTGTTAGAAGTTCTTATCTGTACATCTAATTCAAGCCTAACTGCCAGTTGGGTTTTTCAACGTTATGAGTAGAATTTTTCTAATCAGTCATTATATAACTAGAGATCGACCGATATTAGAATCGATACCAATACCAATGATCTGCACGTTTATATGAGTGATAACCGATATGCAGAACCGATACTTATGTATTATTTTTCGGTACTGAAGCAAACAAATGTTTTAATTTTCATTTCACTTCCACACAGCAAACAAAATTATTTTTCTTTCTACATCACTAGAAAATAGTGGAAATAGATTTTTTTTTAAAATACCCTTGTCATTGAAATGTCTTGATCAATGATAGATACTTTAAACAAATAGAAAACAAATAAAGAACGTCAAAGTATTTTTGAAGCATAGATTTGTAGTGCCATGTTGCTTGTATATAAAATAAAATAAACGCTTTCCTCTCTAAGCGCCGTCATTGACTTATCTCTCCCCATAATTGGAGCTGCAATGATGGTCTTGTGTGCAAAGATTACGACAAATATCGGTGGATCTGATATTATAAAACCGATAATAAAAAAAATCAAATATATGGAAAGATATCCGTGAATCCGATTATCGGTCGATCTCTAATTATAACCCAAATGTCATAATAATGCATAATAATGACGTATATTGCCTCAGTTTTTCAAACATTTGTGCATTTGACATTGTGCGAACACAACTGCAAAGTCTTTTTTCTTTTTTTTTGTGAGCACAGCTCGTATACATTTACTAAAGCGGTTCTACATGCAGCACATAGGTGTGAAGTGCTGCATCACTGCTATAGTACCTCTATTCTCTTACACTTCCTGTGCCAGCAGATCCAAAGTCCCTTATTTTTACCTTTGTCTTATTTTCTTGGTTTTCACAGTTAATTCATCCAGGCTTCATTTAGTCTCTAAATCATACACACGCATTTGTTTTTTTAGCCAAGGGTCTCTCTTAGTGGATCATGGTGGCAGGCGGGTCCAGAGTGGCCACCCGACCGCTATAGCCGTTGGCTGGTTGGGAAGATGACGTGTGTCCATCTGGAAGGAGCTTGGAAGGAGAGGTGGGGCCACGGGAACGCGAGGAACCGCCAGTGAACAAGCGGAAAGCCCCACGGCAGATGAGGGAGAACCAGTAGAGCTGTGGGGCCATGAGCAGCGCGGCACCCAGGTTACACTGCCACGGCACAGCCAGGGGGACCCGGTAAAGGGGTATAGACGCATACCTGCAACGGCAAAAAATTACACATAGACAGAAAGCCGAGTAAAAAACCACCTCATCTTTCATGTGCTATAGAAAAAACGAGAGAAACAGCCCGAAGAGGAAAGGATGAAGACCCATACCTGCCGTAAACATAGTAGAGGTAAGGGAAGAGAAGGACTCGACAGATGAAGAAAGTGACCAGCATGAGAGCCCCGTTCACTTTGTGAAGTAACGTGTGCTGTTGCTTGTACTGAGAGAAATTGCAAACATTAAAAATAAAAAATAAAAAAAACAAAACGGCCAAATATGGAAAGAAGTTTGAATTAAACATACAGGAGAGGAAATGAGGTAAAGCGGAAGAACCAATAATAAAGTGTGGAGGCGGTATATCAGTGGGTAAGGTGTTGGACTGCTGATTGTAAGATCATTGGTTTAATTACTAAAACAGCCAAGCTGCCATTGCTGGGCCCCTGAGCAAGGCCCTTAACCATCAACCGTTTCCATAAATGGAAATATAAATAAAATGTAAATAAGAGCTCCAAATGCCTTATTCGCTATATAGCATTTGCGAAAATATTCCAAAATTTCTGCAAATACCCACAATGCACTGTACAAAGATTTAATACAGATCCCGTGCTTTGTAAAGTCATTGCTATTCGCTATTTAGTCGAGCTGTCGGTTCTAATCAAAAGATTTTTTTGTCGTTAAGCTTGGAAGAACTAAACTACTTGTGTTTAGGCATGAAATCTTTTAAAAAAATGCCGATGTCCTGGGATTCTGATACCCAAGCGCATTAAAAGCCTATACAGAATGATGTCTCAATGAGTTTCATGAACACAACACGACATTTCTGGCAGTCGGCAGATGCTCTTACCCAAAGCAACTTATATTTAACTTATTAACTGAGTAATTGAGGGCAAAGGGCGTCGTCAGGGGGGCCGCAGCAGCTTGGTGGTGCTGAACCTATGATCTTCCAATAAGCAGAATAACACTGATTTGTCCTAGTTGGTCACCAAATCTAAATCCAATCAAGCACCTTTGGGACATGGTAGATTCCTAAGCCAGTGCTAATGGTGTAAAAGAAAGTGACAGTTAAAGAGCCCCCCCCCCCTGTTCTGTAAATAATTCCAATATTTATATTATACACACAGAAACATGCAATTTGACAAAAGCTGTTGTCCAAACATCTGTTTTTCACCCCTTTCTAAAAATGGTTTAGTCCAATACAGAGTATTTAGTCAGTGACGGAATCTAAGAAACCCAATAAAATAGTAAGTCCCGCCCTAGCTCACGAATAGGGCCAATCAGTGTTGACACGGCAGGTAAGAAAATATCTTGGTGGAAGAATCAGAGACTGACTGATTGTTTGAGCCACAACCGGGTGGATCAAGACTTAGATACTGGACAGATCATTATTTCTGCATACTTTCCTGCAAAGAAGCAACCATTCCTAACAAAATTGAGTTTTGCACACACTATAAAGTGTCAACGGTCTCCTGGCAAAGCACTAGATCTTTCAAGTCAGGGCTTGCATGTGAGCATGCGCAGAGACCCTGTGGCAGCTGGGAGTGTTTTTTTTTTTACATGAGATAGGAAGCCCAGGTTTCTGCTATTGAAGTGCATATCCCTGTGTATCATGTTTTTATTTTAACTGTGAGGGTTCATCTGTTTCATCTCTATGCAAAACTCACTCACCCCCACACTTCCTGTCTCAGAGGAAAGCCTTGCATCTGAGCTGGTTTCCCTTTATGACCTATTAACAGCCTGTTGCTCAATGGACAGTTTTATTTCGATTGTGTGAAGCAAAATGTAATTGAATCTGCCAAAGGGACCCATTGAAGACCTGTCAATTAAAAATTCTCTACAGGGCAAATTAACAGCTTTGGTGCAAAGGAAAGTGACCACAGGTACATTGGAGAGACAACAGCAGGACAACCCCCAAAAAGGGAATGGTGTTGCAGGTGGCAGCCACCAACAATTTCTCTCTTCTTAATCTTACTGACTGGTTTGGGTCCCTGACACTTGGTGTAGCATAAGGCAGTACCTGCAACCCAATCAGATTGCTCAGGTAGTCCAGTCCAGGCACAAGAAGACATAGATAGTGTTTAGCAATAAAAAATGTCCTCCAGGAATACATTGTGAAATGTTTTTAGAATTAAGCAGACACCCTTTTCCAGAGCGACTGACATTTATCTCATTTATACAGCTGAGCAGGTAACAGGCTAAGGACCTTATCCAGCAGAGGTAGCTTGGTTGTCCTAGGACTCACAACCATCCAATCAGCAGGTCAGCTGAGCAACCTACTGGTGCGCACGATTTTGGACCAAAATAAGCTAAATAAATAACATTATAAAGTAGTGACATCCTCTGGTGCAGGGGTCATCAAACTCGGTCTTGCAGAGTTTAGCTCCAGCCCTAATAAAACAGACCTAAACCAACCAATCAAGGTCTTGCTAGGTATAACTTAAAACTTACAAGCAGGTGGTTTCAGGCAAGTTGAAGCTAAATGTTTTTAACCAAACCCTTCAGGACCAAGTCTGGTGACCGCTGAACTAGAGGATTTATGATCACAGCTCAGCAACATGTAGTTCAATTAGCATTCGCCAAAAGAAAACCAGAATTATGTCATCTATTAATGCCCTGTTCATCTTTAAAGATAAGTTTACAGTGAGCATGTGCCCGACCTAAAAGAGTCTGATGATGCCGCGGGAAACGTAACATAAAGCACCCTGCAACATCATCCAGCATGCACAGATTGGCAGTGGGTCAGTGATGGTTTTGGGAGAAGTATCTTTAAATTGGCACACAGATCTTTATGTGCCAGCCACCAGTACCCTTATTGCTGTGAGGTACTGCGAGGAAAACCCCCAAACCATCGTCAGACCTTGCATTGGTTTTGCAGGATTTGGGCTCCTTCTAGTAGTGAATGCCAATGCCTATATTTATGTGACCATAAAGTGAAGACAGTTTCTGGATCATGAAGGCACCGATGCCGTTGACTGGCCCCGGCGTTCCTTAGACCTGAACCAATTTACACTGCCTGGGACGTTTTGCATCAGAGCAAACAAAGAAACCATGTATCACCACAAACTGTTCGGAGCTTGCTGGAGCCCTGTTCAAGGTCTGGGAGGAGATCCCTAGGAGACCTTAAAAATTTCTTATTTCATCGACAATGATTACGTTTTCCCTTAATTATTTAAGAAGTCAAATCATGCACTGCTCACGGCCCATAAAGACTACATTTCAAATTCAAATCAGTGGTTAGGGTGCTGGCCTGATATCTGGAAGATCGAGGTTCGATTCCCAGCACCACCAAGTTACCACTGTTGGGCCCCTGAGCAAGGCCCTTAACCCCCTCAGCTCAGTTGTATAAAAGAGGTTAATGTAAGTCGCTCTGGATAAGGACGTCTGCCAGATGCTGCAAATGTAAATCAATTTTACTCGAAAATCACGTCATCATTATCAGGAAGTCGTACAGGACCAGAAAAACTCTCTGAAGGGAAAATAACTTCAGTGAGGAAAACTGAAATATGCATTAATGTACATGCGAATCACTGCATGCTAAATATTGTATGCTTTGTTCTTTAAGACTGAGGAGAGTGATGAATAAGTATTAAAAAGGCCAGAGGGATGGACGGGGAAACACTCATCGAATCAATAAAGTACCTGAATAAGGATTTTGCCGAGGCAGACGGACGGAGTGCTGAGTTCAGCGAGGAACATGACGCCCTGGAAGTAATCACCCTTCCCCTGCCTCCAGAACTAAGAAAAGAAAAAAACAACAACACAAAATGATTATCTTCTCTCTAAAACCGATAAAATGACTCACTTTAATGTACGCTTAGATTCGGAGTGTTTAAAGAGCTGTTTGAAGAACATTTACAATAGAGAGCAACTACAACAGAGATTAAACGGAGAGAACAACTTTGCTTTTCTGTCCAAACATTCCAGGGATCATCACCGTCTCTGACTGATCCTTGGCAACCGAGTTCTTGTTAAGGAACCCGCTACAGTTACCATACTGTGCTCTTTACACATCCCTTTCATTTTTTCCAAGCTGTAACACTCAACATTTTAGTTTTATCCTTCTTTCATGCTACAGAGGTTACAGTTCTTGAATTATGATCACAAAACATCACAGTTTTAGTTAAAGCGATATGCTAATTATACAGTGGTAATCAGTTTTTTAAGGTGACTTTTTAGCTACCTGGCAACCAGGGACTCTTTGTATTTCTACACAAAACAAAATAGGTACAGTGGTACTGTAACTTACGAGCTTTGAATTGCAAGCTAAAATTTGGGTTACTAGCCAGCTTTAGACAGCCAACCGTAGCGAACGCCACAGTGAACGCCGTAACATCCGGCCAGCATCCCGTGTGTCACTCGATAGCTAGTCAGACATGCGCATTAGCAAGTGGAGTCGTCTGATCCCCAAGGTAAATGCTGTACATTCTACTTCCAGTACATCCTATTGTAGTGTTTTTATACAATATTCGGTATTTTTAAGGGTTTTTTTCTTATTTAAAAACATGGAACAAAAAATACAGTTGAAATGACATTTCAATTCATTTCAATAGAAAAAATTGATTTGACATACGAGTAATTTGAGTTACAAGCGCCGACACAGAACCAATTAAACTCCTAAGTCCGGGCACCCCTGTAATTTCATTAAAAACTTTGATTTTATTCTAGTTAAAGTTGTTTATTGACATACTGTAGCTGTAAGTAGTTTATTAGAATAAATTATCTCAGTTGTATCTATTGTCCAGGGTTATAACTTTAAAAAAATAATCCAAATACTAACGTGTAATAGAGGGTTGATTTCTTACCACTGCAAGAAATCTAAACCCCCCCCTTTCCCCTGTGTTTCCCAGGGTGTCTTGGGACCCAAGAGAAAGTACAGCATGTGTATAGGCCATTAGCTTGCTCCACAAAAAAGATTTGACTGAACAAACTAATTGTGCTTCCACCTACCCCCACCCATCATTTTGCTGAATTTATCTAGGTTAAAAATAAGGCCCTATATATTATATTTTTTTCTATAAAAGGAGAGTTACCACGGAGACGGGGAAGCAGACAGTGACCATGACAACATGATGTAAGACCATGAGGAACTCTCTGCGGAGGTAGCTGCTCAGGGCCACGGACTTCGACCTGGGCCCGTTATCCAGCTCGTGACCTTTGACCTGAAGCTTGTACCAGTAGCACAGGAACATGGCGTAGATATCGTACACGAAGTATGGCACAGCAAACAGGATGTATGAGGTGGTCAGCCAGTGCCTAAAAAAACATTGAGGCTGAATCAGTGAGTTATCTAACAAAAATCATACAATTATGGTTTTATCGCACTTTTCTGTTAAAACTCATATTTTTGTCATTTGTTTAATTCAAGAACAAACAATCTGCAATTTTTAATAACTTACTGATCCTCGATGATGTCATTGCAGGAAGTCGAGATGATGTAACCAGCTGAGGAGGCCATGACTGCTTGGACAGACGACACCAACCTGGTGTATATTTTGTAAATGACGTGTTAAAAAGATTTTGTTTTCTGCATAACATAAATATTAATAATTAATGATTAATAATAATCATCATTAATGAATTCAAATTAATTTGTTTCTAAACCGTACCTGGCCGAGACCATGACCGCGTCCCCCTCACTCCATTTCAGACCAGGCAGCCGTTTCAGACACTGCTTGGACAAGATGAAGAGCCCTGGGAAAAACACTGAGCCTGCAGCCAAGATGGATAACATGATCGGTGGTGGTGAGGTCAGCTGACCAAGCCTTCACAAAGCACTCCGGTTAGGACCGTTTAAGAGTGTCTGCCCTCCGGTCTGCAAAGAAAGAGAAAACATCTGCCTTTGGCAATGCTGGTGCTTGTATATAAAAATATAACTTCTAAAGCACATTCCAGACGGAACATTATATTACATTTACATTTCTGGCATTTGTATCCAAAAGAAGAGTTAAGGGTTGAAGGCATTGCTTAGGGAACCAGCAGGTGGTGCTGGGAATTAAACCTACAATCTTCTAATTGATTTTTTTAACATTACAGAATATATGTTATGCCAGTAAGGATTATGGAACCTTTAGTTTATCTCCACAGTTCAGGAGGAAGTAGTAAATCAGTGTTTAAGGTGTTGGATTGCTAATCAGAAGGTTGTAAGTTCAATTCCAGAAAGTTGCCACTACTGTCCCCTTGAAAAAGGCCACTAACTCTTACTTCCTTACTTGCATTAATAAAATATTTGTTTATTGTTAATAATAATTGAAAAGTGCAGAATTACTGAACTGCGAGAGTTACTGAACGTGGCATCTTCGCTGTACGGCACACACAACTCCTGCTTCAGGGATATTTTTACATTATTTATTGTACAGTACCTGGTTAGCACTGTTGCCTCACTGTAAGCAGGTCTTAGGTTCGATTCCCCTGCTGGTTCGATCTCCCCTTTCTGTGTGGAGTTTGCATGTTCTCCCTGTGCTTGTGTGTGTTTACTCCGGGTTCTCCGGTTTCCTCCCACAGTCCAAAAACATGTATGTTAGATTGACTGGTGATTCCAAATTGCCCATAGGAGTGAGTGTGTGTTTGTGTGTGTCCCTGTGATGGACTGGTGACCTGTCCAGGGTGTCCCCCTCCTGCCTTTCAACCTTTCAGAGACGGCTGGGATAGACTCCAGCAGATCCCTGTGACCCTGAATTAGGGAATAAGCAGCTATAGAAGATAAATGAATGATTAAATGAATGAATGAATAAATGAATGGAGTGAATAAATATATTAAATAAATGGTTTTACGATTCACACGTTACGCACTTTATCGCTAGTGAATCAACTGATCTAAATTTAGCGCCTGATTCACTCGATTCACTTCCAGGTTTGTTTAAAAGAGTCGAATCATCGAATAGAGTCGTGTTAACCTATCACTATCACTAGTCCAAAAAAACAGCTTGTCGAGCCGGAAGAGACCTCAGTGTTTGGTGTAAAGCATAACAATAACCCCCTCCCCCTAATAAACCCCGGAAACAGCCCCAGTCACAGCACTACTGACCTCCAGCATGTCTGCGGGTAACTAAATTCCTATCGATGCACCGCAAGTGCTCGAAAAAAAATGCGCAGTGCGCTATTACGCAGGCGAAACGCGGCTTCACGGAGCCGCAGCAGACTTTTTTATTTTATTTTATTTTGTTATTTTTAAAGATATTTAATGAAAAACACAAACCAAAATGCTCTTCATGCGTCAGTAAGCCTGAAGCTACTGGTTAGGAAAATGGGCAAGCGCGTGAAGAGATGATGATGCTGCTGCTCATCTCCCAGCCTCATGACGCGTCAGTGATGCGCTTTTGTTTACACCTCGGAGTAATAATTACAAAGAGGAAGTTAATTAACATGAATAAAACACATTCGTCGCGTTCGGTTACGGACGGACTGAATGAATCAAGAATCAATGATAATAATAATAATAATAATATTAGTCGATATTCTACCTTCAACGCAATAAAGTCAAATCAGCTCAATAACATGTTCCGATCGACTACATCCGACACCGCATCCCGTACATGACAGAACGGACAGCGATGTGCAGCACGAGGGGTTTGGATGGTAGTCTGTGATGTAGAGGTATATATTTTTTTTAAAAGGCACCTTTGCGTTGCGGTGGGTCAGTCAGCGGCCTGTAGAAATCCGCATCCCGGGAAAAGCCATCGGCGACGTCCGGCTCAGACTCTTGATGCGGTTCACCGACATGCTGTCGTGTTTTGCTGTCTGTTGTTTTGTGCAGACGCTGCGGAAGGTTTGGGTTGGTGCGCTTCTGTTCCTGCTTCTGCTGCTGCTCTTCTCACTCTCTCTCCCTCTCTCTCATCTCTCGCTCTCTCTCTCACACTTCCTCTTGCCCCATCCGCACTTCAGCAGCGATCTTGCCCTTTAAATCGAATCCATCTTTTGTTTTCCCCCTTGGATGCTCCTCTAGACAATTGTCCTGTCTTACATTGTGTTTCGATGACTGCACATGGAAACGGACGCAGATTGAAGATGCTGTTCAGTTGCCCTCACTGTGTTTCTACTACATTATTGATCAGATGCACAGAGTGGCAGGAAGGCAAAAAAGAATGAGCTTCCCATCCCTAGAAAAATCCTGAAAACAACTAGAATTTAGGGCCCTATAAAAGAATAAGAACCACCAACCAAGGCCCCCAACCACACCCAATCCGCACTGTTACTTCTAATAAAACAGATCTCTGAGGGGCCCCCAACGTGCGTAATTACACCCTTAGAATCATCCTAAAACCCCCAGCCCACCCCAGCGGTGCCCCTACCTACACATGATTAGGAGCACAGGATCAGCCAAGATTTGGTGCCACTAAAGCAATAAAGGGCCCAACAGTGGCATCTTGACACTGGGCTTGAACTCCGATTCGCCAATCAATAACACAGAGCCATTAACCATCTGAGCTACCAATCTGCCCCTGGTGGTGGTTCTTTTCAGACATAGCTATCTGACACATAAAAACAGCAGATACACTCAAATGAGAGGATTAAATGGTTATGGGCTGCTCACATAAATATCAAAGTTCAAGCCCCAGAACAGCCAAAATGACACTGTTGGGCCCTTCAGCAAGGCCCTTAACCCTCTTAAAGATCCAGAAGTGGTCGACTCTGTGCACTGACCGCAATTTTTTAATTTTTTTACTATGCTGTAATGAATGTAAAAAAATTAATAAATAAATTTACAGTTAAAAGTTAAGAGCCTTTCTCAAGGGCCCAGTAATGGCAGCTTTGCGGTAGGACAGCCTATCTGTATCTGCATTCTAAAGCCGTAACCACCAAACTGCTACTAATGGTGTAATTCGGAAGAAATGTGTAAGTCTTTATTCAAATATTTAAGGTTTGGAAGCTGGTATCAGAGCACATGGAGCAGGCACGGCCGTTAGGGGCCCAACAGTGGTATCTGGGCAGTTGAAGAGCTTTAACACCAACCTGCTGATCAGCAAGTCGAGTTATCACCTCCCTAAACTAGCCGAAGCTTTAGAGAGAAACAGCATCATCTCATTATTGTTCATGTTTTGCTACTTTAAAAAAACTTTTATCTCAAAAGGTAGATGTAGGGCAGGGGTAACAGCTTCATCTATTATTATAGAAAGAGTGAGACAGAATCTGGAGATGGATATAGCAAAAATAAACAAACATTTGGATTTTATGCACAGTACTGAGTGTTTTGACTCCAAAATCACATACTTCCATACTATATAGTAGGCAAAACTACGTATAGAGTAGTGTGTGTGTGTGTGTGTGTGTGTGAGTGTGTGAGGTGAGCAATATGTCTGAAATGTGTAGGTGAAAAGTTCCCGGATGATCAACTACTCCAGCCTGAATTTTGAAGTTCGCATTATTATGCCATGATCCTGGAGGAGAGACGATTTCTCGTCATATACAGAAGTCGAAACTAACCAAGAGCTTTACATAGCTATAAATACTCTATTAGCAGCCGCGTAAATCAGAAAGTTCACCAACACGTTCACTCAGTGTCCCTCGGGAAGACCCGGTTGAACGCTAAGTGGTTTTTAAAATTTCACTTGTTTAGCATCACTCAAGTTAAACGTTAACTAACTTAAAACCGTGTGTTTATACCACAGGCTGGAGTATGTCCGGATTTCATTCATACTCCCTGTAGCCTGTTTAACTTTCAGGAAGTACAGACCTACTGAAATGTAGTACATATTTAAATAGTATGTGATTTTGGACGGAGCCTTTATATCAACTGGAATAAAATAATTTGACTAATAATTGAGAAAAAAAAAAAAAAAAAAAGATTCTTCTACTTTTTGCGCTGTGATGGTGAGTCGACAATAAAAAATATTGAACTAATTAGTAATCGGGACTCCTTACTGTTAATTACTACTGGCAGAGGAGGCCCAAGTCTTGAGAAAAACTAAGTGGCTGTTTTTTTTTTTTATATATATATAAATCTAAAGTCAATGGTAATTATAGAAAAATACAATATTAAATAAAAATAACACAATGCAGAGACGTGTAAAAACATTGGTATGATGTTAGCAACACAGCTACAAATAAATAAAATTGTTAAATGGTGTTAGATTTAAAGTGTGTAAATAATTAAACAACAATAATTAGTTATATTGGTGGCACTGAAGGGCCCTCAAATTATATTCTACTTCGGGCCCTCTAAAGGTCCGGGGGCGGCCCTGATTACTACTATTACAACGACTGCAAGATTTTCATCCCCGTCATCATCAAACCCAAGCTGCACATAAAGGAACAGGTTTCACGCCAAGCTCTCGTGACTTGCGTTTCTTTTTAATAGTTCAAATTCCCAAAATAAAAGCGTGATCTACATCGTCTACAAAATATCAAGGTACAATTTATGAGGGTGGTAAAAGCGTCGAGATATTCTTTCTTTTTTTCTAACGTTTGCTAACAGGCATGCATACTGCTGGGAAAATATATAAAAATAGAAATATTCCGTTATGATTCCGTACCGAGTTCAAGCCTGGGGTTTAAAATACGGTTCGAGTCATTCGAACAGGTGGGAAGAGCGACAAGGATAAAGGTGTCGGGGATGCGGTCGCCAGAACTCTTCCCATTCCTATAGGAGAGGTATTTTTTTACCTGTAGTGCTAGATGAAGAACCTTAAGATGATTCCGAGCTAAAACAATTACTAATCAATGTACAAAACAATTAAAAGTTAGCAAACGAACGTGTAACATAGCATACAGTACCGACATTAAACTCATCACTCCGGTATAAAAATCACTATTCCCCCCCCCCCAAACAGTTCTGGCAATTAAATTCTGTAATATTGATTAAGCCCTTCTTTTAAACGTTGCTTCACACAATTAAAAAAAAACAAAAACAAAAAAAACACAGCATGAATAACAATTACAGCCAAAATACATTTCTTCTTTTAGAAGTCGCATTTGTTCTGTACGCCTATTTTCTTTTGCTTGCAGTAAAATAAAAAAAATTCGAGTCGAGCATCATTGAGTTCCTCTTTAGGCCGTTACTCAATCATTTGGAGTCAAAGTCTCGGCTGGAACCGAATTCAGTAGGAACTCTTGGAACACATTAAACCAAACCATTAATGCTTTCGATATAAGAAAATAAGATAAGAATTGTCTTTATAGTTTAGTGTGACGTGCTCTGTTTCAGGAGTGACCCACCTCCTCCACGGCTGCTTCTTTTTCCCCCCTTGCATTGATGCGTCTGAATTTAGTTTTTATTAATTTTTTCTGTTTCTGTCTCATCATGATTTCAGATTCTGGAATACAGTAGAAAGTCACAATCACAGTATCATTGGATTCTGCAGCAGTGAGCGGGGGAGGGGGGGGGTCGTATCCGAAGCCGCTGTAGATGATCCTCGGGCACCCCGGCTCACGTCACAGCGATGCGCTGAAGCTCTACACGGTGCTATGGGCGATGTAGTGTTCATGCGGGCCGAGTTCACTTGCGTGTCTGCTACAATGGCTGTGGAACTGGTGTATGTGTGTGTGTGTTTGCTCAGTTAGCTGTGTTAACAGTTCGTTTCCCAGCATTTGCTCAACAACGTGGCTTGAAAGGAGGAGAGAGGGAGGGATGTATAGTGTATATACCAGGACTATTCGTTCATCAGAAGAAAAGTTCGAAATTATTATTTAACCAGGCTTTTTTGAGGATATATCAGCAGACATGCTTCTATGTCTTAGGATTTTAATAAAGAAAGTCTTTATTAGTTACATCTATATTACCGTAAAATCATTTTTATTTTTTTTCTCTGCTTATCCCTATCCAGGAAGTTGGTGTCAGAGCACAGGATCTGGTGCCCCCTGGAGCAGAGAGAGTTAAGCGCCTTCTTCCTAAATCCTTAATCATTTAGGAGTTCTTTAAAGACATGGCTTTCTCACTTTCCCCCCCCAAAGTCCCTCTTTCAGTAGAATGAGGACAAGAGGAGCTGCTTTAATCGCATGCCAAAGTTGGAGAAACTTCGTTATACATCCGTTTAAGGCGAATGTAATTTGTAGAATCAGTGTGTAACGCTTCAGTCACATCAGAGGTACCAAACATTCAGACCAACAGCTTGGTGAATGAAGCTCGTACTAAAAAAAAAAAAAAATCGATCATGGCATTTACTGGAAACAGATGCCCCCATCCAGAGAGACGTTCAGTTAATTCATTTATCTGTTTGAGCAGTTGACCCAGCTGTGGCAGTGTGGTGGTTGTGGGAATTAAACCAATCCCCTTCTGCTCAGATTGTGAAATTTGGAAGGATCTTTGTCCTCGCAAAAATGACACCAAGCATTACAATTGAAAGCTCGAGAACCTTTTTTTAGTGCTAGAGGACATTTTTTCTTTTAATTCCACTAGGTGGCACCAGAGTCATCCGTCTTTGCTACATGGCTTTCCTCCAGTCCTAAAATTAAAAATGAAGTTCGAGAGGACATGACACGTCTTCCCAAAGTTCTCCTGCTTTGATCATTTACAGCTACTTTTATTTGTAAGATTATTTACAAATAAATCAAGCTTACTGAATAATTCTGGTATATACCATTCCTATGAACATCACAAAGGTGTGTGTGTGTGTGTGTGGGTGTGTGTGTGGAAGGCTGGTTTGTGCTACAAAGGTTTTGTCGTGTGTGTGTGTGTGTGTGTGTGTGGAAGGCTGGTTTGCTAGCTTGGGGCGCATGTGAGATATATAGACGTGCGTTATGGGCGTACGGTACTAGCTCTGCGGCTCCTGAGCGATGCAGGAACAGTCGGTGACCAGCAGGTCCACCATGGTGTTGGTGTTTACGAAGACGGCCGGTGCCGATGTCATGCTGCTGCTGCTACTACTGCTGCTACTCAGCGCCAGTGAGCTGTCAGGCGCACCCTCGCTGCCGCCACTGCTGCTGCCTGGGGGATTGTGGGTACCCATGTGACCCTGCAGCTGCGTGAGGGTCTTGCAGTGGACGCCACATAAATGGCACACCAGAACGGAACCACTGGAGCCGAAGCCGCTTTCCTTCCACTCCTGTCCGTGGTGCTTCTGAGCGTGAATGCGCAGGTAGGTGAGCGTGGTAAAACCTGGAAAGCAAGAGTGTGTACAGACTATATAAAACTCTTTAAAGTAAAACACCCTCTTTACAATTAGAGATGTGTGAAAAATTTATCACAAAAAGAACAATCTGACTAACCAACAATCTGAGGACCTGGACATTTACCAAGGAGGCTACCAACAACTCTACACCAGCGCTAACAGAGCCGCAGGAATAGCCGAGGGAACAAATTTCCCTGTTATCCAATAGAGCAGTTGAGGGTCACGGGCCTTGGTTAAGAGCCCAGTGGAGGCAGTTTGGTGGTCCTGAGAATTGACCTCAGAACCTTTAGATCAGCAGCCCACAAGTCTAAGAAATATATAAGTCCATGCTTCCTAAAGATGTGTCACGGACACTAAATTAACCCCACACCCACAGCATGGTGGTGGCCATGACATCATGCTTTACAGCTGCTTTTCTTTTACAACTTGGTCTTTCAGAAAGGTTCATGAGGAGCTACTAATACTAACCCAGTTTCATCTTTTAGCAATCGCCCACAGCATACAGCCAAATCGACAAAGGTTCGAATCGGAAACGAATCGGAATCCAACAAAACATTTTGTGGCGTCAACAAGGTGCTTCCACAAAATAACTGTTTATAACACTGGTTCGACAAGGTTTTGGGGTTTTTTTTCTTTCTTTCTTAATTTCTGTTCCAACTAAACATTTTGATACGATAGTGTGATTATTTTTCCTACCCGCTGTATTTAAATTTTCAATACCGCATAATATTAATTAGCAAAACATTGACAGGTAATAAAGCTCCATTAGATGCCCATTAGCCATTCAGACAGGTGTTTATACTGGCAGCGAATGCGCTGCTGATGGAGCTCGACAGTACTCACTGCGGTTACACAGGTGACAGGCGTGATGCTGGGACTGGTTGTGCACCCTCATGTGATCCGTGATGTAAGCGGCTGACAGCAGTTTGCCGCAGATGTGACACGGAACCTTCTCCTCGTGCCGGATCATGTGAGCGCGAAGTCGGTCTTTTGTGGCGAAACTCGACTCGCATGTCTGGAAAAAAAACAAAAAAAAAAAAAAAAAAAAAAAACAAAACACACACCATGTTAGCGCGGGGAAACGGCTAACGATCCGAATCATGCAAGAAACATTACCAACCCTATTTCATAAACAAACGTAACATTATATAATTCATACATGACAAATAGCTGAACAATTTATGCAAAAACAACAGTATTACAATAATATACGCAACACCCCTCCTGCCATATATTGGTAGAACCGAAGTGCTGCAATAATAATAGTATTTCTATACAGATTCCACAGAGCCACTGATAGAAAAAGGTCCTAAAAAGTCCTATTTTTGAGACACACTTATCATTTATTAATGTCTAATTGCTTATTAGAAATATTTTCCAAGACAGAAAAGGGGCTTAAAATAAAGGTTGAATATCTTTGGTAATAAATTGTTTAAATCTAACGATGTTTTTACATGTATTGTATGTTGAATAGTTACAATTAATACACATGCATACAGTTAAATGTTTTTTTTAACACTGCTTCTAGACAAGTGGCCCTAATTTCCATGATCTCGCCGGGGCCCCACAACCCTAAGAGATATACAGGAACATAAAATCTACTAGATGATGAGCTAAAACCAACTCTTCATCGGATCTCTCTTCAGAAATAAATATCTCTGACAGGTGGGGGGGTGTGGTTGTGTGGAGCAAGTGGTAAGATTGTTCACAGAGCGCTGTTAATGTAGCTGCGTCAGGTGACTGCGAAGGGGAATTACTTTAAGCTTCCACAGTAAAATAGCTTGAACTTTATTTTTAGCCTGGTGACTTAGTATAAAGTATTAGACCCTCCATTAGACCGCCAAAACAAAGTTTTTCTATAATGTGAATTGTAGTTGCTTGCGGATGCTCTTTTTCCGTGCCAATTATCTTTCCAGCTCAGAAGTCTGTCTCCAACGTCCTCTGAACCTTTCCAACATCTTACCGGTTTCTTATGTAGTCAACGTTAAATGATTCTACGCTTGTATTGTATTTGTATTGAAACGTTTTGAAATTCCACATACCGGACATTTGAAAGGTCGTTCTGTCGAATGAACTTGTCTGACATGGCTGTTGAGGTGGTCAGGTCTGTGGGAGACAAGGAGAGAAAAGTTAAAGTCAGGCTAGTAGGAATATAGAGTGGAATGCCACACGATGGAGCGTTTCAGACCGAGAAAAAGCCTTGGCACAGTGTGGGCACACGTAGGGCTTCTCCACTCCTCCCTGGTGCGAGCGCACATGGTGGCTCATTCGGTCTTTCCTCTTGAAGCGCTGCTGGCACACGGGACAGGAGAAGGGCTTCTCGTCAGAGTGCGACAGGCGGTGCCGATTCAGGTGGTAGACGTCCCGGAAGGCCTTACCACATGTTTCACACGCGTGGTTTTTACGCACTACGTTGGCATTTGGGGTTGGGTTCACCGGCCTCTGCTTGACACAAAAAAATTATGGTCATTTGCATTTGTATAAAACTTACCAATGTCGTTTTTAATAATCTTTAACTTATTTCAAAAATAATTTCATCTCATAATAAACACATGCCGTTACCTAAAAATTTTTTAGGGATCTTCAGGGCAGCGGTTAAGGCTTCGGGTTGAAAACTTAAGGTTCAAGCCGCAGCACTGAGAAAGGCCCTTAATCAGCCTTGCTTTAGGAGTGCATTATTTAAGCTGGATTTGTAAAGCAAAAAGAATTGTTGCACTGTAATGCAAATGTGATTACAAATTTTAATAAAATGGTGAAAATATCTGAATATATATTTTTTTAACTTAGAATTCTCTGTTACAGGAGAATGATCAGGATGGAGCACTTCCCACATTTGGTTTTTTTTATGGTGACAAAGATAAATTCAGTTCTATTACCTTTTCCTAATGGCAGGGAGAAAACAACAGAAGCTGAGGAGAGTATGATTGTTCTAGCTACTTGTGTAACCTCGGCTCTAAACTGCTATTCGTGAGTATTTAAATGGCAGAAGACTACGTTGTAAAGGACACTGAACCAAATGTCGGCCAAGAAACTGTTAAACGTCCACCACTGATGGCAGGTCTAGCTTATACAATCTCGCAAAGGTGTTCTAAGAAGACCATCCAGCAGAGAAACAGACATCCTAAAAAGGACATACCCTTTGCCCACGGCCATGGTAAAACAATGCCTAACAGAAGGGGCCTGAGCCTCCACTAGCGTTAAGAGCACAGGCATCCAGCTCACTTATCAACCCTGAGACATCCAAGCATAGAGAGTCCATAGCTCTGGGCTGGGTACCATATCATGCCACCTGCATGGCCTGGGTGTGGCATCAGCAGCTCCTTTAGGTCCAGAAACCAAGGTTAATTCAGCCAAATCGGAGCCACTAAGAAGACTGGTACGCACTAATCCTGGTCAGCACCAGAGGCAGAATCCTGACCAGAGGGAAGGCATATAGCCTGGCCGCAGGCCAGCGTGATGTCACTGCCTCCCGACCTACTTGGGAGCGGGACAGCAAAAAGAACAGAGAAGAGTGCGTTCTCTCACTTATGGCAAATAAGTCCACTTCTAAATGGTTTCAGACCATCCTCCTAACCCCTGGGATAGGGCCTCCTGATCCACCCATTTTACACGGCCTGACAATAAAGAGCTCTGGAGCGCATGTTGTCTTGGAAATTTATGTACGATACTACAGACGTGCTGTCAGTGGTAATGTTTCCACTTGGAATCAGTAAATCTTGGCAAAAAAAAAGCAGCTCAGGCTTGAGACACTGCTTAAAGCGCAAAGCGGTTATTTTGCCCTGTGGCCCTGCGAAGGTAACCAGCGTCCTGTAGCCAGACCTTTCTTTGTACACAGATTCCCAGCCCATTACTGATGAATCTCTTGTAGGACTAAGTACTGAAACGTTTCACCCAAATAGGGAAATATCAAGCAGTACTGATGCAGAGCTATCTGGATCTGGAAATATGCATTCTTCAGATTCATGTATGCAAACTAGTTACCGGGACGAGTCATGGATATGTTTTAACGTAAAAATCCTGAAAGCCCAATTCCAGAGCACTTTGTTGATGCATCATAGATCCAGAATCGGTCGAAAGCCACAGACCACATCTTAACCACCTGCTCATGGACGATGGGGGGAAAAAATGGCATAGATGTCCCAGCTTCAAGGTGGCGGTGGCTGGCTGCTAAGAACAAGAAGGTCCTGAACTAGGCTCTTCGACGGGGGGTTCCCAGCCCAGAGCAAGCTCCTGAACAGCCTTAGGCAAGACAAGCCATGCACCGTCAGATCATGGGTGAGAACTATGTTCCCTCAGCCAGGACACTGAAAAATAGGAGTGGCTCAAGAAGCACATTAAGGTCCTGAAGTGGCCTAGCCAGTACGTGGAGGTAACTGAAGGTTCGAGTTGCCAAACGTCAGCCTTAAAACCTTAATGACTTGAAGAGAATCTGTGGGGCAAAAACCCTCCTGAGACGTATGCAAACCTGGTGGCCAACTACAAGAAAAGTCTGAACTCCGTTATTGCCAACAACGGTTTTTCCATCAAGTACCAGGTCTGGATTTGTGAAAGGGTCAAATACATATTTCAACTCTACTGAAACACATTTTTCTGGATGTTATTCTGTTTCTCACTGTTAGAATAACCAACCATTACAATTACAGACTAATCATTTATATGTCAGTGGGTAAACATACTAAATCAGCAGGGGATCAAATTTTACCCCTCACTGTACCCTAACCCTAGGTTTGGGAATCTTTAGGCACAGATTTGTTTTTCTTACCCTCTGACAAATAAAACATCTGTAATGACCCACAATTACCTTACTTTCATTTCTATTTAATAAATAACAAATGTGATTTGGAAATTTAACAAACAGGTAATGAAATATTTGCCTGTAGTAACATACAATGAACTCAGTTCAGCAACAGCCATATTCGATGTGTTATCAGTAACTTAAACTAAGGCTTGCTCTAAAAATCACATACTAGTCGTGTATGTATTACATTTAAGTCAGTTCTACATTGGCTATTTTGATACTGATAGGTGACATGCAACATCACAGGAGCATAAAGTTGGATAATGTTAAACTCGGATGATCTCTCTCACACAATAGTATCCGTGCGGAAGAAGGTGGTCACTTTATATGTGCCTTAAGTAAGTACTAAAAGAAAAAAAAACCACTGGTCCAGAAAGTTAAGTAGTATGCAATTTCGAGCCGAAATCATTTTTAAATGACCCACCATTCATCTGCTGCCATCATACATCTGTTATATGCAGGCCACAGACTGTCTAGATATGTATTTTTGAAGAGCAGCCCGTTTTCCCGTCTGTGGAAAGTTCATGGGAGGAATTAAATTCCTGCTGTTACCTTAAAGTCGTCTTACAGGTGAAGGTCATTAGACATATCAACTTCTGGTGCCCTCAATGACAAAAACCCTGAAGACTCTTTCCAAAAAAAAAATTTGCATGCTTTAGTTTGTTTGTGAGTGTCTAAACCACAGATTTTAAACTGCCCAACTTATAGTCGGTTATAGAAAATTCATTTGCATCTTCTGTGAACCTTACCGCTTCTTCAACGGGGCCAGTGCTGAAACCAGTGCTTGGACAAGGCTGGCATTCGTTTCAAAACCGGCTCGCGTTTGTACTGGCATGGGGCAAAACCCGCTAGGTCACAAACATGTAATCGGAATTGCTTGCTGATCTGGTATATCACTGTTTTCTAATCTGTGTTTTTTTTTTTTTTTACTTGTTGACCGCTTAGTCAGTAAATTGGTTAAACTCTAGTTTCTCAAATCACTGCTAAATTAACAGGTTTGTTATTTTATTGGCTTTTAAAACGGCACCTCTCTAATTGCACCCTTCGGTGGAAGTTTTTGGAGTTGGTTCAGGGCCAGAATTTGGGCACCGTCCAAAGACAGTTTCAGTGAAAAAAGGAAATTGAGCTTCAGCCTCGGCCCTGATGGAAAAGCGGTAACTCTTGGACAGAATATGAACTTTTAAGGATAAAAACTTCTTCAGCAGTGAGAAGTAACGAGTAGTAACGCTAATCCTACAGCACATTAGTTATAGGCTACTTCTTGAAAGTGACTTGGGGTGTAGACGAATATATTTTTTTCACCCGAGACGTGAATGTTAATATTTTAATGGCTCCGCAACTGTAATGCAACTTGTGAAGTTCCAAAGACGACAGAATCAACTCAACGTAACACTTTTTGATAGAACAAACAAATAAAAATAATTCCACTTTTTGTCTCATTCTATTCCTGGTCAATCTGATGGCCTGCATGACATGTACTCACCTGGACTGGCTCCCCTGTTGGCATAACAATGGCTGTGGGAGGAGGAAGAGGTGTGACTGTGCTGGTCATGGCCAGGTCACTGGTGTCATGAGTAAGCAGTGGCTGGTGCTGGGGTGGAGTGGGAAGCCCTGAAGTGGGTGGGACTATGCTGAGGGAGAGGAGGGGCAGAGACTCGGCGGCCTCTTTAGAGCCACTTTCCCGGTTCTGGGAGGATCCTCCCTTGAGACGCACGCCTGTGTGAACAGACTGATGCCGTCGCAGGTTGTAGCTGTTTTTGAACTGCTTGTTGCAGATAGCACAGATATGAGACGCACGGCCTGGACGGACTGGTGGCTTTTCTGGGGAAGGAGAGAGAGAGAGAGAGAGAGAGAGAGGGAGAGAGAGACGGGGAGAGAGCATGTGTTGGTGTGTTTAGGGTGCTATGCAGCGTTTCTTTAATTTAAATCTGGGTGTATCTGTGCCCTCAAACTGATCAAAGAGCAGCTGGGCAGCACTACAGAAACAAGAGAATGGCGAAACAAAGTTGTTGTTTTTTTTACAGGAACACAATTTATGTTTCATTAATGAATGGAGATATGGTGCTCACTCATGGTGGTCCTTCTGGAAGCAAAGCCGTTGAAACGCTCTGCTCCCTTTATGGAAGAAGGAAAGTGGTAGCGGAGTGGTTAAGGTGAATGACCAGAAGCTCAAGAGTTCAATTCCCAGGACCACCAAACTGTTCCTGTGCAAGACCCTTAATGCTCAGCTGCTCAGTCGGATGAATAATGAGATAAATGTGAGTCACTCGGGAAGGTCACTCTAAATGTAAGTCACCCTGGAAAGTCACCCTAAGTGCAAGTCACCCTACATGTAAGTCACCCTGGAAAGTCACTATGTCTGCCAAATGTTTACGGCTGTGACAATAAACGAGTACAACAACGAGTTAAATACTAGATTTTTTTATTTTATTTGATGTGAAATTCTATGGTCTCCTCCCGCTGTCATTCTGGAGATCTGTGCTGAAGTTTTGGCACTGTTATCTTTCAAAGACACATTTTTATCCTAACTGTGCAACACCATAAGAACAGAGGGTCATGCTGTGTCCTCTTTCACACCCTCCCCTCCCCTCCCTTCTTACCAGGTACGGGATCCTCACTGAGGGCGGTGGTGTCCACGGTCGATGGGGGCGTGGGATCAGGCTCTATGGGCGGGCTTTGAGGCGAGCTGGTGTGGACCTGCATGAGCTCTGCTTGCAGAGAGCCCTCTAGATGGGTCTGGGTGGGCGTGGTCTAAGAAGACAATCCCAAAGCACTTAAGATTTTGCATGCAACATGTATTTTAATTTATTTTATATTTTTTCAATCCGAATTCAAACGTTTAATAAATAAAAATATTGAAAGCATTTTGATTGGAAGAGAATATTAAAAGGACAACTAAACCACATAAAACATTCAGCTCACCTGGAAGAGAAAACTGGTCCAGGCAGTGTCCATGTTGTTCCGCAGGTAAGGGACAAACGACTAAAGACTCAAACTTCTAGCAAGTCGCGGATATCATTTAACACAAGAAACCTGCCGAATGCAGGCTAATAATAATAATAATATTCACTGGATGCACTGAACTATTTGTAGTGATGGATTTAATTCAGGATCTAGATGAAAGTCTTCGCTGTTATCAGTCAGGACAAACCGGGACATTTCTCATTTATAGATCAACCCAACGCGATGACGCGATTCAGCAACCCGACCGACCGAAAGCAAGAAATGGGACTTCTACAAACATGCAGCTGAATCTGATTGGTTTGGGGGTTTTTTTAGCTGTCACACGTTATTAATTCACGCAAGGTTTTTGGTTTTTTAGTTTTTTTTTTTGTTTTTTTTAAACAAAACCGAACAGATTCATAAATCTGTGTTGTTATTGTCCCCCCTCCCCTGGCTGTCCCCCGCCCGCCCCGAACAGGCCAATTGGGTGTTTTTATCGAAGCCTCGGTGTTGCGTTTACGCCGTGACCCGGGCAAGCGGTGCCGGAGCCCGGCCGCGGCCTACTGCTCCACCTCGGCGCTTCCCTTCGCACGATGACATTTTTTTTTTTAAATCGCGGTGCTCTCTCTCTCTCTCTTACACACACACACACACACACACACACTCCCTCTTTTCCTTCCTCCCTCCCTCCTCCTCCCCTGTCTCCTTTCTTCCTTTTCTTTTTTAAATTCCTCTTTCTTCTCCCCCTCCTCTCCTTTTCTCTCTCACCGATATGTCCCCGGTTGCTCTTAAAGGGATGAGGCAACCGTAGTTGAACCCCCCCTCCTATTTCCGCCCGACTGAAGCGGGAGTTAGTCGTGTTATTCCCCGAGAAGTGCTGAATAATATCCGGAATAGCAGAGCGGCATTACTATTTCCACACGCTCTTTAGCACGCTAGCACGCGATTTCGGACGAAGCCCCAGTAGCTCAGGATCTCTGCCGACAAAAAAAAAAAAAAAAAAAAATACATCGGCATCGGCGGTTACTGCGCTGACGTCACCGGACCAGATTCACTAAAGAGCAAGAATAAAGCTGATAAATAACGGGCAAGCACGCGCGCGTCTTAAAGGGCGCGTTCTGATGACGTCAAAAAGTGTTTGCTTTTTTCCCCCCACTCAGGACATTAAAGAATTACTGTCTACAAATTTTAGAATATGGTTATAAAATTTTAAATATATAACCCCCAAAAATAAATTAATAAAACATAAATCATGATGATGGTAAAAAAAAAAAACCCAACCCCCCCCACACACACACACCAAATAATGACAGGAAAACATTCCATTTTTAATATTAATTTATTCCTTTTTTTTTTTAAATTCCTTCATATTGTTCAGCACGTTTCCGAGTGAGCCCTTCCTTTCGAGCCAGAAACAGCTTAACGTAAATATTTCATAAGTCTTTACTAAAAAGGTCCTCCAAGCAAAATCTGCCCTATTTACTGATCACTTATACACACTTGAGATGAAAACATGTATCCTAAACACGAGAGCCTCCTTGACCATCGTACACGATCTCTGAACGCATGCCGGCCCAGTCTGGGGACGGATTAGTCGGCATTAGCCCTTACATCTGCTAGTGAGAGCAGGTCGTGGAGAACCGCCCTAAAACCAGTCTCTGGGGGCAAGTAAGTACATCGGTATGGCACATCATCGGCCCTCTATTCAGCTAGATATTCAACAAACACAAGTTGTTGTGCATGCACTGATTAAAACCAAGCACAAACAATGAAGATTATACACACTCATCTGAGCTGGTGTTTCTCACTTTTTTTTAGTATCTCCGAGGAGCAGACACTGTCTAGGTGATTACGCTTTGGACGGAGGAATGCGCTTTCATAGTGTTTCTACATTCCCTTCTTTCTCTCCATCTTTCCCGCGATATATAAATCCGCTGATATATTTCAAACAAGAAAAATCCATGCTTTCTGTAAGGGCAGGTGACATTTTGCCAAAGAATTAGGAAGAAATCAAAATGGAGTCTTAATATTTACTAAATTCCTGGTGTGATTTTCTTAAAATTACTGAATGCAAACCAGCTTCAAGTAAAATTTTGATGTTTTGCTTTTTATAGAAAAAGATTTCTACAGAATTCATGGTCAGGAAAAAAAAAAAGTGGCAGTTATCCAAACTGTGTCCAATTCGCATTCGCATAATAATACAAATTATTACTAGTCAAATATTTATAACCGTTGATACCTAATAACACACCAAATTTGACACGGAAACTTTTTAAAGTTAAAATAAAATGAGACGCAAAATAAGACGTAACTCCCAGCTGTAGCTAAAATGATCGGAATTTTCCGTTCACATGTTATATCAAAGTAGTGATGATTATCGTTACTATAGAAAACCGTGGACACAATGCTTTAACACCTCGGATATTTTATACAATAAAAGATCCGATTGGTGGGAACCTGACTAAATGTCTACAATGGACAAGTACAGTAGCCTTACTAATTCAAATGTAGGTTACAAATACATTTTTTTTTTGTACATTAATCTCATGCACTGGAGCCACGCCCACAGACACAAATGTCTTCTGTAAATCTGACACATGATTGTGTGATCGTTAAAAGACTAGACATAGAATTCCAACCACCCAGAGTACGTTTGCAAGTCAACGATTAGAAACGTACGTACCACGTCGCTCCTTTAACTTTTTCTCCAGGCGATGGTGATTCTATTCATTCAGGTTTTCAACTTAAAAAAAACAAATTTGACATCTACGATAACCAACAACTAAATCAAAAGAGCGATAAGATGTGCTATTTATTTCTTTTCCCTTTCTAAAATGCATGAGATGGGGGGGGGGGGGGTGGGGGGGGGGGGGGGGGGGAGTGAAAACAAACCCGAAATAAATCTCTAAGAGTAGGAGAGATGGGAGCCGTTGGCGATGTGGGAGGTGACTGAGGTGCTGCGGCTCAACACTCCGTCGGCACCCGGTCCACCGCCCCCAGACGCTGTTCTGCGTAGCGGTTGAGGGCTGTTTCTCAGCGCCATCAGGCTCGGGCCTCGTACCACCAGCCCTCCTCCACCTCCTCCGTATACCCCCTGAGAAGAAGAGGAGGAAGATGAGGAGGAGGATGAGAGTGAGATGGAAGCCGGCGCTGGAGGAGGAGGAGGGAGAAGAGCCAGAGACTGAGAAGAGGAACGAGAGGGAAGATGATGTGGGAAGGCATGGGGGTGGACAAGTTCAGCCCTCACCCCACCTCCTCCCCACTCCCTCTCTTTTTCCCGATCCCTATCCCTCTCCCGCTCGCGGTACAGCTGCGGTGTGCTTTGATGGTGGTAGTGTTGAGCCAGGTGGTGACGATGATGGTGAGAGGAAGAGGAGGATGACGAGGAGGAGCGAGAGGAGTGGTGCAGAGGGCCCAAGGCATGGGAGGAAGAAGAGGAGGAAGATTCAGAACGGCTGGGACCTCGACGTGGGTGAGGAGGTGCACCTCCATGGCTCCAGTGCCCGGACTGGTAACCCTGCTTCGGATAGGCCTCAGAGGGAATTCCAGTCAACGCCAAGCTGCTGAAGCCAAGACGTAAGCTCTCCGAATCGAAGGCCTCGATCTCACTCGCTTGGCGCTCTAACAGGGAACGGATCCTCTCGGAGCGCTCATTCTGCAAGGACAGCATCTCCTCCTCTATCTGCACAGAGGCACAAAGGTTTCTTACAATGTCTAAAAGACCTCAGCAATGGTATGACCTCATGTGGCAGCAGTGAAATGCACAAATAAAAAAATTTAAAAAACCATCTAGTTGTAGGTCAAGATCTTTCCAATGCCATATATGATCAAATATGTCTATAGTCTATGAAGTCCATAGTAACTAGAGAACCTCAACCAACGACGATGCGTTTGATGCATTGTGATTTTTGCGATGCCTTTCTGTTTACCACAACTGTTAGGTGTGTGTTAAGCTCTTGTATCCGAATAAAGTTGTCTTGCCTGCCAAGTGATCGTTAAACTTGACGAGGTTTATCCAATAAAGTGCATAGTACATCCATGTAAATAGTGAAAAACAAATTTAGTCCCTTATATATATATATATATATATATATAAAACTATAAACTATATATATCTAACTATAACTATATATATATGAATATGAATAATAAAACGCTAACACTTACCCTTTGCTCCAGCAGAGCTCTACGGAGAGACACTCTCTGCTCCAAGTCCTTCAGCTCTCGCTCGTGCTGAGAGTCGGTGTGGATCTTGATCTTACTCTGATATGCATTCAGCAGCTCGAGTTCCTGCTGCAACTGCATCTTTAGTGCCTGATACTCTGCCTCCTGGGTCTCGTCCAATCTCAGCTGAAAAAACAGAAGACATAAAAGCCTATGAAGGGTGGAACCCAGGGTGGGAGAAGGAACATTATCCAACCTGTGACAAAACACTGGTAGAGTTCCATGTGACAAAATTAGTGAAATTAACACACAAAGGTATGCAATAAAATCTAGTTAGAATAATTTTGGGAGATAATGTAATGTCTTTATTTGTCACATATACTTTTTACAGCACAGTGAAATTCCCAAATCCCATCTTAGTAAGTTGGGGGTCAGAGCGCAGGGTCAGCTATGATGCAGCAACCTTGGAGTAGGAAGGGTTAAGGGTCTTGCTCAAGGACCCAAAGGTGGCTGGCTGGTGGTGGAACTTAAACCCAGGTCTTTCTGGTCTTCAGATCAACAACTCAGCACCTTAACCATTTGTGCCACCACTGCCCCCATGTGATGGCCCTTATATAATGGCACCCTCATTCACTGCAGATTTAAATATTAATTTGGCTCTACAAACCCCCAGTGTTCCATGTTTACCAGGCAAGTAGGTTACAAGAGCAAAAGCTCACATGTTAAGGTTTTAGACTACAGATCGGAAGAATTTCTAGCAGTAACAGGCCAGTATGGTGGACATGTGAAAGAGAACCTCCAGATGAAAATTATGTGGCAGTGTATTAAGAAATGATCAAAACAAACTTCACATTTGAAGCAGGGTTGTGCAGGGTTGTTTTCCTTGGGTGTTTAGGCAACCAGAAACTGGGAGATAACAGACGACAATGTAGTGGGGAGATAACCGAGTGAGTTGGTATCTCCCAGAATCTGATTGACTGACCACACCAAATCTGGGTAATTGGCAGTGGGTAGTGCAGGGATAGTTGGAAAGCATGCAAGGCAAAAGACTTAAGGAATATGTGTTTTTGAAAAATGCATTAAAAAATGTAAGACAAAAAGGTAGAAGACTTTGGTAGGATATGGCCTGGCACTGATGTTTAATAAGTTGTCATCTAAGTAAATTCTTAATTACTTCTTTGAGTGTTTATCACAGTATTGTAAATTAAGTCCCTTTTTATAATTCTGTCCAATAGAATAACTAACAGGGGCAGCATGGTGTCTTAGTGGTAATCACTGTTTGTATCCCTAGTATGGGTCTGTCTTTTTTTTTGGGTCATTTTTGCATTTATTTATAGGACAAGCAGAGATGAAATGGGGGAGATAGAGCGAGAGAGGACGGGTGGGACCGGAAAGGATCCGAGCCGGAATTGAACCCGGGTCACCGGAGCGCAACTGTGCAAGCAGGTGCCGGCGCTGTGGTGTAGTGGACTGAGGCGCTACTAAAGGCCACATTCTTTCCACCAACCAGGGTGTGGTGGAAAGGTACAGAGGGTGGGTAAAACCTGTGATTGTCATGTCCTTGCCTTACTCACAGCCTGTGTGGACAGCATGTCGTTGATGGAGTGGTCATATTGCTCAGCAAGGATGGCTAATTTGCGCGTCTGCTCGTCCTTTAGCCGCTTCAGCATGGCCTTATGCTCGGATTTGGGGGTGTTTTCCAGCAGGTGGTTCCTCAGTGCTTTGTACTGTCGCGTCTGGATCTTACATGTGTCCTGGAATTGGCGCTTGATCTGCAGCTCCTTGGACTAGAAGAACGAAGAATAATGAGGAAAGGGGTAATAATAGCAGAAATTTAAGAGGGGGGGAATCGCATTTTTTGCTTCTTCCAAAAAAGTGTACACAAAGCGTAACTACAATTAATTAAAAAACAAACATTATTATTATAATAATAATAATACATTTAATTTAACTCGCCAAAGTTTAAAATAAACAAGAAATTAAAAGTGTAAGCAGACTGTGGTATTACACTTACCAACCCGAAGCCAGGCACTAGAGTCAAGCGATTAAAGTAGATAAAAAGAAAGACTTCCATCACCAAGCTCAAAAATAACATGACTTTATCAAGCTACATTATAATAAGCCCAATTTTCAACTTTTACACACTTAGCTAGACCCTAGACTATGTTCTAGCCGATTACAGTCCAACAGGTCAACCACCTAGTTTTCAGGAAGCTATAAATGATATGTATCACAAAAGAGAGAAAAGAACCCAATAAAATAATAAAATCATGAAATAAATGCAAAATCAAGATAATTTAAACAGAAAAAAATTTATTGGACAAAGACATAAGAAAACAGCTTCATATTTAAATACAGTGAACATCCATTCATTCACACAGTGAGGATGAAATGCACACAAAATGAAACAAGGTGCCAGAATAAAATAAAAAACAAAACACAAAAATATACAAAGTTAAATAAAGGCTGATTCGAAGAACAGACACACAAAACAGAACACGTGCAAACAAACAAAAAAAAAAAAAAAAGGAAAAAAAGTGAAAAATACATTCCAAAAAAAAAAAAAAAATTATGGCTAAACTGATTGTGGTTTGCTTCACATCTGGTCAAATTTGCTTTGCCGGAGCCCGCATCAGTTACTATTTATAATAATTTAAAATAAATAAAATAGCTATTTCTTTTAATTTACAATTTAAGATTGAAACACTCTTGGAAAGTATGGCTTTAAAGATCTTTGGTATGATTCTGCATTATCTGGAGACACCAAAAAACTGCTTAGCCTCAGGTACAGGAACGACAAAAACTGCTGAACAAAATTAAACAATTTTTATATCTGTATATATCGATATCTGTCTTGTCTTCATATAAAAGTATGTGGCTAAAATGTTTACGTTGTAAACCGACCAGCCATCCTACATAACTCTGGAAGTCTGGAACCTGCTCTGCGCGGTGGGAATACCGTACAATCATAAAGCATGTCTTCACTATTTCGCCTAGTAACTCAAATCAACCTGAAGGCACTTATTCGTGTGTGTGTACATATATATATATACATATATATATATATATATATATATATATATACACACATATATATATATATATATATATATATATATATATATATATATATATATATATATATTATATGTATGTGTGTGTGTGTGTGTGTGTTAATGGTTTAGAATTTGGCAGAGTTAGCAACTTGGCCCTGTAGTTGCTTTAACACAATAGGCTTTTATTCCTATTAACTGTGTTTAATTTTTATAGTGTTGTTTTTTCTTCTTCATGGTAGCGGCAGTGGGTTGGGGGGTTGGGGGGTTCAGGGCGCTCCATAGTGTAAACCGTTAAAAATAACAGTAGCTTTCACAGTGGGTCCTACAACTACATCATAATATTCGTAGCTAGGACTGTTTTTTTTTGTTTTTTTGAAACGTTCTTCTAGCAACAGTTTCAAAAACCTTCACAAGGAAATAAACACAAAAGGGTTAAAAAAAATTGCACAAACATGGTTTCATGGAACCATAAGACATACTTCTTAGTAAATAAGAACAACAAAAATAAAGTAAACTTAATGATGGAAATAAAAACAGTAAAACTTTTACAAAAAGCACGATTTTGATTAATACTTGATATTCACTGGCTGATGAAGAGTGAATATGGGAGCTTGACAGACGGGATACAATGGGGTGATATAAAGCCAGTAACCCTAGAAGGTTTACTGTGTGCAAAATGTATGGGGTGGGGGGTGGCGGGTGGGGTGGGCGTGCCGGGTATAAGAAGAGAAATACACAATTACGCTCAGCATGAATGATTAGGTCACTAAGACAAACCCAAGAAACACTTTGGCAATTTCTTCGTTCACTCCCCGGGTAATGCGATCGCTATATTTACCTCCACGGTACAATCTTCCCCCTTGTGTTCCGTACTGAGGAGGTCCTCCTCAGACCACACTCCCACCTCCCTGACTCCCTGTGCGTCAACTCCCGTTCCCTTCTTCGCCGCTCCCTCTCCCTCGTCTCCCTTATCCTACGCTTCTGTTCCCTCACTTCACGTGGTAGGAGTCGGGGCAGCCTGCTCTGCTTCTCCTCCCTCAACAGCCCTAAAGTCCTTAGTCTTCTCAGGTAATTTGGGGGAAGCTTTTTAAGGATTCGGTTTGCTAATCTCAGCACTAGCGAGTTAGCCAAATCTGCTACAACACCCAAAGGACGCCGAGCAAAGCGCTTGACCCAAACGTAAACCGAGGACTCTTGCTTGGCCTGGAACTCGAGCGGTAGGCTCCGTGCAGGCACAGGTATACGAGAGTGCCTACCACCACAATTGCGTCCTGCTTTGGGGAACATATCAAAAAGGCTGCGCTCAGCCATCCCACCCGTGAGTGACTGGCACAGGGTAAAAAGTGGCTTTGGTAGACGGAAGAGCAGCCGTACCCAGTATCGGGCAAGCTTCCGAGGTACGTTTTGGAGGAAGACACGTGCCGGACGCACCACCAGCACCAACACTAAGTAGAGGGATAGAAAGAGTGAGGGTGAGCTGAGGAAGAAAGCAGAGATCAAGGCTAAAGGAACATAATAGAGGCCCAGACTCAGTGCCAGGCCCATGCTAAACAAGCCCGATGCCCAGAGTACAAGTGAAAAGAATGTGGAAAGAGACAATGAGCAAAGTGAGCGAAGGAACAGGTAGGAGAAAAAGAGAGCGAGAAAAGCCAACTCAGCCGAGAGAACAAGGGATGCGAGGGAGGGAAGCGGAGGAGAACGACGAAGGGAGAGAAGAAAGACAGATAGGAAAAGGAGGGTTGGAAAGGATGGTGTTGCTGCAGCAGAGAGCGAGAGGACAAGACATATGGTGTGAGAAAAGAGTGAAGGGATGGAGGGTTGAGAAATGGGGGGGCTGGACGGAGGGGGTTCAAGTTCCTCTAGGGTGTCAGGGAAGTAGAATTCTGAAAGCTCATCCCGTTGAGGAACTTCAAGAGAAGAGGAAGAAATGAACTCTGAGGGACAGCCATCCGCCACACCTCTATCCTCTTCCTCAGTCTCCATTTCTGCCTCACTGCTAACATCCTCCTCCTCCTTATCCCACTGCAGCCCTTCTACTAGTCTCTGTTCCACTAAAACTTTGTCTGCCGCTCTTTCTTCCAACTGCCATTCTTTGTTTTCTCTCTCTACATCATGGCATCTCCGCCTCTGCTCATCTATGCTTTCTTCTTTGGCATATTCAAACAGTATATCTTCTTTTGTGTTTCCTTCAGCCTCTTTCTCTCTGTCGTGCCCTTTGAAAGACTGCAAATCGATTTCTTCACCACTCCTCCCTCCACCTATTCCTCTTTCTATAGTTTCATCAACGAAAGGAGTACACTCTGGACAGACCCTTCCATCGCTTATATCCTCCTCTCTCTCAACCCCCTCGAAACAGTCTTCTGTTCTTTCCTGTACCAGCTCAATCTCTACCCCGTATCCATCAGGCCCCTCCCCACTGCTCTCCACGCCGTCGCGCTCACTCACTCTGAGGCTCTTTGGCTGCTGGCGGACTTCGACGGCATGTTTCTGGCGCAGCTCCTGTTCGCGCCGCTTGTTGTATTCAAGCTGGTTGGTGAGTTCGCTCTGGTGCTGCGTGCGAATCAGATCCGCCCGTGTTCTCTGCAACAGACCCAGCTGACGCAGCTCCAGCTCCTGTGTGGACTCGTGGTGTCGGAGCAGCATCGCACACTCCAGGTCCTTCAGTGTCTGTTTCTTATTTAGATCCTAAGGAAGTTCAGAGGAAATGGTTGACACAAATCAATATTTGTATTTGTACTAATTAATTATTTTTTCAATATTTGGCTATTTAGTTTCTCCAGGACTTCAATGATCTTTACTATTAAGGCGAATTCAAACAATTCCCGTGCATTCTACGCAACCTATGCAATTTTACCTACTCACAGAGTCTCTCTGCCAAATAATTGTGATGCCCTGCACAAAACATGGGTGGCAGGTTGGCTCAAATGGTTAAGGTGCTAAGTTGTTAATCTGAAGACCAGAAACACCTGGGCTCAAGCCCCACCTCCGGCAAGTCAACCACTGTTGGGTCCTTGAGCAAGACCCTTAACCCCTCCTGTTCCAGGGGCGCTGCATCATAGCTGACCCTGCGCTCTGACCCCCAACTTACTAAGATGGGATATGCGAAAAAAATGCATTTCATTGGCTCTGTACACGTACCTTACACAATGACAATGAATTGAATATACTTATACTTATTTATATATCAAACACTTTCTTGATTATAATTTAAGAGATGCAGGCATGTGAAACGCAAATGTCTCTGCAAAGCATTTCCCAGATGTTCTTCACAAAAGCGGAGGAACTGTTTTGCAAGGCATGTAACGTTGGGGCTCAATTTTTGCTCAGCTCAGCAGTTTTATATAACTAACCCCCGAAACCTCCCACCACGCATAGCGACTTTTTTAGAAAATCTGCTGTGAATTCAGGAATGAATACTTCACTACTGGTTTGTTAGATAAGGAACGTAATTTCTCAGACATGTCTTACCAAACAACTGACTTGACAGCTAATTTGTTCCAGTTAAACACTTTGCCTTTTTTGCTGTTTCATTTGTTACCCACCTGTATAACTGAAGAGGATCATCAGCTAGTTTAAATCAAGAGTTTGTGTGTGTACACAACTACACAGTACCTCTCTGAGCAAGTCCTGCTCCATGTTGTGTCGGGCCAGCAGCATCTTTCTCTTGTACTGGCGGCATTGCAGCTCGTAATACTGCCTCTGGCGCCGCAGCAAGCCTGCCTCTTCCTCAGCCTGGTGCTGCTGCAGACACTCCTTCTGCTGCACCAGCCACTCCTGCTTTTCCCGCTTTGGTGTAGACTGGTTCTCATTCAGTTCCTGGGCCATGAACAAAAGTGTTATGAAATAACAGACATGACTGTAGTGCAAACCTGACATATATGGAAATAGTTACATTTACAGCATTTGTCAGATGCTCTTGTCCTGAGCGACTTAAATTCATTATATATATTTTAATCCAACCGAGCATTTAGGGTTAAAGGTCATGGTCTTCCGATCACCTAAGCAACCACTTTGCTTATGTTTTCACAATTTGTATCACAGCTGGTACCAGTGACAATATCAACGGGGCAGTGGTGCCTCAAATAGTTAAGACTCTGAGTTGTCAAATGGTCCAAAAACATGGTTTAAGCCACGTTTGGGTCTTCGAGCCAGACCCTTAAATCTCTTCTTGCCTCGGTGGGTCATTTTCCATTAACAGCACTTGACAGACACCCATAACCAGAGCGACATCTCTCTTCTTTTTTCTAAACCCAACTTATAAGTTGAGGGTTAAAAACCTTGCTCAAAGGCACAGCGGTGGCAACATAATGGTGCTGGAAATTAAACCCGTAATTCTCCAATAAGCACTTCAACACCTTAACCACCGAGTTCTCACTTCCCCAGTCCAATGGGTCCTGTTCCATGACTTACCCTGTACTCAAATCCTAGGACAAGGTATAACCCTTTAGAAGTCATTTACCTCCTTCAGCTGCTCTTTGCGTTGTCTGTAGTGGCGTTTCTGAGAGTCAAGCAGAGTAGTGAGCTCTTTCTTTTGCTGACCCAAGATGTGCTGCTGGAACTTCTTTTCCTCCGCTGCAGAATTCTTACCCTGCAAAGATAATCAAAAGAACGACCGGAACTTAAAATGATGGACAAAACCCCCACCGCTGTAATTAGGTGGAAATTCTACACATTTTATTTGGTGTCTCAGTCACCTCTTTCTCCAGGATGCCCTGGTGCTTCTTGCCCAGCTTGTCACTCTCACTGCCGAAGTTGTTTCTCTGGGTCTCGAGCTCTTTGTCTAGCCGCAGCTGGTGTTCATCCATCTCCGCCTTCAGCTTGTTCTCTAGAGCCATCAGCTGCTTCTGGTGCTGCCGGCGCATCCGCTTGTAGCCAGTCATTTGCTCTCTGAGCGCTGAACCTTGCTCGTGCTCCTGTATCTGGCGTGTAACCAGAGAGGCTGTGCGGATTGTGGCAAAATGATCACGGCCCCGACGGCGTCTTCCTCCCCCACCGCCTCCTCCACCACCTCCCGATGGACCCTGCTGCTGGGAGTCCACCTCTGGCTGGTAGGGCTCATCGTAGATGTTATCGTGGCTCTAATGAACATAATAGGAGCGATAAGGCACCCTAATAAAAAATCTTTAGCTGTTTGTAGCCGTTTTTTTTAAACTTGTTGACCGCTTGGTCTGCAAATTGGTACAACCCCAAAGTTGCCTCCACTTGGGCACCGACTCACCCCAGGTGAAAAGCAGTATAAAAGACTGAAAAGGCGTGCGGAACTTCTTTCTAGTTCCAGTACAATCATGACGGAGGTATTTGACCCTTTTTTTTTTTTCTTTTTTTTTTAAACACAAATGTTTGAAATAAAATAGATCGGATCATCAGTGAGAAACAATCTTGCAGCTTCTTTTGTTTAATACAAGTGCAAAAAACAGGAATTAATCGAAACCTTATGTTCATGTAGTGCCAAATGAATAGCGATTTGTTAAAGCTCTGACAATCTCGTAGCTAAAATAGGGGCAGAGCTTATTAAGTATGTGCTACAAAGGCAACACGTTTGAATCATTACTTGAATTAGTAAGTATGAGAAAATGGTATAGAAGTCAGAACCTATATGTGCTCAATTAGACCAAATTAAACATGAAAATTGTATATTTGTCTAAACCAAGCTTAGAAAAGACGGCTGCTCCAGTATACAGCACAATCATCCCATTAATCTGTCTGTTTATAGGAAAAATGTCAGGACTGACCCAAATTAAATTCCATTTTTTATCATGCATAAGTTCTACAGACCCAAGTGCACCATGGTGTAGTCTGACTTGAGTGACAGCTTTTGGTAGAGTCCAAAGTGATTGCCCCTGTCTTTGTAAATACACTCCAGAGATACTAACCAGCGGTTTGTGCAGTACGGAGCTGTTGGAGGTGACCGTGTGCTCGCCCTCCTGCATCATGGCCATCTCACCACTGTCGTCCGATCCGTCGGCTAGGCTGTTCACTGAAGAACTCTGTGAGCTGGCGCTGATTGACATGGAGGGCAGCGAGTGGGAGCTCTCCATGCTGTTCACCGTCCCTGTGCGCAGCATGTACTGCTCCACGTCCTAATAATTGGGCATCAAAAAAAGGTGAAACAAAAATGTATTAACCACCAAGCAAGTGCTGTTTCTTTGCATATCCTTAGGAAGCCTGGCTCAGAGAGTAGGGCCAGCCATGATACAACACCCGCGGAGCAGAAAGAGGGTTAAAGGCCTTGCTTAAGACCCCAACAGTGGCAGCTGGGGCCTTAACCCTGAACTTAAACATATAACCTATACCTATAACTTTATATAATAAATAAGCATTCTATTCAGAAAATTAATTTGCCAGCTCAGACGGTTAAGGCTCTGGGTTGTCGACTGCAGGTTCAAAGCCCTGCCACTGTCGAGGTACCACTGTTGGGACCCCGAAGAGGGCCTATTAAAATCCTATCTGCTCCAGGGGCACCAAATCATAATTCTGTGCTTTGTTCCCAGGATAAAGAATTTCACTCTGCAGTATTGTACACGTGACAAAGACTAACCAGCGCAAAACCTTTAATACATTTCCATTGGTTCAATATGAAAAATAAGCCTGAATGATCATCCAGGTAAACTTCACCGACCTCCTCCTCCTCTGTGCCCTCTGCAGCAGGACCATTGTGTGTTTCCTGGAATAGTATCTTCTTCATTTTGCGGTTATTGTAGGTTGTCCAGCTCTCGCACGGCATCTTTGGTGCGCGCAATCAAATCCATCACCACAGTCAGGGGGCGCTCACGACACAGAAAATGGTGCTAAGAGGCAAAACAACAAGCATTTAAGTACAGCAGGTAATTTCACTAGGGGCCTTTAGAAGACCTTTCTTTACTCATTCATCATAGTGTTATTCAGTAATAGTGTTATCTAGGTCAGGGTCCTGGTCTCTGGGTGTAACCTGGAGGTACCAGGAGATTTTTACTGCAGTTAATCCAACAGATTTCAAGGTTTTGACTAAGAAAAAGGGAAAAACACCGGAATAAACCCTGGATGGAAACCCGGGCTGAGAATCAAACTAGAGACTCCAAGAACATCTCTATGGTGGAGAAGGTGGTAGATCAGTGGTTAAGGAGTTGGACCACCAAGCTGCCACTAACAAATTTTAGGACAAAGTTTTGTTGGAACGACTAAAATTAACTTTGCCCAAATAAAAACACGAAACAATTCAATTAAATAATACATGCTGACAAATCTGGGGAGGATGCCAGTAGCCTCATTAACATTCCTGCTGCATCCCTTGGTGTCTTTACACATTTTTTTACTGCTGTCCTGTCTCGCACACAGACATGTCAATTTTGAACAAAGTACAGCTGATTTATATCAAAGAGGGGAAACCGACACCAAATAAAACTATTGGAACGGTTGTTCATTAACAAACTGTTAAATTATGCAACGGTAATGAATCGTTATGAGATGAACATGAGAAAGAAGACGACGTTGGGATTTTTATATCCACAGTTCTTATACAAGAACATGGCGGCTTTTCTTTGAACCCAGTTGATCCAAAATACTGCGCAAAGTGCTGAGAAATAAAGATTGTGTAAACGAATTGATAGCGGTGAACATTTCCTTGATTTGATACACTAACGTAGATTTGGCCAAAGCAATGTAGTTTTGGGGGGGGGGGATTTGCTCATGATCCAAAACATATGAGTTTCTTCGAGAAGCATGGTGGTGGTAGTGTCATGGCCTGGTCTTGCATGGCTGCTTCAGAAACTCGCTAATCGTTCTTGATGATAGAACTCATGATGGAAGGTAGAGATTGTCAGACTGTCAACAGACAAGTCAACCGCAGACTTTTTTATTTGTACTATTTTTTTCTCCCTGGTAAAATACCAAAAAGTACTTTTTTTCTTTTAGGGAAAAATGCATGTAGTTTTGATGTCAAATAAAACAATCTGGTGTCACCAGGATAGGGATAGATTCCCTCTTGAGTCGAGCTTCTCGGGAAGTTTTTCCTTCCTGTCACTGAGTTTTCTCATCGTGAATACGTTCTAAAATGTAATAATTGTTTTCGATTTCCGTAAAGTTGCTGTGAGCTTGTGTCTACTGCTAAAAGCGCTACAGAAATACAATTAAAAGGTTGTGACTGAATTCAGGGCTTGATGAATAAAAGCACAGAACTTTTCCCCCCCTGTGAGGGTGTCATATATTCCAAACAATAAACTCAACTTTATTTTTTCTTACATAGCTTATAAAAATGATCACAATATAAAAAAAAAAATTACTTTTATATCTTAAACTAAAGCATGCGGATAAAAGCAAGACGTTTTTCTTTTTACGAAGATCTCATGCATTTCTCATGGCTAAGAGTGACTACAAAGGGTTCTCATGCGATCATTGAGATATGTAGGCATATGACGTTTACCTTGAGCAGCACGTCAGAGGTAGGTCTGTCCTGGGCAATCTTCTGGAGACAGGAGTCCACAAAATTTCTGAAATAATCCGACCTAAAAAAAAAAAAAACAAAAAAAGACAACAGCATGTCAGGTGTTGGATGAGGAAGAAAAAAAAAAAAAAAAAAAAAAAAAAAAAAGATATTTAATGGAGTCAAGGAGTGCAAAAAGGCAAATGTGAAAAGGGTAAGAGTGAATGATTCCTCACCAGTGATTGGACTGCAGGACCGGGCTTTCGTTCTGAGCAATGTGGTATAAGGCACTCATTGCATTCATGTTAAATAAGGGAGGCTTTCTCTCCGCTGAGACATACAGGAAAAAAAAAATACAGATTTGTTAGGATGCGTTGAACTTATAGTTTTTATTATGTTTATATTCGTTAAACTTAAAGTTTTTTTTTCAAATTAACTCAAGCACATGATCCTGTTTAACGCCTCTTTTCTAAAACGTGATGGAAATCTATGATGACCGGATTTTGGCGCTTCCTTTGCATTGCCGATCGGCCAATAACCGATTGTGGCGATTTCAGCCAACATAACAAATATTGGTTTCATAATATTGGATCCAGCGATATACAGTGGCATCTTGAAGCGTTTTAATTGCTTGTAAGACTGCTTAACTAAGTGTACTAAAGCCAGGTTGTTGGCTCTACACCAGGCTACACCACGGTCGTGTCATCTGAACCTAATTAGGTCGTTTAAGATGTGCGTTGCTACAGTCATGAGTCAGCAGAGTGAACAGTATTGGGCTGAGCACGCAGCCCTTTGGTTCTAAAACCATCAATATCAGTCGATCTCTATTCTCAAAATTTATAGTATTAATGCCTTTTCCCAAATATTTTTCAGCCTGTACCTGTCACTGTTTGCAGACTGTTATTATTCATTAATTTATAATTTAGAGAAAGAAAAAAACAAAAACAAAACATGTATACGAAAAGCTCTTCAACCGTTTGGTTACTCACCCAGCTCTATACTAGTGATGCCAAGTGACCACACATCCACTTTCCCATCATACTGGCCCTCGTCCATAGCCAGGATCACCTCAGGAGCCATCCTACATTAAACACATTCTCTACTATCAACAGTGCGCCTGCGTCGTAAGTTACCAAAATATATATACATAAAAAAAAAAAGAAAAAAAAAAACCATCCAGCTTATTATTGTTAATTTAAAAAAAAAAAAAGTCTCACCAATAAGGTGTGCCAACAAAAGAGTTGGCAGGCGACACTATCGACGCAGAGCCGAAATCGCCCAATTTCACCTGTCCGGGTTCCGTCAGCAAGATATTTCCAGCCTTCACATCTCTGTGAGGAAACAGACCGTGTCAAACCAAAAAAACTGCCCAAGAAATGTACCGCCATATTAATCTGTAATAAATGCACTAAGAAGAGAAGAGGAAAATTGGGAAAAAAAGAAAGGAGATGAGAAGATTAAAAAAAGAGAGGAAAAAAAAGGAGAGAGACGGGACGAGAAAGCAAAACTCGACATCCAAAACGGCTGCTGAAAGCTGCAGTTGCCTGTTTTTAATCTTATTTAATATTTTTATTGTCTTTGCTATAGCAAAAACAACTAAAGGTGGACCGATAATCAATTTTTTTTTACCGATATTCGACTCTCATGATCAAATATCGGTTTTGTAAAATTAGGTCCACCGATATACATACGGTAAGAAAAAAACGCCGTTACAGCATTTCACCGTGAGTAGAGTCGGGTCAACAACAGTGCTAAAGTAACTCGCTTTTCTCAAATAATCTAGGTTATGGTTTGGACCGGTGGTTTCCAAACTTCTCCTGCAGGACCCACACTTTTACAAAAAAAATTCAAGATCCCCACAAACACAAGAAAACTTTCAGGAGGATTTCATTGGAATATTGTAATTAATTAAACACAAACCACCGCCGTGTTATTTCAGCGGACGTTGCCTCTCCAGGGAACCTAAGAAACTCGATAGAATGGACATTCATACAGCGGAATATTTAAGGCTCACACTTTGGCCCATTTTCTCTTTCGAAATTTGGCTGCATCTGCAGACGTCAAACAAACAGCCCCAATACACCCCCCCCCCCCACCCCCGTGTGGGAACCACTGGTTTAGACTATTTTTTTAATTAATTGGATATCTTTATTTGTTATATGTACTTTATTTGTTACCTGTTTGATAACCTTACTAAAATCTTGTATTTTATTTCATTAATTGTGTTTTAGAAGCTCTATATTTACACTATAAAACTTAAAGATGTTATAATAAATATTAGTGACAAATAATTGGTTTAAAAAAACAATCGTCCGGTCCCCATGGATAAATAGAGAGGGAGTTGTTTTTTTTTGTTTTTTTAAGCTTTCATGCACTTGGATTGTTCTTATTACACATCCTGATAAAACCAGAATTTAACACACATAATTTACACAATGGACACACAACGGTATGATAAAACAGGAGCGTGGGGGAAGTGACAGTCTACCTGTGAATCATGTTGTGGGAGTGGAGGTACACCAGGCCCTGCAGAGCGCCATGAATAATTGCAGCGATCTCGACTTCCTGCAGTGGTTTCTTGTGCACTGCGAGCGAAAACGGGAAGAAAGACAGAAGAGCAGTTCCTGGTTTTATTTTTTTGAAACTAAGAACTGGTTTAATGTGCGACGGTGTAAGATCCTGTGATTTACTGCCATTAAGGCAGAAATAGAACTTGTAGAATGTTAAAATAAAATCGGAGAAGTTAAGGATCATAAGAACGGAGTGTTTTAGCTCAGTCATGGAACAGCACTGGCATTTAAAACACACAATTATTAAAGCAAAGGCAGATTAATGGAACCTAAAATGGGTTAGAAGAATGCGAGGTGTGTCTAAAACCGTGACATGATAGAGTCAATTACAGCAAACTACACAGGCCCCAGCATACAGACACAGTCACATGGTTTAGCAGCAAACTGGTAAAATTAGCTTTGCGGCTGTGGGTGGAGCCTGTGCCCCAACGCATGATGTAGCAACCAGCCAGGACAAACTTCCTGAAGGTCTACAAACTTTAGAGCTCAGGAAGAATCAGGACACTGGGACCATCTCTTATGATGCACAAGAACGTTGCTATCAAAACAAATGAAATCAATCATGCTCTTTTTTTTATATAACAGCACTCATTCCATCTGCTGAGAGAATAAGCAGCGTCTGGTAGCCACGGTAATAAAACAGCTGTAACGGTTTCTCTTATTTAATGAAAGTTTTAAACATGTAATTAACCCAAAGCTCCTTCCGGATTGGCCAGTTAGGATCCTTCTAATGTCACCAGAAAAATCGTCTACTAAACAGTCCTCCAAAACCCAGCCAGCTACTCCCAAAGAGACGGCGGTTCTTGCTTGACTTACCTTCTATCAGATCTGAGGCAGAACCCAAACAATACTCCATCACCAACTGAAGGGAAAGAGAAAAATACACGATTACATACAGAACACAATCAGTGGAAATCTACAAAACCCATTGTATTTATTCCCCCAAATTCAGCGTCAATATCTCAACAAAAATTACTGCAAGAGAGCGCACGGAGTAGGACTGGGTAAAAATATCAATACAGTATGTATTGACTATGCCGATATTTTTTTCCACGATCGCGTAACGATATTTTAACTTTCAGTCTCGATATTTTAAATGTAATGTTTCAAACTGGTTTATGTTAATATTAAATCAAAAATAAAAATAAATTTGTGCACGTCAAACGACTTCCCCCTCCGCTCCTGTAGGTGTCACTGACACACACAGCCTTGTGTTTGTTGCATTTTTAACAATATGCTGTATGTTTTGTTAATTTTATTTATTGCAATATATCGCAATACACCTAAAAACACATCGCAACAGTAAAGCTGTCATAAAATTAGGAATTTTAACCTGTGGAGGAAAAACCCAAAATCGTCTTTAGTTAAGAACTAACTGTGGCGTCCGGCTGTAACGGAGCCAGTATAACTCTCAGGATTTGCGGCATGTAAATAAGTGTTTAACTTGTGCTTAACGGTGCACCAATTTCCCGGAGAAAACTAAGGTGCTGATAAATTTACCACCAGGCTGAGAACAATAGTGGGAAATACTCTGACTCACAGAGAGCCAAGTAAATAGCGCTACTGCAGTCGAGTCAAGTCAGGAAAGCTGCGTTTCCCTCTACCAACCCAACCTCCCTCCCTCCCTCCCTCCCGCATGCTCACCCATGCTGTGTGCTCGCGCAAGTAGCAGCCTTTGTACTCCACGGTGTTGGGGTGCCGCAGCTTCTGCAAGAACTTCACTTCCTTGATGATGTCCTGCCACTTCTAAAATATGAACAACAAAACAAAAAAATGCGGTCATTTAACAAGAACTTCGGTTCTGGGTGTTTATTGTGAAGTTACCTGTAGGGACACCTGTCTTTTCTATGTTACTACACACACAAGACATTTTACATAGAGGAAATAAAAAGCTGTGATTTCTGACCTCGTTCGACTGCTTCCCGCTGTACGACATCTTCTTGATGGCCACCACTTCATTGGTGCGGATGTCATGGGCCTGTGAACCGACAGGGAACGTGGTTTTTATTTGTTTTCGCTGAGGATACATGATCCCCACAGCAATCCCTGTCGAATGAGACTTACGAAGTAGACTGCCCCGAAGCTGCCATGGCCAATCTCGCGGAGATCAGTGAAGAGTTTCTCTGGATCTTCCCTGAAGAAGAGCTCAGCCACCTCCGGGTCCTTCAGACTCCCGGCCCGCACACTCGATGGCATGGCCAGCGCCTTCACGCACATACACACAGAGTGATGTAAGAGGAGTCATTTTAAAATGATCACCACTTAGTAACGACTAGACAGAAAGATGTAAAGAATTCCAACAAATACTCGGGCTCCAACGTTGATAAAAATGTTTCCTCTTTACTTGTAATATCAGATGAACAGATATACGGCGCCGGCTTCGAGGATTGCATGCCAGCTACTAAGTCACTGCATGGTAAAGTCAACAACTAAAGGTCAAAAGATTTACGTATCAGCCCAACTAGGAGTACAAGAGCAATAATGCATTTTTTAATGAATTTAGACAGTAAAGAAAAGATAAGACCACATATCATGCAAAGACAATGAAGATGTTTTCTGTCTTAAAGGCCATCATTTGATCGGACCACCATTTATATGAGACAAGCCCCCCATTAACACGAAGCATTCGTGTAAAAGTTGAATCTAGCTATGTGCGGTATACCGTTACTGGAGAAACACCGGTATAAAATTTCAGATAGTACAATACTATAATTATGCTGGATTTAGTATTTTATACGCTGCTGTTACAAAAGCCTTATTCAGCAAAGACCCTTTTCCCCAAACTCAGAAAACCCAACCCGGTTTGGCAGCTTTAGGATAAAATAAACCCCAGACTTTATCATCAACTTTTCTCTCATTCAACTTTTAACTGAATGCTTTGTGTAGACGGTGGGCTTGTCACGTATAAATGGTGGGAAAATAAAACGATGATCTTTTAAGACAGAAAACATCCAGTTTGTTTGCATGATATGTGGCCTAAGGCATAGGGGGCAGTAGAGAGTTTTATCCTGGCTGAGGAACCACTGATTTAAATGATAATCTCCCGCGTCTAAATTAATAAACAAATGCATTGCTACTTTTGTGTCTGATTAAAAAGAGTTGAATTTATTATTAACAGCATAAGAGGAAATTCCGTGTTCATTCCAAGGTTATGCATTCATGGAGATCGTATTCAATAGCCAACATGTCATACAGCACCATTCATATGACAGAACAGTAAACACGCGACTCTAAACTTACACCATTACCTTACAAACCACTGCTCTTTTAACTTAAGTTCATTTTAAGTTCTGAACTTAAATTAACTCGAGGGTCTTAAATTAATCAAACGACCCCCGGCCCTCAAGTCAAACGACCCCCGGCCCTCAAGTCAAACGACCCCCGGAACTCAAGTCAAACGACCCCCGGCCCTCAAGTCAAACGACCCCCGGCACTCAAGTCAAACGACCCCCGGTCCTCAAATCAAACGACGTCAGGTTCTCAAATCAAACAACCTCAAGTGCTGAACTCAACCGAACTTCCTTTTAAGTTCAATCTCGACTCAAAAGCATATTACAGAAGATTCTTCCAGGTTTTACACATTAAACCTTAGTGTGCAGTTTTACGGAACAATAATCCAAAAGGGATCCAGAAGAAATGCCAGGTGTATGGATTTGTATAATAAATTTCAGGCTTAAGGTCTTTACGCAGTACCGCCGCAGAGGTTTGACTAAAAACAATAAAGAGCCCATCCTCCTCTGTGCTTGTCTTGATCTACACATAATAGCTACAGTGCTGACAAATTCTTTAATCTGATTGGTTTAGAATGTGCTGTTCATCTGTTATACGAGCAGGTGGAAAGCAGGAAGTATGACAGGCTGTGCTTAAAACTATTCCAAGCTAAAAATTTATACAAGCTGAAATATATTCAGATAAATAAGCATGAAGCAGCAATGAAAGGTAAGGAACAGCAAGTCGGGACCAGGCAGTCCATATCAAATTATACAACGCTTAAACTCACTACACTTACAGGTGGATCTGAGCTGATTCATGACGTATTTCAGCAGTCAGCGTGTCCCCTACGTGACTGAACGCACTCCATGTCTGTGACAATGGACAACGACAATGTCTGTGCAAGCTCATGATGAGACAGTGGTTGGTCACCTGTAGACCTCCTCCCAGACCTGCATCAGGGCACCAGCGAGCTTCTGAACAGTCTGTGGTGATATTTTGCAGCTTCAGATGCTGAGATAGAAAATGTTTTAGAGATTCTCAAATTGATTTCAGGTCTGAGGAACATTGAGGGCCAGTTATCAGCATCAACGCCGTCATCATTCAGAAACTGTCTATACATCAAGCCAGACATTGTCATGCACTTGGTCTGCTAATGGTTCTGAGGGTTTCAGCCTGGTACCTAACAGCAGTAAGTGGCAGGTAAAAAGCTGTGTGCCAAAAGACTGTCACATCACAGACCCACCACCAAACCACCAAAAAAACCCGCTCCATCCCCCTACTCTGCTGGTGATGGAAATAAAACCCCGTCCCAACACTCTGAGTGACCACTTCCTAATTTAACATCTAAGGGTCTTTTTCAAGGATTGTCAGGGTGGTGATCCTGGGACTTGAACTCATCACCTTTCGATTAGCAGTCCAACACTATAACCACTGAGCTGGCACTTAGACACTGGACAGTTTAACTGACTGTGCTGATATAGATCAGGGGTATCAAACTCGGTTCCCGGAGGGTCGAAGCCCTGCAGAGTGCAGTTTCAACCTTAAGCCAAACCAGAAAACATGGACTTTGTTTTATCACGAGTCTAAAAGACATGATTGGCTGGATTAGGTGCCATTATTAAGCGAAACTGTGCAGGGTGGAGGACCTACAGGAACTGAGATTGACACCTGTACGTACTATGGGCAGGTTCTGGATTCTTGCCCAACACACAAGTCCCACCTCCGAGCTCAGATTGGCCCAATGATGTCCCGCCTCCTTAATCGATTGGTTCCACCCACGCTCAGAGCTAATTTGCATAAACTACTAATTAATACTAAACCACCTGAATCAGGGGGCGGGATTTTACCTACAAAACAACCACCAATTATCTCGCTTAGCAAAAGCTTGTTAGCAAACTGAAGGAAGGAAAATGTCATAAATATATGCGATTATTATTATCATGTAGCTGAGAATATTATCAGGTCCCTTATTCAGGCGATAAAACTGATAAATGTTATTTTTTTTTTTCCCTGAGGGAAGACAGGCTCCTTACCGTGGTGTATCGGCTGTAGCTAGCTAAAGCTACAGCTAGCTCAGTGTCCGGCCTGGGGGGGGAAATAGAATACCGCCTCCGTTCTTCAGTCGACAAAAACAATCTTCATTTGTGCATCACGTCATCAAGTTATCGCTTAATGTCCAGAGAAATGGCACGCCGTAAGTGTTCTCTGTCTGTCTGTCTGTCTGTCTGTCTCTCCGTCTGTCTCTCTCGCTCTTTCAGCTCATCAGCTGACAGTCATTGAAAAAACGGCTGCACCGCTGATCAGCACATCCCAAAATCCCGCCGCTCTCATTTTCCATCATATTTATCATTAATCATTATTCACACTGTCACTGGACTACTGTAAGGTTGCTGTCCACACACCTGCGGCTCCATAACGGTTTACCTGCTTTTATTTTAACCCTCTTTATTGTTCCGGACTGAATGATGGCGGAGCGGAGCGGGGCGGGAGCCGAGCGGAAAACGGAAGCTCACGCTTTTCCTTCACTTCCTCTACGAGTCTTTTAGAGGAAGGAGATAAACCGTAACATCGTAGCGGTCGCCCCCTACAGGTCGAATGTCGTAAACACCACCTGAATTATTACACGTCTAGAATAAATAAGTAATTAAAGGCGATTAAAATGTCAGGAAACTTTTATTGTTATTTGAAAAAATAAAAAAAAGTTCGTTCAAAGTGCTACATAAAAAAGCTAAGCTACATCGGCGACTATATATAAGACTGTTCTAAAGGAAGTGGTGGCGGACTACCAACCTGAAGATTGTGGGTTCGATTCCCAGCCCCACCAAGCCACGACTGCTGGGCCCCTGAGCAAGGCCCTTAACCCTCAATTTGCTCACTTGTAAAAACAGAATAAATGTAAGTTGCTCTGAATAAAAGTGTCTGCCAAATGCTGTAAATCTAAATAATTTACATGAGTTGCATGTTTAAACATTTTAAACAGAATAATCCATCAATCTAAGGAGTCAAGGGTTAAGGGCCTTGCTTAGGGGCCCAGCAGTCCGACACCTTAACCACTGAGCTACCACTTTCAACCAAGCTGCCACTGCTGGGCCTTCAAACAAGGCTCTTTGCCCCCGACTGCTCAGCTGAATTAAAATAAATAATAAATGTAGGGCAGCATGGTGGCTTACAGAGAGAGGGTCTCAGGTTCGATTCCTCTGCAGGGGTCTTTCTATGTGGAGTTTTCAAGTTCTCCCCATGCTTGCGTGGGCTTACTCCAGGTTCTCCGGTTTTCTCCCACAGTCCAAAAACATGTTAGATTGATTGGTGATTCTAAATTACCCATTGGTGTGTGTGTGTGTGTGTGTGTGTGTGGTTGTTTGTATGTGGCCCTGTGATGTACTGGTGGCCTGTTCCTCTTGAGCAAGGCCCTCAACCTTCACTCTGCTATAGGGGTCACATGACTGTCATGTCTGACCCTGAACCTTGACCCCAAAATTCATAAATGAGATTTAAAAACAATATATGTTATTTTGAAAAAAAAATAGCAAGATACACAAGCTACCATTGTTGGGCCCTTAGCAAGGCCCTTAACCCTCAATTGCTCAGTTGTATAATTGAGTTAAATTGACATTCTAATGAATAAGGGTGCCTGTAATCATGTTCATTTGTTTGATTTTATCCAGATATCAATTTCTAATCAATTTTATTGATAGTTTTTTTCCACATTTTAGCTTTTTTCGTTATCGTTTTTTCTGTAAAATCGGCTTCACCGATATATGGCGCCATCTTGTGACCGTGATGGGAGTTGCGCACAAGTCCACCATTATACACAGCAGAGTATTCTAGAAGAGATGAATCAACACTTGATTAGCTTTTATTGCTTTATATTATTGAACGAGGGAATAACACACCTCAAGGTGTCACTCACAGGAACATGCAAATAATCAAAATCAGTTCTGTAAAAAAAAAAAAATTATTAATCGATCTCTGTTTTTAACGATTACCTCTATATTTTTTTTAACATTGTATAAATATTACCCTTTTTTTTCCAGAACTAATCAAAATGCTAATTCCAGAAAGAGTAGAAAGCAAATCATCTAATCTAGAAAGATGAAGTCTTCCATTTCTCTCTCGACTCTTTAGTTCATCCTTATCATTTCTAATAACTCGGAAAGATGGCAATCAAATCACAAACATGAGGCAAACACTTATGATACCTGTATAATTTAAAGTGAGATGTATATTTTTTGTTTTAGTGGACTTCAGGAGATAGATCACACACACACACACACACACACCCCTCCCAAACACCACTGAAGCGAGTCAGCGACATGAAGGGACACCAGGAGCATCAGCAAACCCCAACATCCTCAGATCGTTCTACACCTTTACTGAGAGCTACTAGACCAAGGAACCGTCTGTTAAATTGTTGGAGATGAACATCCGTCCCTGTAGGACACCTACACCAATCGGTGTGTAAGAAAAGTCTGGAAGATCATCAGATACTCCAGCTATCTAAACCATAAACTGCATGAAACACAAGAGGGCGGAGCCGAAAGCGCTGAAATAAAGTTTTGGGTGGCCAAAAGTGTCCAAACTCATGACCATCAACACCCTGCTTGTTCCTGTGTAAAATCCTTCCCTTTTTTTTTTTTTAGGATTAACACACACACACACACACACACACACACAATATTCAGAAGGGTGTGGATGTTTTTTAGTGTGTTGTGGTTTCCCGAAGGGTGGGTTTGTTTTCTAATAAAACATTCTTCAGTTATGTTCTAAATGGAAATAATTGTAAATATGGGTATAACAATATTCCCACATTTTGTAATAAAGTGATAAAACCAGTTGTTTCCATTTTGGGTGTATTTTAACTGTTGCGGCCAGACGGTCTAATTGCAGTGCTGAAATAAACTAGATGCGATCGCATGTATGTTGCATAAACACAGACTACAACAGGATTTATCCGCTAGACAATTACACCGGAGACGCCACGGCAACACCTAAACAACCAGCTCTATATGTCGGCCCTGTAGATCCTCTGGTATTCACTGATGTTTGTTATTATTTATCTATTTATATCTCGCCATTTTTTGCTGCGGAATTAGTTGCAGTCTGACATGCAGCTGTCATTTCTTTTCATTTTGAAATATTTCCATTCTGTCTTTGTGTCCATGACGTCACACAAGGTTTCCTCCTTTAGTATAGAAGTGTTCATACAAGTACGCTTTGTATCACTAACACGCTAACTAAGACCCTGTCCCAATACCCACACTACGGCCTATGGTCTTCCATGAAGTGTGCAAGGGGACTTACAGAACTGGACGGTTTAAGACGCATCACGTCATTGCTACGTCATCGTCCCGACACTGTACGCAGTTCCTGGGAAATGTAAATGTGTTTATTTGCCACAGAACAGTGAAGGGTTAAAGGTCTTTCTCAAGGACCCCACAGTGGTTGACTGGTGATGGTCGGGCTTGAACCCATGTCATGTCTTCCTGGTTTTTTTTTAGGTTAACAACTCATCGCCTTAACCATTTAGGCCACCACTGCCCCATTGGTTTAAAACATTACACCACCAGATGAATTCTAGGTCATATCCATAAGCGAAGTCCACTTAGACCTGCACTTCCAGAAAGTGTGCATTAAGGGCACAAGTAGGCGGAGCTCACAACAGGAACACGCAAATGAGGGGCATAACGGTGCCAGTGTAGGTATTGGGACAGGGTCTCAGTATATCCTTAATTTGTCCATATGTCAAGTATATTTTTTACTAGGGAGAAGATACAACCATCCACTGATTACACTTACACTCATCCCCAGACTCCCTCTCTCATTACAGACTTTGTTTAAACCACACCCTGCCCACCACAGTGACACACACACACACACACACACACACACACACAATTTGCCCATTTTATCGCTAGTTTCAACAGTTTTTAGGTGTGTGTTGTGATATTGATCTGTTAATATACATCGCACTGGATAAAGACGTCTGCTAAAAGCGGTCAAGCCAGGACAGACAGTCCTGCTTTTACTACATTAGAGGGGTCCAATCCCAGAGGGCCACCGCTCTGTACATTTAGTTAGTCTTTCCAAATGAGCCTATGAGGAGATGAGACGCCCTTGGGGTAGACGAGCACGAGCCCTGGAGTCTCTATTGTTTGTTAGCTACAATATATAAAGAAAAACATATACTACATTAACAACATTTCAAACCTACATAAACTTAAACATACGACTTTACCTGCTAACACCTATTCTGCGAATAGCGCTTAATTATCAGAGCTCAGCTAGCATTGCATTATTCGAAGAATGAATAGACTCACATTAAGACAGGCATACCAATTTATTTCTATTTTGAGACAGTTTATTACGTTTAAACACAGTTGAGGGTTAGGGCGTCATTCTTCCGGGTAAGCGTAGGGCGTCATCAGGGCGTCCTTCAGGAGCGACAGCTTGGTGGTATCTGGAACTGAACCCAAGATCTTACAGCTTAAACCATTAAGCTAAATAAATAAATACTAAATATTATCTCCAGACAGTAGAATAAAAATATTCCGTAGAAGTCAAACCGAAAAGCTTGGAGTGTCTCACTCACTATTCAGTGCACGACTCCTTCACTTCCTTCACTTCCTTCACTTCCTTCACTAACCGTAGCCTAAAACCCTGAAGAAATCAAAATGGACTGATAAAAAAAAGGCACTTTGATCATATACAGTTGAGAAAGTGTGTTTACTCGATTACTTTATTGGTGTCACCAATGCGGGGGCAGTTCTTTGGACAGGGGAGGTCCCAGCAAACCTTAGGGTGGCAAAAAAAAAAAAATGTAGTCATTAAATAATTAAATAATCATAATAGAATTATTCATTATATAAAATTAATTCCTTTTTAAATAGTGTTAATTTTTTTTTGTACATTATTAAATGTGTGTGTGAACTGAATAAATGGTTAATATTTAGTTCAAATCTGCCATTTTTTCACTATTCTATTTCCTTTTACGTTAATTTAACTATTGCGAATTTTTACATCTACGCTTTTATATTGTTGGCAAGTGGCGGCTCGGTGGTTTAAGGTGTTGGACAGCAGACCGGAAAGGTTCCAGCTTCAATTTCCAGCCACTGCTGGGCCCCGTGAGCAGGGCCCTCAACCCTCAACTGCTTAGTTCGATAATGAAAAAAAAATAAATTGTGTGTTAATTCACACGATATATTGTTGATTCAGGATCATAGAACCGGAATGTTCTGGTCAGCTGAACACACACATTCTCCTTTTACTCCTTAAACTGTAAAATATGTAACAGAATAAAAGTTTGTTCGAGAAGATTTTATAGATCAATAGTATTTACTCCCTTCCAGATCATGTATCTTTGTAGAAAAACAAGATTTTTATAACCGGCATATTTAAGCACCGAAAAAAAAGTCTTGTGTACGTCGTGTCCCTTGGCAGACGCTGCTCCAGACATTCCAGTGCATTTAATCCGAACATGAGAGGTTTGATTTATCAGTTCTTCCACTTGGTTCCGTGTTGTAGAGCCGAACGGTCACTGGAGGAATATGTTTCGGAATGTGGAAAGCATCACAGAACAGGTTTTCAAGCTACCACAATTACACGGGACGTCTTTATTACCTGGAATCGTCGAAACTATTTATGGGGTTTTAATGGTGTCTCCTATGCAGATACTGTAGGCTTGCCTATTTAACCTCACATGATATGCCTACGTAAGTTTATTTACTCATCTCCAGAGTTCGACCGATACTCTGTTGAACCGATACATTTCCTGATATTGAAACCTGTTTGAATCTCAAATATCAGTTTTGTAAAATGTAGCTCCACTGATATATACCGCCATCTTGTGGCCGTTTCAAGAGTTTCATGCACGACCACTATTACATCAGAAAATGTAAACAAGGGTGGCAATAGGAGGAAACAGGGGTGGCAACAACAACAATAATAAAAATTTAATTAAAAATTATATATATATATATATATATATATATATATATATATATATATATCTATATATATATATCTATATATATATATCTATATCTATATCTATATATATATATATATATATATATATATATATATATATATAGATATATTGATTGTACACTCTGTGAGGTGGCCAGAGTTTTTACAGGCCACTGGGGGGCGCCCCTAGCATCATGAGAAAAGAATCAGCAGAGATTGCCAGTAAAATAACTGAATTTGCTGTAATCAGTATACTTTAGCGTATAATCAATAAACGCACTAAACTACATTAATCTACGTTACACCAAAGTATCAAAGCTTTCTTTTTTTTTTTAATATAAATATTCAGATGATCTTTAACAATATCATTTTATTTCATTTTAGAAGGAAAACAGTAAATATCGGCTCTGCATATCGGTTATCGCTCAAATTAACACGCAAATAATCGATATCGGATTTAAACAAAACATTATTGCTAACCCTAGATAAATTGTGTGATAGCCAGACATAGTTATTAGCTAGAAACACACTAAACACACAGAAACACCAATTGCTGACTAGAAACCACATCTCAGACGTGTCCCATGCTGCTCCATCCACGCAAATCCCTTCTCCCAGTCGTACTCCGACTCGCCGTTAATCCTTGGCGTTTAGTCAGGAATGAGTTCACACCAGTAACAGACAGGGTGTTGCCCAAACACACCATCTTCACTTAACATCTGGAAACATCAACAGCATAAACAGCTCCAGTGGTCATGACGTATCATTTTAATAAATGATTTTTATAAAAACCATCCAGTAAAAACAAGAATTAGTAAGAAAAACACTACAAAAAAGTGGTAAAAAAAAAAATGTTAGTTAGTATTTTCTGTCCACTTTTCTCTTACACACACACACAAATATGTTCAGAAATATCTTGGAAGGAGCTGCACAGATACAGGCTTGGAAATGTCTTTTGGAATTCCAACCCAGTTCTCCGGAATTCTGTCGAAATGCCACACTAAAGCTCTTCCACTCCAGTCAGTGTTTAAATCATCCTCGACATTTCACAACAGCAGAAAAACAAGCGTCTGATATTTTTTTTTCCTCTTGCATGTTCAGATCCTTCATCTTTCTCCGGCTGTGTCATTCACACGCAGTCCCGTGACGGACTGGTTTTTTTTTGTTTTTTTTTTTACCAGAGACTCCGTCTACATAGGAAGTGGGAAGGTGCAGCTGGAGCTTTGCCAGGAACGCAGGAGTAGCATGCTGCCTGTGCTCCAGTCAGAAGAGAGCAGAAGGGGCACGGTCTCAGTCAGGGACACACAAACGCACGTGGTGCCTCGATCTCTGCCGACCCGAGCCTTAAACCACGGGGAGAACCTTCGCGGGTCCGTCTGCTCAAGGGACCTAATTACAGGACATTGCAAGAGATTCGTCTGGATTACTGGAAATAATTAAAGGAACAAATTCTATACACGCAAAAGATCCAACATGATGGAGGACTGCAAAAATCTCAATCCAGCGAGCTTCTACTGAGAGCTTTCCCCATCGCAAATGCCAAGAATGAAGAGGGACCGGTTCCTGCTGGCCATCACCCTCGTCGTAGTTCTGACAGTTGACGTTTACTTTGTTCTGCTTCCCCGTTTGAGAGCCTGGTATGAGGTGTCTGGCGGAGGCTGTAACTGTCACCGCGGTATCGGCGGTGTCGGCTATACCGAACGGGTTTCTCGCAAAACCAACTTCAGTTCCAGTGCCGTCTCTCGAAAGGGATCCAAGCTGAAAAGGCTTTTTAGCCATCCGTTGTATAACATCCATCTACCGGACCTGAACCCAGATGAGAGATTGTTGGAGGAAGAAGAGCTGATGGATTATTACAAAAGGAAAGTGAACCGCTGGCAGAGGTGAGAAGTTCGTTGGTCCTATAATTTGAGGCCATAATGTATAGTGTATAGTGTATAATGTAAAGTACACAGGAATGTTTCTTGGGTTCTTGGGCAACTGGTGGTACGAGTATGGTAAAGGAAAAGAACGGCTTAAACAACATTCCATAAAACGTGAAAACTGAGAGCGTGAAATTCTTCAGGAAACACTATATATAATAACGCAAACCATATTTAAATTAGACGTTAAAATAACGCCTTTGATAGTGGATTAACGTGTTAATAAGTAGATCAACCGATTATCGTTTTTTTGACCAATATTTTCCCAGATTTGTTAAAATTAAATATCGGTTTTGTCATATCGGGTCTATCGAGATTAGAATTTGATGACACCAGTCAAGGTGAGCCAACAGCACTCGACTCTACCCAACAGTCCTGAAAGTGGTAGCCCAGTGATTAAGGAAAATAGTGGGTTTAACTCCCAGCGCCACCAATCGCTGCTACCGCCACCGAGTCCCTAAGCAATTTAATAATACACTACGCTACACTAATCTACACACTACACCCGAGTTCTGCTCAACTGCTAGCACCAACTAACCTACACTGAAGTGCCAATTTTGAAAAATGATTTTTTTTTTTAAGGTAAAATGATTTTTAACTCATTTGCTTACCTTATCGAAGCTTTTATTCAACAAAGCCAATTTAATGACAGGGGCACCTGATGACTAATGTTTTTCAGTTTCAGACTATATCAATCTAGAAAAATGACCGTTAACAAAAATATAAATAAAATTGTTTAGTGTCAGTTTCTATAAATAAGATTAAATAATCTTATAGGCACAGAGAAGCAAAAACAACACACTACAGGATGATTAGCCAGCAAATGTTTTGCATGCGGTTTCTGAATGGCGGTCCAGCTTCACTGATGTTGGGGCTCCTGACCAATCAGGCAATTATGTTTAAATTGTTGAGGAAGTGAACATCATAATTAAAGTCTGCTAACTAACCATTATCCAGATCTCGTTTTAGTTGAACTCAACCTCCTGACTGGTAGATTCAGAGATGTCATGTTGACTGAATTTGGGTCACTTAGCAAATATTTGTAGCCAGATAAATCGATAGTTTTGGGGCTATGGTGCAAGGTTTGTCAGACAACAGCTGGACATGTTACACAGTCCATGTACCAAAAAAAAAAAAAAACACAGAAGAACCAAACCATTAACAAAGCCATGGAGATCCAAATGTTCTTAAAAACCGACCTCATTCATTCTACCTGAAAACGTTTCTGCCTGGAATGATTTCCGAGCAGCAGATAATATTTGACATTAACCTAAAACATTTTATCATTTGGTTAGAAATAAAATCTTTTGAAGACGCAGCGAGCATGAGCTCATTTGCGATAAGTTAGCATCTAAAAATCCTAACCGTTTCCTCTGCAGACAGCAGAAGTTCTTCCTCGAGTCGGGAGCCTCGTCGAACATCTCCTTTCCCAATCAACCCATAACCTTCGATTCTGACGCAAGCTGGCTGAAATTTCATTTGGGAATTAACCGCTATGCGCTGTACTCCAAAGATGACCAAAACATCGACCGGCTACTGCAGGATATGCAGAGTTCCACCATCATCGGAGCAGGTTGCTGAAATATTAATAAAGAATCATGACAGGCTATTCGTTTTATAAAATTTTGTAGAATGCATATATTATTGTGCATAAGTCAGGGGTGTCCAAACTCGGGTCAGAGAGCCTGCAGAGTTTATCTCCAACCCTGATCAAACACACCTCAACCAACTAATCAAGATCTTGCTAGGTTTACTCGAAACTCACAGGTAGGTGCGTTGAGCCAAGTTGGAGTTAAACTCTTCAGGACACCCTGACCCTCCAGGACATCCCTGCCATAAGGGATCCTAGGGTTTTGATTCAGTACCAGAGATCAACCGATAATCATTATATTACTGATACTCTTTAATATCGTTTTGAATTATCGGATATCGGTTTTGTAATGTCGGCTCCACCGATATACGGCACTCTTGTGGCTATTTTGGGGGAAAAAAAAGTAACTGGAATTGGTTGTAGTTACTTTAAAGCGAACAATGATATATTTTATACTGCAATTTCATTTTTGCTCAATTAAGAGTAATGATCCACAATAAAGATTTTTATTTTGGATTTAAGATCTTTAGGAATTTTTTAAAAATTTAGAATTGTTTCAATGTTTTTTTTTTTTTACTTATCACCTGATCACGGCTTAGATTTACAAAAAATAAAATAAAATAAATAAAAATGCTCGTCCAGTTCAGAACTGTTATCACTGGGTCAAAAACAGAAGTAAAACACACAAATAAAGAAATATCGATTCTGCATATTGGTTATCGTTCACATTAACCGATATCAATATGTTTTTTTTTTCTTTTTTTTTTTTTTAATCTATATCGGTTGATCTCGACTAATTAGCATGAAATAATGCGAACACACCTGATGAATACTGAGTACCTGTAAGTCTTGAATTGAACATAAGCTTCTGAATCTTGTTTTTGGTTCATGTTAGCATGTACTTAGAATTTTCTCTTAGCTGGATTTAAAGCTTACGCAGGCAGAGACCTGCCGACCCAGAAAATATAACTAATGTTTTTAAATATTTTAGATTACACTCAAGATGGAAAGGCTTTAAAAGGAGCATGTGACTGCTCACAAGGTAAGCAGTGAAGTCCTCTTTTTCTGCTGAGCTTCTCGATTTTTAAACAGCTGGTCTAAAAATAATCAGCTCCAAACCAGAGATAAATAAAGGAATGAAGAAAAAAAAAAAACAGAAGCTGGTAGAAGTGGTGGTAGTTGCTGGGTTGCGAAAGAATGATATTATGTCGAAATGTCCTTTAATAGCAGCTGCTGGCTGAAGTGCGGGAACCTGATAACTAGAAAAAAATTGCCCTGAAAGATTTATTTAGCAATCAAAAGTATAACTGAACGAAACCAAATAAACACACACACACACACACACACACACACACACACACACACACACAGCAGGATAATATTTTAACGTCTACTTTTCCATCATTTGTTTAAATCCTTTAAGGAACATCCATCAAAACCTCCTTGTTCCGAATCTTCCCGGTTTGAAGCACGGCGGTGGTTGCAAACTGTTTATAAAATATGAAACATTAAAACCAGTTTGTCTTTTTTTTTTTTTTTTTTTTTTTATTTTGGAATGTAAGAACCTCCGACAGAAAGCAAAGAAAAGGGCAACACCAACCACCGGTTTAAATAAAACCCAGTACACCATGTAATTATGCTAGCACTCCCAGACCATAAAGAGAAATCTAAACCTCAAAAATGCGTTTTTTTAAGTGTTACACAAATACCACTGATACAGACAGCTAGAGGCAAAAAAAAAAAGCAAATGATGATGTGTGTGAATCATGTGAATTAGTTTAGATATGCCTACATGCCTTCTCAAAACATATCCATAAAAGGTCTCTTTTTCAGTGGTTAAGCCGAGTGGCCATCACCTGAAACTTGCCCTGAAGTTGCAGGACTTTGGGAAAGCCATGTTCAAACCCATGAGGTAAGACAGAAAAGTCTCACAGACTTTTTTAATCATGCATTTATTTATTTTTCTAGCTCAATCATTTTTATTCGAATTCAGGTGTAAAATGTACACAGTGTTTATAGGTCCCGAGTTTTTTTTGCAGCAATTTATATCACAGATGTTGTATGTGGTACCCAGAATCTTAAGGTGGCCATTTTGGATGAAGCATAAGAACTGGTTGCCCAGGATGTCCTCTGTACAGGATAGCAGAAACTGATGGAGTGTATTAAAAACATTTATGAAAACAAAAGGTCCACTTCAAAGGACACAAAGTGTCCTCGGGGGAAGTAGTGGCTCAAATGGTTAAGGTGCCGAGTTGTTAATTGGAACATCAGGAAGAACTGGGTTCAAGCCCCACCACTGGCAGTCAGCCACCTTTGGGCCCCTGAGCAAGACCCTTAACCCCTCCTGCTCCAGGGGGCGCTGTATCATAGCTGACGCAGCGCTCTGACCCCCAACTTACTAAGATGGGATATGCAAAGACACAAATATCGCTGTGCTGTTGATGTGTCATTACCTTTTTTGAATCAGACATGCACATATAAACAGAAATGCGAAAAATATTGTTACAGTGACACTAATTTGTTCCTGTTTAAGAGGCGATTTACTTGTGTATTTAGTTCGCAGCCATTAAACGTGACACCAGAGCCACTTTAAAGATTTTATACTTTCTTTTAGTTCCTCCTCTTTACTTCATACTAATTAAATACACGGTTCATTGAGTATTCTAAATGTGAGTTTTTTATTTCCACGTGAAATATTTCTAATGTAAGTAAATGTAAACGACTGGATTTTAGACAGGAAAGACATGACGAGACACCCGAGGACTTCTTCTATTTCGTGGACTTCCAGAGACACAATGCTGAAATTGCCTCTTTCCACCTGGACAGGTTTGAGATATTTCATTTGAATCGATACATAAAAACAATAGTACTTATTCATCCATCCATCCATCCATCCATCTATCTATTCATTCACCCTACCCACCCATCCGACCATATTTCCATCCATCCATCCATCCATCCACCCACCAATCCATGCACCCACATGCCCATCCATCCACCCACTCACCAACTAACTTATCCATCTATACATACACCCACCCATCCATCCATCCATCCATCCATCCATCCACCCACCAACTGCGCTAACAATTTTGGCTTTCTGGAACTTTCTGGGAATGTTAGTTTTTTTAGGTTGTTGCAACGTTCTGCGAAAATTAGTTTTTTTTAATGCAAAAATCGAGGCTGTACCTAGAAAATGAACCAAAGAGCAATCATGTGCTGACGTTAGGGGAAGGTTCTGTCTTTCTGGGGAGTGTTCTCTAAAATAAGTACTTATTAAACTCTCAGCTGTAATGACTGTTTATCTGTCTATACCGCAAATCCTCCTAAGGTGTGTCAGGCTGAAATACTAACATAATTGCCACATCACCCACCCACACACACACACACACACACACACACACTTAAAATTACCAAGACGGGAGGGAGTGTTTCCTAAATCTTAAAGTGAATTAATACAAAATAAAAACAAAAAAACACTTGAAATCATTTAGGGAATCTTTTAAGCATGTCGGGACAAAGAATTTACCGAACTTAGACCCCGAAATGCATGTTGCCAAATCACACTTTGACTTCCTTTTACAGAAAAGAACGTTTGTTTAATATATATATATAATATATATATATATATATATAAAACCCCAATTAATAAAATAATGCATAATCTCATACTGAAGAAAACAACAGACAAGTTGACGTCTTTCTGCTTTGTACTTGGCTTAAACTGGCAAAAAAAAAAAAAAAAAAAAAAAAAAAAAAAAAAAGTCATATGTTGTGTCATATTTTGATTTTTTTGATGTAAATTTCTACAAAATAAACACTAGTTGAGTTCTTAAAGTTTTCTACTATTAAACCTTTGAAGAACTAAACTGTAGACTAGTGAACAGAACTAGTGCACTAACAGTATGTGTCAGTTTACTTTAAAGACGTCTTTCATGATAAAAAGTGTCCTAGAAGAACAGAACCCGTCTCTTTAAGTTGACTTTGTTTTGATCATCGTTCAGTCTAATTGCAGTCCAACTGTATCAGATCAGTATTAAAAACCGACTTTAGTCTGAGGAAATAGCGCAAGAACAAGTACGAGCTGAAATCCAGACAAGTTTATTAAATTAGAATAAAATGAAAACTAAAAGACTTTTTTAATCACGTGAGCCAATATTTTATTCACAATAGAACATAAATATTTAAACTGAGAAATTTTACACTTTTATCCACTAAATGAGGTCTGATACAGGTTTGAAACTAGTTGGCACGGGACAAGAAAGGACCAAAAAAAGCAAAAAAGATTCATCTGGAAGAAAATTCAGCAATTAATTAAGTTAATTGGCATCCGGTCAGTAACATGATTAGCATGATTGGAAAAATCTCTGTGTGTAAGGGACAGGGACAAAGACCTTTGGTGGAAGCGCCGTCATGTCCTTGGGGTCAAAATTCATTTAAAAAGGACTGATTCAAGTGTAAAAGTGTTCTAAGATCAGACGAGTCCAAATCAGAGACACCATGTCCTCTGAGACCTGACTGAGACTTTACAGTGTGTTATCAGTGTTAAGTTCTAAATTCAGCGTCTCTGATGGTATGGGATGTATAAGTGCAGACGGTTTGGACAGACTGCATGTTTTGGAAGACACTATGAATGCTGAAACGACTACAAAAGGAGTAACATATATTCTCCTCCAGACGACATCTATTACAGTGAAGACCTTGTGTATTTCATCAGGACAATGAAAACCACATACTGCAGCTATTCCAACAGCATGAGTTCAGGTGCTGAATTACCCTGCCTGCAGTTCAGGTTTTTTTTTTTACCTATAAAGAACTTTTGGTGCTTTCCTAAACGAAAAATATGTCAAAAAAGACCATGAACTCTTCAGCAGCTGGAAACCGGAATCAGGGAGGAATGGGACCGAATTACATCATCAAAACTCCAAAAACATATAACCCCAATGCCCAGACGTCTTCAATCTGTTTTGTAAAGAAGAGGAGACGCTACACCATGATGAACATGACCCGTCCCAACTATTCTAAGACCTGTAGCAGGCGTCAAATTTGAAAATTCCTGTTTAAGCATTTATATTATCTATATTCTATTGTTAAAAGTCTTTTAGTTTTCATTTTATTCTAATTTAAATAAAGTCCCAACTTTTCCAGAATTATATTTGTACATCATTATCAGTAAGTTGATCTTAACTGCTCATTACAGAAAAAGGACACTTGAGATTAATTTGTCAAATGAACTTTAAGTAAACTTCTTTTGTTTTTTTGTTTTAATTCATTCACAGAAATAGTGCTGTGTGATTTGTTTTGCTCAGAGTCCTTGATTTCCGGAGAGTTCCTCCTGTGGTTGGTAGACTGGTGAATATCACAGGTGAGGTGTTGTACACTACATACAACGAGGAGCTCCGCAGTGTCTTCTTCACGTCGCCAGGCAAGCTCACGCATTCACGACAAAAAATAAATAAGCACTGTGCAAGATACAATTTTTCATAAAAATACGCCCCCAAAACCCCAGGCAACTAACATGTAAAAATATATTTAGTCTCCTCTGGCAAGTCAGTACGACGGCAACTGATTTCTGACCTTCTTTCCTTGCCAGCAAACAACACATGCTTCTTTGCCAAGTGTCTGTACGTGTGCAAGACCGAATACGCAGTGTGTGGGCATCCGGATTTTCTGGAAGGTTCCATGTCCGCCTATCTGCCTGGACTGAGTGTAGCACCCCGCATTTCCATCCCCAGCCCTTGGATCCGCTCCTACACCTTCACTGGAAAAGAGGAGTATGTAGGGATTAATCCCGACAGTTGATACATTAAAATTTCAGGGACCGTTAGCATGTGGTGTGACATTCAGGGGTTGGACAGTAAAACTGAACGCAACATAATAGAAGACATATCAGAGTTCAGAAGAGGACAGTGTGTTAGTTGGAGTCTTGCTGGCAGAAATGTGAACAATTTTTGCTGTGTATCGCCTGTATAAGCCATGGTATGCCATGTCGACATACCGCTGGGAAGGACAAACCACACGAGGTCCTTGTTGGGTCCTTGTTTAGGACCCTGAAGCCCTCCTGCTCCAGGGGCGCTGTATCATAGCTGACCCTGCGCTCTGACCCCAACTTACTGAGCTGGTATATGCGAAGAGGCAAAAAATGCAGAGTACATGTGACGAATAAGCATCTTCACCTTTAGAAGGCAGTTGAACCACAGCTTCAGAATAAAATACACACTTTGCCTCTCCTATTTGCAACATATTTGGACGTCAAGGGCTTCACAGGGTCAATATTCATGGTCGGGCTGTTATACCCAATTGGTGCTTTTAATGGTGCCAGTACCAAAAATCCTGAGCTGATGTGTCCACCTTCACTACCCTTCCCACATCCAGGAGACTTACGTTGTGGAGAGGCTCTAAAAAACCCACCACTTAAACTGTTACACTGGGGTGGATCAGTGGTGGTTTGGGCTGCAATATCATGACATTCCCACTAGGTATTCTTTGGCCCACTACTTCAATCACAAGAATTGCAGCTTTCCAACAATATGTAAAATGTTTCGCTTTTTTCTTCCTAATGTTGACACAAAGATTTCACTTATGGAACGCCGTGTCCCACCGAGGGGAGACAGGAATGTTACCGGGCTTTAATCCATAGCAAGTAAAAATGTCTAGATCTTATCGTTGTTGATTCCATAAAGTTAATCACGATTCGATACTTATTGTTTATCGGCCTACTCCTGTTTTAAGGTGTTTCATGTCATTCATCAGCATCTTGTAGTGACCTGGCCACTGTTCTGCTAAAGGAATGGCTTGAAATCCCTCTGACTATAGTGCAGAAATTTTATCTGTTGATGTGGTTGCCCTGTGGTGCCCTGGCGGGGCTGAGTCCTACAAATCTCTGAGACTTGCCCTGCCAGGCCCCAGGTATCTTCTGAACTTCAGAGGGAGCACTTGTTGGTTGATGGTTGGGAATTGACCAGTGATTACTCTTGGGTGGGTGGATTAATAATGAGCACCTGATCATCACGATCATATCAAATTGTGACATTTTTTTTTTTTTTTTAATCATTGTAGATGGGAAGTAAATCCATCCTACTGTGACACGGTTAAAAGACTTTACCCCTACAGCTCTGGAAATCGACTACTCAACATCATCGACATGGCCATATTCGATTTCCTGACAGGTATGTGAGCAGCACAACATCTGGAACTTCTGCATGCATCGAACGCAGCTCCTGAAATCAGCATGCTTTTTTTTTTTTTTTTACCTTAAGGAAACATGGACCGGCACCACTATGAGATTTTTACCAAGTTTGGTGATGAAGGGTTTCTGCTCCACCTGGACAATGCGCGAGGGTACGCTTTTAAATCAGAAAAACATTTCCTTCCATTACTATCTTTAGATTAAATTATCTAGAATGATTTTCTTGTGTGTGTCACAGGTTTGGAAGACACTCGTATGATGAGATGTCAATTCTTGCTCCACTGACTCAGTGCTGCATGTACGTACTAGCCATCTGTACCACATACCAAAAAAAGGTCTATGTAAAGTTCATTTTATGAAGTAATCACAAGTATAAATCCACGAGTCTTCTTTCTGTAACCCTGAACGACTGAAATACTCTCTTAGACTAACCTTAGTTAATAATAATAAACTTAGAAGTGGACTCTAAGACGAGTTCGAACACTTTTTATTATAAAAGTCCACTTCGAGGTGAAGAGAAACACTTACTGTCAACACATTTATTCATCACACATACAGTTAATTCCTGCGCAGAGTAAAATTCTTTTCTTTACAATAGGATGAGGTCAGATTGAGGGTTGTGTCCAAAACCCTGAACCTCCAATCAACAAACCAGAATCTTAACCAGTTGCACCATCGCAGCTTTGTTTGATTTATCACTAGCGGTTTATGTACTAGTTCTGTTCTAATAGTCTATATTTCAGCTTGTGACAGTGACAAAAGGTGTGAAAGCTTTAAAAACTCGACTAGTTTTATTTTGTATGCTTTTTTTAAATTTAAATCACAAGATTAGAAAGTAAGCCATTTATACTTTAGTGTAAGGACTTACTACAGGCCAGACAGACATTTTATTTATCCTGTCTTTATCAAAGATTCAACTGGAGGCATAGTTTTTATATTTTTACTTTAAATTAAATAAATGAAGTTTATTATTTTATATATTAAAAAAAAACATATATTAACTCTACTACTTTTAAATTTGAACTTTTGACAACTGTGTGGCCCTTTATTATTTATTCCATTTAAAGGGTTAATGAATTTCCTCAGTGTTTTTTATTTTCTTCAGTTCCCTGAGCTCCACTTATAATGTTCATTAACATTTTTACATACGAAAACATCATCATTTAGAAGTAATTGTCTATTTTTCTCTCTTGGTTCGAATAGATGTTGACGAGGATTGTTGTCTCGACAGTAAACACCCACTGCTATGATTGGCTAACAGATTTGCATTTAAAAAAAATTATTCCCCATGAACAATTTTCCCAGTAAGCGTAGGTCATAAGCTTACATAATAAAACAGTTATTTATGCTTGTGTGGTGCAACATTACAGTCTGATCTGTAGTCGTCAGACTCAACACAGCGTTCCTTTTTAAATTTCAGAAAAGTCTGGTGTTGAAATTGTTTCTTATTTGACAGCAAATCAGATGTAAAAAGCATCGAACAAATGACCAAACTTTTACTGACGCCGTCTGAAACGTGAAAATAAAACAAATCCACCATTTCCTAATGTTAGGATCCGACGGTAAGTAACGAGTGAACGACTAGCCGTTTCCAAAATAGGGGGCGGGGCTAAACAGACAGCGACGTCGAACGTAGATCTTTTTCTGCAGAGGCGGAGCTTATCCACACTATTATGTCATAGAGTCGCTTGACCCCCTGCATTTATTATAAGCCGTTTTAAAAGTAACAACAAAACTTTGAGCTTTTATACCACAATGATCTTTTATATGTCAAAAGGAAAATTGATTTCTCAGTTTTTGACCCTATCAAGCAAAAATAAAAACACAAAAAAAGTTGTCCAAATGAAACAAACCAAAAACGTATAAATGTATAAATTCCTGAACGCTTTATTTTTTCAGTTAGTTAACACTTAAACAAATAAATAAAAATAATGCTAATAGGTAGGAATGCAACAATTTTTTTTATATTTTATGTATAAATTCTGTGAAAAGTTAAAAGCTTGAGCTTTAAATAAATAGTAATAAATTATTTGTAGGCGTGCTGTGTAAAAAACCTTTGAGTGAATGAACGAGTATCAAGTCCTGACTTGGTCTAGATTCTAACCGTACCTCTCCTCCTCCAGGATCAAACGCTCGACGTTGCTGAAGCTGCAGCTGTTGATGCAACCAGAGTATCGGCTCAGTGAGGTGATGAGAGAGTCGCTGGCTCGGGATCCCCTCGGCCCCGTGTTGACCGAGCTCCACTTGCAGGCTCTCGACCGGAGACTGGAGCGCATACTCAGGTCCGTCAGTAGATGCGTGAAAAAGCTCGGCGAAGCCAAAGTGGTGGTCACAGACTTCATGGAGAACTCCGGTACATCTACAGAGAGGGACCAGAAGAAAGGCAGGTGATTGATGCTGACAAAGAAAAAAAAAAAAAAAGTGGTGATAATTATGAAATAAAGAACAGAATGATTAAGCGAAGAAATGACTAATGAAACACTGGATCACTGACCTGTGGATGTACCCCATGATTCGGGACTGTACAAGGGACACCTTTGGATTTAACTTTGCAACATGAGGGAAAAAACCGTCAGACGATGTCACGTTCCTGAGAAGCTGCGGTGGGATTCGTGGTGTTCTTTTTTTCAGGCACGTGTTTTTTCTGGATTATACAAACATTCCCTGTTTTATTTTTTCAACAAATACTACAGAAAGCAGCAAAGCGGTCGATGTTCTTCAGAGAAAAGTATCTGTCGTTAAAACGTCTGAAACGGATGGGATTTGTGGCTTTCGAGCGTATAATACTTGGCTGTCTTTTCTCTGCACAGCTTGTAGGCTTTCAAGTGGAATCTCGAACCTGCCAGAAAAAAATTAGCTACACTATTTACAGGCAGTCATTCCTTAGCTGAAACTTTATTCCAACCTGTGGTATGTAGTTTATTGCAACACAGATGTCAAACGTAGAAAATTGTTTTCGGAACATGCTGCAGCAGGGAAAAATAAAAATGTCTTTTATTAAAATCTGTAAAAAAAATAAACATAAATAAACAAACAAAACAAGCATTTAAGACTGTAAAAAAATGGAATCCAAGTTTATTTTTTCCCCATTTGTATACAACAATCCAAAAAAATGGTGTTTTATGTTTCAATTTATTCTTGAGAAGAAACTATAATGTGGTTGGCCAAAATTGAGCGTTTGGGATGCTTTACTATTACTACTATTACTGTAGATATTTGTTTGATCCATGTTTACTTTCCATTTCAAACTTTCCTGATTTTGAGACCATTTAGCTAATAATTAGTGCCAAAACTTTGCCCCCTTGTGGTTGTCCTGCAGTATGACAATTGTTATAAAATGTATTTATTGTCACAAAAAAAAAAAAAAAAGGTTTTTATTGCTTTAACTGTTGTCGTGACAAGTTTTAATTAAAAAAGAGTTTATTAAGACACACTGGAAAAAGAAGCAAAGCTAAAATCAATTTAAAAATAAAATTTTACAAAAATAATATGGTCCACTGTTTAGGGTTCCTGCAGTTCTTATGACTGCAGCTCAGGCTTTGGCTTTAAACGCGGATACAGTCTTCAGTAATAAAAGACAAGCAAAGCTAAACGAAGATATATTTTATACATAAACAGAAACTCTGGCTTTCTTAAGGGCATAAAATAGTATAATAAATATATCATGTCAAGGAATAAAAATGCAACAAAGACATCAGGGAGTCTAAGCGTTTTAGACAAATCAAACAAAACTTGTTTGAACAAACTTTGTTTTTACAAATGGGTCTTACACAATATCCGTTTCTGAAAGCAAACCAATTCTAAGGCTCTCGTTTGATTCACCGCCAAATCGTTTTCCAATTCGTCTTTATATTACACACAATTTTAGCCTAAAATTCGCACGAAAAGTTCTGGGGAAAAAAAAGCAAGATTAATCTACATTGATTAACATGGCACAAAGCAGCTGGAGTCAAAAAACGAAGGCGACGGAAACAACGGTTGCTAAAATTGGTGTTGTGAACGATCGCTTCAAAAAATCTGGTTATTTAATCACCACTGGAGAAACTATAGAGGTTTTCTTGATGTCATTTGTGTTTTGGCACAAGCTGGGTAAAACCGTCGCTTATTTAAATAACGCTCTGGTGCGGAAAAAGAAAACAAAATGAAGATCAGTAGAATAAAAGTTAAAAAATTCAGTAACCAAGTAGCTAAAATAGTGTGGAGCAAAAAAAACTAAACAAATAGCACCGTCCGCCCACATTAACAGGAACACCAGTAAACCTGGAGGGACCGATCAGCAGGGTAACAGCGGCAGTGGAATCCGAAAAACAATGTGATTTGACATTTTCGCATGTTTGACAGTGCCAGATGGGCCTTATTTTTTTTTTTAGATCTCTTTTTTGCCGTTTTAAGACGACCAACAGTCTCTTAAGTGGTGTGAAAAAGAGTTTTGTTGGTAGAAACACCTTGATAAGAGAGATGCGAGAGAAAAGCCTGGACTGTATCGTGGCAAAAAGATAAAGTAACTCAAATATTCATGGTTGTATAGTCACTCGATGGTTTGTTTATGCTGGGATGCTTTGTTTGCGTAGCATTAACTTGTAGTTGGTTAGTTTATGTTGCTCTGCGTTTTTAATTGCTGTTGCAACGAAATGACGTTAAAAAGCAGCTGGACTGGTTAAACATTAGTGACTGTTGTTTGGGGAAAATCTGAGACGATCAACACTTTCAGCCCATCCGGTACAGATAACTAGGCCAAGGGTAAAATCTGACTGAAATTGTGCGCAACAGGCTTGACTGACCATCGCATACTGTCCTACTATGTTGGGAGACAAGTAATATGCGTGAATCCTAGTCATATGCAAAAAAACAGCATGCGAAAAGTTCCTGAATGATCTACTACTTCCGCCCCAGATTCTGAGGTGCATTTCCGCTAGAAACTTTACTGTTTCGCGAGTCCGCGAGAAAGACGACTCGTTATATTTCAAAATGGCGGAAAGCGGTGACGTAGCACTGTAAAGAAGCTTTACTTTTTTCCAGGAAAAAACGTAGCTTGTTCTGGGTAAATTAAACATTTTCACACTGTTGTGTTATTTCAGGTCATGTGACATCATCAACCTGTCGGCTGTTGTAAATTTTATTCGTACTGCAAGTGATCCGACTTTTTTTTGACAGTCTATAAGTACATAATAACTCGAGTGTAGTACCTACTTTAGGCAGTATGCAGTTTCTAACAGTGTTCCTGTTAAAGTGGACAGTTATAGTGTCTACTTTTTGACATACTTTTATGTCAGACGGCACTAATAACAAGCAACATCATAGATTTTCATGAGAGTTAGCTCAGTGGGGTAAAAAAAAAAACGAAACAAAGTTATATAAACTCAAGCTATCTGTGTGTGGGTATAAATGTGAGGGCGAGTTCTCGGTACACAGGTGTGTTTTATCAAGCTGCTAATTCAGATAGGTTCTTATAAAACTCGTAGAAAATGTCTTCAACTACAGCAAAGCAGGCTAGGAGGAAAACGCCTCATTTAAATAGACTTATAATAAAAGATCATCTCGCCCACTTTAAATAGTTCAATGGCCGGTAAAGACTCTGGGTTTTATCTTCAGCACATTTTGGATTGTCTGCTCACCGGTGTGATGGTGCTGAGAAAAGAAAAGGGCGCGTACAGATGAAGTGTGCTTCTGCTGCTGAGCGATAAAAGGAACGGTAAAAACGACGAAACCTGGAATCGTGCTGATGAAGAGTTTGGCGTGTGTTCAGACGGACAGCGAGACGAAGCTGTTGTACTGCTGGATGTTGCGTTTTAGGATGTCCGAGCAGGGGCCCAGCACCCGCTCGAAGCGTGGTCGGTCCAACTTGACACACTTCAAAGGGCCTCGAGCCACAACAGTGGCGGCACGCGGCCGGTTCATTAACAGTGCAATCTCGCCTAGAACACACACACACACACGCACACACACACACACCACACACACACACACACACACACGCACACAAACAGAGGAGAGAGAGTGAGCATGCGTTTACAGTTACTTAATAAAACAGATCAAACTAAAATATCCTGAGAAATAAATTCAATAATTCTGGGCCCTTGGACAAGGCCCTTTACCCTCACCCTGCTCCAGGGGTGCTGTAGCATGGCTGAACCTGCAGTTACAATACATACACACTCAGTGGTTGAAGTCTTAAAGTGCTTATCAGAAGGTTGTGGTTTTAATTCCCAGCACCACCAAGCTTTCACTAGTGGGCCCCTGAGGAAGACCCTTAACAGCTTAGTTAGTTAAAAAATTTTATTTTTAGTAAGTCTTCATCGAAAATTTTAAACTGAAAACCATCTGATTTGAAGAACCACATTCGTTTACATACAGTGTTGGTAAAGCTGTAATTAAATAAACGATAAACTAGAATTACTGAGAGACCAAAACACCTTTAAAACAGCTAAAATTACTCCATAATTACAGAGAAACAAAACGAAAAAACACCCACCGAAGTAGTCTGAAGGTCCCAAACGACCAACTTCCACAAACTCCTCGTTCTCGGACCGTCTCTGCAGCACAGCTGCACAGCCCTGGGAACACACGAACACACACACACACACACACACACACACGTTAGAAAGGTGAGCCAGACAGCTGCAGGTTTAGAAAAGGAAACACTTGGGTACCTCCAGTATGATGAAAAACTCGTCCCCTGGTTCCCCCTGAACCACAATCTTTTGGCTATCCTCGAACTGCACCGGCTCCAGAGCATCAGCCACCGTCAGACGCTCCCATTTATCCAGGGACTCTGAGACGCAAGCGGCAATCAAACAGGTTACAGCGGCAATCAGGAATTTTTAGCTGACTATAATAACGTAATCGTTTATCAAACTATAATTGGATCAGAAACTTACCGAGAATTGATACTTTACTAAGGAACTCTTCGTACATCTTCCTCTTCCTCAGTGTACTTCCCTAAAAAAATCCATAGGAAATTATCCATTCATGATTTAAAGAACATGCTTTGAATTATAATTCGTGTCATTGGCTATCGGCAGTCTTTCCTTTACCATTAGTATCCGTCTGTAGCTGTCTCTGTCGATGCCCCACAGCTTGATGTCGGTCTTAGCTCGGACAGTAGCTGCACGGGGGGTACCGTAGATCAGCGCCAACTCACCGAAGCTGCCGCCTTCACCGATACTGGTGGCCCATTCGTTGTTTACGTAAACCTTTTGAATACAAACCCAGGCGTGAGTCTAATGTCATATCACAACATACATATATATATATATATATATATATATCTATATATATATATATATATATATATATATATATATATATATCATATATATATATATATATATATATATATATAATATATATATAAAATTCAGAATTTAGGTCACATGACCAAGGAATGCTCACATCAGTTTCGCCCTGATCGATGACATAGAAATTATCGCCTTCATCACCTACAGGGCAAAAAAAAAAACATGTTTAGAATTGAACATAAACATGAAAAATGTAGATATGTATGTATTCTGTATAGTAAAAGCCCAACCCTGCAGAATAACAGTCTCTCCGGCAATGTAAGTGACTGGAAACATGGCGTCGAATATATCGCTGCATGTAATGGGGGCAAAGAGAAACCGTTAGTGTGACCCGAAATTGCAAACATGGCTTTAATATAGAAACGTTATAAATAAACTTTTACCTCCTTTCGTTGTCATCCAAGTGGGAGAACAGCACGTTCTTTTCGATGGCTTTCGCCAAAGCCGCCATGGTTTTATAGTCTTTAGGAATAACCTAAAAAGCGCAAAAAAGGCAAAATGGAAAATTTTGCTAGATTAATCCAAGGGTTAATATCCGCTAGATTAATCCAAGGGTTAATATCGTTCTAGGGTGCTTATAATGAAGCCCTGTTGCTGACCTTTCTCACATAAGACGCAGCGTCCTCCTCTGTGTAGACCTCGGCGCTGATCGCTCCTCTTCTGCTACGCCCCTTTACCACCGGGTTCATTGGAGGAGAAACCTCATCCTCGCGCGAGTCAGTCCGCGAGCTGGCTTTCTGTTGGTTCATCAGCTGCTTGGCCTCCTCCTGCAGGGAACATGGAGAAAGAAAAGTGCCAAAACATCAGAACGAGCGATGCATTAGTTTCATTAATTAAGGGGGACTGACAGTGAAAGAAATTACAGAGTTCAAAGTCTTTAAAAACTAAAAAACGTGAAGCTGTAAGAAGGTGAAATTTATTAGATTCAACTGAGAAAGAAACTTTGGATTAACTAGTCGGTTATTCGATTAATTATTAAATTAACCTTTTAAACAAGCTGATAAGCTTTCAGCAGGGAAACATGAGCCTTCATGTAAACACCCTAATCCGATTAAAAAAAGCCCATAGTGTTAAACGCAGGATTAACCATTCTAGGGACCAATCAAGTAGAGATTAACACTCATTTATTTAGATCACTTGGAGTGTACGTCCTTTAATGTATGCGTGGTCAAAGGTCATTCAAACAAAGGATGGAATGACTGGTGTGACATGTAAAAGTTATGTTTACTGTCCAGGTCCCTCCCATGAACTCTTTCTCTCTCCTACTCTTTTCCTCCCGTGCTCTCACTCTTTCCCTCCCCCCTTGATCTCTCTCTCTTTTACTCTTTCCCTCCCAATGTGATCTCTCTCTCTCTCTCTCTCTCTTACTCTTTCCCTCCCCCATGATCTCCCTCTCTCTTACTCTTTCCCCACCACGCTCTCACACACGAAATGCTTATGGGTTTGATCTACACGCAAATCGAGTGCAGCTTCCCAAAACAAACGAATTGTATAACATCAAAGACTAGAGGAGTTTTGTGAGGTCTGTGTGTCGTTGTTTTTTTTTATGCCTGTGAACTAGAAAGACACCAGGACCTTTTCGAGTCTCTCGAATTGCTCTCGGAGAAAAGCCATGGGTTTCTCGGGCCGAGCCGTGCACAGCTGCACGATGCAGTCTTTCAGCAGCTGCTGGATGTTGTGCTTCTGCACGTAGAGCTCGCACTCGCGCAGACTCCTCTCCTCTTCACTGCTGGATGCCATCCTGACCGGTCTAAAGGCAAAAACACAAAAAGAGAGAGAAAGAGAGAGAGAGATGGTTAGGGCAGCTGAAATAATATATCCTAAGTTATATACTAGATACTGACAGACCAAAAAAAACAAAAAAAACAAACAAACAAAAAAAAAAAAAACAGTGGAGGTCGACCGATTAATCGGCGCTCGGTTTTTCCACTGCAAGACATATTTTTTTTATATTTTAATTTGATAATCATCTCTGAGTGTTCTAAAATAAAAGCAAAGTCAATTACTGTAATATATAGCAGATGCCGTACACAGAGAAATAAAAACTGTTACTCCAGAAACATGGTGCTACACAGAAGAACATCACAGAGTTAGGGACTACAGAATAAGTTGTCTCAGCAACATAAAGTGCATGTGTGCAAACAGTGCAAGACAAACAATACAAACATTACTCCAGACAGTGCGAACAGACAATACAAAAACAGAACACTCTGCACAAGTACATAAAATAGTGCCGACCAGATTACGCCATGTTGCGCAAATGAAGTAAAAATGGTGCAAATAAGTGATAGCAGCAAGATTGTTGTGCAAAACAACACAATTTAAAACACACCAAATTCATTTGATCTACGAACGACTGAGGTTCCGTTGTACTGCTTGAATATTGAACATGGGTTCGGTTTTAGGCCCAATTTCATTCCCTCCCCCTAGCACCTTAACTCAATTCTCTTTTGGTTGAAGATGTAGGTGTAGGGGGAAGGGTCAGATACCCCTTAAAATGAAGAGGTCTAAGGACTACACTTTAAATGTAGAAGTAAGAGAAATTTCCCAAGATACATTAGCTACAGCGGCAACACGGCTGCCCAGGCGAACAAGGAGACACACAAATATTTTTGGGCATTAATAAGGAATTTAACGACCAACAATCATCTGTTTTATTACATTCAATGCTGTGTTTATATTTTACTGTCATGTTCTTTAAAGGAAAATTGCTGAGTTCTCTAACGTTACACTACACGACCATCCCACAACATATTATTAGGTCTGATAACGTTACCTGCTGACTTGAGAGAATTTCCTGTCAGAAAGAAAAGTAAATTAGTAGCAGAAAATTGGCTTTTCACTGCATGTATGACGATGTGTACTGGTGTTGTAGTGATCTACTATTTATTAGAAGCACATTTTCATCCCTACCCCTTATCACTCTTCAGGGGCCAAAGGAAAGGTATATAAAATATGATTTATATTAGTATAATAGATATTATATAGATTAAATAACCTGATAATATTAGTTACCTGACCATCACATCCATGTGCATTCCTGTTCCCGGTTCTGAAAAGACTTTCTACTAGATTGTGGAGTGCGACTGTGGGGATTCGATCATTCGGTCACTCCAGTACACTCCATTAGGGCTGAACGATTAAGCGTAACTATAACGCAATCATGATTTGAAACGCTGCAGTTAGCTAATTGAAAAAGGCTGTGGTGTGATTGCGATATAAAATCACAGGGCAAATGCATGACTGCCCTCTTTGAGTGACAGTCACACCAGCCAATTAAGTGCGCACCGCTTTTGTGCGGCCAATCAGCATGTTGGCCATGTGAGTGTAATGCCCACCTCTCAGAGATGACCATGTTCGGTGGTCCTGGGACTTGAACTCACAACCTGGCATTTAGATTTATATCATTCGGCAGACACATTTTTTCAGCCGGATATTACATTTGACTGGGATTTTTTTAACCCAACAGAGCAGTTAAGGGCTAAGATCCCTGCTCAGGTCCCAGTGGTGCTGGGAATCGAACCTACACTCTTCTCATGAGCAGTTCAACACACACAATCACTAATTGACGATAGGAGGTGTTAATATTCAGAACTTTACAGTTCTCATCAACAAGGAAATGAATACTGATCCCAGTAATGGGTTCAAGTCCCAACAACACATACTGCCACCGCTGGGCCCTTGAGCAAGGCCCCTAACCCCCATTTGCTCAGAAATAACATACAATCACAGTTTTTACATTTTTACACGTGGCAGAAGGAAAGTTTATCACGTTGCAGGGGATTTACACTTTTAGCTTGTGAACTTTAGCAGTATCGCGGTTACTGCGGCTGGAGTGAAGCGACGCCATCTTCATATCCGTGTGATAAACAAACAAAATAAATATAAATTAAACAAATTTAAACAGCAGTAAATTCCATGACATTCAGTTGCAGTGTATTAATAAACATTATTATTATTATTATTGCTGTTTTTTATTATTATTATTTTACCCCTTGTATTAGTTTATTTCCATTAAAAGCGGGAAACGAGTTGTGGAAATACGGCGGATTAGCATTTAGCTAACTTACTCAGTTACATCAAACAGCAGAGCGCGTCAAACCCCAGTTTACCGTGAATCGCGTGCAGCGCTAAAATACAACAAAACTTTCACTCATTATCACCAATTCTCTCTTTTTTATATATATGGAATAAAATGGAATATTATTTACCCTGGATATTTTTTAACGCGTCTCTATTTGCCGAACGGCTTCACAGGAAACCAAATCAACCCGAAAGATGTCTCTGACGTCAATTCCACAATCTGACACGGAAGTCGTAACCATGGCAACCTTAAAGAGACTCGCGCGCTGTTTTCCGGGTTCCTCTTCCGTGTCTTTCTGTAAAAAATAAAAATAAATAAATATTAACGAAGCGTTCTTTATTTTAAAGGATTTTTTATATAAATAATATAACATAAATACGGGCTTTACTACTACATGGTGTTTTTATTCCATGTTTTTGGAATAAATATAGACAACCCGAATTCTGGGAATAAAATGAAAACTAAAAATCACATGAGCCAAAAAATTTTATTTAAATTAGAACATAAATAACATAAAACATGTTTAAACTGAAAATTTTTTTACACAGATTAGATGTCAGATTTACAGCATTTGGCAGACGTCCTTATCGTCAGCAGTTGCGGGTTAGGGGCCTTGCTCAAGGGCCCAACAGTGGTGGCTTGGTGGTGCTGTGAATTGGACCCCCTTTTTTTAGTATCAGTCCAACACCTCAACCGCTAAGCCACCACTTCCCTTAATATCTACTACAGGTTTTTATATAAAGATGGACAGAGTCTCTCAGAAGTAAAGATGGACAGAGTCTCTCAGAAGTAAAGATGGACAGAGTCTCTCAGAAGTAAAGATGGACAGAGTCTCTCAGAAGTAAAGATGGACAGAGTCTCTCAGAAGTAAAGATCAGAGTCTCTCAGAAGTAAGATAGACAGAGTCCTCTCAGAAGTAAAGATGGACAGAGTCTTTCAGAGGTCAAAGATAGACAGAGTCCTCTCAGAAGTAAAGATGGACAGAGTCTCTCAGAAGTAAAGATGGACAGAGTCTCTCAGAAGTAAAGATGGACAGAGTCTCTCAGAAGTAAAGATGGACAGAGTCTCTCAGAGTCTCCCAGTAAAGATGGACAGAGTCTCCCAGAAGTAACAGATGGACAGAAGTAAAGATGGACAGAGTCCTCCCAGAAGTAAAGATGGACAGAGACTTTCAGAAGTAAAGATGGACAGAGTCTCTCAGAAGTAAAGATGGACAGAGTAAAGATGACTCTCAGAAGTAAAGATGGACAGAGTAAAACTCCTTCAGAAGTAAAGATGGACAGAGACTTTCAGAAGTAAAGATGGACAGAGTCTTCCAGAAGTAAAGATGGACAGAGACTTTCAGAGAGTAAAGATGGACAGAGTCTCTCAGAAGTAAAGATGGACAGAGTCCCTCAGAAGTAAAGATGGACAGAGTCTCCCAGAAGTAAAGAGACTTTCCAGGACAGAGTCTCCCAGAAGTAAAGATGGACAGAGTCTTCACTTAAAGAGGACAGAAGTAAGATGGACAGAGTCTCTCAGAAGTAAAGATGGACAGAGTCTCTCTTCAGAAGAAAGTAAAGATGGACAGAGTCTCTCAGAAGTAAGAGATGGACAGAGTCTCTCAGAAGTAAAGATGGACAAGAGTCTCTAAGAAGTAAAGAGTGGACAGAGTCTCTCAGAAGTAAAGATGGACAGAGTCTCTCCAAAGTCAAGAAGAGTAAAGATGGACAGAGACTCTCAGAAGTAAAGATGGACAGAGTCTCTCAGAAGTAAAGATAAAGATGGACAGAGTCTCCAGAGTAAAGTAAAGATGGACAGAGTCTCCCAGAAGTAAAGATGGACAGAGTTCCACTCCGAGACTCAGAAGTAAAGATGGACAGAGTCTCTCAGAAGTAAAGATGGACAGAGTCTCTCAGAAGTAAAGATGGACAGAGTCTCTCAGAAGTAAAGATGGACAGAGTCTCTCAGAAGAAAGATACAGATCTCTCAGAAGTAAAGATGGACAAAGTCTCTAAGAAGTAAAGATGGACAGAGTCTCTCAGAAGTAAAGATGGACAGAGTCTCTAAGAAGTAAAGATGGACAGAGTCTCTCAGAAGTAAAGATGGACAGAGTCTCTCAGAAGAAAAGATGGACAGAGTCTCTTAGCAGTAAAGATTCTGTGATTGACATTAATAAATTGGACAGAGGAAAGCTTCCAGGAACCACCGTCACAGTCCACTGTACATCTGCAGATACTAAAGCTCCATCATACAGAAAGGAAGCCATATGTGAACATGGACCAGAAGCGCCACCGTGTCCTGTGGGTCAAAACTCATTTAAAATGGACTGATTGAAAGTGGAAAGACAAGTCCAAATTTGACATTCTTGTTGAAAATCACAGACGCTGTGTCCTCCATGCTAAAGAGTAGTAAAACAGTCACATTTTGTCCTCCTTTCTTTTTTTTTAGTCGTAAAACCAGAAATGTGTCCAGAATAATAAACCTTTTTTTTTTTAATCGCTGGTTTCCAGTTGACAAAGTTTTAAACTAACTAACTAAATACACAGAAAAAGAATCAATGCCTTTTCACTGATGTGGAAAGTCATTTTGATCCGACTGAAGGGACGGGGGGTTTGCATGCATTACTTCTTGTTTGAGGTTGTTTTGGCTTCTCGAAAGCTCCTGCTGGAACCTGTTAGAACCTCATGGTGTAAATTATAGGAGCGTTTTTAGAATTTAGCAGAACAATAACTTGACCATGATTTCAACTTTCCAGTCATCCCAAAAAACCCACACGAGTTTCATTTTCCTTGGAATTTTTCTTAAATCACGTAGTTTCTGTGAAGGAACGGGTTTAAAATATTTGTGTAATCGTTGTCCCTGGGTATTATGTGCCCTGGCAGCGCCGTCTTCACCTTTTACCCCCCTAACAGTTTGTAATACACACTTTGAGGTCACTTGGCCGTCTGTCTTGTTTAAGAAATTTTCTTCCTCTGTTGATTTAACAGAAGGTCCGACGACGCATGACTCCGTGACTTAAGCAGCACTTGTAAGCTGATTATTTACTGTTGACTACATTTGTACTGCGACCAGACTGAGAACTTTCATCTGTGAGTCAACTTAAAACGGTACCAAACGTCTAGAACGCTTCGAGTCCTGCATGACTAACAGTTTGTTTTTTTTGGTGAACAGGAAGCAGGTTCATGAGAAAGTCCAGGGTTCGTATTCACTAAACAGATGATCTCATCACTAAAAGTTCTTCCAAACAGCGCTAGAAGTTTTTAGCCAGGATGTTTAACCTCAGAGCTGCTGAGACAAACGTTTACTAAGGAAGTGAGAGAAGTCTGAATCTGGGAGGAAGGACGAGGGTCGACCCCGGTGCTATAGCGCAGGGGGTGGGCAGTCTCGGCCCTGGAGGGTCAGGGTGTCCTGCAGAGTTTAGCTCCAACCCTAATCAAACACACCTGAACCAACTAACGACAGGTAGATGTGTTAAGACAAGTTGAAGCTAAACTCTGTAGGACACCACCGACCCTCCAGGACCGGGATTGGACACCCCTGCTATAGATGATGTCAGCATATGAACACAGTGATTGGCTGATGAGTCTCTGTCAGAGATTCCTCCATAGAGAAGTATCGTAGAAAGCAATATTATGTTACTGTAATCAAATAAAGATTTTAATGCATTTATTAAACAAGTATATTTTTATTTTATTTGTCTATAAATGTTGTTAAAATGTTTACGTTCTGATGCAGATTGCAGAAAACGGCCATTTTAAGACAGTTTGTGTCTCGTTCTTAGTACATTAGGAGTCCTCTTTATCTACACTAATGTATCACAGCTAATTTTAGTGCTAAAACACAAAAATAGTTCTACATTTACATTTTATTTATTTTTTTGTTAGAGTTATGAGTTTTGTGAGGACGGGCCGTGAACTCGAATCCTGATGAGGAGCTAAAAAATACTGCAGAATCTTGAATATGAAAAAGATCTAATCCATTTTCCCCCTAGAAATAAAATACCTAAATACCTAAATACCACAGAAACGAAGGCTATCAGGTTACTAAACTGTGATTATATCGTTCGGTGTATTAATTAGGAAGTCATTATAGTATTTTAGTAGTTTTTTTCTAAAGTAAGGAGAATTGTTAAAGCTACATCCAACATTATCTTTAGCCATTTTCCCTCTCCCAGTGTGTGTACAGACAAAAAAACGCTTGAATCCCCCTAGTGGCTATGAACCCGTATTGCACTCGTTCTGCTTTACAATTATTTAATTAATTTTATTACTTAATTATTTTATTACTCAATATTTTTATTACTTAATTTTTTTTTTATTAATTATTTTGTGCTTAGATTTTGTTAGATTGCAGTAAGTATCTATTAGTGTCATATAATAGATTTTTAATTTTCTGAACTTTATCATATGTTTCTTGATACTATATTGTGATGTTAAGGATACAGTTGAACATGTGATACTTTATTGTAGGAAATATCCTGAGGAAAGAAATAAGTTAATTAATGAATTAGAGGGGGAGCGGTTTATATTTAAGAATGTATTAAATCCGGGAAGAAAAATTAAATCATTATTGCTAAAGTATTTCGGAAGAACTGGTTTAAATAAGCGAGTATAAGTGGTTTTCTTTTCTTTTCTTTTTTTTTCCTTCTCAGAAGGTCCAAATGTTAATTACTCTAAGCGAGTATAATCAGGAGGGTGGAGATAGACTGGTAATGGTCCATTGAAGCGATAGGTGGCGGTAATGACCATGTAAGTCTGCGATCCGCCGTAAAGCAAGAAGAAGAAACATTCACGGTTCGACCACTCTAGGCCAGTTGGTGGCGACAGTGAGTCAAAATGCTGATTTTTCCAACCACCAGAAAACCCCGAAGAAGAAAAAGACCCGGCCAAAACCTTAGTCGTAAATAAATGTTATTAAAATGATGTAATTATAAGCGCGGTGATCCGGATCGGTCCTGTAATTTCACTAAAACAGCAAACTGGTGAGTGGGAATTTAAGATCAGTTTATTTTAAATGTAAAGACACAATTTATTAGTAATCTAACGAGCGGCAACATCCACAATAAATTCTAGTGAAAGCAGATTAGATTGTGGTTAATTTTTTTTTTTACCTTTATGATTTCCTTTTTTTTTTTTTAACTATTTATTGTGATTTTAGAAAAAAAATTAATAAAATATCATCTCCCACTTTGATGCCCGGTTCTGCTTTTTACATTTACATCGCGATATTTAACTGTACATAGTAACATTAGTGATAAAATAGTAAAACAATATATAATAAAAAAATTGATGTTATTAATAAAAATCATACATTTTAGCTGATATTAATTAACCAAGACATGTTTTAAAAGAAAGCATCGTGTCTGCTCCAAACGTAGTACGCGCCGAATGACGTCATCGCCTATTTTGCATATTCATCAGTTTCCTCATGAATATGCAAAAAGATTACATGAATATTCTGAATTTATATTATATTTAATGTTCTGTTTCATTTCCTGTAAATTGAGGACACCTTAAGTCAAAACTCGATAAATAGAAAGTAAGTGTATTTTTAGAATAAATCTCAGACCCACGTGACACGGAGGTTTAATGATTGACGTAAGTATTTTTTTTTATATGTTTATGGCAGAGAAAGTTTCTGATAAACATCTGAAGAAATTTCACTAATTAACTTTTTTTATTTTATTATAAAGATCGCCGAAGAACGTGTGTGACGTCTTTTTCCATCAAGGTTTATATATAAACCCACGGTTCCAGTATTTTATTGGCAGTTTGGTGGTGTAAAGATTTTAAATGGTCTGTCAGACATGTGATGATTCATTTATTGCCTCCACACATCTTCATGTGACCTTCACTGATCACACCAGAACAATGGACCAGGAGTTTACTGTTTACACTGGATCAGGGATCAGGGCCGGTACTGGGTAGGGGTGGAAAAAGTTCTCAAAAGTTCCCAATCGATTCTAAATTCAGATAAGATGGCGACGGCGCGGGCCTGCAATGATAAATGTAAGCGAGCGTTCGTCGCAGGTTCACCTAAACACTTAAATTTACTAAAATAAAGAACAAAAGCAGTCCAGAATGGACTGAACTGGTTTATTAGATACAGACATGTTTTCACAATTTTGCATTCACTCTCACCCAACTACGGCAAGCCCCGAGGGGAAAATGCACCCCCCCCCCGCAACACACAATGAGCGCTGACATAAAATAACCAGGTCTAAACCTTGTTTAGTCTGTTACATAATCACTGACTCACATACGGATGCTGGAGAATTTACTACATTTCAACAAAAATGGACATAAAATCAACATCAAATGTAAAATTGTGTGGAAACACTTCCAAACGCATTTTTGGCACAGTTTTTAGCTTAAGTAACTAAATAAGGGACTTTTTGTTAATCAAATATACATTAATGCACTGTGAAATTAAGGGTTAGGGGCCTTGCGCAAGGGCCCATCGTTAAGGCTCTGGGAGGTTAACTGGGGTTCAAGTTGCAGCACTGCCAAACTCACGTTTATAGCAAGCAGCAGATGCCCTTATCCAACACGGTATTTATCTCATTTAGCTGGGAGCAGAGAAAGAGGGTTAAGGGCCTTGCTCAAGGGTCCAGCAGTGGCAGCTTGGTGGACCCGAAGGCTGGGAGCATCAGTGTTAGCCATGATACATTGAGAAGGGCCTTGCTTAAGGGCCCAGCAGTGGTAGCTTGGGTGTGCTGTGGCTTTAACCCCAATCTTAACCCCAAGCGTTGGGTACAAGCCTAAAGATAGATTACACACAATGATGTCTTTACTTTATCTAATGGCTTTCTCAAAAGTTTGCTTAAGGCACTGGAGACGTCTCTGTGTTGCTTCACCTTCTCCTGTTCCCAAATTAGCAAGCCATGTTGTATTGACTTTTGAAATCCTCTTAAACAATTCATGAGTTGCACCTCGCAAGCCCCGTGTAGGGTCCTGTTCTTTGGAACCGATACCGGTATCGTATTACTCGAAGGACATTTTCCTTTGAGGAGATTCATTCGGTGCTGAGGTTCTTGTATCTCGAGGTGTCTGTAATGGAAAGTGTGTAGGTAAGAATTGCTAAAATATTCAGAGGTTGGGTTTTTTGGTCCACCTGCTAGATCATCTCACCCTCTTGGTTTTTGCAAAGATTAGAATGCTAATGAAAAGGCTTTTGCTTCTCCAAAAGGGTTTGAGGTGTTCTCTGCCTCTGCTGGGACTCTAAACCTTAAAGATGCTTGAATTCAGATGATCGGATGACTTTCTTTAATGACCCGGAACACCTTAAAGCCTGGTAAGTCTTAAATCTACGTCCTTGTTAGAGGTATGTGTGTCTTCAATAAAATCTAAGACCCCCTCCAGGGGTATTTGACACATTATCTGGTATTTAAAATCCTGTGGTCTGTGTTTGGGTGTTGCAGGAAAGGAGATGAATAGCTGGAGGTGTTATTTCTCAAAGCTCATGCGTCTCTCGGTGCGCTGGGTCCGTCTGTGTCCCTGGCAGGTCCGAGGCAGGCGACCCGGTCCGCTCCGGCAGCTATGGAGCTACGGGAAAGTCGTCTTCAACTCCCTTTACTTCAACATCCTCACCAACTGGGACACAGTGCTCGACTCGATCTTCGAACCTGTTTACTGGTTGGTGGACAATCTGACGCGCTGGTTCGGGGTGGTAAGTTGACCGATGTGATTTTTTTACTTCGGATTGAACAGTTATATGATTCAGATTGATCACCAACTCAATGGCCATTTTTTTGGAATTTGTTTAATTTGGTTAGTTTCAGTTTTTGCTTTGTTAATAGTCAATAGACAAACCATGCGAGGCATTTCTACAGCATAGAACTTGGTCCTTTGGTTCAGTTTTATAGCTCACGTTTAGGAAACAAAACTGTACGATGTCCAGAAAAATGGTAAAAATGTGTTTTACACAGCTTTAATTGACCTTCTACAAATAATACTATGGGTACCCAAACATACGATGGGAATTAAAAGGGCCATTTGGCGTTCCTGAAGGCACCGAGGTGCTGAGGATGATCAAGGCCTTTAGGACAACAAGCTGTAATTTGCTGATTGGTCAGTTTGAATGTCTCACATTTGGTTCTTAGTCACATGGTCAAGGAAGGGATAAAAGAGGAGTGTAACTAGTGCCCTGGGTCTCTTTTTCTGCTCGCTTTTCCTGTGCTAGCTCTTCTTCTGTTCGTCTCCCTTTACTTCTCCCTCTCTCTCTAACCCTCAGGTAACAGTTTACATACATGCGGGGTACAATTACTTGTCTTTGTTTTACTCTCCATCTATTTTGTAACAGATTCAAGTTTAACCATATAAACCATTGTCATTAAACTGGTTCAGTTACAAACTGTGTGTTAACTAGTCTTTACTCAACCTTAACACTGATGTGCTAACTAAAGCAATACAATATAATCACTTATATCAACGCTCTCCCACATATTTAGTATAAGTATATAAGTATATTCAATTCATTGTGTAGGGTACGTGTACAGAGCCAATGAAATGCATTTTTCGCATGTCCCATCTTGGTAGGTTGGGGGTCAGAGCACAGGGTCGGCTATGATGCAGCGCCCCTGGAGCGGGGGGGTTTGGGGGTCTTGCTCAGGGACCCAACGGTGGTTGACTTGCCGGAGGTGGGGCTTGAACCCAGGTGTTTCTGGTCTTCAGATTAACAACTCAGCACCATTTCAGCCACCCTGCCCCCCTATAATAGCTATAATTTAGCTATTATAGCTGCGCTTATTTCCATGGTTGGTATAAGTGGCAGTGGGGGGTAATGGACAAGAAATGTACAGTTTTATACCATAACGTTTCTTTAGACCTTCAGCAATCCTAAAGCTTGACCCACCGTAGGCGAACCACCCTTAGAACATTTACCTTACTTGTACCACTTTCCCACACAATTGCCCAGATCCCAGTTCTAAAACCTGTGAATGGTGGGGCTGTACAATATATCGAAACATATCTTAAATGTGCATATCGCAATGGTTTGTACTGAATAAGCTGTTTAATACTTCAAATAATAACGTATGGTCGAAGTTTTAGGTCGATGCGCATAGTGAAATATTTGGCGTGCGTGTGTTTTGATGCAAAAACAATCAACAAGCTGCAAAACTCGCATAACGAGTTAATTTCGATAAGATGAGCCAGTCCGAGGCGCCCACAGCTCCTGCACGTGATTTTAGTGCCAAAACAAAGAATTACCTCCAAGATATGGCAGAACTTCAGTCTCAAAAACAATAAACACATGCAGACAAGTAAAACATGTAAATCTTGAGTGGCAAAGCAAAAAGAATGTGTTTCATATTGTATCGCAAAGGAGCTTCCACTACAAACCACAGTAAATAAATGAATTTTTAAAAGCCCTGACGGATTAACAACGACAAAAAAATGACAAAAAACAAAGAAAGCCGTCAGTTTATTAGTGATCGGCAGAAGGTCAGGTCCACGAAGAAAATCCAAGTCATGTTAGCATGAGAATACAATACAATACAATACAATAAGTGATAGTGGAGGCATGACAACCGCAAGGGTTAACCTATCTGGTCAACAAGATAAGTTTTAAAAGAATACAGAAAAAATAAGTGATGGTTAAAAGCAGCATTGGTGACGCAGCAGGTTCTGCTTCCTGCTGGTTCGGGAACTAGTGCCGCACTTGGCCAAGCAGCGCTGTCGAAAAAAAGCAGTAGTTGAATATCCTGAACCAGTTGTTTTGCTCCATATTGGAGTGCCAAATAAAAATACACACCACAGGAAATGGATCAAACATCTAAGAGTCTGGATTGTTGATTGGGGTTTGAGTTTCAGCACCACCAAGCTGCCACGGTTCGGCCTTTTGAGCAAGGCCCTGAACCGTTTTTCTGCTCCAGAGGTGCTGTGTCATAGCAGGCTGGGGTCCGAGTGCAATGTCAGCTGAGATATTTCAAAGAAGCTAATTTTGCTGTGTTGTAATGTAAATGTGATAAAGATAACTGTGAAATTAGAAAGTTCCTGAAGTTTAATGCTTAATTTTTTTCTTTCTTTCCTTTATTTTAATAAAGGTGTTTGTGTGTCTGGTGATCGCTCTCACCACCTCTGTGGTACTTATAGTCTACCTCTGCGTGCTGCCGCGAATCGTACGTACCTACCCGGCGCACTGGATCCTTTGGCACCTGTGCTACGGCCACTGGAATCTCGTTAATATCGTGTTCCACTACTACAAGGCCATCACCACATCGCCCGGATGTCCTCCGCAGGTACTTCATCCTTCACCTCTTACAGTATTACATAATATCATGAGGTGAATCGGTGTGATGGTGTGGTGTGGATCCCGTCATTTTCTCGAGAGAATTCAGAAGATCGTAATGTTGTGAATTCCAGGAGAAGACCGATATTCCGACTGTGACCATTTGTAAGAAGTGTATCGTTCCCAAACCGGCGAGGACACACCATTGCAGCATCTGCAACACGTAGGTGTTTGAGCGTAAATATTTCAGTTTAGCTCAGTAATGATGGTGTCTGTTGTTTAACACTGAGAATGAACTGCTTTCCCACAGATGTGTTTTAAAAATGGACCATCACTGCCGTATCCTTTGGTCCTACTCTCCACTGAACTGTATGTAATCAAGCTCGTTGGTTGTTCTCCTTAAACTGTGTGTTCCTCCAGCCTGGTTAAATAACTGTGTCGGTCATTTCAACCACCGCTACTTCTTTTCCTTCTGCCTCTACATGATGATGGGATGTATCTACTGCAGCATCAGCGCCAAGGACATGTTCTTAGAAGCTTACAACGCCATCGAGGTAGGAGCTAGTTTAGCAACTGTAAGCTAAGCTAGCGGTTTCCGCACTGTAAAGAAATAGCGGCGGGATAATCTCGGCCTTAGACCTCACACGGACAAACCGTTGGGTGGGATAGTACTGGAGATGTGTGTGTCGTGAGAATCTGTCCATTTATTTTTGAATATTTTATTTCTTGTTAAATATATTTAAAAAAAATAGTTTGGTGTAGAATTTTGAGACTAAACCTGGTAGCACAAAGGTTTAGGTGTTGGACTGCTAATTGGAAGATCAGGGTTTGATTCCCAACACCAAGTTACCAATGTTGGGTCCCTGAGCAAGGCCCTTAATCCACGATTGCTCACTTGTAGATAAATGAAGTCGGTTTGGATAAGGACGTCTGCCAAATGCTGTAAATGTAAATAAATATAGATCCAGTGACTGTCACATGGCCCCTCATACAGCCCCATGAACCAGTAATTTGTCCCCAAACGCACTTCCTCGTTTCTTCATTGAAAAATTCCGACATTCACGACGATAACGTATCCCATAACCGATTATTTCCCAGCTAATTTTTTCATGGAATGATGTAAACCGATTTATCATCACATGCAAGAAGGTGGTGCAATTTTTATTTTTAAATGTCATGACATGCAGGCATAAAATTGGGAATTTTAACCATAAAAAAAAGACCACAAAATTATATAAAAGTTTCACTGTGGGGAAAAAAACCCCAACATTTTCTTTGGTGTTTTCTGCCACCATAATAATAATAATAATAACAACAACAATAATAATAACAAGCTTATATTCGGTCTGTAACTGTAATCAGACCTGCTGGTTGATGCTGCTGGAAGCGATTTACAAACTTGCATTTTTCCACTTCATTTTCATTTTATTCTTCTGTTTAAGAGTTATTACCAGACGCCTCCTCCCCAATTCACTTCTGAGGAGAAGTTTTTCCATAAGGGTCTTCTTTACCTCTGGGTTCTCACCAGGTAAGACAGAACGCATGCACCTGTTAGTCCAAATCGAAAACCTAGAAGCTTTTTATTAACAATAACACAATATTTGTTTTTGGTTTTTTTCCTCTGTTTCAGCTCGGTGGCCGTAGCTCTGGGTGGCCTGAGTCTCTGGCATGCTGTACTTATCACCAGAGGAGAGACGAGTGTGGAGAGACACATCAACCGCAAAGAGAGGAAACGCCTGGAGACGATAGGACAGGTGGGATTACTGATTTTGGGGGAAACGTCTAGCACACCCGATTCTACAGCGTAAAAACGTATACCTTTGAACCAAGTGTATTGCGTTTGGGTGAGCGGTTAATAATTAGGGGGCCTTGCTCAGGGGCCCAGAAGTGGGAGTTTGGTGTTTCTGGGAATTTAGCCTTTATCCTCTTAATTACCAGTCCAACAAACAACCCAATAAGGCACGACTAACAGATTGTGGTGTGTGTGTTGACTTGTGCACTAGTTGTCCTACATGAGGCAATTCGATCCGTTTAATTAGCTGCCGTAATAATTTATTCATCATTTAAATAATTGATAAGGATGAACCGGTGGCGTATTTGATGTGCATCACCGGCTATCTCTGTAATTACCAAATTAGTTAAATTCTGCTATCATAAGATATCAAATTAAAATAAAATTTTAAAGATAAGGGGCCTTGTTCAGGGGTCCGGAAGTGGCAGCTTGGTGGTCTTGGAACTTGAACCTATGACTTCTTATAAGCAGTCCAACATTTTAACCGCTAAGCTATTATTGTGCGGTTGTTTCCTCACTAGACAAATTTTATATACATCCAAAATTTATATACATATGAAATTAAATTATTACATTGTATGTCGTCGGCCATTTTGAAACTTTGACTCAGCGGTAGCGCCTGATAGCTCCGCCCCCTTTCACTACATAAGCAAAGCTATGCCTTTTTTGTTTTTGGGTTGAATTAATAAGAAAGGTCTGTCTGCGTCCTGGAACGCTACAAGCCACGCCCATTTTAAAGAAGAAAAATGTATGTAGTGTCGTGAGTTAGCTGTTTTGGATATGGGGGTGCTACTTGAGATGGAGGGGGGTGGTTTAGCAAGGGCGTGGCTTCTAGTAGATGAGGTGCGGTCAAACACAGGTGAAATAATTCTATCATCCTGGCATTTTTTTGTTGTTGTTTGACTCATCGGTGTAAATGCTACATCACTTACACCAATTACGTTATTTCGGACGCACCTTTTGATCTTTTCCTTCTGTCTGCGTAGGTCTTCAGGAATCCGTATCATCATGGAGGAATAAAAAACTGGAAAATTCTGTTTGGTGTGGAGAAAAAAAGGTACAGAGATTAATGGAGTGATCATTTTGGGAATTTATCATGAATACGTGTATAACAAAACGTTTAAAATGAATTCTTTCGAACAGTCAGTGGATAACGCGGGTGCTGTTACCCTCCAGCCATCCTCCTCACGGTGACGGACTAACATGGGACTGTCCTCTACGCAAACAGGACACCATGGACACCATATAAAGGTTTCAACTCAACTGTGTTGAGGTTGAAAAGTACTGTGGTGTATTAAAGTGTCTCAGATGTAAAAAGTGACCGATTGATGGTATGTGCCAAAGATTTGTTGCGGGAAAAAAATGGATGTACGGAAGTATTTAAAGTTGTTTGTGAGAAAGGCATCCCTACAAACTATTTCGGAGTATTCCGAACTTACGTTTCATAGATTTGGGGGAAATGAATAACGTGTTATTTGAATTTTGTGTGATTTGCGTGGTGGGATAATTTTTATAATGCCTTTAAGTATTAGCAAAGACTTTTATTTTGTAATTTTTTTTGGTGAGTAGTGCATGGAATCAACCCTACGGTCAATTAGTTGGGAAAAAACATTAGCTGCTTAATGAGACTGAAATTCAACAGCATTTCAAAGAAAAAAACATCAATTTAACAATTTTGTACATTTTTAAAAAATAATAAATTATGTTTCAAATGGATTTCATTGTCTACCTTTATTATTGAGATGAAACCCTGTGAATTCTGGAATTATAGAATTCAGTTTAGCTCGACACAAACTATTTTTTTCTGATATTTGAAGATCAATGCTTACGTCCTTCGTGTGATGCTTCGTTTTGGTGAAATAAAACAAATAACTTATCAATGCCACGGCTCTGAGAACCGAAATCTAAAAAAAAAAAAAAAAGTTAATTTGTGCAGTTTTAACATTTGATATTTATTTTTGTCTTTATTTAAAATATTTCTCTATACGACGCAGGCAGAATGTTCTACTTGCTGCGTTTTCAATAAAAATTAGTTAATTATAACAATATTTATCGGACAGATAAACTGGGTGAAAATGATGGCATTTTTGTTGCTCCGGTAAAGTAAATGATATCCGATAAATAGGTCCAATAAGGTTTTAGTTCAATTAATCAGTCTGATGTTATCTGAGATTTATCTGATTTCCGAATGCGACTGACTGCAGTCAGGGTTGCAACAGGATTCCCACCCAGTTGGGCTTTTTTTTGCTCGTGTCAGATCTGAAATAAATAGATTGATCTGGATGATGATATTTGGGCTGTTAATACAACTGGCAGGTGTTTAGATTTAACCACAAACGTGATTTTTATTAATTTTTTAATCAAAATTTACAATAAATTATTTCTGGTGTCTTGAGTCATAACTGATGTTTACTATTATAGTTCAACCAGAATTATTAAAATATCAGTGTGTCTTAGATGACCTATTCCGCTGATACACAAACTGCAGATTATATCAAAATTATTATATAAAAATATAAACTCATTATCAGTAACAATTTTGCAAACCATGCATTCCTAGTTTGGTCACTACTACCCAGCGAACCGCTTCACGGACGATGCCATAGCCACAACCCTTCATCTGGCCCTCACACACCTGGACAATAAAGACACATACACAGAAATGCTGTCCATAAACTTCACTTCAGCATTTAACACAATCATCCCTCAGCATCTGATCGAGAAGCTGAGCCTGCTGGGCCTAAACACCTTCCTCTGCAACTGGATCCTGGACTTTCTGACTGGAAGACGTCAGTTATTCCGGATTGGAAGCAGCACTGGGGCCCCGCAGGGCTGTTCACACTGTTGACTCATGACTGTGTAGCAATGCTCAATCACATCTAAGTTCACAGATGACACTTCTGTGGTAGGTCTCTTTAAGCAAGAACGACGAGTCAGCATACAGAGGGGAGGTGCAACAGCTAACAGCCTGGTGTAGAGAGCCAACAACCTGTATTGTTGAAGATATTTGTTGACTTCAGAAAAGCAAAGAGCGACCATTCTCCGCCGCTGAACATTGACAGATCCTTGGTAGAGATCAAGAGCAACAGTTTTTTTGGTGCCCACCTGACAAAGAACCTCACCTGGTCACTCAACACCAGCTGCATCAGCAGAAAAGCCCAGCAGCACCTGTACTTCCTGCGTAGGCTGAGAAAAGCCCATCCTCGACTATGTTCAACACGGGGACCAAGAGCATTCTGAGCAGCTGCATCACTGCTTGGTTTGGCAACTGCACCATTTTGGACCACAAGACCCTGCAGAGGACAGTGAGAACAGCTATGAAGATCATCGGAGTCTCTCTTCCCTCGGACATCTACAACACATGCTGCATCGCAAAGCCAACAGCAATGTAGAGGACCCCACACACCCCTCACATTCAGTCTTCACACTCCTGCCATCTGGAAAAAGGTACCGTAACATTCAGGCCACTCACACCCCAAATGTGCAAAAGTTTCTTCCGTCAAGCCATCAGGCCCCTCAACACACGGAACTGAACTACCTCAACTTACACACCCACACTTAACATTCTGTTAAACACACACAATTTAAATGCGGTTTGCACAATAATCTAACACATTTCTTGTTTATCTGCACCGTTTCGTGCTATTGAATGTACTGTACAGTGTGTTTTGTCTGTCTTGCACTGCTTGCATCAGGTTGCACACATGCACTTTATGTTGCTAAGACAACTTCTTCTCTAGTCTTTAGCTCCGAGTTGTTGTTCTGTTATGTGGCTCTTTGTTGTTTTGTGTAATTCTGTTGTTTTGTGTAGCACCAGGAGGTCCTGGAGGAATGTTGTTCCATTTCACCCCCAGCCTCCTCTCAATACACACACATACACTGAACTCAGATCCTGTGAAAAAGGACATCTTGAGAGCTGGACATGATTTCTTTATTAAACCTATTCTATTCTGGTTAGTTAGCTGTTACTAGGTAGGAGTGTGTTAGTGATTTATAGTAGTTGTTATTTCTTATTCAAACAAACAAACAAACAAAAAGGGGTATAAAAGCAGCTTAACAGTTTTTGCAAATTGTAAATAATTTCCTTCTTTATTTCTTTTCATACATGAAATCTAATGGAATGGCATTTTTAAGGAGTGAATTAACCAGATCAGTAAAACGGCATTTCAACAATTTCCTGACTAGGCTGACTGGACCGTGTGTGTGTGATCAGTGCGAAAACAGTAAAAGCAGGCCTAACAGTTCATCAAAAAGGAAACTGTGGCAAAAACAGTGAAAAGATTATTTAAAACAAGTTCATCTTTAGGCACCAGAACTCTTGACTTCAGTGCGTTATTCTGCACATTTCCTCTTCGAGTATTCCTGCTGCTTAGGCGGGTCAGGCTGACCTCTATCCCGTCACTGGAAGTGATCAGAGCGATGCGGTATGACAAAACGGGTAGAAGATGAGACTACAGGGGAAATCTCTCTGAAGGATGGCGGTGATCTCGACCTCAATGTCCTCCTGGACTTCCTAACAAAAACCTGCGACACACAATGCTCAGTTTACTTTCTGCAAAAAAAAAAAAAAGATAAGGTAGATGTGTGAGCTTTCTAAAGGTCGTTCAGACGCACCATTCGTTCCGGGCCGCCACCGCCTCCTTTCTCACCAGTCTTTTTTTGTCATCCAGTGGCTTAGCAAGACTGCGCAGGACCCTGGCGCGGAAAGGCAACACCTGCAGCAGCGCAATTCAAACACGTACAAAGAAAAAGCCAGACATTACGTTAAAGCGCAGTGGACTAAAATATTAGTTTTATCTGCAAATAAATGCAATTGCATGTTTTAGACAGAGATGGCAACCAAGAGGCACGAATTACAAATGGTAGCTTTAAGTTATTAATTTACTTAGTGATGACATCAGCAGTTTTGCTTGTAGGGCCACGCTTGGAAAAGTTGGGCTTAAAGCACAAGGTCAGCAGTACTACAGCGCCCCCCGGACCAGGCACCACTTTTTCACCTTTTTTCTACTGAAAAATAACTCCTGGGCCAGTACCCAAAATCTGGCCTGGAACCAACTCCAAAACCATCCCGGTCAACCACAAACCACCATTTTTAAAAGTTCAGCAGCGGTTGGTAAACAAGACCAAAACACTCTTTACAATCAGGGCGACAAAGAAAATTTAAGAGAAACTAAAAATTAGCATAGGGGAAAAAAAAAAAGCACACAGATGGGAAGATAGTCGGAAAAATGGCAACTGCAGGGTTTAATGGATCCGTTGACCAAGTGTTTGTGTGTGTTTTGTATTGTGTTTTTTTCAATAATAATTAAAATATTTCAGGGACTTAAAAATGGTGGGCAAGAGGTAACAAGCAATTCCGGTCATATATTTTGGTGACCTAGGGGGTTCCACTCCCTGGCCCAGCCCGGCACCAGTCCCAGTGGAAAAGCGTTAAATGGGGGCTGAGGGCCTCTCTTAGAAACAGCCACAACTCAAAGCCTTAACCAATTGAGCAACCACTGCCCCTTAACTTTAAAGGCCATCTAAACATTGTGTATATGAACAAGTAATTAATCACCATGAATTAGGCTCTTACCATATGACTGGGTAGGGTGGTAAGGGCGTGAACGCAGCGCAGGGCAGCGATCCTTACCGTCTGTTCGGGTGCCGGGACATAGGGAAAGGGTTCAAACAGCATTACTTCCAGATCACCAGCAAAAAATGATCAGATTCAACAGTGCTGAAATAAAAGTGTGAATGGTTGTACCATGGCGGGGCTGGTGGTTAAAGCGAGCAGGCGGGTGAAAAGGGCCTCCAGCTGTGCGGCGAGTGCGGGCGGAGGTTCCATTAGCAGTGGCTGGAGGCAGGAGAGAGTGGAGAGCTGCACCGCCTCGTCGGGACATGACAGTGCTTCTAAAAGCAGGAGCAGCAACTGAACAACAACGATATGAGATTTTTAGTCACCGGAGTCCATTTGAATAAATGTTGCTCTGAGAAGATCAAACTACTCACTGCAGGAAGCTCTGCCAGTTGCACTTGTTTGGGTAGGTTGTTGACGATGAGTGACAAGGCTTTTAAAAACACACCCCTTTTCTCTACAAAAAAAATAGATAAATAAAGACAAAAGTGTTACTAAACCGGATATCAGGATCGACCAGAGTGCCGAGTTTCCACTGTTTATCTGTAAGAATACCTTGTGCTGCATCGTTGAAACCCTGGACGAGTTTAGGCGAGTTTTCGGTAAAGAATCGCTGGCGGTACATAATGCGCACATCGGCATGGCAGCTGCGGTTCAGCACGTCTGGAGAATCGCTCATGAGCAGCGTGAAACTGTCCGCCGCTCGAGAACCTAACTGATCATCGCTCAGAAGGCAGAAAAGCTGAAAAAGAAACGGTGCCATTAGAATTTTGGCTTTACTTTACATCATGTATTGTTTGAAGGAGAAAATGAGTGGCAGCGGTACATGCTACAACTTTTCATCTCATTGAATCCTGGACAAAAAGCTAAGAAGAAATTTTAAACTGGAGTTTTTATTAGTTTGCAGCAGATGGACCCCTTTTTCTAAATAGTGTAAAAACCATGTGATGGCTAAAAAAAATTTGTTTTTTCTATCAATTATGCATGTAATGCAGTTGCACTATTTGGACACTAGAGGTGCTATTCTGTAGAGCGCTGGTCTTTGGTCCTATTCAAGAAGAACTCGCGTAGAACAGACTAAACAGGTGAAATCAGGTGTTGGTTGTGACAAAAACCTTTATAGACAACACTGAAGACATATGACATAAAATTTAAATATATATATATATATATATATATATATATATATATATATATATATATATATATATATATATATATATATATATTATAAATAAAATACCACAGCAAGCTGGTCACATGACCACATTGTCAGTGTGCCAACATTACATGATTATACGGTTACACGTCCATGTTACATTTCAATTACATTTAATTCGACAACCAGCCATTTTGGACAGATTTGTGGCTCCGTTGCTGATGCCGAGCTTGTCGTGTTTCCATCGATCGTTGGTAAAGACGTTATTAATTTTTTAATAAACGTACATTATTTATATTTAAGATACAGTGACCCTGAAGTACATTTTGTTTACGGCATTAAAACCTAATTTGTGGCATTAACATTCGAGAATTATTCACAATGTCTTTGCATGGCATTGGTTAAGATTGTTATTTTGTGTTATTTCATTAAAAAAGGGAATATTTTCAATCAGACTGCAAATCAAATCTAATGAGAAAACGTGCATGTACTCCTACTACTTACAAAATACAAATATTTATATTTATTTATTTTAGTGATAAAATAATTAGACTGTAGCGATTCTGTTGATGGATCTACCTTTTCAGTCAAGTTGATGGACAGAGGATGGTAGCGCAGAAGCAAAGCCTTGAGCACCTGCATCAGAAAAACAATTACAAAAGTGTAAATTCACAATAACTAAAGAGTCTATTGGTTAACTATTGGTTAGCCCCAACCTTTCATTCTCTAACCCCAACCCTAAAACCATCAACAAAAACACCCTAACCATAAACTCAAACCCGAACACTAACTTCTCACCCTAAATCCTTAACTTACACATTTAAGGTTGCCAAGTATGTCTGAGACTTTGGTGTAAACTCCAAATTTCATTCTTCCAACCCTACCTTTTTACCCAAACTTCTTATCCTAGTCCGAAATCCCAAATTGTCAAGTTGTATAAAAATATCAGTTTATACACTAAAGCCTGACCCAACTTACCCCACTTACCCCTAACCCCAACACAAATCCCCTTACCCTATACCCCAAACTTAAACCCCTAATGTGTTAACCTTAACACCTAACCCTAACCCCAATCCTAACCTAGAATATGCTTAGTGTGCTAATAAATAGTTATTACTCTGATTTGTCTATTTTACCCAGACTAGTAAAGTGAAGGCTTGATCTCGCTGTGCTGAGGATTCGCTGTCTAATGTTGCGTTTATTCTTTTTAAGGTCCTCTCCAGAACAGCATCCAGGTCTTGGCCTAAACACACAACAGCTCTTGTTGCAAATCACTTTACAGACCAATTAAAGAATGTCTTTCTTTCTATTTAATGGCGTATTATTGTTTAAAAGATTGTGGGCGTTTACACACCTGCTGCTCTCTTGTTGATCAGGCCGGCGATACACTTGGCTGCAGATGTGTATGAAAGCGGGTGCGCACATGTAAAAATCAGCTCCTCCAGCTGGAGCAGAAGCCTATCGAGGTCAGGAATCTTTACCTACAGTAGAACAAATCGTGGCAGTTGTTCATATACAGCCAATCGAATGCGGTTGTGTTGATGGAAAGGGTTTTGTTTAAACTCACCTGTTGTGAAAGGGAACACACCGAAGCCATGAGCAAACACACCAGCTGGGACTGAGACCAACAGTCTGGCGGGCTCTGCAGGGAAATTGTGCACAACACAAGATCATGATCAAGATCATGCAATGCCTCTTCTACACAGTATGTACTGTATGTAAAGCACACATCACTCCTCGCATTGCACCCCAATGCCTCACACTGGGGGTTGACCAATTATTGGCCTGGCTAAAAAGTGATTAATACTAATTACTACTACATGTCTAACTAATGCCTCACTTTTCACTTCTAACTATTAACACTTCTAATTTTGGAAGCATTCGTAACACGGTCACACCACGCTCATATTGTAACTCCAAAGAAATCATATGTTACTTTATCAAAGCTAAAGAAAACCTGTCAGCAGTGTGATATTATCGGAATCTGGGGGTGGTGGTTGGTGTCCCCTCGGCTCAGTCGTGCACTCGTCGTTCAGTTAGTGATAACATTGTTTCTGATAAAATGTTGTGACCTTTTAATAGCATAATTTGCTATATTAATATCCTCTCTATAACCTCTATAACCTTATAAACTATCTTGGGCTACTTCAGAAAGCAGATGGCTGGTCAAGAGTTGTCCGTGTACGAGAATTTGGGCTCTCACCTTAAGCAGCTGAATCTGGGCTGGGTAGGTGTTTTCTGGCAGGAAAGACATGTCTCCGCCTAAAAAAAGGGACACGGCCTGGGCAGCCATTTTGGATGCAGCTCTAGGAAACACAGAAGTTTGTGTACAGCTTTAACCGTCCTAAACTTCAAACCAGGGAATCTTTTGTTAAAAATGTGTAACAATTATATATATATATAAAATGCTGTTTATTTATTATTTGTTTTTTATATATATGAAATACATAATAATATTTTACAATAAGCGGTGGCTGAGAGGAGGACACAGCTAATCTTTTTCGGTGGCATCCAGGGGTGGCCAGAGTTTATATGACCACCACTGGCCACCTCTTGGCGGCAGCCATGACAATAAAAATATTCCTTTAGCCGATATTATTAAACACATTAAATTTTAATTTAGATTTAACTTTATGGTCAATACAGTACAATTATGAGATAAATAGCAAAATATACACAATAAGATTGAGTATTGGGTATAATTACAAAATACACATAATAAATAAAACCTTATTTACAAAGTAAATATGACTACCTGACAAAAACACAACTAGTGGCAGGAAATTAGTTTTTTTTACTTGCCTCCATGATGGCGTGTACTGGTGTAGTACAACATATTTATCTCTGCCCCTTATCATGCTGTTTTAAGGGCCAGGGTAGGGGTAGGTGTATTAGTAGACGTAGGGGTATAAAATAATATTGGGATTTGGCCTTAGCTTTCTTTCCTTTTCAGGTCTAATACAGAAATTCCACATCAATTCCCGACAGATCACTCATTAAAAAGTATAGTTTCTTTCTAATGTTTAAGCTTTAACATGATTTTATTTGTATGCTTATCATATAAAACCACATTACTTTAAATAGCGAAAAGAAAACCCATTTATACTTCGTCTGAAGTGTTTTTACTGAACGATTAATATTTTAAAGTATGTCTGCAACACACAAAACATTTGCAAAAGGAGCAAATTTTAGAACAAAACGGTTCTTCACTATTTGCACACAAAAGGAGCGTTAAATTAAGTGCAGTATAAATTACAGTTAAATGTTCCATGTTTGGATTGTGCTTTAATTAAGCCTCAGTTTGAAAGGTTGAGTTGTTTTTATATGTAGAGCTGAAACAATTAGTCGTCCTTATCGACAATGCAAACATTAAAATAAAAATGGTATGCAAATATTTGTGCCGTCAAATTGTCATATGATCTTATATGCACTAAGGTACGGGCCTGCAATAGCGCAGTTTAACCAGTGTGGCGCTGTAGCACTGTTAATCAGTGGTCATGCAGAAAAAAAAAGGACTTCAAATATGAGAATACACTGGAGTGTAAACAAAGCCAAACCAGGAAAGTGTGTGCAAAACTACGAACAAAATCTGCTGCTAAATTCTTTTTCCGGTGGGGAAAATTAAAAAAAAGAAAGAAAGAAAACCCATCTGATCCGAGTGATGTTAGCAGCAGCTCTGCATTCGTCACAACAGTATTAAATAAGAGGAAGTGGTGGCTCAGTGGTTAAGGTGTTGGACTGATACCAGAAAGACTGGCGTTTGATTCCCAGCACCACCAAGCCACCACTGCTGGGCCCCTGAGCAAGGCCCCTAACCCCCAATTGCTCAGTTGTATGGAAGAGATAAATCTAAGTTGCTCTGGATGAGAACGTCTGCCAAAATACTGTAAATGTAAATATGTATAACTGTGTCAGTGTCCCCAATTATAACCTAATTATCTGCTATAAATCAGCTTAATCTTAAGTTAATGTGGAGCCAATTAATGTTAATTAATAACGAACACAAAAAAAATGAACAAATAGCTTAAAAAAAAGGATAAATAGTGATATAATTGTTTGACATTCAATAACAAGTTAATAATAACAACAACTGAGAAAATAAGAAAATATTTAAAAAAAGAATTAATTATATTAATTAAGCTGAATAGTTGATCAAAGTCTGCTGAATAATCAGTAATCGATAATCATATCTCGGTTAAAAAGACATTTTAAAAGCTTTTCCTTTTCCTGTTTTTTTTGGTGATTTATTGATTAATCGTTCGGGTAATCGTCAATTAATCGACTATTAAAAGAGTCGTTTGTTGCAGCCCTATTAGTAAAGTATATATTTTTTTTCTTTATTATAATTGTGCTAATTTGTATATTGAACTACTGAAACAGAGACATACATAGTTTCGAATGTGTGTGTGTGTGTGTGTGTGTGTGAGCGGCTATCTCAGTGACTTACTCTGGCTGCAGTGCTGCACATGCAGTGCTGATGACAGGAACTAGAGCAGACAGAACCGCCTCTTCTGTAAGGGGACTCACATGATCAGTGCACCTCTGACCTGTAATAAACAATAAATCCTCTCATAAACATTCCCTTCAAAAACAAATTATATGCGCTGTCATCCATCTTAGAAGGTTTCTCTGCTTAAAGTGTGGCAAACACAACTGCCACGATCGTATATAGTTTGTTTCTAATTAATATACTTAAAAGTTTTTCCAACCCAAACTATGGAAACAAACACTACAGCTTTGCCTTTCAATCCAATTTTACTTTTTTTTTTTTTAAGTAAAGTATTAAAGTAATATTAAATATGTATTTTAAGTGGTGTTAGCCAATTTCAATGATTAAAAAAACCCCGCTAATTAAATAAAAGTAGTCAAAATCTTGGAAAAACAAGCAGTAATCTCTGTTCTCAAACCACGCCCATTTCACTTCCATGTCTTCTTCATAAAGTTGTTTTAAGCAGATTTAAATAAATGATTGTCATTCAGAAATATTTATTTCTGCACAGAAGAGATAACTAGCTAGCAAACTGTAGGCTGTAACTAACGGTAATGATAGTAACTCGCGACTGAGCTGGAGAACAACTGATGCTAATGAGCTCTATTAGGGGGAGGGGCCATGCTTGGTGACTTGATTTCATCAGAGAGTCATGATTTTAGACCCGCCCATCCTCATCTGGGTGACATCGGAGGCCGTGATTACAAATATCTTAAATGATATATGTTGGCATGATTGAGGTTGGAATATGAACGTGATTTTGGATCAAGTCAAAATAAAAGTGGGAGTAAAGCCTCGAGTGCAGAGTGACTAGGGGACTCTTACTGATCAGAAGCTGTGCATAAGGATTTGCCTTAAGACAAAACAAAAGACTGGTGTAGATGGTGTGTAATATACGTCATTCATCATTCGCTGAACTTCAGCAGGTGAGACACTTACTACTTAAAGCCGCATGCAGGGATAAAGCCAGTAAACGCGGAATGACGACGCCGTGGAAAAAGTTGCCGATTTCTGCCGCACCTCGGGCATGCTCGGCTATCCTCTGCAGACTGCGACACACTGAAATCACCTCCTCGGATGAGAAACCGCTGGTACCTGTGTGAAGTTGAAAAAAAAAAAAAAAAAAAAAGAGAACAATTATTGCAGGAATCAAACTGATAAAATGGGAAAGCTGGACTGGGGAAATTGGGAAATCAGGACTGCTGAAATTGGGAAAGCTGGACTGGTGAAAATTGGGAACGCTGGACTGGTGAAATTGGGAAAGCTGGACTGGTGAAATTGGGAACGCTGGACTGGTGAAATTGGTGAAACGCTGGACTGGTGAAATTGGGAAAGCTGGACTGGGGAAATTGGGAAATCAGGACTGCTGAAATTGGGAAAGCTAGCACCAAGCCACCACTGCTGGGCCCCTGAGCAAGGCCCCTGCTCTGGATAAGGACGTCTGCCAAATGCTGTAAAAGTAAATATGTATAACTGTGTCAATGTCCCTTTCAATTGAAATTATGGTGAAATTGGGACAGCTGGACTGGTGAAATTAGGAAAGCTGGACTGGTGAAATTCGGAGCACTGGGCTAGCCATGTTTCCCCTCTCAGTTCATGACTACATACTGAAAATAACAGCTTAATAACAGGGCTGTGTCATATACTCAAGGTCGCTTTTACAAATCAATTCAGCAAGCACAAAAAAAAAAAAAGAGGATGGAAAAGTCCACTGGTGCTGTCGCACAACAAACAGAATGCATCCAGGTGCATCGCTGGTGCGACCAGTGGGAATTCAGCTGCCAGGGTTGCTTTAGCTGTGTGAGGCTAGGGGCCAGGGGTGGGCAACCCAGTTTTCTGTGACAAATTCAAATACAATGACAAATTCAATGGTCTCCCCACACTGCACCCTGATGTTGGATGCAGTTTCTGACTGACGGAACACACCTGATCCAGCAGTGTGTCGGGCAAAAACAAGTAGGTCAAAGGTATTTAAGGAACATGAGTTATCCAACCCTGAACCTGACTCAAGCGTTCCTTGTAGTTTGGTCCACCCGGATCAGTACAGACCTTATCAAAAGTGTTGTAATGTTTATTCGGCAGTTTAAAGAGGAAAGGGCAATGCCGTCATGAGACAGCCGAAAATGCTGACGGACTTAAGACGTCGCCCAGTGCTCAGCAAAACTGGGCCGTGAACAAATTTGGAAGATCATCAGCACTATATGGTATTTATTCGTTTATCTATTACTTCTTCGGGAAAGCAGAAACGGTGGCTCTGTCTGAAAATAGGCCGTGTACCTTTGTGTGCAGCGGCTAAGGCCTGCAGTAGTACAGGCACGCTCTCCTGCACCAGGCTGAGCTGAGAGGAGATAAAAGCCAGAGCCGTGATGCTGCGCTCTCGCACGCCGCCTCGACTCAGATTGGGAGCGACGGTGTCTCCTTCAGTCATGGGTTCTGTTAAAAAAAAATACTCCCATTAATCAATTTTTTTAATCAAGCTGCTCAATCACTTTATTAAAATCTGTCAGAGTTTTGCTGCTACCTGAGAATATTTCATCCTTCAGTCTTGGAACCATCCGGGAAGTGAAGACGGCCGGGTGGAGACGAGCCAGAGTTCCTGCACAGTCCATTACCGCTGAACTGAAATATGACGCTTCGTTTTGTTAAATTAGGGTTTAGTAAATATGACGAGTCTTGCATGCTGATAATGTAGCTACCTGACTTGTGCATCGTCCTCTTCTACGGCAAGCTTCGTCAGGTGATCCACTGCTACTTCCACATCCGTCTCCTCTAAAAGACCTTGATGAGGGAAGAAATTGGGTCAATTCGTTTAACTTGATTCTTCTATACATCACATAGGCCAAGTATAATCTCGACAATTAGGGCAGCGATCTTAGGCTCCAGATCCACACGTGGGTATTAAAAAGTTTCGAGACATCAGAACAGATAGCAGCACAGGCTGCCCGCATAGTACCAGGGAGCACAACCTCGTGCTGCCATCTGTTGATGTGTCTCAAAACTTTTTGATAGCCACTTCTTCTCTAACTTGAGGCTAATGGACAATTTGATGTAAATCGTATCTCATTCGTATCTCATGCTATTATTTTAAATAAACTATAGGACACTGTCAGACTTAAAACCAATGATAGCTAGATTTAACTAAAGCACACTGTCTATTTTTTCATTTGAATTTGTGTGTGTTTGTGTGTGTATGTGTGTATCCACCCACCGGGCTGCTGGCCCAGCGTAGCGAGAACTTTGGTAGCTGTGACCTGAAGAGACGCATTGGACTCGGACAGAGCGGAAAACACCATGCTGCTGAGAGACTTGCGGAAGGGGAGCAGCACGTTGTCCTCTAAATGGGGGTCAAGGAAAAAAAAACTAATTATATCAACCAGAACACTGTTTAATGTACTGTTCATATAACAGTTTATAAGGTTTTTATTACATGTGATTTTAAATCATTTTCACAAAGCAAAGTGCAGGTCTTTCCTAACGGAGAACGCTCTCGAATTAATGGAAGGAGTTTCAGTTCCAGATTCTCGTTGCGCGAAAAAGGTATCAAAAAATTTCAAGACACACCAACAGATGGCAGCACAAGTCTACAGGCCTGTGCTGCTATTTGTTGCAGTTTCATCTCTCGTTTGAGGCTAATATACAATGAATAGCTTCTAATCATATGACAGCTAATAATAAAAATATTTAATAAAAAAAATAATTGTTTACTACTTTTTTAATGGTACACTTAACTTTTTTAGTTACTATAGTATTTTGGCGTTAAAAAATTAACCCGCCATCACGTTCGACGTTAGATCTCACCACCCAGTTCTAGCAAAAGCATGACACACACACACCTTGTTCTGCAGGCCGACTGCTCACAGATGGCTGGATGAAGCCCTGCAACACCTCCAACAGGGTGCGCCGATGAGCACACTACAAACACACATGGTATGCCAGTTAAAAATATTGCCGGGCGTTCCTAATATTAAAATTCATATAGACAGTGGCCAATGTGTGACCTCTTGTCAGTTTAACGCTTGTACACACACACTTTGGATGACTTAAATCAGTACTTAAATAAAAACTATTTAGAACGCAACACGTATTAAAACTAGGGAAGAAAATGAAGCAACGCGACCCAGGGAGACGCACACGATGTACATCCACACACACACACACACACACACACACACACGGTCAATGAGACAGCAATGGGATCCTGAACCTCACTGAAACTGACCTGAGTTCTGGAGTTGTACTGCTCAAACAGGATCGGCAGCACCGCCGTTGTCACTATGAGACTCGACCTGTAGGAGGCGCCATTTGCAGCCTGCAGCAGCTTAGCACTGGGCCATACCAACTTCAGGTCTGGCTCACACAGATGATGCTGGCAGTCTAAAACACAGAAAAAGTGAAAGAGTGAGAGCAAGAGAGAGAGAGAGAGAAAGAAAGAAAGAACAGAGATAAAAGAGGTCGAAAGAGGAAGAGAGAATAACAGACAGAGGTGGGAGAGAAAGAAGAGAGGGTAAGAAAAAAAAAAGAAAGAGAGATAGAGAGAGATCATGAAGTAAATTTGATCATTTTTCCAGGAGTCAGTTGGTTTTAGGAAAGCGGTAGCTTAGTTTTTACCTTTGAGGACGAGCTCCAAGAAGGTTTTCAGAGCGTCCTGAGAGTCAGACGTAAGGACGGTGTGAGACAGGCAGGATGTAATGGCACCGAGAGCGGAGAGACCCGCCGACTCGACTCTCTCGCTGGCTGTCTGGAATACCTGCAAATCCGAACATCCCTCCGTCACTCCATCAGCTCAGTTCATAGCAGGGGTGCGAATCTTTCAGCCAACACTGAATCAATTCGATTCATTGGGCTTCATATTGATTCAGAAGTAAATGTATTCAATTCAGTACACTAAGGAGATAACCACACTGTCCTATACACGATTATAGGGAAACACTGTTAAGTCTGATATGTTGCCAGGTGAGGCAGATTTCCTGCTTCCAGCCCGAATTTCAGCATATTCCAATATCAGATTATTTATTTATTAAACAAAAACATTATAACTTCCTTTATAAATCCACTTAATTATCCTTAATTTACATTTCTGACATTTGGCAGACGATTCCTTATCAAGAGGAACTTATATTTGTCTTTAAAATGTATCTAACTGAGCAGTTAGAGGTTTATGGGTTTCGCTCAGGGGCCGAGCGGGTGGCAGCTTACTGGTGCTGCTAGAAACTGAACTTAAGACCTTCCGAGAAAAAGTGTTGTTCACTTGCAATCAAAAAACATAAACCCCTTCTGTCCTCCTTCAAAAGAGACTAAGTAAAAAAATCTCTCTTTGGAGAAACAGAGAATAAAACGTTGGAGTCGTCATCACATCACCTGGGGATTGTTTCTTTCCCTACTATGTACTGGTGTGATTAATTTCTCTCTTATTAATAAAAATGTATTACATGACCTGCACTCAACTCCCTGTTATGTAAAAGGCTGAAATGCTGGTGACTTAAATCATTTCCATATCAACAGGAAATGATAACACAGAGCAAACAAACTTTATATGAGCCATTTTTTGACAATACCTCTCGGCGTACGGAGGACCAGAGGCCTGGGAGAAACTCCGCTAGCTCCGAGTGTCCGTATACAGGCGCACAAGCCGCCTAGAAGAAAAGGGAATGAATTATTATTTACAATTCTACTTGTATTAAAAAATCCCATGCACATCTGTCCAGTTCATGCTGAAATTGTGTCTGCCTGCTGATTTACCAGCGTCAGCAGGGAGTCCACCTTGGCGCCCTGGAGGTCCGAGTCGAGCTTCTCGATAAGTAGCGGCATCAGGAACTGTCGACGTGAAAGATGCAAATGGTTAAACAAACCAATGCGGGTTTACGCAGAAGAAAATTCGAATAGGAAAATGAGGTTTCACTGGAGTGATATCCAAAAAACGTAAAAGATAAACAAGGGCTGCGTCTGAAATTAAATCATTTTACTATATAATATGCCAAAGCCAGTACATGGGGCGAATAATTGATCTGAATTCATAGCACTTAGAAATGCCCCGGATGACATACGTACTACTTCCACCTGGATTCTGCAGTACGCATATGATAAACGCTTCACCGTCCTATGAGCTCATGGAGGAGATGATTCATTACCTCAGTACAAGTAAAACTACCTATCAAATCATGACTAAAGTAAAAGTATTAATGTTTAAAGTTCCTTGATCAAGAGAGTAATAAAATCTGGAATGATTAGATAACTTCAGTACTGAGATACGAGTTCAAATAGTATTTGTCACATACAGGGTTATATATATATACACATACACACACACACACACACATATATATATAAATATAAAAATGCAGTCGTTTCACAACTTGATCTGATTTAAGGCAAAATCCTGATTCAAAAAAAAAAATATACTAACAATCACAGCTACATAAAATACACATAAAAAAAAAAGAGTTAAAAGCAGTGTGTGTGTGTGTGGGTGTGTGTGAGATTTTATAGTTTACTGTAAGATGTTTCCTCGGGTTGGAGCTGGAGTTCCTCCACACTGATATCAGCGCTTGTTTTGGTCTTATAGAAGACGCCACATTATGGAACTGTTGGTTTTTCTCTCTTTGGAGTGTATAAACTGACTGAATGTTGTGGTCGTGTGTGTGTTTCTGCCTCTACTGATATTCTCACTTCTCCCTCTTCAGTCAGTATTTTATGAACTGATCACGCTTTAATAAATGAGTGTTTCTCACATAGGAACTTCAGACGACTGCAGTCTAACATCAGACTCGACGTCTCATTATACGGAACAGGGAAGTAAAAGTCAATTTCTGTGATTAATTATTGAACTTTGGTGAGAGTGAAAGTAAAGTCGGTTAAAACGACTCCTAAAAAGACATTTATTCCAAAAATCTAATCATGTAAAAGTAATAAAGTAAATATACCGCTTGTCTGCCCTCCTCTAGAAGTGCAGACTAACTTAAATGGAGTACGTACTTAGATAGTATGCAGTTTTGGACACAGCAAAAGACAAATTATATTTTTTTAATGTCTGGACCTAGAGAACAATATCTCTCTCTCTCTCTCTCTTTAAATTAAACACCTTTGGGATGAACTGGAACACCGACTGAACCCCAGACCTTCTTACCTCCACATTAGTGTCTGATCTCACTAATACTATTGGAACTGAATGATCGAATCCACACAGTCACATGACTTAATCTAGTGGAAAACCTGCACGGATCATATGGGGGAAGACTGAGACTAACATCTGGAACAGAATGTTAACAAAAACACATACGTATTTGATAGTCAGGCTGGGCTTTCTTTGATCTTAATACAGTTCAGGAGTTTCGAGTGACGACAGACAGATTTTTGACCAACCTCTGCGAATCGCGGCGTGCCTGTTAGGACGGCTCGGAGAGCCAGAATGAGATCCTCCTGCGTGATGCCGTGAGGGTCGTTGGGTGGCTGAAAAATATTAGGGAGGAAAACATTAATTACCACACAGAAATGTATCATAATTAAAAGCATGTGATTTGAGGGTGAGCTCTAATTGGCTTCTTCCAGATAACCCGAACCCTCCCACTTTTGTTGTTAGGGAATCAATATTGTTTACATATTTTTTGGCATCGTGATTGGACTGTTGCGATGTAAGTCATGCCTTTTTCTTTTTTTTTTTGACTCCCTCTAGTGGACATTAGTATTACAACCTTCATCCCTGAATCTTAATTATCTTGATGACCTAATTACTGATAATAAACTCACAATAAGCGTAAATTCACTGATTTACGCTACATTTATTGCTTTATTTAGCAGTCGACTTTAACATGAACAGATTTAATAATTTAGCTAGCAGTAATGCTAAATCATCACTATGAGCTGTTCACATTCCTGCACTGCTAACAGGTTAATAAAAAAAATGTTTTACCAATTCCCACTGTTTAATTGTTGTTTATAATTGATTATATTAGTAGAATTCTACGTACCGGGGTAAAGTCTATGGGAAAGTAGCAGGAGGTGACTTCAAAGAGCTCCTCTGTAAACTGATCTGAAGAGGAAAGAAAAAGAAAACACACACACACACACACCTGCTTAGCTACTGACGCGAGACACAAAGCCTTCATGGCCCATTCCCTGCCTTATCTGTCCAAACTTCCAGACTAAATATTTGCATTACAATCATGCATAGTCTCGCATAGTCCAAGAGTGTGTGTGTGTGTGTGTGTGTGTGTGTCTGAGTCTGTACTCACTGAGATCATATCCTCTGTGGATGATGTTCTGTGCTATCTGGAAGGCCAGCAGTAGGTTACGAGGATCCCGTTCTCCGTCCACAGCCTGCACAAATCCGAACACAAAGTCTGGACCCAAACCCTTTAGCTCTACACAACGGGAGGGAAAGACAAATAAGCCAAACTATCATTCAGAGACAACAGTGTGAGCTTAAACTGTTTTATCCTGTTCAAAAATTAAAATCGCTAAATAAATAAATTATATTCACATCCCTGTATTAGTGCCAAAATGTCAGTTGATTCCTTTATTGCCGCTTTATTTGCCCAGAATATTTTCCTTCTGTTCAATCCGCTTATTTTATTCTATATTGTATCACGGCTGATCGTAAAAAAATGTTCCAATGCTTGCCGAACTGTGCGTATAATTCTATACCATATAATTAGAATTAAAATAACGTGTTAAAAATATTTTGGGGAGATGGGGTACCGCAGTGGTTAAGGTGTAGGACTGCTAATTGGAAGATCAGGGTTCAATTCACAGCACTGTTGGGTAACTTGGTGGTGCTTATAATTGTAGGTCACTTTGGATAAGGACTACCAAATGCTGTAAATGTAAAATAGTTACACTGACTGTTGTTTAATGTATGTGAAACGAGCAGTTATGTTTCAGCAGCTAAAGACTAGAGCTAAAGTTTAGTCTACGTTTTAACTTAAAGAAGTATAAAAAAAAAAAAAAAAAAGTTTCATAATGTGATGAATGGTGTGTGCAACATAACCAAACTGACATACAAGAATTCCAGCTCCAACCTGAAATAATGTATTTTAACACGGGATTGTATTTTATTTTATTGCCCCCTAAATACTGCATGTCCATAAACATAAACTGTTAGAATAAAGTTTAATTATAAAGGAACTGATATTAAAAGGTAGAAAATAAAGGCGGAGTTTAACTGTTAGAAAAACATCAGTGTGTGTGTGTGTGAGATGTGACTGTAAATGACATGTTAATGTTCATCACAGGACTGAGACTGACTTTACTTTAATCTGTTTTATATCATCGGAACAGAGAGACTTTGGAGGAGACGAGATGGAAAAACTCGCCAAGTAGAATAAAATTCAGCGTTTTTTGCTTCGTGTCAATCAGATCAGAAGAAACGAATAACGAATATTACTGGAGTCGTTTTTTCATCATACACTTTTCATACTATTTCTATTACCGGAATTCATCTGAGATAAAGTCTCTATGAAAAGTTTCCAAGAATTTGGAATTCCAATGTTCCTACTCTACCCTACAAAACAACCCTTTCTGACCAGTCGGATTTGAGCTTTCCTCGGTGCTGTGATGGAGATTATGGAGTGCCGTGCAGCGTTGAGTGCACTGCGATTTCTTACCCTTTTCTCTGGAGTCCATGAGGCTGATGAGGATGTTGTAGACACACGAGCGTTCCGTCAGCATCAGGGACTGTCCACATTAAACAAAGGTTAGCAGACGAGGAAGTTGCTCCTATTCACATCATGTGCGTTTGATGGTGTGTTTTAAGAAGAATTTAAACTATGGTGTTTCAACACAGAAGGACTTTTAACTTTGTGTGGGGGATCCTCCAGGTTCCCCCTTGACTAAAAAGCGATCATTTCAATTTGTTTCCTTTCGAAAAGCTGTAGGTCACCGTATAGGACACAGAAATGCAGTTAGCGCACGCATATATATTTATATATAGGGCTGGGCAATATGGCAAATATGTGACCTCAATATTTTTTTTCCATATCAACTGATAACGATATACATTTCGATATATTTCGATTGTTTATGATGCCAGCTTTAAAAGAAAATCCCAAAAATGACTGAAGCCACCAAAATGTAAGGGTTAATCAATTACGTTTTACATTTTAATTACATTTACATTCTACACGAAAAGGTGTGTACTTGTCTTCTTCACTTGCTATCAGAAGAATCGAGTAAATATCAAATTTTATCCATAATAAAATGGAATTAAAAATGTCTATTTATCTAATGGCTATTTATCATTATCTACATAAATTTTATTGCAAATAAATATAATATTGTGTATTGTTCCAGCCCTATGTGTGTGTGTGTGTGTGTGTGTTAAATTAAATTCAATTTATTTTTGTCTAAAAGCAGCTTTACACAGAATGCAGTAATAATGCGAGAATATGGCAAGGAAAAACTCCCTGAGATAAAGGAGAAAGAAACCTTTAGAGGAACCAGGCTCAAGAGGGCACCCATCCTCATCTTTGGGACACAGAATGTCCACAGCATATGTTAATGTGAGGAACCTTTTCACTGATCAAAGATTTAGAATCTGTGAAAAGACTTCTTAGAACAACAGCTGTAAAACTGCCGCTGATTTTTTTCTCTTTAAACACTTCTGTGTTGTGAGTTAACTCACCTGGACTTGCACGTCCTGGAAAAGGGCTTTCAGGATAGAAACTGCAGCACCAGGGGGCAGCACTGTACTCTTCGCCTGGAAGATCGACATCAAATACACTCGACAATCGCACAACAACCCGAGCACACAGAGGAACAGAAACGTTGCTTTCCGACACTTTAAAGTCGCACAATTAGATACTAACAAACAATTTTCTATAAAAACTCATCGTCTGAATAAATGAATTCTGATTCAGTCTGCGAATCAATATTTGATAAAACTTCAGCCAATAAAACTTTTCTGACTCAACTTGGGCATCAATAACAACTCCTCTAAACATATAAATTCTATTATATGAACAGTCATTCGTGATGAAACCGAAACGTGTAAATAAATCGATTCTGACTTTGATTGGGATTCGAATCATCTAAACAAATCATTTCCTTAATATAAACATGATTCATGATAAAACCGATTCATCAAAAGGAATCAGTTCTTTAATATGAATGGTGTATGATTGAGCTGATTCAGATTCATGATAAAACCGGTTCGTCCAAACAAATCAGTTGTATAAAATGAACAATGTCGGAGTGAATGTTCGAGCTTACCAGAGCAGCGAGTCCTTGGAGGACGTGTGGTGTGATGGCGTAGTGATCTTTAAGTCTGTTCTCGTAAAATGTCACCAGGACTTTCACTTCAGGGAAGCAGAAAAGGGGTTTAAAGGAGAATGAATCACAGTGCAATCAGAACACATCCATATATAGATGCACATGGATACGGGACATATTCTATAACTAGACTCTTAATATGATTATGATAAATAGCGGCATATATTGAGCGTTTCTCAATATATTTAACAATATACTTGTAGGTTAGTGTAACTAATAGACAACAGATACTAATAAACAACACTTTCCACAGTGCAGCACTGTAAGGGTGGTCTTGCATGCAATTCTGAAAAAGGGCCACAAGATGGGACCATAAATCGGTGGATTCAATTCGACAAAACCAATATCCAATAATCAGGGCTTAAATATTGAGGAAAATATCAGTAAAACAGATGATCAGTTCCATCAGATTATTTAGCTATAATCTATTATATTTTTATCCGATATAAACGTGCGTGTGTGTGTGTGTGTGTGTGTTTAAGGCTCACTTTCGCTCTCTGAAAGGTTGCCATAGCATTCTTGCAGGACCTGCGAGAGGAGTTGCACCCCTCGGCCGCGTGTCTGAGTCCAAGAGCTCGTTAAACATGACCTATGCAGCAGGAAAAGGAGCTGATTATGTTAAGTTTTGTTGAAATGACTTTTCTGCATATCAAAAAACTTAGGACAGATTCCTGGCTTATGATGATCGCTAAAGTCTTTTCTTTTAATATTTCACCTTGCTCCTTTTTACCTCATACAAATATGCAATTTTGGTAGGTTTGTGTGAGCACTGTGCCCGCTATGGTATGGAAATACATTACCCAAGAGCCTCAACCAGCTGCAGGATGGAGAAATTTCCAGTCTTGACACCTTTAAGAAAGAGAAACATGAAGGTTAGGAAAATAAATTGCACAACTCGACACAAGTCAACCTTATTTTTTTAACATAACTCGACTTCAACCTCATTTCCCTACATAACTGGACTTAACCTCAACTTTATTTTTCCACATAACACGACGCCAACTCAACCTCATTTTTCCAACATAACTCGACCTTAATTTCTTCCACCTTATTTGACTCAACCCCCTTTTTTCCCCACCTAACTTGACTAAACCTGATTTTTCCCCACATAACCCGACTCAACCTTTTTTTTCCCCCATGTGACCCGACTCACACCTTTTTCCCCCCCTTTTTCCCCACGTGACCCGACTCAACCTCATTTTCCCCCACGTGACCCGACTCAACCTCATTTTCCCCCACGTGACCCGACTCAACCTCATTTTCCCCCACGTGACCCGACTCAACCCCCTTTTTCCCCCATGTGTGACCCGACTCAACCCCCTTTTTCCCCACGTGACCCGACTCAACCCTCAACCTCATTTTTCCCCACGTGACCCGACTCAACCCATTTTCCTCCCCAACCACCTCATTTTTTCCCCACGGGACCCGACTCCGACTCAACCTCATTTTTCCCCACGGGACCCGACTACTCAACCTCATTTTCCCCCACGTGACCCGACTCAACCTCATTTTCCCCCACGTGACCCGACTCAACCTCATTTTCCCCTATGTAAACCGACTCAACCTCATTTTTCCCCACGTAACCCTACTCAACCTCATTTCCCCCACATACTCCACTCAACCTTATTTTTCCCCACCTAACTGCACTCAACCTCATCCCCCCTATATAATTCAACCTCATTTTTTCCCCACATAACTCAACTAAACAACTAATTTTTCCACATAAATTGACTCAAATCAACTCAAACTTCTTTTTCCACATACACATTATGCGAAAGGTGGATGAAATAACTATCAGGTTAAATATAAGTAGTCTTTGTAATATAAGAGTTAAGTAAAGTGCACAGTCAGTTAGTTATAATGGTAACAGAACTGAACGAAAGTCTACAGCGCTCAGTGTTTAATGAGCATTTTATTGTACAGTAAATTGACTGGGTGCGGCTGTGGTTAGTGTATGCACAGTAAGGCAGGTGGGGGTAAGGTTTTGGGTGGCACCAGAGCGAAGACAACTTGAGGAAAGAACCTGTTGCAGAACCTTGTAGTGCGGGTCCTGATGCTTCAGAAGCTCCTGACTGATATATATACAGGGAGTGCAGAATTATTAGGCAAATGAGTATTTTGACCACATCATCCTCTTTATGCATGTTGTCTTACTCCAAGCTGTATAGGCTCGAAAGCCTACTACCAATTAAGCATATTAGGTGATGTGCATCTCAGTAATGAGAAGGGGTGTGGTCTAATGACATCAACACCCTATATCAGGTGTGCATAATTATTAGGCAACTTCCTTTCCTTTGGCAAATGGGTCAAAAGAAGGACTTGACAGGCTCCGAAAAGTCAAAAATAGTGAGATATCTTGCAGAGGGATGCAGCACTCTTAAAATTGCCAAGCTTCTGAAGCGTGATCATCGAACAATCAAGCGTTTCATTCAAAAAATAGTCACAGGGTCGCAAGAAGCGTGTGTGGAAAAACCAAGGGCGCAAATAACTGCCCCGTGAACTGAGAAAAAGTCAAGCGTGCAGCTGCAAGATGCCATTTGCCACCAGTTTTGCCATATTTCAGAGCTGCAACATCACTGGAGTGCCCAAAAGCACAAGGTGTGCAATACTCAGAGACATGGCCAAGGTAAGAAAGGCTGAAAAACGACCACCACTGAACAAGACACACAAGCTGAAACGTCAAGACTGGGCCAACAAATATCTCAAGACTGATTTTTCTAAGGTTTTATGGACTGATGAAATGAGAGTGAGTCTTGATGGGCCAGATGGATGGGCCCGTGGCTGGATCGGTAAAGGGCAGAGAGCTCCAGTCCGTCTCAGACGCCAGCAAGGTGGAGGTGGAGTACTGGTTTGGGCTGGTATCATCAAAGATGAGCTTGTGGGGCCTTTTCGGGTTGAGGATGGAGTCAAGCTCAACTCCCAGTCCTACTGCCAGTTTCTGGAAGACACCTTCTTCAAGCAGTGGTACAGGAAGAAGTCTGCATCCTTCAAGAAAAACATGATTTTCATGCAGGACAATGCTCCATCACACTCCAAGTACTCCACAGCGTGGCTGGCAAGAAAGGGTCTAAAAGAAGAAAAAGTAATGACTTGGCCTCCTTGTTCACCTGATCTGAACCCCATAGAGAACCTGTGGTCCATCATGAAATGTGAGATTTACAAGGAGGGAAAACAGTACACCTCTCTGAACAGTATCTGGGAGGCTGTGGTTGCTGCTGCACACAATGTTGATGGTGAACAGATCAAAACACTGACAGAATCCATGGATGGCAGGCTTTTGAGTGTCCTTGCAAGGAAAGGTGGCTATATTGGTCACTGATTTGTTTTTGTTTTGTTTTTGAATGTCAGAAATGGATATTTGTGAATGTTGAGATGTCATATTGGTTTCACTGGTGAAAATAAAAAATTGAAATGGGTATATATTTGTTTTTTCTTAAGTTGCCTAATAATTATGGACAGTAATAGTCACCTGCACACACAGATATCCTCCTAAAATAGCTAAAACTAAAACAAACTAAAAACTACTTCCAAAAATATTAAGCTTTGATATTAATGAGTTTTTTTTTTGGGGTCATTGAGAACATGGTGGTTGTTCAATAATAAAATTAATCCTCTAAAATACAACTTGCCTAATAATTCTGCACTCCCTGTAGACTGTTGGAGAGGTGGCGGGAATCCTGCACAGTGGCAGAGGCTCGGTCTGAACTGTCTACACTGCATGTCTGAAAGATCTCCAGGACAGAGGGAAGAAAACCTCTATGTTCCTCTCAGCTGTCCTCACTGCGTGCTGTACCCTTTTGTGTTCTAATGTATTGCAATTTCCAAACAACACAGTCACAGGTGGCCAAAATGCTTTCCATAGTTTCTCTGTGGAAAGTGGGTGGGCTGTCTTTAGCCTCCACAGGAAGGGTAGACGTTGTTGGGCGTTCTTATTGGTGGATGTGGCGTTGGTAGTCCAGGTGATGTCGCCAGAAAAGTGCACACCAAGAAACTTGGTACTACCGAGTCATCGATGAGCAGAGGGGGGTGGTTAGCCGACCTTTTGCTGAAGGGTATCATCAGCAAACTAAACCATGAGTCCATTTTTGCTTTGCAGTCAAGGGTGAACAGCAGTGGGCTGAGCACACAGCCTTGGGGGGCACCTGTTTTCAACGTAATGGTGCGTGATGTTCTGCTGCCAATGCATTCTGAGTGCGGTCTCTCCGTCAGGAATGATTGTCATGAATGCTAAGCTAAACTCAATAAACAGCATTGTGACATTTGTATCCAGATGTGAGAGAACAGAGCGCAGGAGGAAGCATCGTCATTGGAGTGGCCACATCGGATAAACCCAGTGAGGTGGGCAGGGTGACCAGATACTCAAAACACTTCATCATTCAGACATCTCACCGTTGACTTCTTTAGCACTGGGATGATGGTGGTCTTTTTGAGGCTTGTAGGAACCACATTCTGACTCTGTCTGGAGATGGACAGTGGGGACACCTGCCAGCTGATCAGCACAGTCTCTACGGATGCATGTGGATACATTTTGGACCACTTTGTCCTTTTCTATGATTATTCTAAACCCCTGTTTACACACACTCATTCACAAGAAAGAAAGCGTTTGGGATTCGACCCAATGTCACTGTGTGTTTTATGACAAAGATGATAGGTGCATTCAGTCCTACTGCACACAGGATGTGGTGAGACAGCTAGCAACACGCTACAAACCTCATTTTATTCCCACTCGTATTCTTAAAATCCCGCCTTCTTTGATATGATTGGCACAAAGCTGGAGCGCACCAATAAATCCAAACAGCAAGACTTTATTGAGGAATGAGTAGCCAATCACATCGCAGGAGGGCGGGATGAGTCGGAATACGTGTGGGATAAAATAAACAGTGGTTCGTTTAATAGCGAGTTACGTATTGCATATACGCTGCCGTACGCGCACGTTGGAATTACTATTTGCTCTTAAATGCAATATTCGTAGCTCAGAGACGTTTTACATACCTGTCGCGACATTAACAGCTGAACTGTCAACTTGTCCGGATACAAAATCTTCCACCAGACCTAACAGTTGCGTGCTGTCGGCAGCCATCGCGAGCAGCTTCTGGCGCATGCGCAGATTGTGTTTCTCGCAAGCAAATAAACTTGTATAGCATTATAACAAAAAAAAAAGACTACTATATTAATATGAAATGTGTGTTTGAAATATTTTTATCGCTTTTGCTTAATTATTTAAAATAAAAATAAACATTGAGTAAGATACGGAATTCGTCCAATGGCTAAAGAGTATGGTGTGACTTAGAGGGCTAACGGCGAGTACGCGCATGCGCACAAGGATGGCCAACAGCGCGGTCGGGGATAATGATCCCAGAGTTGGATTTATAAATATACCGTCATATGTTGGGCCTTTGAGCGGATTATTAAGTTAATTCGGAGTCTGATATCGCGGTTAACTTTGGCTCTGACTGTAGACACGCAGTCCAGGGTTTCCACATGAGCAGGTTTGGTTAAAGGGAGCTGGGGGTTTTTTCCAGGCAGGAATAACTCGAGTTTGGTGAAGTAGTGTTTCTCCTCCGTTATCTGTCTCCAGTGAGATTTACTGCAGTTGTGATGTGGGTTTTTTCTCGCTTCGTCATAAATCGTTGTGAAGTAACACAACCTTTAGTTTGTGTAGCTAAAAAAACGAACCGATTGGCTTAAAAGGCTGAAACATTAAACTTGGAAGAAAACTCACCCCCGCCGGTGGAGGTAGGAGGATTTTTTTTAGTAACTTTCTATCGAATTATAATGTTTTAATGTTAATAAACCGTTAATGCTAGTTTTGCTGTGGAGCAAGAAGCAATGGCGTAACTTTACTTCTCCATTTACACATTAAGGAGCTGGTTGGCGATAAGCGCGGTTGGGTGTCACCTCCACGGCTCTTTAAAGTTACCAGTAAACAACAGACGAAGCAATTAAGTACTTTCTAAATATCTGGAAAAGGGGGGAAAAAAACCCTTCCCCCATCTGCTGCTTTTGTGACACCAACACCCGACTGATCGCACTACATTTTGGAGAAATTAAAGACGATCTGCGGAAGGATATCGAGCGGTTTTCAGCTGAGAGCAGAAGGCGATGTGGCTGTTGATTAACTGAGCACCATGGGAGGATGTGTGGGGAGAGAACGCTCCGAGTCCGGCGGCTCGTCCCGGCGAAGGAGAGGGCAGAGAAGACGCGGAGGTAAGAGTTCCACATAGTTAAAGCGGTTTAATTCGGGGTTTAATTGTACATTAAAATTAATGGAAACTTATCATGAATCAATTCGCTGAAACGGGGGGGGGAAACTTGAACAAGAAGTAGTTCCGGTCCAGAAAGCTTGTTTGTGTTTGGATAAGTTTGCTGTCAGTCATTTTTATTAACCCTATAATTCTCTACGGGTTACTGGGGATGTGGGCGGGGCTTTGGGGTAATGGGCGGGGTTTATTCTAATTACCATTATAATTGCATTTCTGCCATTTCGCTTATCCAGAGCGACAGAAGCTGCGTTTAAGTCAGTCAGATTGATGAATCCGAATGCAGTGTTTACATGGACACTGAATAGAGTAAATGTTTAACATGAACAGGAGACTTTAATCAGATTTAAACTTTTAAACATTCTGCACACGTGCAATGATGATGATGATGATGATTTGGACCGGCCTAGTGAGTTTAGGCGCCAGGACCCACATGCGCAGTTAGTTGCGACCCTGGTTTAATTTCGACCCGGGTCCTTTCCGGTCTTTCCCCTCTCTATCTCCCCTATTTTATCCCTCTGTCCTATTAATAAAGGCAAAAAATGCCCTAAAAATATATTAAAACAAAACAAAAAGACGATTTATACATGATTTTATTCATCTGGGAACTACAGGCTCAGGGGCCCAAAATTGGAAGCTTGGTGGTCCTGGGAATTGAACCCCATGATTTACCAATAAGCGATCCAACACCTTAACCACTGAGCCGACGTACTATTACCACTGAATCCAAATAATGGGCAAATAATGGTAATCTGCTAATCTTCAGGTTGTGAGTTCATATCCCAGGATCACCAATTCTAGACCCTGCTCAGTTCTGCCCCTGCTCAGTTTATGCTTTAAATATCAATTCTCAGTTCAGTGGTATTGTAACTGACGAGTGTCCCAACTAACGAGTTTTCGAGATACGAGTCGTCTCTCGGCCAATTTATTTTATTTATTTTGCTTTGAGTTGCGAGCCAAAATTCGGGTTACGAGCTGGAGATACCCCACCGCTAGCTGGTGTAGCGAACGTCACAGTGAACGCCGTAACATCCGGCCAGCATCCCGTGTCTCACTCTATAGCTAGTCAGACATGCGCGTTAGCAAGTGGAGTCGTCTGATCTCCAAGGTAAACGCTGTACATTCTACTTAATCAAACCAGTTTATTCCAGTACATCCTATTGTAGTGTTTTTCTAATTTTATTTTTCTTATTTAAAAACATGTTACAAAAAAAACCCGGAACGAATTAATGGCATTTCGATTCATTTCAGTGCTGAAAAATTGATTTGACATACGGGTAATTGATTTGAGTTACGAGCGCCGACACGGCATATTATGGGATATCTCCCACCTTCCGAGCAGTTTATTTATGCGTAGATTTCTTGTTACTGAGCAGTAAAAGGAAAGCGCCACCTTAAAATATGCCTGTGTGTTCCTGTGACGTGTTTTGTGTTGATGTTGCTGATTTGCACAGCCGGTGCTGTATTTGATTTATTCCCAGAAGAGGGTAGCGGTCACCTGTGTCTTCGGTGTCACAGAGGGACCGTGTCCATTGGTTACAGTAATGTTGTTGGCTCTTAAGGTGACAGGGTGGGTTTATCCTGTTTTCCAGTCATGTTTTCCTTATACGGAAACAGTGGAGACTCCGATTCCCAGAATGCCCTGCATCTGTTGGACAAAGATTTGCCCAATGACAGGAAAAAGCTCAGCTAGTTAAAGACGAAGATAAGAAGCACGATGACGATATTTAGCTGCTTTGTTGCTCTGGTTTGGTAGCGCCGAAGCTCTAGAGCGGTTATTAAGAAAGGAGTCGCAGGGCATTGTGGGTAATTGTATGTAATCTAAAGTATTACAAAACAGTTACCTCCTGAATGTTATTACACAATGAATCCTAAATGTTATTGCACAATGACGTCACTAAACAGCTTGTGTTAAATATAAATAGTCGAATTGTTAAACGTGTAATTACTAGGATGTGCAGTAGAGTGTTAAGGCCTTGCTCAGGGACCCACCAATAGCACCTCAATGGTGCTGAGATTTGAACCCATGATCTTCTAAACACCAGTCCAACATATTAACCAATGAGCTACCCTCTTATACCGAAAGGAAGAGAAGAAAGGATAACAGAGGGGGTTCCTCTCCATTAGGTCAAAGAACCAGACTTGAAGTTCAACCAAGAATGTGTGGCAGACAGCAAGACGGCGCCAATCTTCCTCTGAAAGTACAACACGCGTCAATATTATTGATCTGGAGTCGAATTTAACCTGTACAGACAGCGCAGAACCTGATAGTCCTCTCTTATTAGAGCCGTTCACATATGGCGCCTGAAGACACATGGAAAACGCCGGCCGCCCCGTTTCTCCCTCTTTTCACCATCAACTGCTCTTTCCAATACGACTAGGAAATTTCAGCAATGGGTTTCTACCCCTGCCACCAAATTTATTTTTAAAGAATAAAAAACCCCACAATGTGATGTGTCCGCCGGATTAATGAAATCTTTCATTTAACACACACACACACATGGTGCAGTTTATTTAAAAAGGGGAAGTGGTAGTGCAGTGGTCATGGGGTTGGACTGCTAACCAGGGGATTGTGGGGTCGATTCCCAGCACCACCAAGTTACCACTGCTTGGGCCCCTGAGCAAACATTAAATAAATATCTGTTCTGCGGTTTTTTTAGAGGTTTCTGCAGGTTTCAAAATAGGTGGGAAAAAAAAATAATCTGGTTTTGGATTGAGATTTTTGCCTGACCAATGAAACCCTTTTCTATTAAGCGGATCATGTAATAGATTATCCAATCAAAATCATCAGTCGCTTTGGAACTTCAAAAAGTATTTGTTTTTATTAATCAACCTCTCCGGCACGGACTTCCCTGGGTGGCGTCTTTATGCCTTATGAGGAATGCGTTTATCAGGAACAGTTCATCAGGGGGAATTCAAGTTAACTTCCCAAAATCTAATGCCTGCCTGCGTCAACAACTCAGCGTCTTGCCTAATGTTGACAACGTAGACTTAAAGCTTAACCCTTCCTGATATACAGGTTTATAGCTGTGTATAATACGCGATTGTGTTGCACTCGTGCTTACGTCCCTGCTCTAAATCTCGAAGAGGTTCTTGGTATTTTCACCTCACAAAGGAGACCAGTGTGTGGATTTTTTAAAAATGTATTCATCTTCTATGCCTGCTTACTCCCTAATTCGGGGTCACGGGGATCTGCTGGAGTCTATCCCAGTCTCTGAAAGGGTGAAAGACAGGAGGGGGACACCCTGGATAGGACACCAGTCCATCACAAGGCCACACTTGCACTCACTCCTATGGACAGTGTAGAATCACTAATTAACCTAACATACATGTTTTTGGACTGTGGGAGGAAACTGGAGAACCCGGAGTAAAACCACACAAGCAGTGGATTTATATTTTTTACTGCAAATCGGCTCCGTTAGTTCTGCGCGATTGTCCGATACAGAAGCTGCAAAAGTTCCTGTAGAGTTCCTGTTTTTACGAGCAGGTCTCTTTAAACTGGGATCTGCTCAGACACGTTAATCGTTATAGTTCTGTTACACTCTTCTGCGCACAACCCTCCCCCCGCCACTCGACCACCCCCATCCGTGTGTTGGTCGTGAGTGAGCAGTTTAAGTTCTCTGTCATCATCCAACATGGATGATGTGGTTGAGGTGTTGGGTTGCTTGGATGATTGGGTTCGATTCCCAGCACCACCAAGTTACCACTGCTAAGCCCCAGAGCAGGGCCCTTAACCCTTAATTTTTTCACGTACATGAATGAAAGAAAAATGTAAGTCGCTTTGGATAAGGAAGTGTGCAAAATGCTGTCAATGTAATGTCATTTATTTTAATTCAGCTGAAATTAAGGGATGGAAAAGTAAAATAATCAGTACAGGGTAACCCAGCAGTGCAGGCAGTAAGTACACATACTCATAGAGGCTGTGATGAACAAACCTCTACTAGACAACACCCTGTGGGTTTTGGACCCAAGATAAGATAATCAGTTGCGAAAGACATGTCTTGGATCTGTTACAAGGCTCGCTGCCATTCCTGCCCACTGTCGGGATGGCATGGAGTCGCTGCACCCATGTCGGGTTCGTTGAAACGAGCAGGTTTCGGACACCTGAGATCTGTTTAGCTGTCATTTAGCCGCGGCGTCACACTGGTGTGATCGTGTCGATTCTGTGAGTTAATTCATTTTCAAAATTCAATAAGATAAGAAACATGTAAATGTCACAACTCGTCATACAAGTCCTGCTCATTTCTCCATTTTTATTGGGGACGGGAAATTTTTATTTGAATATTGGAGCTTGCAAAAAAACCCAAATATTTAAACATTTGTTTATTTAAACAAAAGTTGAATGAGACAATAGTATCGTTAAAAAGTATTTTTTGTTTGTTTTGTAGCTAAAAACATGAACGAATGTGTGCGAAAATGAAAAAAAATCATTCAAAGGCCAATTAAACTGCCGCAATTATTATTTTACGGAACACGCATATTTTAGCTTTTGCCATTTTATTATCAAATACAGTCAGCATGTTGCTCGACAGCACCACCCAATGCACATGGGTGTAACTGTTAATTTCGTATGAGGGCTCAGGTTTTACTGCGGATTTTTTTACGATTTATGGGCATCTAAATGCAAAATACTTCTATATTCGACTCTCGTTTGGGGTGGTTTTTTCTTCTTTACCCTTCACGGCATGACTGAAACACTGCCGCCTTCAGTTCTGAGAGAATTGCGGCCTTGCTAGTCGCTGTTTCAGTGCCATCAGAACTTAAACTACTGATGAACAACAGGTACCCGCAGAATTTTAATATGTTTATATCGACTTGGTACTATAGTATCAGTTCCTCCAACATCCTTACTCTCTGTGTTATAAACGACTGTCCCTGCTTGGAAAAACTGGTGATGGAATGACACTGCTGTAATGCATTCGGGGACAAGGGCTAACGTCACTCTTGAACACACCAGGATCTCTGAGTACCGGTGCTGTTTGGAGATTCTCTTTCCTGCGGTTCCACTGTAATGTCTACTGAAGTGTTGGAGATTACAGGAGCAGAGCCGTGCACATAGTTTGAGTTTTAGTCTGGACCTAGTCGGGTACTTTTAATGGTTAAAGTGTTGGACTTGTGGCTTCAGTTCCCGGGAACGCCAAGCTGCCACTGCTGGGCCCCCTGTAAGTTGCTCTTGATAAGGGCGTATGCCCAATGCCAGATATGTGATTGTAATGTAATGGCATCTTTGCACTAATACACTGCTTTATGGTTGTAGCAGCTTTTCAGGACATTTCTTTGTTTAACATGCAGTTCATTAGTTTACCTCTTTCCTCCTTGATCACGACTAAGTCATTCTATATCACGCACTTGCAGGAACGTTCCCTGCTTTATCGTCAGGACACATCAAGCTTTGTTTCCTCTCTGAGGTCTTTGTGGTTTTCCAAACTGCCTTCTGTTGTGCAGTGCCGTGAAACGAGACAGCAGGGTAAATCCTGATTACGTGGCTGCACCTAAGCCACACGCACTATAAATAATTTGTTTGGATGAAAGGTGACCTTTTAAAACCGTTCCTTAGAGCCGGTCTTTTCAGACACACACACACTTCTGGATGTCCGTTTTGTTATATTTTACTCTGACATGAATGCAGTCCGTGTCAGGCCTGACGAGCTGCTGCCGCTTATCAGCTGCCCTGCATATGGATAAGAGTTTTTGTTACCAAGAACCAGGTGAAATAGGGTGGAGGTTCGAGTTGGGCGTGAAAAGAATTTTTCCACTGTGGTTAAACAAATATCTTTGTATTTGCTGCAGCAAAGTGACAGCACGGTATAAGCCGGGCCTCATAAGCAGACATCAGTCTTCGTGTACATAACATGGCAGTAGGAAACTGTGGGTTCAGTTTATATGCACACGCATCATTTTACACACACACACACACACACACAGAGCTGCAGGTTTGTGTCAGAGTGAAACCAGCTTAGTATTTACCAATTCTGCTGGGTTTGGAGGTGGCATTGCTGCATCATGACCTAATACTATCTGTAAATGTTTTTCTTCCTGTTTATTCCTGGCAATCAAATTGTTTCCATGTGAAGAAGATTATTTACAGATTGCAGGTGTTGCGAACAGATGGTTATATCACCATAAGTGTACGTGCAAGATTCTTCTGTAATGTTTAAGCTCTCACTTCTGTGGCTTAGGTACAAGCCAAAATAACTCATCAGCCTTTCTTAGTCAACATTTAAATGCCTGAAAAATGATTACCAGAACAGCGCTGATTGTTCGAAGGTCTCGAACAATAAATCTGAAACCTAAAACCAAGGTTGATATTACTATTATTCCACCAGGGCCCGGTGCTGAGAACCAGGCTACACAGATCCTTGCTCTGAATTGGCCCCCAAAACATTGCTGGTCTTGAGTGAAAACAAATGACGACATTTGGCACAGCTTCAACCGGAGAGCGCAGTTTGAGAGGCGCCATTTTTAAAAGCCAACCCGAGTAACAACAACAACAGATAAATTGAGAGGAATTTAATTTTACTTTATTAGTGGTTGGCAGAGGAGACCAACACCCTGCTCACCGTCATGTTGAGGAGAAAAATCCATCTAACTAGATAGTCGTGCAAGGGAAAAAATGTATATGTAAGGAGATAGTGTGAAAATGACCACCGCCAAGTTTAACCAATTCACAGATAAAGTGGTCAAGTTAAAAAAGATTACAGGGATTAAAAAAAGGGGCAGACATAACAATAGATAGCAAGTTCTGAAACTGGAAACTTTTGCAACGTTTAGTCTTCCCTGGCCAAATGCTGGACTTGGGCCGGCTCAGCCCAGCCCTGTGGAAAAGCGGTAACTACGGGGCAGGAGCGAAAACCTCCTGCATGTCTCTCATAAGCAGCACTGATGGGTTTTTTTCTTCATTATCTGGTCTTACTCGGAGTCGACGAGTTATGGTGCCATTATTGACTGAGAATAGGATTTAACTTGTGAGTGGCTGCGAAGAACAGCATTTTTTTATGCGTTAGTGTGGTTGTAATAGCTCTCGCAGGCCATATTGTCCCTAGCTGTGCAGTTCAAATGGGAGTGTCTATAACTTTCTCACACAAACAACTGGGTCACATGACATTTATGAATGCACCGGTAAGAATTCTAACACGTCTCTCTGAGTTTTTTCATTCTAGCCTCGTTGTATTGCGTCTGCACGAGTACAACGGGATATGATCGCGTCGTAAGCTTTAAATCTAATATTAGTGGCCCCTAATGCCACTTATCTTACAAATAAAGTTTGTGTAATTCAGCAAAGCAGGAAATGAGGTCATGAAAAATAGGGGTGGGAATCCGTTTCTGGGAGTCCTGATCCGATTCCAAAATCAATTCTTAATCTAGACTTTTTTCCTTATTCTTCTGCTGTAAATATGTGTTTAAATCTTTATATTTGAACCAGAATTGGGGTTTCTATGCTTTTTGTTTATAGTGTGAATAATCCTCCATCCTCCATCTTTGGTTTCATAAATGTTCTTTGATTATTAAAATCGTGTTCCAGATGAACTGAAGCTCTAAATAAAACATGGAAACGTCAGATTATTAGAACGTTTATAAAGAACACTTAAATAACGCTATAAGGACATACTGTACCTCCACTCAAGCACCTGTAACGGTGTGTGAAACCCCTGTGTTATCCACAACAGAGAACCGGCACAAAAATCCCTGGCAATAAAACCGCCACTGACCGAGTCATTCACTTCACCTTTTTAAAATCACGGTGGAGACTTTCCTAAGGTTTGTTCCTGCAGCTCTAAAGTGGAACCCCACGATATGTTAGTCGTGTTCCCGAAATATTCGGATTTGGTGCCACAAAACTTTGCACACATTCTGGCTCTCATAAACGAAACCTTTTGCTCAGTTGTTGATCAGAAGATCAGGGTTCAACCAGCAGCACCACCAATCTGACACTGTTCAGCTGTTAAGCAAAGCTTTTAGCCCCGGAAATTAGATTCTAGTTTTCCAAGGTGGGATCTGTAAAGGAGGGCAATGACTTCTTTCTTTTGTGTACAAATGGCAAATATGTATTTAAATGTGTATGTATGTAGTTTACGAGGGAATATAGCAAAGTTTTGAGACATTGCAGCACGAAGCTACAGGCTGCACGCAAGATGTACAGTCTGCTAATCAGCTCTGTGCTGCCATCTGTTGCCATGTTTTGAAACTTTCTGATACTCCCTCGATTTTGTCAGTTATATCTTGCTGTTATCTTGATCAGCAATCTCATTCTAATTCCAAGTTCCGTTGTCTCGTTCATGCACACACACACACACACACACACACAGCCCATAACGAACCTCTGAAAAAGGACAAGCCCCGGTGGAAAAGTGACTACCCCATGACTGAAGGCCAGCTGCGCAGTAAGAGGGACGAGTTCTGGGACACGGCGCCGGCGTTCGAGGGCCGCAAGGAAATTTGGGACGCCCTAAAAGCGGCTGCTGTGGCATTGGAATGCAACGACCACGAGCTAGCACAGGCTATACTGGACGGAGCCAGCATCACACTACCACATGGTGAGACAATCCAAACATTACAGCGCCTGTCTACTAATCTCCATTGTTAGTTTATATCGCATTAAAGATTAACAAATCAAAAGACCTAGAATCTGTGATTCCAAAGTGCGCTATATGGTGACTGACAGCAAACACACACACACACACACACACACACACCACAAAACATTAGATTCCTCTGTGCTGTCGAGTCATGCTGACGCACCACACAAGTATAGGAGAATTCTGCTAATAACTGCAATTGCAGGTTTTAGACGGCAACAAAGAGGCGAAATTCACACACTGCAGCTTTCACTAAAAAAACATATTAGTAAATGTAGAAAAAAAGCAAACAAAATGTACAGCGTTTATTGACCTTAGTTAATGATAGAAATACACTCTTACTGTAAAGTGTCCGCATTTTTCTTAATACTGTTAGCTTAACTAAAAAGTTATTACGCTACATTATAATAATGCAGTTTACCACCAGCTAACATTACATAAATTATTGCATAAATAACAAATCTAATTTCCTCCAGGATCCCTAACTGAGTGCTACGATGAGCTTGGAAACCGCTACCAGCTGCCCGTCTACTGCCTGGCACCCCCCGTCAATCTAATCACCGAGCGGAGCGAAGAGGACGTGGTGCCGGAGAACCCCGACGCACAACCAGCCCCCAGAAAAGAGTTCCAGCTCAAGGTGCGCCTCTCAACGGGCAAGGACGTCCGTCTTAATGCCAGCATGACCGATCCCGTGGGCCTGCTAAAGAAGCAGCTGCAGGCACAGGAGGGCATCGAAGTGACACGTCAACGCTGGTTCTTTTCCGGCAAATTGCTCACGGACAAGACACGCCTTCAGGACACCAAGATCCAGAAAGATTTTGTGGTCCAGGTCATTGTGAACCAGGCCGAGTGTTAAAGGCTGAGAGGACCGGAGAGAACACAGAGGTTTTTCAGGGATAAAGGGAAAGAGATGGCCAGCTGACGATGCCCTGCCTTTTATCAAGTGTTTTTTTTACCTAAAGAAAAAGTGATTTAAGGAAAATATTAATAAAAAAAAGGACGTCATGTGCTGCTTTATTCTTCTACTACATAATGTCTTTTGTTTGGAGTCGGACCGTCACTGTACCTCGCTGGAGCCCTGAAGTCGGTTCGGGTGTCATTCGGACCAATTCTCTGGCACCTCCATGAACATGAACGCGGCAAATAATCAGAGTCGTGTTGCTTGAGCAAAGTGCCAATATAAGTGAGGCTTTAAAAGATAAGGCACATTATCTCGTGACTGTTTTCTGGATTCAGAGGATGGTGTCCGACCTTTACCTCAGCACTCCTGCTCCGGATTAATCTCAAGGCTTTTGTAAAAAAAAAATTCTTCGTTTAAAAAAAAAAAAATCTTTAATTTTCAAAAGCTTCATTTGCACACTTGCGTAGATAGATAGATAGATAGATAGATAGATAGATAGATAGATGTATATTTCCGTATATAAGCCTCTGCGTGTATTGTGCGCCTTTTGAAACGAGAGAGAAAAATTATTCTTCTACGCCGATTGTTCCCGAGGTGTGCCTGCGTCTTCAATCCGGACACTTTTTGATTATTTAAAAAAAAAAAGTAAACAGTGGCTGGCACCACGTTTTAAACTCGTATCCTATTACAATTTCGAGTGAAAGCACAAAAAAATGTACTATGCAACTATCAGTTCACAACCCCGCTTCTCGCTCCAGACTGTGTGTGCGCCTCTACTCGAAACTGAGATATATATATATTTTGTTAAAAATAGGAAGCGGCTCATGTTTTGAATAAAAACGTCAGGGTTTCAGATACTAGGGTTCGACCTGATTTCTGCAGGAGGTCGTTTTTAGAAAATACAAGTTGTTTCTGTAGAAAAAACAGCAGGAAAAGGGGGCGGGGTTTGGATGGTAACAGAGAGCCTAAAAGCGAAACACAAGCTGTAAATAATCTAGTTTTTTTTTTTTCTGCGGGGTTAAATTTGATTTGAAACTGTACATCTTAAATGAAGCCATATTTTCGATATTGACGTCCTTGTGCTTGTACGTTGAAAGTCCAGTCGGTGTCACCGCCTCCAAGTGCTCCCTCGTACGGAGAGCTCTCATCTGTAAGACTCTTCTTCATCTCCAAAACTGTGCTTTTACTCACTTCTACACTAGCAAATTCATCAGAAAGACCTTACGTACTAGGACGAAACCAGGAAGTCTTCGTAATGTGCAATACAGTTCATTGGTTAAGGTCTGTTTCAGACCCGCTGGGGTTTTTTTTTTTTGTGTGTGTGTGTGACCACCCGCCTCGCTTGCTGTTAAAAACAGGTCCGATGGGTTCCTCAGAAAGAGCAGAACCCAAAACCTTCCTGTTATGACAACAGACCCAAAGTCGTCCCCCAAACGGTATTTTAGATCGGTAAGTTTCTGTTCTTACTAAGATGTTTTAAAAAAGAAAAGAAAAGAAAAAACCTCCTGATGTTTTTTTTTTTACTGATTAATGTTAATGTCTTATAGGTGCTGATGATGTACATCATCAGGTGGGCTTATCTGAGAATGTCTCGTCCAGTCTAAAAAGGTTTGGAACACACATACATATCCCGAAATGCTGTAGTAAAAAACGGGCGTGTTCCGTCTCGTTCGCAATCCACGCCTGAGTGACGGCTGATCATATGGTCTGTGGGACGATGGATTCCTTTCTGGACAGAGATCTCTCGAACAAACTCCACGTTGAGACTGAAAAACTGAAGGAGCTTCTAGGCAAAGCCATGCATGGATAATTTGTCCTCGGTAGTGAGCTCAGGGGCAAGCATCCGGAACGACCCATAAGCCATCGGTCTCTTTAGAATCCTGCTGTCGTTTCGGAGGAGAAACTTCATCTAAACATTTGAAAAGACTTTTAAATCTTGGGTGAATATTTGTTAATTGAGAATTTTAAATGGTAAATATGTGGGAAAGAATGTCTGGCAACCCTGTTTGTGATTTGTTTATAAAGTTTCTTTTTTTCTTGAAGATATTTTGAGTCTCAATGAAGTCACTTAAAAAAAAAAAAAAAAAAACCCAACAATTGTTGCTGTAGTTTGATGGAGCTACTTTTTTTCTGATGTTACGTTTTGGCGCCATCTAGAGTTGTGCATGATACAATGCAGCTGTTTTTTTGTATTTAAAATGCTTTTTTTATTTTTTACCTGGAATGAAACTACAGATCGTTCCTTCCTTTGAGTTTGAGTTTAGAGCCATGTTTTTATTATAGAAAGTTAACTTTTGAACATACATGAATATTGTAGAATAGAAGTCATATACTACTATACATATACTGTAAATCACTGCACAGCTAAAAGTTAGGGTCAAAGTGCAGGATAAGCCATGATATGGCAACCCTAGAGTGATGGCGAGTTGCTCAAGGGTTCAGCAGTGTACCAGAAAACTATACCAAAAGGAAGAGCAGGCAAACAAACACACACACACACTGTAAACCTGGAGATATTCAGCAAAAATACTTAAAAACGATTGTAACCCATTTTTTTTTCTCAGTCAGATTCTTAGAGTCGCAATATTATACCAGAATCCTAAACTGGGATGTAAAGAAAAGAATTTCACTGTGCAGTAATGGATAGTTGCTAAATAAGGAGAAATACAATCTATTCTACAGTACGTGTATAGTTTACTTCAGAGTAACTACAAAGATAAACAACAAAGATCTCCATGACTCGCTGTCGAAGGAATGTTTTTCACAGTCGTGAAGATAATAACATTTCTAAGAATCAATCTGGTGTTGAAAAACAATTCTGTTAAAATGCATGATTAAGCAATGCCCCAGGCTTAATTTACCGTAAATCAGGCCAACATCTGGACATTTTCCAGCATAATGCAAGGGGGGAAAATGTTCCTGTAACAGCCTCACGCCAAAAGATCAGAAAATAACCACCAGATGTTGTTGTGAATACTATACCAAATCCTAACACCAGATGTCAGTGTAAACGCAAAACACTTCTGCAAGTTAAACAAGCTGGAAGTTTAAAAAAAACAACCCACCACCACCACTGGCCACCAGATGGCGCTCTGGGCCAAGAAAAGAAAGTGGAAGTTTTCCTGACACTTTGATACTGAAAATTTGTGGACAAAAGTTGATTAATTTAATTGTCAATATAATTTGTTTTAATATTTAATATTTTTTATATAAATTTGTGTTTGTGTAAAACCTAACTTCATTAAGCAACTGGACGCCTAATCCCCACATTTACATGTAATGCAGCTAAATGCAAATAATGCGCATGTTATGCAGGAACTGATATAAGGTGTTCTGAGCTTTGGTGTTCAATAACAGCCCTGGTTTAATTGTTCAGATTGTCAAAGCCAGAATCGTTTCATGTCCCCTTTACTAGTATTTACTAAACACTGCCAACAAAATAGCTTGTTGTGTTCTAGTCGTTATAGATGTCAGCTTTGAAATAGCGCACAAAATATTTTCTGAGCTTTGTTAGCGAATCCAGTTTGTGTCTTCTGTTCTTCTGCCCTGCAAAAGGGCACCTTGAAAAAAGGCGTTTTCAGTAAATCGGCAACAACGTCTGGTGTTGTCGAGTCCCCTTTGTTTCTAAAACGCTTTTAACAGTCGGGATTGTTTCAAAGCTGCTTTACAGAATTACATCAGAAACGACATCATTAAACACTCGTTAAAACACTCAATTTAATTTACTCATTCAAGGTAATTACTCATTCATTAGGCTAAGTGAACTCCAGCCAATAAAAGGACTCCCCAGTAGAAAGTTGTCTAAAAGGGATGTCCTGGGACTAACCAAGGTTTGTATCAGAAAATAAATAAACCGCAACTGCTCAGTTTACCACATTTCTAGCGTTGGGCAGCTGCAATTTTGGAATATTTATTCATGCCGATGCCAAAAGTTAGTTTCAATGACGCTCTTGTAGCTCCCGGGCTGTGTCAAAACTACCGTAGTCCGATTCACATAGGTGATCTTGTAATAATATTCTAAAATTTGGGTGGAACTACAGAATTACAGACAGAGAGACATTTCACATATTGAGGATAAAAACCATTTTTATTAAAGGAGGAAACCCGTTAACACACAACTCCAAACCTCTACACTACAACCACAACTGTACCACCTACAAGAATCAATATTTATCTTAATATTAATATAACATCACAAAAACATTACAGACATCAATAAAATATATCAGACATTTAAAGGCTGTAAGTCAGTGTTACCGCTCGGCGGCGCTGGTCTGAAAACTCTTTCCCGGGCTGAGACAGGGTCTCCGGGGTTGGCCGAACTCTCCTGAAGAAAAGTCCGCCTTTTTTGAGACAGATTTTTAAGTATGTTTGAGACCTCGTGATCTTACTTTAAAATGCGCAGCTGGAAGTTTCTGTCACCAAAACAAATTCCTTGTAAGTGCAAACCTACTTAGCAATAAAGCCCTTTCTGATTCTGAACTGGGCTTTATAACAGTTTTACTCTGATTACCCATTCAGAGGATGGAAAAATGCTGATGTCATTGTACGCCAGTTAGCGGGCCTCAGGAGACGGACATCTGAAATCTGATTGGTTAAAGAAACCAGAGTCTTTAACCAATAATACGTTTGCTGCTGCTAATATAATGTAAGTTCGATGGGCAGCGCTACTGATTCTGAAGGGCAGATTAGATGAACATGTCAGCACATAGAAACTGAAATCTGATTGGACAAAAAATCTAACATCCACATACACGTAGTGGAAGCAGTTATGTAATAGTCTCACTGCTATAATTGGTCCAAAGATCTAGGAGGGAGTTATGATTTCCCAGTTCATGAGTCCGTTAAGGTAAACAATAAATGTAGCATGAATCAGTAAATTTAAGTTTAATGTGTGTTTATTATTAATAATTACATCATCAAGATAATCATTCAAATCATTCAGCCATTTATATCAGTTGGATGCAAAGATTAATACGAATGTTGTCCACTAGAGGGAGAAAAAAGTGAGAACAACAAAAGGCATGAATTATATTACAACGGTCCAATCATACGGGGCCAAAACCGAATAGCAGTCCAACACCCCAACCAATGCCCTACCACCTTTCCACACATGATACAAGAACCAACCAATCAGCTTTCTTACCTTTTTCATTACATGGAAACATCAGTAAAAAAAAAAAAAAAAAAAACCTAACAGCTAATGGAAATCTATTATTTTAATTCCCTTATTGTAATGGAGGTCACAGCGGGTGTAGCAATGACAGACACACTTTGGTAGTTCATGAGCGTGGGCACATTCATTCATTCATTCATTTATTCATCTTCTATACACGCTTATTCCCTAATTCGGGGTCACGGGGTTCTGCTGGAGTCTGAAAGGGTAAAGGAGAGGAGGGGGACACCCTGGACAGGTCACCAGTCCATCACAGGGACACACACATGCACAATGGGCTATTTTGAATCACCAATACATGGTTTTGGATTGTTGGAAGAAACCGGAGAACCCGGAGTAAACCCACACAAGCACAGGGAGAACCCTGCAGGGGAATCGAACCCGGGACCTTCTTGCTGTGAGGCAACCGTGCTAAACACTAAGCCACCAGGCTGCCCTGCTAAGAACATATTTAGCTTATTGTTAAGTAGATGTCTTCTGGTAAGAGTTTAGCGACTCAGCGTCCCCTAATGACCGACTGCCAGCGGTTGGTAAAAGATGCCAGCAGCTGCTGAGACGGGTTGGTTTTCCACAAACATCTCACAGTGGGTCCATTTTTAATGAGATGTACTTACTATTGTGTTTTGATAGTTAAGTCATTTCCACTTTAATGCAATAGATTTCATCCAAACCAAAGTAATGATTAATTTTTTACTATTTTTGTCAACAAAAAAAAACATCCCACGCTCTGTGGCCACAGTGCTGATTGTTTTCTCTGTGTAAAAGAAAAAAAAAATCCTGCCCCACATTTTGTGGTCACTAAGATAAAAAAAACAACAAAAAAAAAACATGATCATTTATTTTTTTCTCCTTTAAAATAAAACTCCTATTGATGTCTCTGTAAAAGTAATTATAAAATAATAAAAATTTACTACATCCGTAATTATTTCATTGGGGGTGGTGTGAATGTTGAAAGAAAGGATGTCCAGGAAAGTCTAAAAAAGTGGCAGGATCTATTTTTTTCCATCCGGAGGAGTGGAAATATGACACCAACTCCCTCCCTCCCTCCCTCCTTCCCTTCCTCTCTCTCTCTCTCTCTCTCTCTCTCTCTCTCTTTCTAAGAGAGTTACACGTCTTCAGTTCGAGTTAGAAACTTTAGCAAGTTTATTTTTATTGTAACATTCTTTTTTAATGTTTCTTCCCTTTTTTTTTTTTTTAATTCGTCTCTGTGACTTCATCAGTCCATTAACGTGTCTAACGTTTTTCTCACCACCAGCCGTCGACATTTTTAGTGAAGGACGGAGGAGGAGGAGCGCCTGTGCATCTGGGAACATCTGTGGAATCTAATGAGAGGAAAGACCGACTCAACATCCAACACTCGTCTTTCTTACATATTTTTTATTATTTTTTTTCCCTCCTGTTTTTGTTTGTTTGTTTGTTTGTTTGTTTGTTTTTACCCGAGTCGCACCGGGGATAATGTAAAAAGCAGGTTGGGGTTTGATTTAAAGGAGTTGATTTCATTAGAACTAAAGAATGGCGAGTTTTATGATGAAAAGTTTTCCTGTCCTGGTTGTTTTGGGGATTTTCCTGCTTTTCACCGTCAGTGAGGTGGCAGAGGGACATGAAGAGGACCAGGACAGGTCATGTCAAGGTGCCTTCGACTTGTATTTTGTCCTCGACAAGTAAGTTTTATTGAATCTTATTTTTGTCTGTATGTGTTTTTTTCCCCCACTTTCTTTTGTCAAATGACCTCTAATTGTCTTTCCTAATGATGACATTACATAAGGAAAACTATGTAACAATTCCTTTGTTTATTTTCCAACATTTTATAAAACCACAAAAATGCATTTTTTTTATTTTTTATTTTTTTATAAAAACCTACTCCTCCAGTTCCTCGGATCTAATCCCCCTGTGGGGTTTTTGTCTCATGGTCTGTGTGCTGAATAAGCAGTTTAGACAATCACAACCTCCCTGACAGTTTCCCTCTTTCATTTAGGACAGGGGTTTCAAAACTCAGTCCTGGAGGGACATGGCGTCCTGCAGAGTTTAGCTCCAAACCACTAATCAAACACATCTAAACCGACTAATCAAGATCTTGCTAGGTAGACTTAAAACTTACAGGTAGGTGTGTTAAGGCAAGTAGGAGGGAAACTCTGCAGGACACCGACCCCCCCAGGACCGAGTTTGGACACCTCCGTGTCTTTTTTCTTTTCTTTTGCAGGATGTTTAAATCAGTCGGAGCCTTATAGTGTCCATGGTCAGTTTTTGGGTGTAGATTCCATCACCACATGGAAGATATCTGTTAACTCCATTAATCCATTATTCAACTGGATTTCTTGCTTTTTTTTTTGTTGGCATATTTGTGACATTCGGGTAAATTGCTGGCATTTGGTAGACACCCTTAACCAAAACAGGTTAGGGGCCTTGAACAGGGGCCTAACAGAGGCTGCTTGGTAGTTTGGGAATTGAACGTACGACATTCAGGTCACCGATCCAACAACTCCAAGTTACTTTCATGCAGGGCAACATAGGCAGTTTCCTAGGGTACAATATGACTGAGGGACGCTTTTTTTTTTTTGTTAGCAGAAGTGCGCCCTCTTATGACCATCGTGTGCTCCTACACCCAAATATTACGCAAAATAATTTTTAACAGTTAACAAAATGTTAGTACTGATTTCTAGCTAACTATAATAAACCGATTAAAATATCGTTAGAACAAAATAAACCTGACAACAACGAAAATTCATGATATTTGGCGTCATGTTGGACTAATTTGAACATCCGCATCTGCATCAGGACGAGATATTTAGAAAATATATAATTTTTTTTATGTTGTGACTCTAAATGTATTTGTTATTTATTCATTATCACATGCTTATTATAAATGCTTATTTATTTATGTAATTGTTTTTAGTATTCATGTTTTTTTTTTGTGGTACTGTGTGTGTGTGTGTGTGTGTGTGTGCATTTTGTGGGATTGTATAAGGGGCACAATTCTACAATCTCGCCACCAGAGCCTGGGCCGACCCTGCTTTTATGACATCCAATCAAAACAAACTTTAGACATCCTTTGTATTAGCCAGCAAATGTTGAGTAATGCGTCCATTTGTACCCGCATACAAAGCAAGAAAGCATCAGACAGCGAGGTGCCGTTCTTGGGTTAGTCAAGGTTGTGTTTCGTATCACATTCCTGATGACGGCAGCAGAAAAAGCTTAACAATTCGAATGCTTTTACAAGGTTTTTGGAAAAAGTGATGCCTAATAAAGCCTGTGGCTTTGAATAGACAAAACTGCAGAGTCCTGAGAGAGACTTACAGGAGGAAGAATTAATAATAGAATTATCAATAAAGCTTTTTAATATTTAATGTAAAAGACTGCCCATAAAATCAGGACTGTTATCATTTCTTTTGGAAAAAATGCAAGAGATTTATAGTATATAGAGACGTGCAGCGATCACAGGGTCCAAGCACTTATTCGTAAAACATCTCTTTATGGCTTTGACGACCAGCCTTCATTATAAGCTTCACCTCGAGTGTGTCTTTATGATCATGTCTTGTAAGTGCACACTTTTAGACCCCCCCTTCACCCAGCATTAATATAAGTATAATTTCTTTATTCTGATTATAAAAAAGCTTCAGTATGACATCATGGTTATTTTTACATGCATTAATCAACCAGCATTTTATTAGAGTAAAAAATAAGTTTACGAACTTATGGGGATAGGCTTGCTATGCTAATTAGCTCCAAAACGTCCCAGAATTCAGCGCTAGGTGAAATCCTGTTAAATTTGTGGTCTGCTGTTACCTTTGATCATCAACTAATACAACTAAATTATTAGGATTTTCCATCAATTTCTGACTGTATAATTCTGGATAATAATGATCGCATGTATTTATAAAGAAATCGGATGTCGCATCTTACAGTGCAATATTTTCATTACGAAAGTCATAATATATCACAGTGCAGGGTGTTTGTCCTGTTTCGTTATATTCCTCACAATAGCAACAATTACGGAATTCCATCCAGGATCTTAGGATTTTACTACTTCCATAAAGACATTTGTTTTTAGAAATGACTCTATTGCCCTTCTGAAAAATTACCCTTTTTATGTCTTTTTCTACAACAGACTTTAAAACTAGTGACGTCCTGCTGTTTTTACCCCGGCGCTCTTCACTTTAAATGCTAAACTGCCCGAATGCCACAACAGCTTCAACCTGTGAATTCACTCCTGACACACTGTTTTTCCGAGCCACCCTGTGAACCAGATAATGGGCCTGGATTCAGCATGAATAACATGCTTTAGCTGTGGCGTTATGGCAGCATCAATGCCTAGCTAAACATAAAATGGAGCTTATATAAAAAGCGAGTAAAAGAATGCTACAAGCCTAAACCTGATTGATTATTTATATAGAGCAGAAACGACTAGTCGACGCTATCGGTCACACAACATTGACAATAAAAAATTGTAGGCAAATATTTTTGCCATCGAACAGTCATTTACTTAAATAAGCCCTAAATAATGCCTGCAATAACACTGTTTGACCAGTGTGGCGCTGTGGCACATGTAAAGCACTATAAAGGCTAAAATAACTCATTAAAGTGTAAACACAGCCGAACGTAAAATGTGATAAAGCTAAACAAAACTACTAAAAAAATGTTCTTTTCAAATTCCTAAGCCCGCTTTTTGCTCTGGAATAAAAAGAAAGTTTAATGTGTAAAATTAAGGGTTTACTGTTAACATTCAGTTAAGTTTATCCAGTCGAGCGTATTTAAAGCAGCTTAACAGGGTTAAAATATAAAAACAAAGTTGGTGTCGCTTTAAGTTAGAAGCTGATTTTCAGTCGGTGTGAATTAGCTGATCTTATTGTTAGCGGAAGCAATAAATAAAGAGATCAAATGGTATACATAATCGAAATATTTCACATTTTTTAAAAGTTAAAGTGTGTCTGTTTTTATAGTTATTATTTATAATATTTACAACTTAATATTATTAACTAAAAGCAATTAATAAGTGAAATAATAGCAGTTCTAATAAAAAGACATTTTTTGGCTGGCACTGCGGTGTAGTGGTTTGAGGCGCTGTCACCCACATGCGCGGTTCTGCTTCAGCAACCCGGGTTCGATACCCGCTCTGGTTTAATTTCTTAATTTCTATATTTCATCTTACGTAGGCCATCATGGACAAGAGAAAATGATCTGAAATTCCTATAAATGAGATCCTCATTTATTCCACAGATAAATGCTGTGATTTCCTCTAGTTCTGCATACGACCATGTTTAAAAAAAGAACTTGTCCAATGTCCAATGTCTAAACTTTCTGTTTAGGACATTTATACAAGAATGAATTGTTGATGCTATTATGATTCCATTGAGATTGTAGATCTGGTGTTTGTGCGCCAGTATCAGGAACCAGTTATCCTAAAAGCACTTCTCTCCCCATTTTGGCTCTGTAGAAAGGGATTAGACTCTTGCTGACTCGGCACAAAGCATAACTACTCATTCTCCCGTCCCGTGTGTGTCGTCTTGGAATTTTATCCACAACTGACTTAGACAGCAAGATTATCCAACAGTTAAGGCTGGCCATATATGGCCATATTTTTCATATTAATTGATAACAAGTAAAGTTTTAAATGATTATTTTTTATTAGGAAGATCAGAAAAAAAAACCCACTTAATAACATCCACACAATACAATATTTTCCGTCTCTGTTAAAAGGTGTCCATTTGGTGTAATAAAGCATTACTTTTATTTTGACACTTTTGGGACACTTTTGAAAGGGCTAACACATGCATCAAAGTTGGCGGCCATTTTGTTTGTTTTGTGTAGCGCTTTCCTCGTGTTACCACAGACTCGCATTCTATCCTCAGATTCTGCTACATCTGTAGATGTGTATGGACATATAAATGTGTCTGGACGTGATTTTTGCTGGAGCTTTATGAATCAATAGTTTTACAGATAAATTATTATTATTTATTTTATTTTATTTTTTTTACAGTTTTGTGAATGTTTGTTTGGCTGTCGGTGGTCTGTTCGAAAGACGCTGATCGTAACATTACCTGCAGTGTCTATTGTATATTAAAATGATTTTACCGCAAGATTCTCAGCTTTCCAAAAATATCTTTTGGACGTGGTGTCTCACAGAAGGGACACTGGAACTTTAACAGGTTTTAATGTCCAATGTTTAACATCGTTATAGATATTAAGTTTATCATGATTCGATAGGATATCGATTATTGTCCCAGCCCTGCCATAAAGTATGTTTTCTTCTTCGAGAGGAAACTGGTTGTACTTACTACATTATGTACAATATTCTCACACCAAATACACAGTTTGTGTGGCATTATTTGGCTCCCGATGCAAGCTGATGAATCTGTGATGTTTTTCGATCTGTGCGGTGATAGAATTCGATCTGTGCGGAACAAATAAGGATCTCTGTTGAGTGTCACATCAGGTTTTTCCCCATCAGGTCAAATCCAACACTAATATTAGATGAGAGTAAACGTCAATCATTCTTAAACCAGCTCAGCTTCCTACCCTAGATGTCCATTTCCCATAAGAGTTTTCAGTATTTTGTCCAGGTTTTAAACACATCGACTGCATACAGGAACTAGCGGTCAAGCTACACAGTATATTATTTGCTCTTAAACATCTTTCTTCTCTTTTTCTCACCGTCTTCTTTTTCTTTATTGAAAATGAGTCAGACGAGATCAAAGCAGGTACTATTGCCTCAAACCATTTCATCGAGGTTCTCACATGAAAATAGCCACTTCCTCCCCAGTCCCTGTTTAAACAGGTGAGAAAACTGCTAGCTAGGCACCAATCCTAGGATCGCTGGTACCTCAGAAAAGCTGATCTGTCCAAGACAAACAAGCTGCATTGTGAGGTTAGGAAAATGGCGATGAGTCCTCCGTCTGACCCTTACGTTTATGCGTGCAATCGCATTTCATTGGGTTTGACTTGGTTTTGCTTGTTATGTTCTGTGTCGCCGTGATTTTGTTTTGTTTCCCCCACAATTTTTATTTGTTTAGTTTCTAATATCTATAATTACTTAAAACCAATTCATTAGGAAGTAAATTAATAATACAAATTGGATCATTGGTCTCAAGTCCACTTCAAATATCTTTTGCGCGGTTGATGTCCAGCCATGTTGTCAGACAAGACTTTATGACATCATCTAAGTTAGGAACCATTTCTAAGGATTTTATTTCGGGGAGTTGAAGATTCCTTTAAAGTCAGCACAGATTTGAGAAGTGAGTTAAATCACTTCCTATGTGTCAGTAATGATTCACCCACGTCTCTCCGACTCCATGTGCAGGGACAGGAAATGCTCAGGCTTTAACAAACATTTTACTGCCTTGCCTGGAGCACATAGAAAGGTAAATGAGAGGGGGGGGCCCTTTCCCGGACATGCTTTAGAAGAAAAGAGAGAGAGAGATAGTGATGAAGTGGACTGTCCAGTCTGAAGAGTGTGAACAGAGTTCTAGATTCTACACAAACTGACGACTGTTTTTTGACCCCTGTTTCTCCTCAGGTCAGGAAGTGTGAAAAATCACTGGCATGAGATCTACTCCTTTGTTGAGAGTTTAGCTGAGAAATTCATCAGGTACCTGCAAATTCCTGGCAACTGTTGGCATGTGGATTTTAGATTCTATAGTAATATAGAAAGATGAGCGAATGTGGAATTTTTTTTAATTAAATAATAATATAATTGCCTCTTTGTTTTGTACCCCAGCCCATTGCTTCGAATGTCCTTCATCGTCTTTTCATCGAGAGGAAACACGATAATGAGACTGACAGAAAACAGGTATGGAGGGTCTGGGAGGTGGGAAACAGGATACCATCATTTGTCAAGTCGTGTCTGTAAACCAAGTAGTTTTAAAGGGGGGTTGTCCCAACAGTAAACGGCCAGTGCTGTGATTGGCTAAAAGTTTTGCACATAAAGCAATAGTGATGACATAACATTAATAAAAATAGTTACTAACGCCCGTCTGGGGCGACATTCAGCACAGTGTCCTCTTTTACTGACGCAGTCTGGAACTTACGCTAAAAAAACCCCCAAAAAACGCTTATCCACTGTTTCCTAGTGTTGGGATCTGACGGTGGGTTATGGAAAGACTGTGTTTGTTTACAATTTGGAACTGTGGAGCGACTCAACGCCAGAGCCGTGTTGTCATTTCGCTAGCACGTGCTTGCGTGAGTCAGGGGCACTAAACAGGCAGTGATGTCAAAGTAGGCGTTGATCTTCTTCTGTAGAGGTGGAGCTTATCCACACTATTACATCATAGGGCAGTTACTGACTTCAATATCAGCTGTTTTTAAAATAACAACAAAATTGCAAGTTTTGAAAATTACAGGATTTTATTATTTATTTATTTTATTTACAAATGACCTCTAATATGTAAAAAGATCAAAGGGAATTTCCCAGGTCACGACCCCATTTAATGTAATACATAAACTAGGTTATACATACTGATGTTATTCAGAAGCGCTTCAGATTTTATTGTTTAGTGAAGAAATAGATAGCAGATGAGCGCATAAATCATCAGGACCTGGAAGTCAAGTGTGTGTTATTGTGTTATTGTCAGTGCACATGGACATTCAAGTGGTTTTTAAAGTAAACCTATAAATATAGATCTTAAAATCATGTTAAATGGTGCCGCACTGAGATGAAATATTTTCTAGTGGGTTCGGATGGTCATGAAAAAAAATGGTCGCAAAAGTCGCATCCAATGTTTAGTTATAAATTACAAAGCTTGTTTTTTCAGTTTTTGGTTAAAATATACTGTGGTAAATTTTAGAATGTGGTTATTCATTTAACCCTGTAAATATATAAACATTACTTAACAAATATCGGGTCAGGAAAATTTACGGAAAAGTTATGAAATTTTCTTCTTCTTTTTTTTTCCCAAGGGAACAAATAACCAAAGGTCTGAATGTGCTGAGAAAGGAAATCCCAGGAGGAGATACATTCATGCACCTTGGCCTCCAAAAGGTTACCGGTTAATTCTTTCAAATACACTTCACTTCACTACACTTCTTTCTCTCACTGTCTCTCTCTTCTCCTCTTTCTTTCTATCTCTCTCACTTTATCTCTCTTTCTCTTTATAAGTCCCCCCTCTCTCTTTTTTACTCTCTATCTTGTTCTATCTGTCCCTCTTTCCCTTCTTTTATTTTCTCTCTCTTTCTGTCTGTCTCTCTCTCTTTCTTTTTCTCAAATTTTCTGTCTGTCTCTCTCTTATCTATCTTCCTATCCCTATCTCTATCTCCCTTTCTTACTCTATTTAGTTTTCTGTCTGTCTGTCTCTCTCTCTTTTATTCTTTTACTTTCTCTCTCTCTCTCTCTCTCTCTCTCTCTCTCTCTCTCTCTCTCTCTCTCTCTCTCTCTCTCTCTTCACTCACTGTCCTGTCTGTGCAGTAGAATAAAAGTCTATAAAAAGTTTTTCTCTGTAGGAAACAAATGAACTCAATTGATAATAATGTCGTCTTTTACAGGCAAATGAACAGATTTATCAGGAGAATTTTGGTAAGTCATGCAGACGCCTACTGTAAAGCTTAACCTATTCTAGAACCCCAGCCTCACTATCCGTAACATCGGGTTCTATATGAGTGTTTTATTGTTCCAGGCAAAGCCAGCGTGATTATTGCGTTAACAGATGGCGAGCTCAACGAGCAGCAGCTTATAGCCGCGCAACAGGAGGTAAAAACACCGGAATGTTGCTGTGGGGGGTATTTTAAAAAAAAAAAACCCAGTTTGAACTTTTGGTGGTTGTTGTTTCTGTCACAGGCTGCCAGAGCCCGAGCTTTAGGTGCCATCGTCTATTGTGTCGGAGTGAAAGACTTCAACGAGACACAAGTAATAAAAAACAATTTTTTTTTGTCTTTTTCCACATTATATGCTTTTTAAGCGCCCCTATACAAAAATATGTGTGTGTGTGTGTGTGTGTGTGTGTGTGTGTGTTTTTTTTGTTCTGTCTTGCTGTAGCTGGCTACCATCGCTGACACCATCGAGCATGTGTTTCCCGTGACGGGAGGATTCCACGCTCTTAGAGGCGTCATCGACTCGGTATCCATACTTACACTTTAAAAAAAAAAAAACTGTTGGAACGAATCGAACACATTTTTCTTCCAGTTCAGGTTTACAAAAAAAAAAAAAGGTTGTGTTAACGTGCTATCAAACTTGTGTATTGTTTTTTTTGGACAGATCATCAGAAAATCCTGCATTGAGATCTTGGCAGTTGAACCATCGAGTGTGTGTGCAGGAGGTAGGGGCAAGAGGGCAGTTACAGAGTCCCAGTTCATCTACATTTTCTTTCTTTTTGCTAATTTATTTGCTAATAATTGTTCATCCTCAACATGTGTGTATATACTGTGTATATATATAGTGTGTGTGTGTGTGTGTGTGTGTGTGAGAGAGGGGAAAATCTTGGCTGAATAACATTTCCATGTGTTTCTGTGTAATGTTTCCAATCCGTGTGGTTTAAAGCTCTATCATTGTCCAAAACCTGAGGTCACTTCCTGTTTCAGAGACGTTCCAAGTGGTGGTTCGGGGCAATGGTTTTTTACACGCCCGAAAAATAGACCAGGTTCTGTGCAGCTTTAAGATCAACGATACCGTCACCTTAAGTGAGTTCCCAAGTCTCCCAACTTCCCACCCCCTGTTACATAACTATCCATCCTGTTGTGATGTGATTCCTTCCGTGTGCGTCTCATGTGTGTCTCTAATGTCTCGCTAGATGTACGACCCGCTGATATAGAAGACACGTACATGCTGTGTCCAGCGCCGAGTATAAACGAGGTCGGAAAGTAAGTGGCCTCGTTTGAGGGAAGAACGTCCAAGTCTGTCTCACATTAGCACACACTTACGATGCCTGGTCAAATTCCAGTTCCTCCTCCTCCACCTTCTTCTCCTCCTCCTCAGCCTCTTACATAAACTGAAGCTTTATTAACCCTCGAACTCTCTACCCTTCCTTAGTGTCTCCACTTTCATTTGTTACTCCAAACCACAATAACTCTCTCGTTTCTCGTCCGTTTTTAGCTTTTTTTTTTCTTAATTGCTGTTAACCCTGCCACCAGACCTGCCCCACTCTACCCACATACAGTACACTATGATGCCATTGTTGTTTTTTCACCATAAATCACCTCCTGGACAATAAGTAGCGTTTGCACTGGTATTTCCAGACGACCATGTTTAAAACTACACTATAATAAATACTCCCCTCTTCCTTTTTTTGGTTCCTTCTTTCTGTTTTTTTTTCTGGAAATCCTGTAGCGAATGTCAAGTCACTTCCTTTCTGCAGCTTTCTGATTTATTTTTGTACCCGTTCCCCGTCGTGACCTCATGCGTCCTGCTTGTTATTATTGTAGTGAAAGCTGATAGTTATTTGCTAGTTTGAACATGTGATTGTTTTATTTAAGTGACGGAACTCGGGTCAAAACTGTCTACCAAATTAAAACCTGTTTAAACTCATTCCAATTTCAATTGCATATCTTTATTTCAGTTCGATTTCTCTGAACATCGGTCTCTCTCTCTCTCTCTCTCTCTCTCTCTCTCTCTCTCTCTCTCTCTCTCTCTCTCTCTCACTCTCTCTCTCTCTCTCTTTCTTTTTTATTTCTCTCTTTCTCTCTCTCGCTCTTTTTCTCTCTCCCTTGCTCTCTCTATCTCTCTCTCAGTCTCTCTCTCTCTCTCTCATGCGGTCTCTATCTCGCTCTCTCTATCTCTCGCTCTCCCTCTCTCTTTCTCTTTCTCTCTTTCTTATTTGTAAATACTATTCACACTGTATTTTTACTATACTATATTTTTTGGCAATAACAGATTTATTAGTCAAAATATGGTTCATTTAATTTAAGTCATTACATTTCTAAAGCTTTTATTGTTGAATATTGATCATAAGAACGGTTCAGTTGAATCCTTTGAGTTGCTACGTGAATGTTGGGTTTTTCCCTCCAAACAAATCTTTTTGTGTTTTCTGTCTGCGTCAGGGTGGTGTATCTGCAAGTAAGCATGAACGAAGGCCTGTCGTTTATCACCAGCTCGGTACACATCACCACAACCGAGTGTGTAAGTCCACACGCACAAAATCGCTGGAACAGCAAGCTAAAATATATCGCAAACACTTTCTTTATCGATGTTCCACGTTTCTATTCTGCCTCTTTTCTCTCTGCTTTCAGACGCTCCTCTTCTCCTTGCGCTAAATTTTTCCTGAGGGGTCTCTTTCCCTCACAGTGAGTTCTCCCCCCCCCCACCTCTTTGTACTTTCTATAGCCAAACCACAGCGTCTCTTGAGAATAACTAGCGAAAAAATCTTCTCGAGATCTTTGAAGCTGAAAACCACATAGGGAGAAACATCATGTTTGGTGTCACTCGATTTAAAAAAAAAGCAGTGGTATTGGATAGAGATTGGATAAGTTACTGAGAGAACATGTTTTTTCTCTTTCTTTTTTTCCCAGTTTGATGGCACCATTCTTCTGATTAGTCTTCTGGTTCTGTTCCTGCTGTTGGCACTGTTGTTCATGTGGTGGTTCTGGCCATTGTGCTGCACTGTAGTAAGTCTACACCTCATTGATTATTTTCAATCAAAGTTTTAATAAAACAAAGTGAGGTCTCGATTTGATGGCTGTAGTGTATCTCTGCAGTTGAGCTCGTGGATGCTGGAGCTGTTTTCTGTATCTGGTATGAAAACAATAAAAAGGTCTTGTCAAAATCAGGATTATAAAATAGACAGAATGTTAATGGAAGTTTTTAAGATTTAAAGGAACGATATGTGATAAAAGATGCTCAAGTAAATGGCAACCCTGCCATTAGTGCATTCACGCACTGCGAAAAAAAGGCTGGATCAAAAAACCCAAAACGAAGTTATTATCAGTGTTGCGTTTCCATGCTGGAGTCGACTAGGTCCGCTTTCAGTGCTATCAGGCTACAGTTAGTGATATAGAAGATATATGTCCTACTGCACCTTTAACTGTCTATATAAATGAATGAATCATTTTTTGCATTACCTTTAACAGGTCATCAAAGAGCCGCCTCCACCCCCACCCCCACAGCCAGTAAGTAAGGTTTTTTCCCTTTATTTAAAGAGAAAGCTAAACTCTATAACAATTACAATAACATGGAAACACTTTTTTCTGCTGTCTGCCACTAAAACCGAAACACTTCCTCGTTCTGCAAATTAAATGTTTTTTATTATTATGTGAAACTTGTCTGTGGACAGCTGTTATTTAGGAAAATCAGTATTAAGAGTGAAAAGTGATTAAAACTTCGAACCATTGGCCAGCTCCCTTGACCAGTGACCATCTATAGCTTGTTAATGTCTCACGTATCGTCTTCTCTCAGGAGTCGGATGATGAGGACGGGATGCCGAAGAAAAAGTGGCCAACTGTCGACGCCTCATATTACGGGGGAAGAGGAGTTGGAGGAATAAAAAGAATGGAGGTTTTAATTACCTGATTATTATCCAGATGTTTTAAATAAAAGTCAGAAGGGAACTAACACCAAGTCATGTACACACAAACACACACAAACACAAAACATACTAATGCACACCAGGAGGCAATTAGGTGTAGCCAATCCAACCACCAGCAGGGTTTTAAAGACTAAGCGGAAACCAACATAGACATTTAAAACCTCACACACACATCTGGCGCATCTACGCCTTGTCCGCATCACCTAATCATATTTCCTCAAAATGTACATTATGATCTGAGATCTGTTCTCGGCGTCCATGTTCACGTGCCCATAAATGTTTTGTTTAAGGTTCGCTGGGGTGGAAAAGGCTCCACTGAAGAAGGTGCCAAACTCGAGAAACCCAAAAATGCAGTTGTGAAAATGCCTGAGCAGGAGTATGAACCGTTCGAACCCAAACCTAAAAAACAAGGAAACAAGAAGACTCCACAGAACAGGAAGTGGTACTCCCCCATTAGGGTAAGACCATCTTTTCTACAGAGAAACGGAAAATATAACATGGGGAAGTTTTTTTTGTACTACGTAAATGGTTCCTTTTTTTTCATATTAAGTCTGATTCATGTGCATTTGTTTGTGTTTTAGTGCCTATTTATTATATAAAATAAAAGTTAATTTAAGTTCGGGCAGCTTGGTGGCTTAGTGGTTAGCACTGTTGACTCACAGTAAAAAGGTCCCAGGTTCGGTTCCCCTGCAAGGGTCTTGCTGTGTGGAGTTTGCATGTTCTCCCTGTGCTTGTCATACTTTTTTTTACATACTGTGCTTTTATCATACTTGTACTATTTTGATGGAGATTTGTACGAAAAAAAAGCCAGTTGAGTTCTTTATTGTTGGTGCAATTGCTAACGGTGCAGGTTTGAGGATTGGACCTCAAGCCCCGCCCCTTCCACACTTAAACATCCCTCCAATGGGGGTACTATATCATGTCTGACCCCAACTTAATAAACTAGGTGATATGAATAAAATAATTTCACTGTGCAGTATTTTGCACATGTGAGCTTCAGGGCTTTTATTCTACAGTATGTGTATTCGTTTGACCGCAACGGTGGACTGTTATGATAAAAAGGGTTCAAGACAAATAGAACTTACAGAATAGCTATCAGTTGATTCGTATCAGTCAGTAGTCGACTTCTAAATTCACTATTAGAAACTAAAAAGTAGCCAAATCAGTGCTAATACACCTGCTGCTGTCTTACTTTTGTTCAGGGAAAACTAGATGCAATTTGGGCTCTGTTTCGCCGTGGATATGACCAGGTTTCTCTTATGAGACCACAGCCTGGAGATCATGTGAGTACTCCGACAAACACAATCATTAATTTCCTTTTAATGGAGCTACATCAAGTTGTGATTCCTACTATCCACCCATTTCAGAATAAAAAAACGGAGGAGATCCAAATCAAAACAAACATTCTTAGGTGCCAACATACATCACATATAACATCTGCCACATGCCGCAGATCACTGACCGTAAAAGTAATATTAAGCAGTAATGGAGACCGTCTGCATAGTTTTTAAATGTCTGCCTCTCATTCTTGCACACCAAACACATGGTTTGACTGTGGATCACTGATAATAAACTTTAAATCTGACCTTGTTGTGTGATTTGGGACACATTTCATGAACCTCAGTACATTTATAAAATCAAGCACATCCTTCAGTTTGACATTAACAAACCCAAACCCTAATCCAACCCAAACCTAACCAAACCCTAACCCAACCCAACCCAACTTTAACTAAACCATAACCCAAACCATAATCCAACCCAACCTTAACTAAACCATAACCCAAACCATAATCCAACCCAACCTTAACTAAACCATAACCCCAAACAATATTCCAACCCAATCCCAACCCAAACCCCCCCCAACCTTAACTGAACCATAACCCAAAACAATATTCCAACCTAACCCAAACTAAACCATAACCCAAATCCAAACCAAGCCTAACTGAGTCCTAACCCAAAGCCTAATCCAAACCAACCCTAATTGAACCTGAACCCAAACAGTAATCCAACCTAACTCTAACTGAACCATAACCCAAACCATAATCCAACCCAACCTTAACAAAACCAGAACCTAAGACATAATCCAACCCAACCCTAACTGAACCATAACCCAAAACAATATTCCAACCTAACCCTAACTAAACCCTAACCCAAATCCAAACCAAGCCTTACTGAATCCTAACCCAAACCCTAATCCAAACCAACCCTAATTGAACCTGAACCCGAACAATAATCCAACCCAACTCTAACTGAACCATAACCCAAACCATAATCCAACCCAACCTTAACTAAACCAGAACCTAAGACATAATCCAACCCAACCCTAACTGAACCATAACCCTAAACATAATCCAACTCAACCTTAACTGAACCATAACCCAAACCATAATCCAACCCAACCCTAACTGAACCATAACCCAACCCAACCCAACTTTAACTGAACCTGAACCATAATCCAACCCAACCCTAACTGAACCCTAACCCAAAACATAATCAAACCCGACCCTAACTGAACCCTAACCCAAAACATAATCCAACTCAACCCTAACTGAACCCTAACCCAAAACATAATCCAACCCAACCCTAACTGAACCCTAACCCAAAACATAATCCAACTCAACCCTAACTAAACCCAACCCAAAACAAAATTACAGCCTAACACTAACCTTAATCCAACCATAACCAAACCCTAAAATAACCTGGCGCTAACTTTTATCTAACCCTAACCCAACGCAAACCATAACCAAGCCCAATGCTAAAACAACCCTAACTCAATTCTGACCTAATCCAAACCTAATTTAACCTTACCATAACCCAAATCTAACTGCACCCTAACTGAACACTGAGCCCATCTTAAACTAACTGCACCCCAAATCTAACCTAATCCAACCTTAACCATGTATAATTTGTGAAAACTACACCATAAACACAGCAAATGAAATGCTATATTGCAAATGTTCTCCTGAATTAAGAAAAAAATGAGCAATTACAGTAAATTGACTAGCATGCAAGTATATTTAATCCATCCATCCATCCATCCATCCATCCATCTATTGTCTAAACCTGCTTACTTTTAATCAGGATCTGCTGGAGTCTATTCCAGCTGTCATTGGGTGAAAGACAGGGGTTACACTAGACAGATCACCAGATAACAGATCTAATTAACCGTAAACAGTTAGTCGAATTTCAATGCTCAAAGTTTATTCTAAGAAAACATTCTGTGCCTTTTTTGCGGAACAGCATCACTCTTCTTGATGCTTTTCGAGTAGTCTTATGACATGAGGGCAGAGGAATGCACAGACCTACTTTCCTGCTGTCCCGAGCATGGAAAACAAGTGAAGCTGGCATCCTTTCCTGTATCGAGTTACCTTATGAAAATGCGCAACCCCTAGAGGACAAGTTCCTGTACTGCATCTTTTCCAGGTCCCTGAAAATTCATGTTACATGTTACTTTACTGGCACCAACCTCAGTGGATTGAATCGTTCATTGCACAGGGCCAGGCGAATGACAGCTTACATTACCACCCCCACCCCCACCTCAACCCTTTCTTTTTTTACAGCAATAACTATGCACATATGATGTCACTATAGACACTGCCATAGTAACACTCCATTCACAAAGGCCTGCCTGTAGGCAGTTAAGTGTTCTGAACGTTGCTCATTTTCATATCATTATGAAGTCTGATAAGATTTGACTGATCAATAGGAATAAATTTAATGATTCAACTTAAATTTATATTTTAATCACATGTTGTGGTCCACTTGGACTGCTTTTCCCAGAATAAAGGATACAGTATAGTATATTTACTTATTAATTTTAAGAATACTTTTGTAAAAAACATACCAATTATGTGCTCTGAGTTACTTTAAAAAGTCCATAATATTAAACATGCACATTTACAGGTGAAAAATACAAATTAGTGTAAGGAAAAAATACTATACTGCGGTAAATACTATTCATTTTACACAGTTACAAACTGTGTTTTAGTGGTGAAGCATGTCATTAACTTTACTCTAGTCTGTTTTTCTCATCTGCGCTCACTTCTCTTACTTCCTTTCTCACACTTTCTCTCTCTTTCCCTTTCTCTCTCCCTCTCTTTCTCACTCTCTCTCTTTTTCTCAGTCTCTTAAACTCTCTCTCTCTCTCTTTCCCTCTGTCTCTCTCTGTCTCGCAGCTACACAGGGTCTCAGTTAGCTCACGCTCGAGCTCAGCTTCACAATCGTTCAGACGTCCTGACATAAAAAGCAGTGTGCGGAGCTTCAGAGCCTTAATTATAGGCTTCAAGTTACACACACACACACACACTGACAGGCTGGCGTGGGATAAAAGATGAAGTCATATGCACTTTTGTCTTCACAGACCAGCCGCTTCAAACGCGTCACACTTCATCACCAGCCTAAGAACAAACTGTTTGCTGGGCCTGTGTGTAATAGTAGGCATGTTAGGAGGTCTTTGTGCTATCGAGGATAAAACACACAGAGACACGCACACCTCAGCTGGGCACATGCAGCTGTTAGAGTAAAATTTGTGTCTTTTCCCAGTGGATGTTATTACAAAGCAGCTTTGCTGAAATTAATAATTGTGTGTGGTTTTTAGTACAGTGTTTAATTAATCGTCGCTCTGAATAAAAGCATCTGGTATCTAGAGGGAGAGAGAGAAACAGAGAGAGAGAGAAAGACACAGTAAGACAGAGAGAGAGCGAGAAAGAAAAACAGATAGAGACAGAGAGAGAGAAACAGATAGAGACAGAGAGAGACAGAGACAGAGAGAGACAAAGAAACAGAGAGAGAAACAGAGCGAGAGAGAGAGAAACAGAGCGAGAGAGAGAAACAGAGCGAGAGAGAGAGAAAACAACAGAGTGAGACAAAGTAAGAGAGAGAGAGAGAAACAGATAAAGACAGAAAGAGTGAGACAGACGGAGAGACAGACAGACAGTGATAGAGAAACAGACAGAGAGCGAGGAAGAGAGGAACAGAGGAAGGGAGAAAGATAGACAAAGACAGAAAGATAGACAAAGACAGAAAGAGAGAGACAGACAAACACAGTAAGACAAAGTTTTAACATATTTATCTCTGGTCTCTCCCTCAGGGTCGATGCATCAACTTCACCAGGGTGAAAGAGGAGGCAGCAAAAGCCCCACCCAGAGCCCAAAGTCCACCCCCACCTTCCCCTGATTACTGCCAAGCACCGCCCCCTGCGAGTCCACTTCCTCAGTCTCCACCCCCTAAAGGGAACAACCTGGCCCCGGGTCCGCCTCCTGCTCGAGCTCCGCCCACCGCCCCATGTCCGCCTCCTGCTCGTCCCCCTCCCAAACTCTGAGATCCAACAGTAACAGAGGGTTCTGTTCGATATCTTCAGCTACAACGTGCTCCTTTCACCGAAATAATACACACTAAAGTATTTATCAGCGTCAGATAGCCTATAGTACGTGCTTTGTTGCTGGACAGCAAAAAAAATACCAATTAATTGTAACATTATCAACAAACGCAATAAAAATGCTAAAGATTATAATATCAACTACTGAGTATACCACAAGTGGCAGAGACAGTTAAAGGTACATACTTTTTACCTTGAAAAAAAAAGTTTAAGCAAAGCTTTTTTTTTTTTAGGTTTAAAATGAAAATGGAAATTTGATGAACGGCACAGTTGTGATTTTGGGGCATCATATTATTGGTCCTGAAAATGAATTTAACATCCTTCATTTATTGCATAGTTTCTCAGGTTAGCCTTTCGTTGTGTGGAACGATGAACATGTGTTGCAAGTAGTAATAATAATGATGTAAGAATAAAATGCAAGTCGCACAGGTTGTAGTAGGTGTCCAAAGTTCTCTCGGGGTTTTATTAAAAAACGTTTTGTCAGGCGTCTGTTCGTCGCAATATCTAGTTGGAAGCTATATACCTGCTACTGAGCAATTGTTGTTCAACTGTAAGTTTAGAAACGCAATCTAAAGAGTGGTCCAGTTTTAGCTTCGTTGCATAGGGTGTGTTGGTTCTTTGCTTTATTTTGTATTTTTTCCTCCATTTGATTGTAAATCTTTATAACATTTGCAGCCAGGGAACTTCTGTCTCATCGTATTCGTATGTATTATAGTCCCCCCGTCTGTACTGTATTTTTAAAAATGCATCCTTCGTGTCCTTCTGTAACACCATTTAACACACCATGACTGCAGGGCAGTTGACAGTATCTTATTTATTTTTCTCCTCCCCTAGCAAGAGAAGTTGCTTGAAAACGACAAGGTGTCCGGTGTAAAAAAAAAAAAAAAAAAGCAAAAAAAAAACCAACCCCAGGACACTGTACATGTAACGATCTGGAGTTTCCCTTGTTCTACACTTTCTGCTATCTGTTATAGAACTTTACTTACGTCGTTCCACCAGATGCGATCGGTTTTACCTGTTAAAGTTCCCTTTAACAGCACTTTTTATGTTTATGAATTCAAATAATTGATTTATTAAGCCGTGTCTTTTTAAATGAGGCAACATTTTTTTATACTTTGAACGTCATTTACTTTTTCATTATGGCGGCTTTCCGTTTGCTGACCGTTTGAAAGTCTGAGTCCTATCGAACTAATCCGCCATGGTGATGTTGTCTTTCTATTTTGTATTGCTTAATAAGAGTGATGTTGATGCATCTAGTGAAAGGCGCATAAACTGTTTCCTTTTTATACATTATCAATAAATCTCATTTTCCAAGCTTTTACTCAAGCGTCATCCTTTACGGTGTGCGTACACTACACCCATCAGGCATAACAGAACATGTCCACCTGCTCGATATTGTCTTAGTCCCCATTTTGCTGCCAAACACAGCCCTGACCCGTTGAGGCATGGACTCCACTAGACCCCTGAAGGTGTGCTGTGGTATCTGGCACCATGATATTAGCAGCAGATCCTTCAGGTCCTATAAGTCGTGAGGTGAGGCCCTTATGGATTGGACTTGTTCGTCAACCTCATAGATGCTTGATTGGATTGAAATCTGAGGAAATTGCGGGCCAAGTCAACACCTCAAATCCGATGTTGTGTTCCGCAAACCCTACCTAAACTGTTTTTTTGCTTTGTGGCAGGGCACAATATCCTGCTAAAAAAGGCCCTAGCTATCAAGGAATACTGTCTCCATGAAAGGGGATACGAGTCAAAGAAACATTCATAGGGATGGCCAGACCCACGTTTTCCAGTAGAACATTACTCAAAGCAACTCACTCAAATCCCCAATTCTGACACATTAACTTTGAAGACAAAATGTTCACTTGATGCTTGAAAGGAAGAAGACTTAAAGGAAGTGAAAGAAGAGATGCCATATGGCCGCTACATTTACATACAGGGGTGTCTTGACTTAAGTTAAATTCATTCGGTGAATTAATTAAAATGAATTAAAATGCCATTAATTTGTTCAGGGTCCCCAAAAAAACACCACAGTTTTATTTTGTTACATGAAAAATAAACTTCTAAATAATAATTATTGTATAAAAACACTACAATAGGATGTACTGCAATAAATGGGTTTTAATAAGTATAATCTACAGCATTTACCTTGGCGATCAGATGACTCCACTTACTAATGCACATGTCTGACTAGCTATCGAGTGAGACACTGGGTGGATGTTACGGTGTTCACTGCTACGCTAACTAGTCGTTGGGTGTCTAAAGCTGCTTATAATCCGAATTTTATCTCGCAACTCAAAGCAAAAAAATGGCCAAGAGACGACTCGTATCTTAAAAACTCGTTAGTTGGGACACTCGTAAGTCAAAGGTACCACTGTACTTAAATTTTAAGCATTTGGCAGATGCCCTTATATGGAGCCGCTTGTTTTTATTTTGGCTTTTGATGAATTCATGCCCTTTTTTCTTAGACAGGAAACCACGCTAGTCATAATTAACCCTGAGAAAACCCGAATGACCTCACGAACCAAAATGACCTAAAAAGCTAGAAATACGCTGCGTCAAACCAATCCCTTTTCTAGTTTTTTCACCATCATCCCTTTTTTTAGTCCTTGAGAAAGATTTTTGGAAGCATTCCGGCCCCGGGGGTGAGAGCATAAGATCTGATAATGGATGTGAGGTTTTACTTTTGCTTTTCCTCAGCAAATCCCATCACTCCATTTTCTTGCTAACTCGCCAAACACAGCATAAGAAATTGAGCTTTAAGGTGAAAATCTGGCATGTGGCTGCAGCATGAACCAAATTAAACCTTATTTCTGACAATAAGAAGAAAATTCACTGGAATGTATCCCTTATGTTTCAGATTACAGCCTTTTCCCTCCTTTCTTCATTGCTGTGGTGGTACAAATAACCAGCGCTGTAAATTCCCCCTGTCCTTTGTTTATGCGCTGCCCGGACTTATGTCCATGAGAAGTCAACAGTATTTTCTTTCGTCTCTTTGAAAAAAAAAAACCCCAAGCCGTAAGGAATGTGCTGATAGTTTGGGTTTTTTCAGGTCGCTTTCAACATCTGAACTTCTTTGACCGAGTCATCTGTCCACCATTCCCACTTTTTCTTCTGTTTGGATGCCCTTGTCTCCAAGGTGACGTAGGGAAACACAGATGGTTCCCGAACACGGTCAAAGCATCATGAGGATGTAAAGAGGTGAAGAGTGGAATCAAGGGAGGAGAAGAGGAGGAGGGGGGTCTTAACATGCAAAATGTTAAGTCTGTTAGTGACTTAAAATAGTCTTGTTAGTGACTTAAAATATGTTGAGACATACAGAATTTGAGAGGGAGACGTCTGAAAAACTAGCACACAAACAGTGTGTGATTGTGTGTTGTTTGGGTTGTAGAGGGGTGCATATTTTCTCAAACCCACTTGCTTAGTTTTGTTACAGGGCTCAAACAGTCTTAATGCAAACGTGGCAACTGCCTCTTCCCCCCTCCTCTAAGATCTCTTTCTCCTCCTCCCACCCCAACCCTCCTTTCTGCTCCCTTTCGTCTTCTCCCACTCCCTCGCTCCCCTTCGCATTGCCAGACCGCCTGGGCTTTGTGGGTAATATGTGTGGCAAAACTGGAAGAGAATACGCTGAACAGGCGAGTTGCTGAGCTTCTAGATGTGTTCTGCTCCTGGTCTGCCCCTCAGGTTGAGGTATTTTGCCCTTGTTGAACTAGATCAGATCTGAGGATTTTAATCCCAGGGACATGACTGAGACTTTATGAACTGGAGAATTGAATTTATAGGAATTTTTTAAAGAGCATTTCTCCAGCTTAGACGTTCCATTTTTTTTGTTTTCTGGACAAGCAAATTTCATGGTCCTGAGCACTCCCTTTCCGGAAGGTTGATGTTGCATCCAAAGATCATGACATAAAAAATGTTTAACCAAACAGTGTGTAATGCAACTTTTCAGCAACTTTTGTGGGAGGCGTGAGAATGTCCAGCAAGAATCTGGCAGTGTTTCCTAATGTAGAACAGATGATAGTCTAGAGAAAGTCTTCATCAAAACGTTTTGTGCACCACACCTTAAAAACAACGGGGTGTGGCTAAGACAAAGCTGAGTTTAATGCAGAATAAATATTAAGATGATATCAAGATGTGTAAAGCTTAAAAGGGGGCACCGGGGAATTTGTAGGCTTGTTGTGGTAAGACTAGATTTGCCCAATCCATCTCTGGAGCAGGTTCACCAACATTGAAGAGCATTTTTTATCAAAGACAATAATCACGTTCTGCACAGACGTCCCATAATTCTAACACTGTTTATACCCACAGGCCATCTACTGCTTTTCTACCTTGTTACTACAGACACACACCACCCTCTTCTAAGGCATCTCAACTACCTGATTTCTGGACGAAGGTTTACCAAACTCAGTCCTGGAGGGCTGGCGAGTTCAACGCTTATCAAACACAACTGAACTAGCTAATCAAAGTTTTGCTAGGTACACTTGAAACTTACAGGCAGGTGTGTTAAGGAAAAGTCTGTGCTAAAGTCTGTGGGACACCGAGTTTGGTGACCTGTCCTTACGGGCCCTCCAGGATTATTAAGTCTAGTGACCGCTGCTTGACACTAATACACACTTGGCAGTAAGCAACCTATGTTCCTTTGTCCTACTTGTTTTTCATCTGTCCCTGCCCTACCCAATGCTGATTACTTGGATTAGATGTGTTTGTAAATAGGTGTTTGGTCTTGGAGAGAGTTGCTTCCTCTCAGCTGATTGGCTAAACATATTTGATGACATTACAAATATCACATGAATAATTTTTTTTACAGAATACGTGGTGCACAAAAAAATATTAACAAGTAACGAATCTTACTATATAAGCAAGATCGAGTCCGTATTGTAGCAGGTTATACAAGAAAAGATTGTCAGATGTGATCTGAAATATGAACGGATATATTTGTCTTCTGTTGAGGTCGTAGATAAACAACTACCTTTTCCTCCAGACATCCTTCGACATCAAAAAACAGATAAAAGCGTAAGAAAGCATGAATGATTACAATGTTTTTTTTTCAGTTGATGGTTCAACGACCTCGGTACCAAAGAGCTCACCAATAACAACCGTTTGGTGTGATTAGAATTTTTGTTATATCCTGTCAACATTTAACACTGCAGCGCCTCTTGACTATAACGTTTAACGTTGTTTATTTTACTTTATTAAACAATAACCATTCTCAAAGATCCACCGAAATGCAACTAAAAGCAGAAAACTGGAAGAGGTAATTGCATTCCAGGGTAACTTATTACCATTTACCTGTAAGTGTAGTGTAAGGTTGATTGTAGTATCTGTTGTTTATAATATGATAACACATAAAGTAGCGATTAAATAGATATACGAGACGGAAATATATGTGGCGTCGAGGTGTGTGTTTAGTGCGCAGGTTTCACTCGCTGATCCGCATTTAACTTTGCGAAGCCTGGAACGGCAAATTTGATCAAATATATTAAAATTAGATTAGAACACAAGAGCACTACTTGACTCTGCGTCTCCCGAAGGCCCATGCAGGCTTTTCAAGTCACCTTTTCCTTCGCTTTTCAGTCAAATTTAGGATTTATAGAATTCGAAGAGGCTTAACAGAATAAAAATTTCATAGTGTCGTGTGAAGATTAAAAAAAAAATGTGGTTTGTAGCAATAGAACCACCTACATCTAGGGGAAGTGGTGGCTTAAGGGTTAAGGTGTTGGACTGATACCAGAAAGACTGGGGTTCGATTCCCAGCACCACCAACCCTTCCCTTAACCCCCAATTGCTCAGTTGTATAAATAAAATAAAATAAATGTAAGTCGCTCTGGATAAAGTTGTCTGCCAAATGCTGTAAATGTGAGCCGTTAAGGGCCTTGCTCGAGCGCCCAGCCTTGGCAGCTTGGTGTTACGAACATAGATCACATAGTCTGACACCTTAACCAATGAGCTACATGAATAATAATAATAATAATAATCTGGATTGCAGTATTTAAATTTCTCTGCTAGTTTATAAGTTTTTCTCACACCTCAGTATCAGTGGCGAAACCAGGCAGCAGTGAAATCATCATAAAGCTTCCGTTCAGCTTTAAAAGAAACTTCTCATGGCTAGAAGACGTGTGCAAGGGAGGTGGAGCGAAAAGAGAGCAAACCCGGCCATCTTAAGTGAGGCTCAGTTTCCTTACTGACCCAAAATTCCTGCCTCTCTGACACACAAACTGCTAAGCGATCAACATTTCACAAAATCTTTCACAGATACCGTTCGAAGTCGTTCGAATCAGTTCACTGGTTGGAATAAATCCTGAAGAGTGTATGCCTGCGGAGCGCCCAAATTTTCAGCTTATGTTTGCAGGATGTTAATTAGTGTTTACAGCAAGCCTCAGAGGCAGTTATCCAATTCTGCTTGCCAAAGATTGCAGGGTGCATGGGTACAAAACATTTACAGACAGTTAACCTTCTAAACAGAAATACAGTTTACACAAGAAATGTCCACTTTCAGCCAGATTAGATGTTGGTATGTTGCTCGATCGTGTGGTTCGGATGGTCTGGGCAACTGTACAAAACACAACCAGCTTTGTTGAACCTGTGAGGTTTAAAGCAAAAGGGTTTTTTTTTTCTTTTCTTATTCTTTTTTTTCTTTTTCTTACTCATCACCAGCTGTAACCTCAAAACCTCCTTTTTGTCCTCCTGCATGGACAAAAAGGTCCTCCCGCATGAAACAGCTTGATTTTACCGTAAATCGCCATCAGACTGTCACATAGAGAGACAAAAGGGGGTCCTGATGCTTTTTTTTTCATTTAAGTGACACAGACATGCCCGGCTCGATCGGCTCCAAGAAATGTCCAAGTTTTTCAAAAGCATGGGTGGAGAAGACCGGTCAGAATTTCCAGAGAGGAAACTGAGCAATTCGGTCTGCGGGTTCAGTGGCTTTTTATGAGCTGCCACTGCCTCTCTCTCTGCCACCGATTCCATCATAGTTGCTTCCATTCCAAACACGTTTGTTATACAGAAATTGCTGATGTTTTATGCCCTAAACAAGGCATCTGCTAGCATGAAGCACACATTGCTTAAATTCATGTGCCTTATTAATTTCCAGCCTTTTTCTCTTTTCACTGAGTTTCTGTGCACAGCACACTCAGCTCCTTGTCATGGTATATCAATGGATGCTTTTTCCCTCAGACCTCCAGCTTCCAGACTGTTTACTCAGAGCGTGGGAGCTAGCATGAAGCTGGCACAGAGGCCGGTGTATGTGTTATTAGGGCTCATTTCTCTTAGCAGAATTTTTTTTTGGGATTTTGCAGTAATGCTGCTGGATTATTAGTGCTTCCTTTTTTTGCCCTCTTCTGGCCCCTGGCTGGACGGCCTAATCGCGCAGATTCAAACCTCAGGCCTTTTACCCCAATAATGAACCTCACAGGCCCATTAGGCGTCTGCCGTGTGATGTGATGTTGGCTTAAGTGATATTTAGTTTGGGACAGAACCACAACCTGCAATTAATAGAACTGGTCACTAACTCGATAACCCTAAACAGAGAGCAAAAAAAGATCTTATTGGTTACAGAACTAATTCAACTCTTAATTTATTTTATGGGTTAATTTATTGATTATTTCAGGCAGATACCATATTTACAGATGTTTGGAGATCCAAAATGGAGACGCTTTGCACAATTTGAGGTAGGAATTTTTTTCAGTATCTTAAAGCAACTGAAAGAGATAAGAATACTAGAGCAAAACCGCTGATCCAGCTTAATTATTTTGATCTGTGCTTTTGCTACCTTTTTATATATGGTTCTTTATTTATAAATAATATTTTACACAATATTTTTTAATTGTTTTAATTTGTCACATTCATACTCCTCCTGTTTGTCCTTCCTGAAAAACCAACACCGCTACGCTGATCACGATGGCGACTCCATTCCTTCAGGGTCCTCAAAATAAATACTTTAGCCAAAGAAACACTGGTGTCCTTCATAGATATTCTGTTGAAAGTGTACTGACATACAGCATTCCAGGGCTTTAAAGCACAGAAGATCCTCTCTTTAGAGGAGCCATACAGGATTTGTTGCCACAGAGAAACTCGTAGCCTATCATCTGTTTGAACTGTTACCCTCAGGGGCGCAGTACAGAACAATAAAAACCAAAACAAACCGAGTGAAAAATAACACATCATAGAACTTGACAGGTTTTTAAATACAGAATAATTGTTTTTAAATTGTTGGATTCGTTTTTGCACTAAATAGATTTGCACAAAATGTCAGTATCCTTTTGTATAATCACAATAAAGATTCTGATTCTGACGACCGCTTTATCACTATACCAAACAAGAAACGTCTCAGAGCCGAACCCTGAGGCACTACAAAGGGAAAAATGTGAATTAGATGTGCAAGTGTGTATTTGTTTGTATGTTTGTAAGTGTGTAAATGTGTGTGTGTGTGTGTGTGTGTGAGAGAGAGAGAGGGAGAGAAAGAGAGAGAGAAAGATAGGCAGACCCTTTAATAGGGGACTGCCTCTGCTCCAGACCGCAGATATACACCATTACAGCATTGTCAGTAATCCGGCGCGGTGTTAATCAGATACACTGGACACACGGGTTTGTCTTCGAAAGAGACGCTAGCTAACTAGAATACATAAACAACTCTTTTTAGAGCATAAAGCTAGAAATCTATTCAGTTCATTTTATGGAGGTTTGCATAATAAAACAATAACACCAATGATAAAACAAAAAAACGAAAAAAGAGAGGAAACAAAGAATAAACCGAATAAGATGATTCGAATAAGAGAAGACGAAAAATATATGTTACAGGCTAGAAGATGAGACATGACATAAAAAAGCGGGATAAAATGAGACATGAAATGAAACAAATAAAACGATAAGACAGGAGAAGAGACGGAGGTGGCTGAAATCTTGTGCTCCCCCTTGTGGTAAACTAAAAACACTGAAAAAAATCACTGCAGTTAAAAGTTTAAAAAAATTCAATACTATTGACATTTTTAATATTAAAAACTAATTATATGAAATATAAAGAGGGTTTTAGTTAATGGAATAAAACGGATAAAAATACAATGAAAAGGAGTCGCTTAAAGTATAAAACGTTGTGATATATTTTTATATTACATATAAATATTTATAAACCTTCGGAAACTTCAAGTTATTAATTGAGTTAAAGAGAAATAAAAACACAGTGTATCATGCAAGAAAACACCGCCCTCTACCGTCACCGTACAGACACTGCAAGCACACAAAACTACATACAGTATATAATAAAAAATAAATTTTTAATATAGTGTTTTTATATAATTAACTTTTAATTGTACTGCGTTCAATTCTGTAATAAAAAATGCGACGCTTAAACGTTTGTTTCTGAATAAAGTTGAATAAAAGTTTTTAAAAATCCCCTTAAACCTTCTCTGCGGTTTGATCCCTAATTCTACATGTAGTGCACTGAGTAGGGCACGGAAACCGTTCCAGACTATCCTACATAGGAAAGGAAAGAGTGATTAGGAGTTTACGATTGACCCTGGGGCGCCCCCTGGCGTATGGACCATTCAGCAGATTCCCCGTGACCCAGAATTAGAGAATAAGAAGATGAATGAATGAATTTCACCAATACGTCCACGCGTAGCGAACAAAGTGCGTCGGTTTGTTTTGTTAGTACAGATGTTGTACAGATGTTGCTCACTCACGCGCCTAGCAGCTGATGTCTGGTAGCTCCAGAATTTACTGCAGTTTATTTAAGACCACGAGAAAAACAATGATTCAAAATCGTAAATCGTAGTTTTTCTGTTTTTTAGATAAAAAAATATAAACAGAAATTCACTAAACACGCGGGTTATTATTATTATTATTATCATTGTGGTGGTGGAAAGTGGTAGCGCAGTGATTAAGGTGTTGGACTGATACCAGATACCAGAAAAACTGGGGTTCAATTCCCAGCAGCAACAAGCCACCACTGTTGGGCCCCTGATCAAGACCCTTAACCCCCAATTGCCCAGTTGTATAAAATAAGAAATAAATGTACGTCGTGCTGGATACAAATGTCTGCCAATAAATAAAGGGAAGCCAATTTTGTGAAGATCTAAAATATTTGGACAATAATTTGGACAATAATTTACAGACATCTTTTGGATGCATTGATTTTTCTTTAGTAGATTTGTTTTGTAGTAGATTATTGAATCAATTTATTATCTGTTATATCAGCATGTAAGGTTCTTTTTTCATGTTGTTTCTTGTCTTGTTTTGTTTTGTTTTGTTAGCTTAGCGGCTAGGTTAGCCAGCTAAGATAGCTTCTGTCATGTTCTGGTTTTGTTTACTTCCTGTTTTGTCCTCTTGTCTTCCTGGTCTCTGTGTCTTGTTCTCATTGGTTTATTTTGTGTCATGTGTTGTTCATTGGTTCAGGTGTGTCTCGTTTTGTTAATGAGGTCTTTGTGTATTTATAGCCCCTCTGTCTGTCTTGTCTTTGTGGATGATTGTTCCCTGTATCACTGTGGTGAGCCTATGGTCCTGCCTATGGTCCTGCCTATGGTCCTGCCTATGGTCCTGCCTATGGTCCTGCCTATGGTCCTGCCTATGGTCCTGCCTATGGTCCTGCCTATGGTCCTGCCTATGGTCCTGCCTATGGTCCTGCTCTAGTGTTTTGTATATCGTATGACTGTAAATAAGTCTGCACTTGGGTTCTAATAAGTCTCACCTCAGTGGACTTTAGTTACACAGCATTATTGTTTTCCCCCTTTATGGTAGTCATTGCAGTACATTTGAGTGTTTCCAAATACAAACAAGACAAGACTAGAAAACAAACAGAGACAAATTCTCAGATTAGAAATGTCCATTTAATGCAATTTTTTATGAGGCATCAGATTAACATGTTTGACGTTATAGTGTAAAGAAAAACATGTAAGGTTTGTATGGTTCAACTGTTAAATCTGAAAGAAGTTTCTAGGTAACTAGAGAAAATTTATGTCTCCAGATTTTTAGCTTTCTTCTTGTGGACCATTTGACTGTCCCAACATGTCCAGTTTGAAACTTACTTCTGGTTTGAAAAATGCTTTAGAAGAAGATCTTTGGCTACATTCAGAGCTTCGTTGGCAGACACTATAATATGAGGGGTGATTCCGGCTCCCTCCCAGGCCGGACCCTGAGTAGTCTCGGAATGAGTGACAGGAATTGATACAAAAACATCACGGTCACCTAATTGGAAGGTTTTTGGTGGCTGGCAGGAGCCATTGGTTGGCTCACCTACAATCATGGCACGGCCAAGCTTCTTCATAATATAAACAAATTCTTCTGCTGCACCAGCTGTGGCTTTACTAGTCAGGATCAGCAGGCCTTTTTGGAAGCCATATCTTTTGCCTAAGAAAAGTGCATATATATAATCAGTTACTGCAAGGATCATATATGTCATCTTAACATAAAATCCGTGGAGGGATTATAATAAACGAAACAACCCATATTGTCCAAATAAAGAAAGTGTTAACCAGCGTTGGGCATTATTTTTCAGATATCCCTGCCCTACCTGCTGCTGATTACCCGGATCAGGTGTATTTAATCAACCATAAACTGGAAGACACCAAATCACTTGGTCTTTCCCCATTTCACCCTCAAGTGAGATAGTATCCTTAATCAACAGTGGGGAGGGCAAGTACAGCTGGAAAACAAGCAGGACAAAAACTCCCACACCTGGTATCAAAATGTGCAGCGTTTACTGACCATTTCCATGGTCCCACCAGGGCCCCCTGTTGGCTAACCATTTACTGCCAGCTTTCACTGACCAGCGTAATGAAGGTCTAGACTATAAACATAATTTCAGAATGACGCCGATTATTTCAATCATTTCTTGAATATATTTACCTTTTAATTGCGGGGAAAGATGGAACGAAAGGCAAGATAGAGTTTGGTTGCACTAAAGATCCCTTAGGAACTGGATTGAGTGTGTTTAAATTACCTAATGTGTCTGTTGCTATCTGTCTGTACTGTACGTCACCAATATAAAGTTGGTAGACACAGCCATTATCTCTGTCTCACTGAAGGGGACAAGTGTGAGTCCACAGGTTTTTTCTACAGATTGATTAATTAAAAGATTTGCCTAACCTGTCAATTCTGGAAGGGTTTCAAGTACTATAGTGGTGCCAGAGGATCTGTCGTATAGTTTGTCCAATACAATCGATGTGCCGTCATCGTAGAAGTAGGAGCAGAGTCCTGCAATTGGATTAATGGAACCTCCAATGTTGTTCCTTTAAAACAGTTAGAGTTACGATTAATGTTTATTTTACATCTTTATAATGTCAGATATAATGAGGACAAGGTTTGAGTTAGAAAGATAATATTTACTGTAAAACCGTGGCAGCCGGTCAATAGGGGGCACCGGGGAGAAGAAAAAGCTACTTATCATGTTACCAAGAAGTTAAATATAGATTGCAAATTACTAACAAAATTAAATAGTTATATGTTGTACTGTTGCACTGATGGTCTAGTACAAAACTGTTCTTCCTTCGTGTGTGTGTGGGGGGGCCGGACAAAAGAGTGTGTATGTAGGTCCTTTTAAAAAGCATGTGAGTTGAAGGTGAGCTCTAATTGGCTTTCAAATTTTTATCGGGAAATTATTGTGTTATTGTGCCCTGATATTGTGTTCCGACTGTTAGCAAATCAATATTGTTTTTCGATTTTTGGCCTCATGTGATTGGACCATTGCGACAGAAGTCAAGCGATTTAATATACTCGTTTTGAATTCCTCTAGTGGACAACATTAGTATTACGGCCTTCATCTCTGAATGCGATTGATATAAATGGTTGAATTATTAAAGCCACATTGAAAATAAATTCCCAGTGCATTTATCACATTCTTTAACAGTTCTGAAATTCTTTAACAGTAAAATTTTTAATACTTTAGCCAGCAGTAATGACATTATTTTCACTTTTGCATTACTCCCTTACATGTTTATACACCAGCCGTCCACTGATTATGAAGGTTACCTGAGGTCGATGATCATAGCATCCGTATGCACTACTTTGTTCCAGACATGCTCCACAATGATCCGAGCTACGGCAGCGACTTGTGGAAAGTCTCCAAACATGTCAAAGCGCATGTAACCGATGTTGTTATCAAACACATCAGTGTAAAATGAATCGTTAACAAGTGCAACTAACATTTCTGGTGAAAGGCTCTGTATACAACAACAACAAAAAAAAGATTAATTAAAATTTCTACATATAGACAAAACAAATATATCAACAAATATGTGGGTGACATTAGGAAAAAAAATATCCGCTATACTGCTACGTACCACTGGAGACATCATGGGGTTGTTTTCTGTGATCTTCAGGCACTTGTCCCCTGACAATCGTAGAAGATCAGCTGAGAGCTTTTCTTTTAGTTCATCCTTTGATGAAATCATGTTGTAGTCCCCAGTGGATAAGAGTTCCTCTAGGTTTTCCGCTACGTTAGCTGCAATGTTCTCAAAAGCATAATATTCAACCAGCAAAGAAGCTACGTTTTTGACAATCACAGGGATTTCAGCACGAAGCGTAATGATTGTGATTGCCGCCTCAACGGCATCTTCTGCTCTGACTTCGACGTCTGGTGCCACTCCTTCAATCTCCCAGCTTTTCCCAGTGATGGGATTGGTGGATTTAGCTACTGGTACAGAAACATAAAAATCTGTATTTCCAAGTTTCATTTGGTCGATTTTTACTGATCCTCCAGCTGTATTTTCTCCAACGATGGTAGCTCGCTTGAGGGTCTTCAGGCAGTAGGCGACATCTTCTGCAATGCCGACAGTGTTCCTGCTTGTTAGAATGATCAGCGGCTTGGAGGTTCCATACCTTTTTCCCAATAAAGAGGGCATGGACCAGAGTTCAGTGGTGCTGTTCAATGGACGATTATAAACCGAGTCGATATGGATAAGAGGCTCTGCGTCGGTGTAATATGAAACAATGTAAGGGATGCCTGACAGTTCTCCACTTACAGCGTAACGAAGGTCTAGAATCATGGCTGAAGTGGGGAGAACTTTGTCCCAAACATGCTGCAGGAGAATTGGCCCGATCTTCTGAGCAATCTCTTCGCCAATAATGTGTTGAATCTTCAAGTAGGCAATGTCCTCTTGGAGGACCTCTACATTTACCGTGTCCTTGACTACAGCAGCCAGTTGCTCTGGTGGGATGTTGGGCATTTCTGGAGGTGTCGCTGGAACATAATATGGATCGTAAGTGATCATTACTCTTGGATCACTGATTACGCTCCGAACCCTGTCTGTCAGCATACTGGTGACGATACCGGGATCTTGAATGCTGAGAATCTCTGTATTGTTGGTGATGAGATCTATTACTTTTTCAATATCGGAAAGTTTTTCTGGAGAGCAGTAATTGTTCTTAAGCACTTTGACCAAATCCATGATAAGCTCCGGTGAAAAATGACAAAGGACATTATTGCTAAATGCTAGCAATGTTGCTAATAAAAGTAAAGCTTGAGCCATGTTTCCTGGTTGGGCTCAGGGGCCGGAATGACGACGGGGCTGCTGAACTTTCTTTCTGGTTTGTTAAATGAGGTCAGGTTTTTTTTGTAGCACACACTTAAGCGGCTTTTGCCTGTAAACAACCTTTAATCTTATTACCGCAGTTACATAAGAAATATGTGATTATTACATAGCACTTGACCCCAAACATTGCTATGCAGCAATGAAAAAAATATATATAAATACAATTTTAATTTTAATTCTATATAATTTAAGAGATATTTAATTTGTACATCACATTACATTAAGCGCAAAATATAACATTCTAATGTAAGAAACTCCACTGATACGGGTATAATTAGAACCATAGTGTAGTTTATTTACTAATTAACATTATACATAAACACCTGACAAAACAACAACTTGACTTGACATAAACTGTCTCACTGCAGTGGCACAGGGACAAACTGACAAACTCACGACAAAGACAATGGGAAACACAAGGGCTATAAATACGTACAAGACAAAGAGGAAACCCACAAATCAAACGAAGGACACCTGGAAACAATGATCACATGATCAAATTAACCAATGAGAACATGACATAAGGACAGGGGGATCATGTGACAGGAAACAAGACAGGAAGTTAACAACGACATGAACAATGAACTCAAAACATGAACTATATAAAACAAACATAATATAAACATGAAACACGAAAGAAGTCCTTACATTTAAATTACATTCATTCATTCATTTATTCGTTCATTTATTCATTCATTCATTTATCTTCTATACCCGCTTATTCCCTAATTCGGGGTAACAGGTATCTGAGTCTATTCCAGCCGTCCGCTAAAAGGGCAAAAGGCAGGAGGGGGACACCCTGGACAGGTCATTAGTCCATCACAGGGCCACACACACTCACTCACTCTTATGGGCAATTTAGATTCACCAGTCAATCTAACATACATGTTTTTGGACTGTGGTAGGAAACTGGAGAACCCGGAGTAAACCCACGCAAGCACCCGGAACCTCCTTACTGTGAGGTAACAGTGCTAAACACTAAGCCACCGGCTGCCCATCTAAATTACATAAATGTGCTAAACGGTATCATTATTTGGACATGATAAATTCATATTATAGATATACTACTATAGATATACTGCTATACCGTATGTTGCTAAAAATATTCGGTCACAAAAATAGAAAGAGTGAATAGAAAGTGAAAGAAAGAAACTTTGTAATGTGAATGAAAGTATTTTTTCCTAACTGATGAAATTGGGTCACTTTTTCATTTAAACATTTCTTTTTTTCCTATACAAGACTGTAAAGAGATTTTTGTTTTAAAAATAGCTAAAATATTTTGCCTAGGTTTTTTTTGCATAATTTGTTATTTATTAAAAATTAAAGCCAGTCTAATTAAGCTCGGTAATTAAGTCTAATTAAGCTATAATTTTTTTCATCTTTAAACACAGATGTGTAACTTTCGCTGTGACTACAGTACATTCAAGGAGTGTGAGAAAGTTGAATCGGTGCGATTCGTGAAACTACACAATGGACCCGATTCGCTGCTAAACCCGGGCAATTGATATGTAGAACACAGTCATTGGCTGATTGGCTTAGAAACAGAATTTACAGATTTTTAGGTCTATATAGTCAAAAGACATTTTTTTGGTCCTGGAAACGTATTAAAGCTTATATATTTACTGAAATAGTGGGAAAGGTCAGGGGTCAAATTCACAACCCTCAACAACTCACATACGCACGCAATATTTACCGAAATGTTTATTTATTTATTTTATTTATGACCTAACGTAGATTTGTCAATCTCAGCTGATTGTTTTCATAATGCAGTGAAAGATTTATCCAGGAACTGAGAACCTTTTGTCTTTTTAACAAAACTGTTTCCCAGAAAACAAACCGGTGAACTGTGCTCATAATCCTGTCTGATCTTTTAATACTCCGTTGTCTGCTGATTGGCCGCAGCCAATAGAAAATAAGAGTCTTACGTAAGACTTTTCAGAGCTTTGACCTATATATAAATACCGTATAAATATATATGTGAGAATAAAGAGAAGAAAACTGACAACACAATTAAAAAAAACACCCTCATTTAACCCAAAACTGTCACAAAATATCTTCCACGTTTGTGTTTTTTATTTAAAAACTACACTAAAAGTTTGTCTACTGTAAATGTATCATTATAACAAAGTGTTTAACATCATAACATGCCAAAAATCAATGCAACATGTGCCAGTATATAACCAGGGATGGATTTAACTAAAAAAGTCAAGTCAAGTTTTATTGTCATTCTGCTACACGTTCGGACATATAGAGGAACGAAATGTCGTGTCTTACAGGACATACAGTTTAAACATACACATACTGGGACTGTACAAAATGGAATGTGCAAAAAGAGATTTGTAGTGCACAAGTAAGCATGTATTGTCATGTTGAGTCTGTGTGTGTCTAGGGTATATACATGAAAAAGAGTGTTACCACAGGTGGTTAGTATGTGTGTAGCACTTACAGAATTGCACATAAAAAGATTCATGAGCTTGGGTGGGGTGGAGGGTGTTTATGGTTTCAGGTGGTAGGGTTGTGGACAGGGAGATTGGAGAGATAAAGGGCTCTCACAGCCTGCAGAAAAAAAAGCTTAGATACTTAGGGTACCTTCTACCTGCAGCTGGTCAGCACTCTCTGAATGGTGCCCTGTAGAAAGTAGTAAGAATGGGTGGAGAAGAAATTGCTTTTTTTTCAGCCGGGGAAGACAGTGGAGACGCTGTTAGGCCTTCTTCTTGAGTAATGTGGTGTTGGTAGTCTAGGTAAGATCTTCTGCAATGTGCACTCCTAGGAATGTAGTGCTGCGGATTCTTCCACTTGCGGAGCAGTCGATGATCATTTTATGGGGGGTCAACAGAGTTTCTCCTCAAGTCCATCACAGTCTCCTTTGTCTTACTCACATTGAGGGACAGGTTTTTAACACAACTAATAAGAATATATAATAAAATAATATAAAATAATAATAATAATAAGCAAGTTAAGGCAGCTGCTTAGATCCCTAGGAATCCAGGGGGGCCCTAACAAATACCCAGAAGTTTATATAATCCAAGTATAATATTAGTTTTCTATAATATATGGTATGGTCAGGATATGATCATTATTTGTCTCCCCCTGCATCATGGATCAGTGGAACATTCCATTACTTATGTACTTCCAGCCTTAGAGAAACTGGGTCTTATTTTCTTTAACATCCGTGTTATTAAATGTGTTAGATGTTTTTTTTTCTTTTTTTTTGGAAATTCATTTGACTTTGAGACAAATTATTTAGACAGTAAAGACATGCAAAAAAATAAATTGAGGAGAAATGTTTAATTTAACATATTTTATTATTAAAACACATATTTAAAAGCTCATTAAAATCATAGTACAGTTATTACAGGAAGCTACACATTACCTCTCTGTTTGTGTAAAAAAAACAACAACAATATATTCAACAGGGGGCGGTATCTCCATATTAAATTATCTTCAGCCTAAATACTTCTGAGGATACCTTCTACACAGCATGTGAAATGAAAGAAATACATGCCAACATTTACCATATAAAGTGATCCATGATATTTTATACAGTCCTTTAATAAAACATGGCAAACTACAAGGTGTCCCAAAAGAACAGAAAACAGTGTAGGTGTCTCATTGTTTGGACAGAGACTTTGGGGAATATTTATGACTATAGTTAAATGACTTTTGGGGTGCAAACAAACCAAAAAATGAAATTATCACTTACATACTAATGTTGTTCACTAGAGGACAAAGTGGAAACCAATAAAAGGCATCACTTACGCTGCAACATTCCAATCACACAAGGCCAAAATCATAAAAATATGAATTTGCCTACAAAAGTTTACAGGGAATTTGAAACAAGCCAATTAGAGCTTACCCTTGAATCACATGCTTTTCGAAAGTTGATGTACCCACATACACTCTCACATACAGCTTTAATCCTTTTTAAATAAAGAGCAATATGATTAACAGTGGAATAGTTTGACTAAATGGTTTCATTTTGTAATTAATTTGCAGTTATAGTAAGGACCTTTTTTCTTTACGGAGGCCGTCCCCAGCGCCCCCTAATGACCGGCTGTCACTGGTACTGTCACATCTCAGTCTTTTACCGTACATTGCACTGTTGCCTCACAGCATAAAAGGTCCAGGGTTCGATTCCCCTGCAGAGGTCTTTCTGTGTGGAGTTTGCATGTTCTCCCCGTGCTTGTGTGTGTTTACTCCGGATTCTCCGGTTTCCTCCCACAGTCCAAAAACATGTATGTTAGATTGATTGGTGATTCTAAATTGCCTATTGGAGTGTGTGTGTGTGCCGTGGGAATGACCTGTCCAGGGTGTCCTGTCTTTCTCCCTTACAGAGACGGCTGGGATAGACTCCAGCAGATCCCTATGACCCCTGTGAATTAGGGAATAAGCGGGTATAGAAGATGAATGAATGACTATTGGGTGGTGTTGCCCTCTCACAAATTCTCTCTCTCTCTAAACATACTTGTTTACAACTTGTTTGTTGTACCTTGTGGTTTTGAGTGGTTTTCTTCCAGGTTCTCTAGTGTTTCTAAAAAAAATCACACCAGCAACCGGTCTGTTTACTCTTAACTTGCCCCTTTGGTGGACTGGTGTTCCACTTCCTGGACCCACAGTGACCCTAACTAGCATAAACGTTGAAATGTAATTTTAGTACATAAACTCACACACCAAATATAAAATGTTTTTTCGGGGACAAAGTTTAATACACAAATATGATTCTATTAATGAATTAATTGTTCAGAATAAAGCAGTTACTATACATGAGTGACCGAATACTATTCATTTTTTCACCCTCTCACTACCTACAGCCGCATTTTGCCACTTTCATCTCCTCATACAGGTGCCTTACAGTGATGATACCGTTCTCCTGGTACATGACAGTCAAAGGATCCAGCTTTGTTGGAACACAGCAGGCTTTGCTGGCTTTCTTGGGGTTGCTCCGATTCACCAAAGTTTGAATGATTGCATGTTTGGAAGGGGTTACATCTTCGGTGAGAGGAAAACTGCACACACCTTTACATTCGTAGGCGTCGTACTCGGGAGGTGCAACAATCCACTTGTCCCATCCGATATCCTTGAAGTTTACTTTGAGCGACGTTCTGCGACAGTAGTTCTTCCGCGCATTCCTCCTTTTTCTGCGATGCTGATCCTGAGTGATAAAGGGTTTTGTCGTGTCGACGCTTGATAAAAACACATCGTGTGCCCCCATCTCCTGTACCTCAGTTTTGGCTTTTCTTTTCTGATTTTCAAGGTTGTTTGAAAAGACGATTAAAACAGGTGAGGTGCTGTCCTCGGATTCCAGGCTGATCTTGTAGCTGCCATCTTGAAATAACCCACAGCCCTGACTTTCCACCTCGACCTCCAGTTCACCTGCTCCATTCTTTGACTGAAGCCAACTCCGGATTGCACTTGTTACATCAAAAGCTTCCCAGGTGTGCTTTGCGTCCCTGATATCCTTAGTGTCCAGAATTTGTTTTTTTGTGTGTACGACATTATAAATGTTAACGGATGCAAAACTTTGATCGCAGGCGGATTCACTTTTGGGCCACAGCACGAAGAGTCGGAGCTGGACCATGGTGACTTCCTCAAAGCTCGGGATGGAAACGTTAAATAGTAGCCTGTGGGATGATTTATTCCCTCTGATAAGCGACTGGGTCACCTCTGCAAAAAGAAACGTTGTGTTTACCACCATCCCTGTTTAGCAAGACAAGTCCAACTATCACAGAAAGCTAACGATTCTAACTGGACATCAACATTCCTATGCCTTCAATGGTTAAAATTTCCCTGAAAGATGGAATCTCAAATAAAATATTACATAAGGGGTTTGGAATTTTCATCATCTCAGATCACATTACAGAACCCATGAGGTAATTAATAAATCTCACGATGAGACTGACATAACATCGAATTACTGTGATTAAAGGGTCTGAACATACAAGGAACACTGAGAAACAAGATTTTACAGGCTAAGGAAAATGTGTTTGGTTATGTAGAACATACAACTGAATAAATCTTACCCTGTAAGACAAAGCTCCGAATGACATCAGAACGTGGAACCGAGGACATGTCAGAAGCGTATTTGTTGTATAGCTCCATCATAAATGGAGGAGGCTGGACATTCCTTTGCTTGGATGGAACCCCTGACAAGTTCAGCATCTTTAAAAAGTCGTCTTTCACTGGCTCCAAAAAGCCTTCCATGTTGTTTTGCTCTTCTAGGTTATTCTCCAGACTTGCGTCTTCTTGCTGAGGAACTTGACTTATCGATTTCCCCTCACAGAGCCAAACCAAGCTGAGGCAAAAGTGGAACAATAAATATCGAAATCCCTGCATTGTTTCCCAGCTCTAGATTTTACATCTGGTCTTCTTTTGGGCGAGAAATGTTGAAATCGGGATTCCGGGTACAAAAGCCTTCAGTTGCCAGTTCCATCTCGTACTCTAACATTAAACAGCGCATGCTTTCGACGACCCAAAATAGCAGCTTGGACGCTCTTATCTGGACAACTAATGTTGTGTTTTTAAGGTTTGTTATCAGTTGGGGGCCTTGTGGTTAATGAAGTTTTTATAAACACTTCCACCGATGTTAAGGGAGCTAATGAGTGAGATTCTTGAGACTGAAGGAAACACAAGAACATTGATCCCTATTAAGGGTCAGCTGTGTGATTCCGAGGCTCGGTTTCTTCCTGTTGTATATTTTATTTAATTATAAATGAAAGTACTTTTAAATACTTTAAAACACAAAATACTTTTAGATTTTTATAATGTCAATAAGTGGTCTGATGTCATCGTGATTTCATGGTTTGGGATTGTTGGGTTAATGCAATTAAGGACATTGGCCTGTAGTCTGTCATACCAATATATGGTTTGTCTCTCAATCACATCATTAGATGGTGAGCACAGGATCTTGGTTTAAAGGAATGTTCGAGTGAATATAAGGAAAGTCTACAGATTAATAGGACACGTGTTTTGTAGAACATCCACATTTGATTGAATAAATGTGTTTAAAATTAGAAAAAAGTATTCATATAAAATCTTTCTTCAGTATAATTCCAGTTGAGAAAGTTGGGGGTCTTAGTGAAGTGTCAATTTTGATAGGGCACTGGGGAACCCCGATCAACCACACACTGCCTTTAGGCCTCCATGCCTGGTACAACAAACTTCAACAAATGAATTTAATTTATATTAAGTATCTTACACTCATTGTCCATTCATCAGGATTTACGTCTTTTCTTTGGAGACTAGAGGTTTGTATCTAGACAAGGAACCTGGTAGACACTTATAAATATAGCAGAAGTACCCGCGTGAAGATATCTCGTGGCACGAATGTATTTTCTTTGTGTCTAAAAATCTCGTCTCGTTCTCATGAACCCAGTCTCATGTCTCGTCATGTGTCTCGTTACACCCCTAAGTAGGAGGAATTAAAGAACTTCACTATCAGCTCCGCTACTCTATTTTATGTGTAGGATGTGCCTTAAAACTATTCTGACATTGTTTGTCTTGTGTCGTGCTATCATTCTTTTGCACCTTCACTTAATAAACAGAACAAAACTATATAAAGAGGCAATGACGAGTAGGACACGGTGGAGTCATATGTACAGCAAATGGAAATCAAATGTCTGGCTTATGACATTGCTACATGTGACCAACCTCAGGGTCAAGGTGCAGATAATGCGATAAGGTCTGTAAGTAATGAGAAAAGGGAACTAGCGACCTCAAATGTATAGAACGTGCATGCAAAATCTCGCAGGGTTTTAAACTTTTAAACAGGGACACGCAATTTTGTCCAACATTTTTGTTGTTTTACCCATTACACACCTTCACACAATGTATTTACATTGACAGCATCTGGCAGACGTCCTTAGCCAGAGCGACTTACATTTATCTCTTTTATACAACTGAGCAATTGCGTGTTAAGGGCCTTACTTAGGGACCCAACAGTGGTGGCTTGGTCGTGCTGGGAAACAAACTCCAGTCTTTCTGGTATCAGTCCAACCCCTCAACCCCTAAGCCACCACTTTTACATCATTTAGCAGACCTATTTATCCACTTACATTTATTCCCTTTTTTTAATATACAACTTAAGCAATTGGGGGTTAAGGGCTTGCTCAGGGGCCCAACAGTGGTGGCTTAATTGCCAACCTCAGTCTTTCTGGTATCAGTCCAACACTTTTTCATCACTTTTTAGGTTATTGTAACCTTACTGTTAACACACACACACACACACACACACTCACAGGCAGACAGACAGGCTGTACGAAATCCAAATTCTTTTAACTGTAAATTAATTTATTAGTTATACAAGTCATATAGTATTTTATGTATGTATATATATATAATATATATATATATATATATATATATATATATATATATATATATATATATATATATATTATATTTGTGAGGCAAAACAATGTTGATGCATGAACAGGCACTAGGTGGCAGCATTCCTTTACCAATCCAGCATACAGCGACTCCAGGGGTTTCAACACTACGTTTACACACGACTTAAAGGCCAAATGGATGAAATATACAGAATTTCTGACTGTTATTAAATTAGGTACTGTAAGTTATACTTCCTCTGTATCGATGTCATATTTGCACTAAACAACCGTGCACGAAAAAAAGCATTGAGTATAATTCACAGAGCAAAGATTTAGTCGTTTCTGTAGACGTCACTTGGTTGTGAACGGCAGTCGAACTGCGTAGGTGCTGCTGATCAGCTAAAACACATCTTGCATTTCCAAAGGAAGTCTGGTGAAGTCTCGGTCATTGTCTCCTAACACCCGAGGTGATCATGTTTATCTGCAAGCGCAGGTCTCCACAGACATGTTGGGGTAGAGCTTCAGCACCATGTTTCTCCCGCTGTCGAGAAACAGCACCGCCAGTTCGCTCATCTTCTCAGGGACGCAGCAAGGCTCAGGAACTCCGGGAACGATCCCCACCGCCTTTACGATGCTTTGAATGGTGGCGTGATTGGACGGATGAACCACCTACAGATGATAAGTTAGAGATTTGTTAAGACTAAGAAGATAAAACATAATGAATTTTCTATGGGAGTAGCAGTGAAACAATATTAGTGTGGGGAGTGGTAGCTTAGCGGTTAAAGAGCTGATCAGAAGATGGATAAAGAACACGGAACATAATCACATTAAGTTAGAAATAACAACTGCTTGTTAATGGACCCAAAAAAATATTCTCTATGATCTGACCTTAGGCAAGGGAAATCCACATGTTCCAGAACAGTAGTAGGCATCGAAAGCTTTCGGTGCCAGGATCCACTCACTCCAGCCAATGTCTGCGAAATCCACTCTCAGGTAACGTCTGGCACAGGCTCGAGGCTCACTCCACTGCTTACGCCGAGCCTTTTTCATCGTCCTTTTATCGAAGTTCAGCTCCTGTGTCCTACTTCCTCCATTGCTGACCTGTCTGCCACCTGGACTCTTGACCAAGTTCTTGGGCTTGAATGGAAAGTAAGTGTTGTACCACAATTCCTTGTGTTTTTCAACATCATACTGAACATCAGGAAGGACATTTTGTACATTCTTTGTTTCTCTTCTGATCCTGGAGCTTGTAGTGACGAAGGGAGCTCCATTCCCTGCGTCTTCTCCCACAGGGCTGTACCGCTGCAAGCTCATGGCGATGCTGTTCGGTTCGTTGATATCCAGGTCCTTAGCGAAAATCAGAATGTAAGGCAAAACCTGAGGTGTGAGACGATCCTGCTGCCGCTGGTCTCCAAATTCAAACTCTGCCGAAATGACATGCTCGTTCCGAGCACGAGCCCACCGGACCATCGAGGACACATCAGACATCTGCCAGGGTCCTTTCTTAAGAGGGGACTGTGTAATGTTTCCCAAATGGAGTGGATAGGTTGTGTTTCGGTTCATTCCTCCAAGAATCAGCTTTACAGGCACCGAAGGCTGCAGATGTTTTCCATGACAGGACGGTCCCCTGAAACGACGGCAGCTCAAGAGCCGCGGACGGACGTGCGGCCTGAAAAAGTGTAGGCTTGCGGATAGGATCACCTCAGACTCGAGCATGGAGGACAGATTGAAGTGAAACAGGACTTTGTTGTTGGAGGAAACTGAGGAGCATAAAACATATTTAAAAGAAAAAAATTAGAGATTGAGATCAAGCGTTTAATTCAAGCGAGCAAATCTCCGCGGTTACATTTCTGGTATTCAAGCAGACGCCCTCGCCCAGAGCGACTTACATTTGTCTTATATTTTTTATATCCAGCTAAGTGGTTGAGGGTTAAGGGCCTTGCTCAGGGGCCCAGCAGCAGTGGTGGTGGGAATTAAACCCATGATTTTCCAATCATCATTCCAACACCCCAACTTAGAGATAAGTATATATATATATATATATATATATATATATATATATATATATATATATATATATATATATATATATATATATATATAATATATATGTATTACATTTACAGCATTTGGTAGACGCCCTTATCCAGAGTGACGTACATTTATCTCATTTTAAAACTAAGCATTTGTGGCTTTTCCCAGGGGCCCAACAGTGGTGTTCTGGTAGTGCTGGGAATCGAACCCCGATTTATATACCTTATTAAGTTGTGTAAAAGGCACAAAAATTGTAAAAACACTCTTTACTTGTAGATATAAAAATATTAATTAGCTCAAATAAAAACAAAAACAATTATAATATTAATGATAATCATTTTCAAAAGGAGGAGGACAATGGAAGTAATTCTTAATAATAATAATATTAATAATAAAAAGTCGCATCTGTTAAAATGTATAGATTTATGAATAGATGCGCGTGTGTATTTGTTTGTTTATTACCCGGGACTGCCTGGAAGCTCCTGACTGTATTGTCGTCCCGGTCTGATCGGCGCTCCTTGTTCAGTTTTTCGTACAGTTTGAACATGTGCATCTCCAGCATGTCCCTCGGTGCGTCATCCTCATCCCGTGCAAACCAGTCGGAATGTTTTACTTCCACCAGGTCGAAAAAGAGCATCAAATTCAGCGCAAAAACCCAAATCAGCGCCATCTTTCATTTAGAAGCCGTCCGATCAGGTGGGTCCAAAGCGGCTCGATCGCGTGCTGATGTTACTGCAGTCCAGGAAGTTTTGGCTCAGATACAGTAACGAGCTCGCGCACACGAACTTCCCTTATGCACTTGTTTCCTCACTCAGCACGAGCCTGCGGAGGGCGTAGAGCGGGAACCCCCCCCCCCCAATTGGTTACAATCAACTTTTTATTTATTAAATTAAATTAAATTAAATTAAAAACAGGTTTTAGTCGCTGCTTTACCGAAACTTTATTATTTATTTTATTTTAATTTGACATTTTTAATGTTGTTAAATTTGTCACATTTGTTTTATTAGCTTAGTACAGAGCTTCTATTTATAAAAATATAAAATAATACTATTAATAATAAATGAATGAATCACAAATTAAAAACTGCAAAATATTAATAATAATAATAATTATTATAATTCTAATAATAATATAATAATAATAATAATAATAATAATTATAATAATAATAAAGGTTTCAAGTTTCTATTCCATATGACAACACATCCAAAGTCACATCTCCACCCATGAAACCTAACACACACACACACACACACACACACACACACACACACACACACACACTTTACACTAGATTTACATTTCTGGTACTTGGAAGACGTCCTTATCCAGAGCGATTAACATTCCTCTTTTTTTTTTGAGAGTTGAGGGTTAAGGGCCTTGCTCAGGGGCCCAGCAGTGGCAGCAGGGCAGTGATGGGAAATTTTGGTGATAGAAAAATTTACCTCTAAGCACAAATTTATTTTCATGCATATTTTTTTAGAGAATATTGAATGAATATTGAATGTGTTACCAGTGGCGGTTGGAGAGAAAAAAAAAGAGATAAAATGTTATCATTGATTTTTTTTTTTTATTGTATAAAACACTCACACTTTTGTTGTAATTAATATTTCTATTATTTACATTGACAGCTTGGTGGTGCTGGGAATCAAACCATGATCTTCCAATTAGCAGTCCATTTCCACTTCCAGTTTGTTTTGCGCCCCATAATATTTTTAGCACCAACTGCCAATAGGTGAGAAAGCTAATTTTACCAGAACAAAAGGCACAAAAAATTTTCTACAATTTTTTTTTCTTAAGTAAATACAAAAATGTTATTATTTAATTTAATTGTTATTCGGTTTGAAAAGAAAAAGGCAAGACAAGCTAGAGGTAAAAAACATGCAAAAGGAATGCTTTTCACAGAGAACCAGTCTCAATTAATATTTATTTTGGATAGATAGTAAATCCAAATACAGGCAAATATAGCAGCATACGGTATGACTGTATATTATACAACTGTAGAAACCATCAAAATTCACCAAATCATACGTTACTACAGTAAAATAATTCTTTAGAGACTGATTTAGATCAAGACGGCTACAAATAATCTAATATGGCTTCCAAAGTGCTAATATAACTGCACACTAGTTCAACTGAATGGTTTGACAGTAACAGGAGACCCAAAGTCCTGTTCAAATCTGGGGCCCAGATTTTTCCTGTTTGTGTTGTGTTAATAATTAATTTGTTTAGAAACAGAGGAATCAAGTATTATATGCTTAATTTCCTAAATGTTATTTTTGTTTAGTGGTCAATACTTTGATGAACTCTGTTGTTCAGGACACAACTATGGCGTCAATTATTTATTTGTGGTGTGCCACAAGTCTCTGTTCTAGGGCCAATGCTCTTGTAAACTTGGTGTGCAATAGTTTGCAAAATATCATTAGCGTCCACGGTTATGCTGATGACATACAGCTGTATGTTTGAGACACCAGCTTAATAAATTTGCTATGAGGAATGTGTAAAGACCATTAGACGTTCAGTGCTGCGTTACTTGAGTGCTTTTATTAGTGCCACAGGGAGCTTGAGGTAAGCTTTCTGATTATGGAGGAATTCTGAAGGTTCCTTAAAGTGTGATTATTGTTGCCAGTCTCTCAGTAAAAAGCTAATGTGGATATTATTAGGAAGTTTCTTTTCCATACCGACAAAATGGGTACTGTATAACATCTTTCCCTGTAGGTTACACCAGGATCACCAGGATCACCAAGAACACCAGGATCTGTCAGCACTTGGCTTTCTGAATGACTGGTTGCCGTGTGGAACAGTGAGGTGATTAGCCAAATAGGGCTTGTATGTGAAAGGCAATCAGGAAAAGAGTCATTTTACTTCCCCACAAGCTGCTCAGAGGACAGACCTGACTTAATGAGCCAAATGAGTTGTAAAATGGAAGACTGAGCAGTGTCGATTGTGCAGTACACTTCCAAAGAAATTGTGGCCACACACCTTCTGGCAAAAGGGCTGGCAGCAGAACCGCAGTAGAAAAACGGGGAATGCTAGCCAGGAGCCTTAATTCTTGTTGACTGATACAGCCATTACTAAGCTCATCTTCCAAGCACCATCTGTGCACTGGTTTGAAGCTTTATCTTTAACCTCTTTACAATGCCAGCATTGACTTTAAAACCGGAAATGGTTGAAAAAGTAGCTTGCTAATGAATTAAAGATATAGACCTATACCTATAGATATATACCTCGAAAGATAAACCACAGCAAGCCATGAAATACTACAAAAGTTCTGAAGAAAGCCTGCCTGGCGATTTTATAATGAACTGTAGAACCATGGCTACGTGTATCAGTTGGTTCTATTGCCTGTTCTACACAATTTCTTTAGCATCTGCTGTATTTACAATCACATTTGTTTGAGATGTATTAGAAGTTTAAACCTTATCATTCTGTTGCCGATATTTGGTTATCAGCAGCTTACTGATAAAGTAGATACTAAAGGAACCAAGAATCAAAAAGCTTCTTAAAAAGGATAGAACTCACATTCAAATATGGGGAAGTGGTGGCTCATGGTTTAAGAGTTGGACTACCAACCAAAAGATTGTGGGTTTGATTCCAGCTCCACCGTCTGGCAAACGCTGTAAATGTAGATGTTTCTTGTCACATACATGATTATACACAGTACAACACACGGTATATCTGACTCTCTAAATTGAAAAAAAGTTACCAATTTGAAAATATAAAGAAAAAATGTAATATAATATGAAAATATACTGTGTATTGTATATGCTGAGTGTATATATATATATATATATATATATATATATATAGCAGTAGGGTATAAAGTTCTGGTGTGTTTGTGTGAGCCCAGAAGAGTCCCAGTTTCAGGTGTTTTTCTTCTAGTTGAGAGCCTTCTAGTTCAAGGAGCAAAAACGCTTCCCTGACTGCAGTAGAGGAAAGACTGTCTTTGTTTGGATGACCGCTTGCTGTAAGTTCAGTGCGGATGGTACATTTGGCTGACCGTCTTTAGAGCTTGTCTGTCCTGTTTGGTGCTGTTACCAAACCAGGTAGTGACGCTTCCTTTTCAATGGTGCAGATGTAGAAAGTCCTTAGAACCTGAGGTGGCAATTTTAAGTCCCTTGGTGGAATAGACGCTGGCGGACCTGCATTACCACAGTGTTGATGTGACAAGACCATGATAGGTCCTGTGTATTGTGAACACTTAGTTATCGGAAAGTGTCCACTCTCTACCCCGGGGTCCTGTTGATTGTGAGCAGCTGATAGGTCCTCCCTGCTTCGTGCTGAAGTTCACCACCAACGTCTTTTAATCATTATATTAAACGAGTGTGAATGTAAATTTTACAACAACGCCATGTGATTTGAACATGAAAGCTGATTGGCTGTTTTCAAATTCCCATAAGGACGAACCGCTCTGCTCTCTCGGAACCCTCCCACTTTTTGTTGTTAGCAAATCAATTTTGTTTTTTTAAAATATTTTTTGCCTCATGTGATTGGACTGTTGTAATGTAAGTCATGTTATTTATTGTTTTCCCCTTTGCCTCCCTCTAGTGGACAACATTATCATTACGGCTTTCATCTCTGAATCAAATCGATATTAATGGCTAAATTTTGTTAAAGATTATCTTAACGACTTAATTACTGATAATAAATTTACAGTGAACTCGAATTATTGATATATGATAGACTTATTGCATTAAGATTTGACTTTAACATTAATGTTTTCAATATTTTAGCTTGCATTACACTCCTGCATTGCTGAAATTTTTTTTTTTTTTTTTTATTTCATAGTACTAGTAAACACTCGGTAATAAATATAGGTTATAGCCATGGACAGGTCTGGGGTATGTATAGTATGTGTTTTAAATTTTTAGGTAACATCCATAAAAGACTGCTTTGTCATTTTGGTTTTATTTCTATTCTAATTACAAACTCATCTGGTGCCTTTACAATCTGCTTGTTTTACCTGTAATCCAATGAGGTTTTTTTTGATCCAGGTCTAATAATTATATTCTTCTTTTTTCTTTTGCACATGGATAAAGACCAAACTGTCTAAAACGTTTGCTCAGACTTTCTATCTGAACTGAAAGCTGGTGTTGATTTTGGCTTCTCATCGGTTTCTTTTGCAATTGGGGTTCTTTTTTAGCTGGCTTTGACTAAATTGCTTTTTTGGTTGATTTTGTCATTAACATCCAACGGTCTTTAAACTCTGTTTTTCTCTGCCAAAATCCTTGGACGTCATTCATGCAAGTTTTTTATCAGGGTTTTGACCGGTTATTGTCAGGATCTGGATGAGTGGTAAATAAAGCAGAGTAGAAAACGGACCACTAACATAGCCAAAGAGACGAAGCAAATCACATTTCATGTTGCCAATTTAAGTGTAAAAAGTTTATTACAGAAAGTTTAATTTGAGAACCAAGATATTTGTATCGACTCTTTCTTTGAGGCAGCCTGGTGTGGTTAGATTGTTCTAGTCAGCCTGCAGTAAAGAGCTTTGACTCGGCTCTGCATGCTATCATCTGTGAGGATGAAAAGCGGATCATCCATCATCAGGACTTAGACATTTGGCCTCTATAAGAAAAGCAATGAGGTGCTCCTACCAGTCTTGTGGCAAACGATTTCTTCAGAGAGACGTTACTTATATCCACAAAAAAAACACAAAAATACCCAACCACAATTACCAACCAGTTGAAGACACTATCCTGCTTCCCCAAACCACAGCCCTACAGTATGTTTTTACTCACTCCGAAAAGCTGGAACTCATCGCAATTTTTCCGTCATAATCAGTTTTAGACATTATTCACAAAGATGACCAAAACTTTTCTCAAAGTAAAGCTTAAAAACCATCATGGAGGCTTTCAGTTGACAGGAACATGATGTATGTGTTGCAGATGGTCGTTTGTCTTTGTTCTGCTTGTTTAACAAAGGAAGCTAAACCGAAGAAAAAACAATACTACACATGTAAGCTTAGAATATCCTTTGATTTAAAAATGCACTTTTTTTTTTTTATTATTGTTTTAATAATATTATTAAAATTATACAATTATACAAGACCAAAGAGCTGTCCAAGAATGTCAGGAACAAGATTGTAGACCTAAAGAAGGCTGAAATGGGCTACAAGACCATTGCCAGACAGGTTGGTGAGAAGGTGACAACAGTTGGTGCGATTATTCACAAATAAAAAAACCATAAAAATAATCAATTAGTCTGAAGCGCCATGTAAGATCTCACCTCGAGAGGGTCCCCTTGCTTTAGAAAGCACATGTACAGGCCCGTCTGAAGTTTGCCAATGAACAGCTGAATGATTCAGAGGAGAACTGGTTGAAAGTGTTTGGTCAGATAAGACCAAAATTGAGGTCTTTGGCATCAAATCAACTTGCCATGTTTGGAGGTGCTGCCTATGACCCAAAGAACACCATCCACACCGTCAAACATAGAGGTGGAAACATTATGCTTTGGGGGTGCTTTGCTGCTAAAGAGACAGGACAACCTTACTGCATCAAAGGGACGATGGACACGGCAATGTCTTGGGTTTGAACCTCCCCTCAGCCAGGGCATTGAGAATGGGTTAGGGATGGGTATTTACACGGCCAGAGCAACAAAAGAGTGGCTGAAGAAGAAGAGGTACATTTAGGTTCTGGAGTGGTCCAGCCAGTCTCCAGACTGTAATCCCATAGAAAATCTGTAAAGGAAGCTGAAGGTTTGAGTTGCCAAACGTCAGCCTCAAAACCTTAATGTCTTCGAGAGGATCATTAAAGTGAAGTGGGACAAAATCCCTCCCGAGATGTGCTAATCAACTAAAAGAAACGTCTGACCTCTGTGAGTGACAACAACAGTTTTACCACCAAGTACTAAGTCTTATGTAAAAGGATCAAAATACTTATTTCACTCATTAAAATACAAATCAAAATATAATTTATGTTTCTCACTGTTAAAATGTCTAAACTGCCTTACAGAAATACAAAAAATAGAGAATAAAGAATGATGAAATCTCCCCGAGAATGGGACCAAACTCAGAAGGGAACCCATCATCATCTGGGTGACACTCAAAAACAAAAAGAACATATAACCAGAAAATTTTAATTGTTTTATATAGTTGTGAAACTCTTGTAATTAGCACATTTGTTTATCTTTTAGCGTTAATACGCCCCCCCCAAAAAAATCCCAGACACTGAGAATAGTGTAATCTTCAGGTGGTGATTTGTATGTACTTGGGACACAATTGCATCTAAAGGACCATCTGGTTTTGCTTCCCATTCTTTTCAGCAGCTAAACCCGTTACTGGCTCTGTGTCTGAGCTTTCACTAAACAGGATCATTAGTGGTCATAGGCCAGAGTACTTCCCACCTCGCTATCATTAATCACTTCAAAGGGGTTCTCGAACATGAAAAGACATTCTCCCGTCATCATTTCCCATCATCAGCTAGACCATTACACTCCACGTTAATGCAACTACTCCTCACTCGACCTTTTCATTTCAGTAACTATAAATCAGCTTCAGGACAGTCATTAGTAATTTCTCCTTCACATGGAACAACCTAGGGCTATTACACTATAAGATGCTTTTAATACACTGTACATCGCTGGTAGCTGGTCAATACGGGATGCTAGGGCGCCCCGGAGAGAAAAAAGCTACTATCATGTTAACGATAAGTAAAGGAAATATTGCAAATTAAGAACAAAGTAAAACCCTTTAGTTGTACTGTTCCACTTTTGGTTATATTATTATTATTTATTAAAAATCTACACTGTACTTCGTTCATATGTGTGTAGGCTGTAAACTTTCAAAAAGCAAGTGAGCTTTGGGGTGAGATCTGTGTTTAAAATTCCTCTCGAAACACACCGCGTTGTTCCCCGAACCTTCCCACGTTCTGCAATTTAGTATTGTTTATATATTTTTGGCCTCATGTGATTGGATGTTGTAATGCATGTCATGCCTTTTATTATTTTTCCTTTGACTTCCTCAAACAATTCAAAGTCAAAAATAAAAACAACACTGATTCGATAACAACAAAAGGGGGACGGTTTGTCCCCTGCCAAAAATTGGAAACAAGCCAATTAGGGCTCGCTCTCAAATTACGTGATTTTTAAGTTCCCGGATACATACACACGCATATGTCCAGCACACACATATGAATTATTTTTTAAATTTTTTAAATAAATAATTATTTGACTAGGAATGAAATGGTAAAGCCCATCCGAAATATTAGTTTGCTGATTTAGTATAGGCGAATATGCTGCTAATATTACCTTTATTTTAAAGAGCATATAAAAATGCATGAAATGCATATATTTCATGCATTTTCAATATCGGATATTTTTCCAATACCGATATCCAATTTTTTTTTACTTCCTATTATCGGAATCGGCATCAGCCGGCAATAACTCATATCGGTCAGACTTTAATATTTAACTTATTGTTAATGTGTTAAATCGCTTTCTTCCTGGTGGGCAACCCCTTATATTGACCGTCTGTCACTGTTACTGAACATTATCAGTCAGCAGAGGAATGAAAATGGCTGTCTCGGACTTCTAGATGAAAATATCTCAAATAAAGTGCACAATTTAAAGGGAGAATTTCAAGACTTGTATTTTTAGATAGTTTAGTACCCAATAGCTGAAGCCCGAAAGCTTCAGTGGAGCATCTGAAGGCAAGCCAAGGTTTTTTTTTGTCGTTAACTACATCTCTCACAAGACCTACAAAGATCAACCACGAAATATTTCCTGGTGGGATGAAATATGTCTCTCTGTTGCTTTTCACTCATTGCGGGGAGGGCAGAGCTGGAAAACAGCAAGGAGCCACAGAACATAATTGGCACAATAATGAAAGCTTATTAGTCTTGTTAAATTTATATTTTTTTTCCTTCTGTGTTGTTCTCCAGCTACTATGCACTCTATTTGGTGTCGTATTTTTATATGTTGATTAATTAAATTAATTAAATAGGGTAAACTTTATTTCTATTATCTTTTCTTTTAAATATGTTTATATTTATAAATATAAATGTAAAATAATTTTAAACATATAAATACACACCCAGGACACATTAAAGCAATATTTACATTTTTGCTATTTTGCAGATTACTTGATTCAGATTGCCTAACATTTATTTCATTTATACAATATTATATTATTTTTTTAATGCAATATATATTATTTTTTTATGCAATTAAGCATTTATTGGTTAAAGGTCTTACTCAGGGGTTTTCAGCGCCCAGGGACAAAGTCAGTTTTCTCGCTCTTTCCTGTCCCTCTTGTGAAGGTGTGAGTCATAAGGGGGTCCGTCATGCTTTTTTTAGGGTATAAATAGGAAGAAAAAGTAAGTAATGAAGGCAACAATGAAACATTAAAGATATTATTGGGGAAAACACCCCAATTAGCTATGCCGCTGCCTAATATTTCAGTTATAAACTAGCTTCCTGTTATTTCTCTGGGTGGATAAAATTGCTCTTGCCACAGTTTATATATTTGATCAGGATCTGGTGATTTCCCAGTCATCAGCGTCGGATTCTTTAAATTATTCAGTGATTGTCAGAGAAAAAGAAAAATAATACATTCCTAGGTTTGATTTCTATGTGAATATATTTTTTTCTCATCCGTCTTTGAGTCCATTTCATTTGAGCCCCCGAATTGGAGTCTTGTAGTTATTGAAACAGTGGTAGTTTATTGATATTCGTGTCTCTGAAGCTGTTCGAGTTGGAAAAACTTTTCACAACTGGAACCTGGTCTGGTAAAATGTTATAATAATTAGCCAACTCTTTTGTTTATATATCAGTTCCCGTCGGTGTTAACATGTCCAGTAGGTCCCTGAGAGCCCTGTGTCCTGATAAATTGCTCAGCGCATTCCTGAGACTAAGTGACGAATGACACATTATATTCTGGTTAAAGCGTAACGCTGCAGCAGGAGAAAAATGAACCGAAACGCTGGCTACCGGCAGTGGTAAAGACAATATTATGGGAGCACTTAATAAATACCACACAGGATAGACACAAAAACAACTGAAAAATAAAACTGTTAGCAATGCAGAAGTGTAAGTAGTTGATGGTGATGATGTAATGTTACTGCTAGCTAAAATAATCAAAAATGTTCACGTTAAAGTCAATTGTGAAAGAATGCATTGAATGTGAATTTGAGTTTAATGTAAGTTTATTATCAGTAATTAAGTCATCATTCAAAAAATTCATCAGATTCAGAGATGGAGACTGTAATACTAATGTTGTCCACTAAAGGGAAAACAATAAAAGGGCATCGCAACGCAGTAATTGATGCCCGAAATTATGAAGGGTGATTGTACGAATCAAAAGCTGTATTTTACCTGGTGTCTTTTAACAGAACAGGAGGTCATGCATGAACAACCCTGAGGCACAAACCTTAGCCCGGGTGCTAACTCATAACAGGGTACAATTACACACCTGAACAGTTGTGAATTGGGGGATAAAACCTTGAAATTATAGTAATAACGGGCAAACGCAAGAATCAAACCCCTAACCCCAGAGGTGTAAGTCATACCACACCCACCACATCCAGCATGTGAAAGGATGAAGCTTTAGGTAGACAAATGTTATTTGTCAAATCATGCTAGGTCTTGTTAGGGCACTGAAACCGGCAGCTACATGAGGGTATCAAAAGGTTCCAAGACACGCCAACAGATGCCAGCATAAGGCTGTGGTACCTTCAAATGTTGGCATGTTGGAATGTTTTTTTTTATACCCTTAAATAATTAAGATGTGGCAGTATGAGGTCATAAAATATAAAGGGGGAATTGATGTCATACTCTTTACAGGGTTGTCTTTGGTTTAACGAAAATTAGTTAGGAGCCACGCTATGACTTAAGTGCGAATCCCAGGACCTTTTTTTGCAGGTTGCCACTGCAGAAGGCTCAAGACCCTCAGCTGCTCAGTTGAAAAAATAAGATAATGGTGAAATAATGACAGTCAGGGAAAATATGCCTCCAGGTAAAATATCTAGATATCTTAAAGTCAAGGTGTTATACAAAGCTCAGTATTTGGAACACTGACATTTATAACATTTGACTTATTTATATGAATTTGGCAAGACCCCTGATTGTTCCAGAAAAACGAAACCAAATTGCTGGCAGCAAACGCATTGGATTTTATGATGTGTTTTTTAGCCTAGTGTTCATTTTATCTTTAGCAAATTATATGACTTGAACTCATAGAAGAAACACATTCTTTCCTTCTTTTATAAGAACAAATGTTTCATTGTATGCAGAAAGTGTTAATCATGTTCACTGTATTCTGGCCCTGTAAAAGGTCACGATTAAATTAATTTCAACTCCAATGGAAAATACAGAGATGCTTTAAAGTCTCGGCTTGTTTTTTTTTTCCCCTTAAAAACCAATGAAAACTCAAAAACAGCAGCAGAGCTAAAACAAATGTTTAAAAACTAACGAATGAAGAGTGGATGAAGAGTCATTTAACAAGAATTCAATTAATGAATATGGAGTCATTCTGAAATGTGAGATGCTTGTAATAGGTTAAATATTGTAAACAGTCTGCATGCTCATAAAAATAGAATACAAGACTACTAAAATATGGCTTATTGTGTCTTAGTGTTTAGCACTGTTGCCTTACAGTAAGAAGGTTCCAGGTTCCAGATTCCCCTGCAGGGGTCTTTCGCTGTGTGGAGTTGGCATGTTCTCCCCGTGCTTGCATGGGTTTACTCCAGGTACTCTGGTTTCCTCCCACAGGCCAAAAACATGTATGTTAGATCGATTGATTGGTGAATCTAAATAGCCCATAGGGGTGTGTGTGTGTGTGTGTTTGTGTGTGTGTGTGCGGTAGTTTGTCTGTGACCCTGTGATGGACTGGTGATCTGTCCAGGGTGACCACTGCCTTTCATCCGGTGATAGACTCCAGCAGAGCCCTGTGACCCTGATTAGTAATAAGCGGGTATAGATGTTAGGGTGGCCCAGTAGAGCACAAAAACACAACAGCATTAAAAAGAAAACACAAGTTAACAACACTTAATCAAGCTGCAACACATTGGAAATTATCCCAACTATTTGGGGGCTGTTGGTCTGCAGAAACTGTCTGTGGGCAATTCATCTGACTGTTGCGTTGCGTCTCGATTCCGTTGTGTTGTCAACTTCTGTGTAGTCTCTTTTTAATTGTCATTTTGTTGTGCACTTCTGGGTTACTGTACAATGTAAGGGCAGACTGAATTTCAAGAAATAAAAAGACTAAATCAAGACAGGCCATGACAAGAACTATACCGGAATAGGACACAACAGGAACAGCACGGTTTAAAAGGCACAGCACAGAATAAAAGCAAGGACGAGACTAAGTAAAACACTGGGGTTTAGATAGAGAGGAGGGAGAGACCTAATTAGAGCACAAAAAACATCTTAACATGATCTAGAACATTAGGTCGAGAACAAATATCGAGGCATGAAAGAACAGGACATGGAACAAAGATTGTGAAAGATTGCCTGGATTGTGGGGTCTGGTGTGTCTCATCTTCCTCTTGACAATACTCCAAGGATTCTCTACAGGTCAGGAGAGTTTCCAGCCAGTCAATACCACGATCGGTAAACCAGTTCTGAGTAATTTTGGCACTGTTGGTCAGGGTGAAGTCCTGCAGGAAAAGGAATTCAGCATCTTCATAAAACCTCTCAGCAGATAGAAACATGAAGTGTTTTAAAAATCTCTCTGAGGACGACTGCATTGACTTTGGACTCAATAAAACACAGTGGATCAATACCAGTAGACGACATTGCCCTCTAAATCATCACAGACTGTAGACACTTCACACAGGACTTTAAACAGCCTGGATTCTGTTTCTCTTCTCTCTTTCTTCAGACTCCAGAACCAAATGAAATTCGATTACCAAATGAAATGCATAATTGACTTTCATCTGAAAAGAAAGGGGCAACACAGTGGCTTAGTGGTAACACTGTTGCCTCACAGCAAGAGGGCCTGAGTTCAGACAGGTCGCCAGTCCATCACAGGGCCACACACACACACACACTTACTCCTACGGGCAATTTATCATCAGTCAACCTAACATACACGCAAGCACAGTGTCATCGACTGGCGACCGGTCCAGTGTGTACCCATCCTGCCTTTCGCCCTTTTACAGACGGCTAGGATAGGCTCCAGCAGACTCCCATGACCCAGAATTAGGGAATAAAGATGGATGAAGATGAATAAATTAATCTAAAAAAAAAAAAAGACTTTGGACTATTGTCTATTGACTTACTTTCCTCAGCCAAGTTAAGATACTTCTGACATTGTATCTGGTCCAGGAGTAGCTGAATGTCTGGCTGAATGTCTGTGTGATTTCCCCACCTCCTTGAATTGGCTTCGTTTGTCAATCTTCTCGTCTATAGACATCCCTGTTGCTTGTGCAGCTTTTTCTACCACACTTTGCACTTCCAGTCAAAGTTCCATGACCAAACTTTGATAACCATGAATGTGGTAGTGTGTATTAAACCTAACAGGAAGTTTTTGTTATTTATACTGCATAAAAAAAGATAATTTGCTTTATACATTTATTTAATTTGTTTAAAGTATTCAATTTTTTTGCAGCTATAAACACAGCATGGTTGCCCTCTAGAGGTCTGGCAGGGCAATGTCTAAAATATCCATATCAATAATTATTAGAATAAAGTAATTTCAGCAGAGAAGAATAAATCAAACCAAATTAAAACTGAATAATGATATGTAGATCATAAAGAAAAAAAACCCTGTGTATAAGCAATGACCCACATATATACATAGATATTTTAATGTGTTCTACAAGTTAAACAAACCAACAACTAAAAACTTGATAATATTAATAAAAGGACAACAATACTTTCAGTTACTCTTAATCTTCTTACTTAATGTATTAAATGAAGCTGATTAACGTCTTGGCTAACACACCCTTCTGTTTGTCAAACACAGATTTCAACAGTAGGTCTTTTGTTTGCTCGGGGAATAGAGCGCTGTATAGGGTCTCCACAGGAAGCTGACCACAGACAGAAGGAAAGCCATAAAGTGGCATTCCATTTCTCCTATGAATATTTTATTAGCCAGGCAAATAGGTTTGCCGGGTCAGAACAACAACCTGCCCCGCCACGAGGCACATAACTACACAATATTACAAGCTAGTAGACAGTAAATTTGTCCAAAAAGCTGGTGACTTTGCAGAAAATTTGTTCAAAGCTGCAGAAATATAATGAGATTTTACCTACATTTCTGTATCAGTCGACTTGCAACTCATTTTTCGCATGAATCGCCTTTTAAACAAAAAAAGCCTTTTAATGTTAAATGTGGGTTTATATCAGAAAACAAAGCTTACATGATAATTATTTAGCCCCTCAATGCTAAGAACAAATCACAGTAAAGTGTTTCTGTTAACTTGTTAATTTTTACTCCGTTTACTAAATATACATTTTGTCCAATTTTCTGATTGTTGGTGCACATCAATTTTCTAGTCATTCTTGCTTTTATTGCGCCATTATGAACTATAAACCTTTATTATTTTCTTTGTCAAATCCGTCCTGAGATTTGTCTCTTTGTCCTTTTGGAGCATATATTTCCACCTTAATTGCAGATGTCTGGCTTATTAGAACACATTCCTCCCAACAATTTGCTTATATTTAGCAACCAGCTTTCAAGTTTCTTGTGATAGAAAAGAACCCTGAAGCATGATGCTATCATCCACGAGCTTCATTAAAGCAGTGGATGTACCAGGGTGTTGTACGGTATTTGGTTTGGTGTGGAACTTTCTGTAGAGTCTGAATCCGGGAAGATCTGATAATATTGTTAAGGAGAACACAGGTTCTCTCAAACCTTTCAAGTGTTGCAACTGGATTGACACTTTGCCTTGTCTTGGTAGTGAAACATCAGAATGGGGAAAATAGTCTTTATGACAGTTTTTACTAGATGGGCTAATATAAATTTATCATAAACTGCTGATCTGGTGAGAATTACACACACAGTCGTCTCTATAGTTTCCACAGAATCATATGAAAAATGTAAAAAGGTCCAGTCTGGGGTTTTTTCCAGACGTTTGCAGACAATGTTTTTTGTTTTGGCACCTCTTTGTAAACTTTGTAAAGACTGTTGTGTCTGAAAAGCCCAAAAGTTTAGCAGTTTCGGTAAAACTTATACCAGCAAACATACCATGACTTTTTATGTTCAAACTTTCATCTATCTTAAGCTTGTAATTGGCTTGATTGGCTGGTTGGATAACAGAGCAACAGGTTGGATAACAGAGCAGGTGTACAGGTGTTCCTATTAAAGTGGACAGTCAGTGTTTGTCGAGTGATAAAAAAATCAGAGACACTGTAGATGTGCATCATGATCATAAGCAACATCATCAAACAAGTATAATGTCCATTTTAGGGGTTTTCAAACCTTTTGTCAGTCGAATCCCTTTGACCAAATAATATACTTAATGCACCCCATAGATTAAGTATAATTAAGTATATATTTCAATAATTTAATAGCACATTTACATTAAAAAAAGCAACATTTATTATTTATCCTTTTTGAAGTTTTAATTAGTACTATTTAATGTTATTACACATTTGAACAGTGTCCCTTGTCACGTGACACAAATTAAACAAATAATTGAATAAAGTTTTACGGTAATTTTTGTTAATAATTATATAATTATCAGCTTTTCATCAACTCATTGAACTCCCTGCAATTCCCTTGCGAACCCCTAAGGGTTCTCTTACCCCAGTTTGGGAAACCCTGGTCCAATTCATTACCTTACCGAAACCTGCTGTAACATTAATTGGGGTTTTAGTGTCATTTTTAATGTCTTTATTTAATGTTCTTAAGTTTGTTAGTTCATGCTTTTGAGTTATTGTGTTATGTTTAATGTTCATGCATCATGTTTTGTTTATGTTAATATTCATGTTTATTGTTGGGCTAGGCTAGGCTAGGCTAGCTAAGCTGTGCTGTGCCAAGTTAGCCAAGTCAGTTTTTGTTTTATGCTTTTGTTTACTTCCTGGTTGGTCTTTGTCATGTGATTTCTCTTGTCTTCCTGTCTTGTGCTTTCCCTTGTCCTTGTGTCTTGTTGTCATTGGTTAGTTTGGTCATGTGTTCCTTATTGGTTACAGGTGTTCCTTGTTTAGTCTTGTGCTTATATACCCCCTTGTAGCCTTCTGTTTTTGTGGTTTGTTGCTCTCTGTGCCACTGTGGTAAGTTCTTGCTCATGCGAGGTTGAGGTTGAGGTTGAGGTTGAGGTTGAGGTTGAGGTTGAGGTTGAGGTTGAGGTTGAGGTTTTGCACACTTCTGTTCTCAGCACTTCTCATCTCAGTGAAATTCAATACACCTGCACAGTCAACAAGCATAATGTCAGCTAACACATACAGTGATGGTTCCCTTGTTCCCTGGTGTGACTATGTTATTATTTTTATAGCTTTGAAAGCTATAATGTTATTTATTTGATTAACATTGTCAGAAAGCACCTGAAAATTATTAAAACATACCTAAAACTACATGTATGGTGAGAGAGAGAGATAAGCAGTGGGCCTAAGGCAAAACCTTGTGCAACAACAACGTTGACCTTGCTATGTGTAGATGGGTCACTATTAACATCAACAGGCTAAAATTAAGTTAATTAAGTAGTGAGACAGAAGAGGGCTGGTCCATAAACTTAAAAAAAAAATTAACCTATCAAAGAGAATAATCTGTTAAATGGTGTCAATGGCTACATTAAGGTCGACCAGCAAAGACACAACCCGTCCAACTGTAGGTCGTTTATCATGGTCTCTGTGCTATAAGGAAATAGAAAAACAGAAAATACAGTATAATATTATAGAAGCTACTCAGGCCATACACGCAGGCCACTTTATTGTATAATTATCTGGCCACAGACCTGTTTGGAGCCCCTTTTAAGCTCATGTTACACCACACCACAGTGGTGTTTTTTACACCGACAATGGTGCTAACTATTTAAAACAGAAAAATGCATATATTTTTTGACTTAATATATGCATGCTATAGAATCTAAGCACCACAAAGATGCCATTGACGCAACAGTGCAGAATATAACGTTGGGTTAAAATCTCTTAATTGAATTTGTTTAAGAAGAGATTTCAAAGCTACAGTAAGACCACCAGGTTGTGAAGCAGTTCCTCAGAGCTAACTGTGACATGTATGAAAAGGAGCCTTTCAGAAAGTTCTGGTCGTAGTTTTATCCTGCTGCCTTACTGTTTACACCAAACCCAAATCTAATATCTGTTGTATTGTCTTTCTTGTTCAAGTTTAGTTTAAATCTTTGTGGTTGCTCCTCTTGTTCTGCTTGGAAACGATAACACTAGTCGCTAGGGGGTTTTTTTTGTTTAACTAAAATAAAAATACCATAGCATGATAAATAGCTTTTCTGATAGATGAGGCTTTCAGTCTGTGGCCTCACGGGTGAGTATCATGTAGGGGATTTTTTTTAAGTAAGTCTCTGGAAGCAGTAAAAACTGTTGCATGACTCAAACACACCACAACACGTCTGATCTGCAGTGACTACATTAGTCAAAATACACAAAGCCAAGAACTTTTAAACACAATTTTGTTGCCCTGTAGCAATTATTGATCATCCAAATCATTGATGTAGTTGTTCTTTACGCAAAATATTTAATTATTTTCCTGAACTTGGCTCTGTGTTCAGGAAAGGCTATTGGGACAGTAAGATCTCTGTTGCCTAGACAAAGCCAGTGTTTGCCTGCTGAGAAGTTGTCTTGGCAAGCGCAAGAATTTGTCCCCAATCACTACGTCATGCTGGCACTTTTTAATCCCAATATTGGACTGAAAGCAGCATGGAAACCGCACTTAATGGCCCAGCCATGAAACCACAACATCAAGATGACCTTTCAACATGCTGTTCATTGGCAATCTTCAGACTCCTTTTAGAGATAAGAGAATCCGTATTTATCCGGGTAAAATATCCTGATCTTTAATATGACGCATTCTTCTCTGAACTGAAAACTACACCATTCAGTTGTTTTAAAAGGTTGCTAGCTAGTAACTGTAGGAACAAGAAAATAATCGAGTTGTTTGAGAAACTTCCTGCATGGGCAAAAACACGTGACTCAAATTCGTGGGTACTAAATCGACTGAACCATCGTTCGGGCGTGTAGTGTGTAGCAAAACAGTCTGATTACAGGAAGTGTGCGTCTAAGATTCCTGAGTCCACAAATTTGGTGGTTTTATGGATTCGTTAAGTGCCCTCCAGTGGGAGGACTATGGCAAAAGCAGTCAGAATCCCTACCTACTCAAGTGATTCATGAGAATTAAATTTGTTCAAAGAATGAATGAGTAAATAGATTCGGATTTCTTATCTCTACTCGCTGATAGGTAGACACTAACGTCAATCATCTAATCTCATTACATTATGTGACCTATTATTTGTTCAATTTTTTTTAATAATTATATAATTATCTGCTTGTCATCAACTCCCTGCAATTCCCAAAAGTTTGCAAACCCCAGTTTGGGAAACCCTTGTCCAATTCATTACCTTGCAGAAACCTGCACTGTCAACAAGCATAATGTCAGCTAACATACAGTGATGGTTCCTGGCCCAACTATGTTATTCATCATTTTTTAATGTATGGCAAGAGAGAGATAAATAGTGGGCCTAACACAGAACCTTGTGGAACAACAAAATTGACCTTGCTATGTGTACCTGGTTCGGGACAAAAAGATTTAAATAGATGCGAGAAAATAGAAGAAAATGAACAGCACATACAGACAAAACCAGCAACCTTGAGTCCTTTTTATATAGGACATTGTTTAGGCTTTTGTTTTCTGTATGTCCATTCAACAGCCTAGCCACTGCATATTATAAGCTGTGGTCTCTCATTCGAGTTGTTTTGCCAGCAATTAAAGCTCATCTCATGTTTTTTTGCATGACCTTTGCAACACCCCATGTCGTAATGTCCTCCTTATACGCTGAAACTTGGACAACGTATCGAGATTACAGACTACAGGTGATGCTGATGAGAATAAATTAGCTAAGCAAAGCAAAGCTGCTCTGCTTGGTTTTACAATGATATTGTGCAGTGGTGTGTTTTGACCGTGGCTCTCCCAGAGGTCATTCTTTTCTTTTTGCAAATGTTTTGTGCAAAGATTTCAGGACTGTGTCATGGGATTTAGGACTAATAGAAACAAATTCAGAAAACGGAAGGTGAGCTAATGGAGACGTTTTGCTTGTATGCCTAAAGATGATGTCATGTTGTGTGATAATTAGACATTTTTATAATAAATTGAGTGAGTAGAAACAAACCTTTGTTGTTTAAGAACGTTTAGTGGAACCATTTAGTGGAAACTGACCTTTGATATCCAACATTAGAACATTATGGCTTTCTTTTGACTCAAGAAAAACGGAAAGAATCACGATCATTGAGGTATTTTGTGGGCTTCTTTAAGTAGACACTGGCCTAGAACCTTGTTGTAGATACTGGCTTCAACAAAAACCCTTTTTGAATTTTCACAAGTACTTTTTACAATGGCTGCCAACAATCTGCTATCTGAACGTCAAACAAGTGGCAAAACCCACATTTGAGAGAGCTATGAATGGCACAAAAGCAATTTATACTTAAAAAAAAAAAAAATCACACAGCATGTCTCACAGATGTCAGAATCCATATTTTTTGTTACCAAGCCACCAAAGCTTAGCTTTTCCAGAATGGAGGAAGCGTGTAATCGAAAAAACAAAGTGCATCTAGGAGAAGTTTGTTTTTTAGGGGAAACAGCATGGGTGTGTGTGTGTGTATGTGGGTGGGTGGGTTGGGAGAATTGCCAGGCGGGAGGCCTGAGTTTTACTTATTGAACACTGTTCCCCGATAACCCAGACCCACCACAGAGCCAAGGCTAGCAAAGTCTGTTGGTCTACAGGAGCCAAATGACAGTCGTGTTATACATTACAATAATACATCCAGACAGAAATTATGAATATTATATAAATACTTTGATAATTAAAGCAGAATTTACAGACAATCATTACTAAAAGTATTGGATTTGTAAGGCATTTTTTCCCTGTACATTAAACATTCAGGTTCGAGTTAGAGAGACAAATATGGGACGTTCAGGTTAAAATTTCTTCAATAAAATGTTTCTTTTCTGATATTTACATCAGTATTCATCAACTAAACCCAGGTTTATACTGTGATTTTTTTAATAGTTTTTTTGCGATTGTTGTTTGTCAGTCTGTACAAACTCGATGTCACACTGTAAGAATTTCAGTTGTTATAATGTCGGATTGTACAACAGTCAAAAAATGAACATTGAAAAATTTCACAGAGGTAACAACATCGTCAATCCGTGACACGTTTATTCGGTAACCTCTTGCTAAATGGTGACTAGCAGACAAACCAAAACAATCGGCGGTGGTAATTTTGCTCATAACACCTCATTAAGCTATTCTCTCCACCTGACTCGTTCCCACATTTTCCGGAGATGGTCTGAAGTGGATGCACAAATTGTGTCATCAGGTTCGGCGCTCCTATTGGTTCTTGGTTTGACGGTCATCGTAGGAGAAAATTACACCAGTTTCCTTCCGGTTTATGCAGACACTCCCCCTCCAGAAGCAGAGGAAGTTCAAATGTCTAAAATCGGTACTTATAGAAATATTTACTCAAGTAACAACTCCAGTAAATTAAGTTACTAGTTTCTTCTGATCTGATTGACACAAAGCAAAAAACGCTGGATTTCAATCTACTTTGCGAGTTTTTACATCCCATCTCCTCCAAAGTCTCAGATTAAAGTAAAGTCAATCTCAGTCCTGTGATGGACATTAACATCACATCACCTGTCATTTACAATCACATCTCACACACACACACACATGTTTGAACAGTTAAACACGGTCTTTATTTTCTATCTTTTAAAATCAGTTCTTTTATAATTAAACTTTATTCTAACAGTTTATGTTTATGGACATGCAGTATTTAGGGGGCAATAAAATAAAATACAATCCCGTGTTGAGTTTGTGTGGATGTTCTACACTTTACTGAGGTAAAAAAAAACCCTTTATGCTACATGTCCAAATTGACATTTATACATCTGAGCAACTGGGAGTTAAGGGTCCTGCTTAGGGGCCCAACAGTGGTAAATTGTTGAAGCTGGAAATCAAACCCTGGTCTTCCAATTAGCAGTCCAACAGCTTGACCCAGGGGTGGTCCATGGCATAGGCGACATAGACAAATCTGCAATCTCGCCTAGGGAGCCACCAGAGCCTGCGCCTAACCACTGCACTACCACTTCCCCATCGAGTACAGCTTTTTAATTTGCATTAATGAGCATTCAGTTGGTAAATTATTTTTTTTATGTGCGGTTCTGGTAATAATGTGTCATTTGTCACTTTTTAAAGAAGGAGGAGAGGACAAATATTTCAATTCATCGCCCAGGCTTTTAAGTTGCACCGAAATTGGACATGAAATCTGAGTTCTGATTCGATTACATACCAGTTACATGAGTAACGCAACGCTAGGACGGATGGATGACTTAAAAGTCTTCTTGCGTGAATCCGTTTTTGACTGTCTGATATTATGACAACTGTGTGACTTGGGGATCATGTTTGTACAGTCTGACACGCAAGAATAGCGAAAAAACTGCACCTTGTGCATCCAGGTTAAGGGGGAACCACTTCTATTTAAGGAAAATCGTTCAATCTCAGTTGTAAACTACATACGGATCATTTTTATAGTTAAAATGTTCCTCTTTAAACCCAGAGAATTTTCCTTGAATAAATATTGATTCTGAATATGGCTGTATAATACAAACACAATTCCATAATTATTGGATTTTGTGCGTTTTGGCCGAAACTGCAATAGATGGAAAAAATGGTAATTAAATTCAGATTAATTGTTTTACTCTCGGGTAGCTATCAGAAATCTATAATCAATGTAGCGGGGTAAAAAATGGCCAACAGCTTCTCTACGGTGAAGGGTTAATACATCCTCTATTAACAGCCTGAAAAAGATACAAAATTCTTCCAGCATTTAGTTATTCTTTGATGAGCTCAAATTGTCAGCGGTGGATATTGAATCCAGTGGCAGTGTAGTGTGCGGTTGTTATTTCAGTGATGTAATGATGGAATTCTACCTGAGGCTTAGGAGTGAAGCTGAGAAAAACTAAATCGACGGCTTAGGTAAAATATTCCTGGAAAAATTAAAGCTAGCAGCAGTTGGAATTCTTTTCAGTCTTTATTTGGGTTTTGCACTGTAATGAGTAGGAGGAGAATTTGCAGTCAGAAAGGCATGAAAATATTTCCTTGTCTAATTTGTTAAAGCTGCCATAACAAAAAAAATAAAAAAAATATCCGAACTATTACTCCAGAGAACAGTTCACTCGACATCACATGGCGGAGTCAGTCTCATGATTTAGGTAACAAACTAGGTATTGTTCAACATTTAAAAATGTTCATGGCGAAATAACAAACACCTTCAGCTCAGTCATAGTCTATTTCTGTCTAGTCTACCCTAGAGCATGGGTGGAAATGTCATTGCGGTTCTCAGTTCGAGATGATGACGACTTTGCGACCTAGCGGGAAGCCGAAACATCCACTTGCGATCTACGCTCCAGCCAATGCCTTTGGAACAACATACCGGCTAATTTGCACCATCTGCTGGTGTTTGACTTCAGTAATAAACATATCCTGTTGTGGTAGCTGAGAAGTGGAACTACTCAACTTTTTTTTTTACAGATGTGAAAGGCTTTTAGGCTACTAGCTACGGCCACCTAAGTAAGTGACGTTATTTTGTGGTTTTTCAGGACCACACAAAATATCGCAATCGAGAAACCTTTAACCAAAACATTCAAACGTATACAGTGTTAAGTTTTGTTTTTTGTAGGTGCAGTGGAGCCTAGCATGAGGACGTTTCACTCATGAATCTTAAGCATGTGTCCAGAAAGAAACGGTGCTACAACAGACCCGTCATGTGATTGATTGGATGTGTACTAGCTGCCGTAACAGTAAACATTTACTGTGCAATAAACCATCAAACAAAAAGTTTGATTCGAGCTGATAACCTAAGGCTATGCTATACAGTCACCCTGTGTGAAATGAACCTAAAACCAACTGAGAAAAATTAGGGCACTGATCTACGCAAACTTTTCTAAACACTATCAGAATAACTGACCTACATTTACAACCTAAATTCTAATATTTGTTCCATTAAATTGTATTAATTTATTCCAACAGTTTATTCTCTTCATTTCGTAGTGTTTCTCTTGCTGCACTGCTTCCAGTACGTGTATGTTAGATTTTTTATCCAATCAAATTTCAGTTTCTATGTGCTGCCATGTTAATCTAAGCTGCCTTCAGAATCTGTAGCGCTGCCCATGGAACTTAAACTATATTAGTAGTGGGACTGTTTCTTTAACCATTTAGATTTTAAATTCGCCTCACAGGGACAGGCTAGCTGGCCCAAAGTAATGCCAGCATTTTTCTGTCCTCTGATTGGTCGATCAGAGTAAAATTGTTACATCCAAGTTCGACTAGCGAAACTCGGCCGTGCAGTTGAATTACAACTTTTAGGCCCACAATGGCTGGCGGAGGAGAAGAAATTAACTTGGTATCGGACAAACTCAAAAAATACGTTTTTAAGACAGATTTTTCTGCAAAAGTTGTAGATGGTGAGGAGAGTTTGGTAGCCTGAAGATAACTAGCTTGTCTCAGCGCTGGAAAGAGTTTATTCCCCACTTCCAGACCAGCGCCGCTGAGCGGTAACACTGACTTACAGCCTTTAAATGTCTGATAGATTTTATTGATATCTGTAATGTTTTTGTGATGTTATATTAATATTAAGATAAATATTGATTCTGAACTGCTCCAGATGTTGTAGGTGGTACAGTTGTGGTTGTAGTGTAGAGGTTTGGAGTTGTGTGTTAACGGGTTTCTTGCTTTAATAAAAATGTTTTTAATATGTGTGTCTGTAATTCCACACCGTGTTATATTGTGTGTTTGTTTACTATTGATGTGTTTCTATAATTGTGATGTGTTAGTGGTGGTATTAAGAGGGGTATCAGCCACCAAATACACTTTTGTTTTTCCTGTTGTATGTGTAGATCTGGTTTCTTATCTTAATTAAACCTTTTTGGATTTTTTTTTTCAATTTAGAAATGAATGCAAAATCAACCAAACCCCCAATATTAAAAAGAGATAGCACTTTTTCAAAACCGCATCCAGTACATTTAAACTGGCTGAACACACACACACACACACACTATAATGGCTTTTGGAGACCCGACTATCAAAAAACATTTGTGACTTCATATTCCTAGGTATTCCTTGTTTTGCTGTTTGATTAATCTTCACTATACTAGCAAATCCATTACAATTTGAATCTTGAATGTAAGATGTGTTTAGTCAGTTACAATAGTATTAGTTAGATCAGACACTAAAGTCAGTTAGGGAGATCTGTGGTGCAGTCGAGGTTCCAGTTCATCCCAAAGGTGTTTAGTGGTGTTATAGTCAGTGTTTGTGCAGAACACTAAATTCTTAACACAGTCTTCAAGGAACTCGGGGGCTTTTTGCACAGGGACATTGTCCTGCAGTGTCTCCTAATTCCAGTTTGTAGCAACAGTTTGAAAAGGAACCACATATGGATCTAACGGTGAGGTGTCCAAAAACATTTGGAAAAATCTACTACCCTGATAGTAGATTCATTAAAATTAAGTAGGTCTTATCTTACTTAAATATTCATTACTGCACAAGGAAATTCTGTCCTTTGCATTTTCCAGCTTGGAAAATTCGGGGTCAGGGCCCATGGGTAGTCTGATATGCCATCTATGGGACAGAAAGGGTTATTAAAGACCCAGCAGTGGTAGCTTGGCAGTGGCAGGGCTTGAACCCCAGTCCTTGAGAAAACTCTTTTGAATTCTGTAGATTTAACGGTCTGCCGCTGTTGTAAGGATTTGAATCGCCGAAGAAGACGAGTTCCCTTTGTTTTGACTCTGGTTCATTTTGAAACATCTTTCTCGCATTGTCTCAAAAAGGTTTGAATTTATTGCCGCTGCTTCCTCAGTAGAGTTCTAAATCCATATCTGAGTTTTTGTAAAGCGGCTTTGTGCGAGTCTATTGCGAACAGCTCTATGAAAAGCTCATTTGATCCAATAGTGTAATTGTGTGCAGATTTTTTAGAATGCTATAGATGATAAGGTCAAGGCTCTGGTTTGGATTTAGTCTTTCCTTAAATCATTCCGTATAAATAGGCTTCAATGGCTGGGGAAAAAGTGTACAATGTAACACTTTTACAATAAAAATAACCGTCGCTAATAGAATATGCTTTAAAACACAGCTCCAGTTGAAATGTGAGCACTAATTAATGAAGGTCGTTAACAGACTCGGTGGTCCTGGAGGGTCGGTGTCCTGCAGAGTTTAGCTCTAACTTGCCTCAACACACCTGCCTATAAGTTTCAATCTTCTAGCAAGACCTTAATTAGCTACTTCAGGTGTGTTTGTGTAATGTTCTGGTTTTTGGTTTCCTGTTTCTGTTTCTGTGTTGTTTTGTTATTTTGTTTTGTTTTCATTGGTTACCCTGTGTTTGTGATTGTGTTCAGGTGTGTCTTGTTTATGTTTGCCTTGTGTCTTGTGGATGTTTGTTCATGCACAACTGTGGGGAGAGCTTGGTCATGCTAAGGGGGTCATGCTAAGGGGTGGGTCGTGCTGTCATTAAGGCTGTCTGTGGTCTAGTTGACTAGTCGTGTCTAGTCATAGCTAGTCAGTCAAGTTTAGTTTATTTGTTGTATTATCTAGTGTTTCTATAAATACTCACTTTTGTAAATAAACTGCACCCTGGCTTAATTAGGCTTGAAGCTAAACTCTGAGACCCTCCAAAGTCAAGTTTGGTGGCCCCCTGGATTAATGCATTTATATCGAAGAGATATTCAGAAATGAGGGCTGTAATAATAATAAAAGAGGGAACCAAAGGAGAAAATAACCAAAAGGCATGAATTATATTGCAACAGTCCAATTACATGAGGCCCAAACTATAAAACAAATATTGATTCACTAACAAAAAATATGGGATGGTTCAGGAATTTTAAACAAGCTAATTAGAGCTTACATGCTATGCAAACATTTATGGATTTTAAAGATTTACATACACACTTGTTTGTCTGGTGCTCCCCCTCACGTATGAATAATATACAGTTTTTTATTAAATAAAAAATATTTATAAATGACATATGACAATCAGTGGAAGTAAGATAAAAGGATTTATTTTATTATTCATTAGCGAGAAATATTTAACTGATTGTTAACATGGTAAGTAGCTTTCTTCTCTGGGCGTGGTTCCTTATCGAATCCTTATCTTTCAATGCAAACACACCACCAATGGTCTCAAATTTTGTGCAATTTGGAATGCACCTATTAACGGTAAGACCACTAGCTACTATTCATAATAAATATCTAAGAATAATTCTTAAGCTTATGTAAAATTTGGACATTTTCATGTTGTACAAAAAGACATCAATTTAGCAACTTATTAGCTAGGGCCAGAATTTGGGATACACTCAATTACAACAAACTGATCTGATGTAACAAACAAAAAACTATCTAGAACAACTCTTATTTAATGCCAACCCTGTAAACTCTCTCGAGTAGGTTCGGGTTATGGTGCCTCAGTCATTTTCGCAGCGTTGCATTTTTCTGCTCTAAACGGAAAGTTTATGTGAGTTTCGCACCATATGGAAGCAATGGACTGTGCTTTGTATAACTGCTGGAGCTGCTTCATTAAATATGGTATTTTAAGGTCCCTGAAGCTGCCATTTCCTGTGGCCATCCAGCTCGAACGGGTGTCCTGTGTGACGCAAAATGTTTGTTTTTCATTTAAAACAAGAATGTAATCATGTAGAGAATGCGTAAAATTTATCAGTACAGTCAGTGTCAAAATAGCTTGTTTATTGCATAATAACTGCTACTGTACTACTACAGCATCATAATAATAACCCGATGCAACACACACCAAATTTTGTTTTGTTTATACAAAAGTAACTATGAAGATTTGAAGGTTCTTCTCACATCTGTTTTTCTTTTCCTGAAGCAGAAAGGCTGTACGATATGGATTCCCGTTTAAAAAACGCTTTAAATTTGGCCTCTGGTGTGCCACAGCCCATGACGCTGAGCAGGATCCCACACAACCATGTCAACAACAGTTGGGTCTGATGCCAGCTGTATACACACTCATACAGTACATTCCTTTACAGTCCTCCATTAGAACTAGCACACAAACATGTGATTACAATGGACAAACACACACACACCCCAATTTTATTCCTGCCCATAGAAGTTATTTCCATTTCCATTATTTAGCAAACGTCCTTATTCAAAAGTTCTTTGACTCCAATCATTGAACAGATCAATGCTGGAGCATCCAATCATCATCTGGTGAAGACAGTCGGTGACTCTGCGGTTCTGACATTAAAAGAAAGTTTATTCCACCATCTTAGTGCCAGAACATAGAAAACGCTTGAGGCAGACCTACCATGTGTTCTAGGAAATGGCGGGACCAGTAATGGAGAACTGAATTTCTATCAAAGGCTAAAATACCTCGAACAAGTCTGTCTGGATGGCACAGTATAGTAATGGACAGAGGCACCACTTGAGTGAGGAGGGGACGTTAGGGCGATTCTAAAGGCCCACACACTTTAGGAGCCCTTCAGAGATCTGTTATGTAATGTAAGTACATTGTTATATTTGTAGTAGCAGTACTAGAAAAACATATTCTTTCATAGGGCCCAAAATTGCCAGCGGCACCCCTGGTAGAGGCAAATGTAAAAACGTACTGTCAAAGCATTGAACGGCAAATACATTTAAATGACTCTGCCAAAAATCTAAACAGCCATCAGCAAAATTAGGGCAGTCTAAGAATCTGGGACAAATAATGATGGCTAGATGACTGGGTCCGAGCAGCCAAAACAGCAAGGAGGTATGCAGCGGTTCGTACCTAAGTATCAAACATGGTTCAAGTAGGAAAATCAGTGCCTAGTGTGTCCAAGGTTTAGTAATGCCTGTGGAAAGCAATTGGACTGGTCTGATCTAGTCTTGCAAGGAAGGTCAGACAGCAGAAGGTCTGGGAACCTTGGCTGCTTTAAATGGCCCACCCAAGAGGTTGTATGACTGACAGTTAAAGCCAGATCCTGTTAAATGTCTTTTAAACAGCCTTTACCATGAACCTTACATACCTTTGAAGAATACATCATTTAAACTATCTTGATTAATGTTCTTTGCCACCGATGTTAACACAACAGTTTACTTTTTCAATCAGACGGACAGTAAACAATGCAACACACGTCTCCCAGAAAAACCTGTACACTTAAACCAATTAGAGGACGACCTCGAAACTCCAGAAATGTCGCAGCTACATGTGCGGTATGTACCAGATGTTTAGCCAGTGGTCCATAAGTGTGATGTCTGAGATTGATACCTAGCCGATTCCACAGAAGAGCTTTTCTAACAAACGTAATGCTGTCTGTCATCAAAAGGTGTCGCAAACATATTTACATCTTGAGGATAAAAAAAACATTTTATTAAAGCAAGAAACCCGTTAACACACAACTCCAAACCTCTACACTACAACCACAACTGCACCACATACAACATCTGGAGCAGTTCAGAATCAATATTTATCTTAATATTAATATAACATCACAAAAACATTACAGACATCAATAAAATATATCAGACATTTAAAGGCTGTAAGTCAGTGTTAGCGGTCGGCGGCGCTGGTCTGGAAGTGGGGAATAAACTCTTTCCCGCATTGAGACAAACTAGTTATCTTCAGGCTGCTGAACTCTCCTCACCATCTACAACTTTTCCGGAAAACCAAATTAATTTCTCCTTTTCTGTCAGCCATTGTGGGAGTAAAAATTCTAATTCAACTGTATTAATGTGTGCAGATCGCTACAGACGTGTTTCACTAGTTAAACTTGGCTGTAACAGTTTTACTCTGATCAACCAATCAGAGGATGGAATCATACTGATGTTATTGTGGGTCAGCTAGCCTGTCCCTTTGAAACAAATTTGAAATCTGATTGGTTAAAGAAACAGTCCCACCGCTAATATAGTTTAAGTTCCATGGGCAGCGCCACTGATTCTGAAGGCAGCTTAGATTAACATGGCAGCACATCGAAACTGAAATCTGATTGGATAAAAAAATCTAACATCCACATACACGTACTGGAAGCGGTGCAGCGAGAGAAACACTACGAAATGAAGAGAATAAACTGTTGGAATAAATTAATACCATTTAATGGAACTAATATTAGAATTTAGGTTGTAAATGTAGGTCAGTGATTCTGGTAGTGTTTAGAACAGCAGAGAACCCCTGACTGACCACCATTGATATATAGTCTTTAACCATTACATACACGATCAAGCTACACATGTTCCTCATGAGCGTCCGGTGTTTCCGACTGCTTCTGATCTCTGTTCCATCCTGATAACCTGAGCCTCATCCTTCACCTCAACTTCTGCTGAGGATGGAGATACCTGAGACTGCTGAGGATTTTACCCCATAAAGGACCACAGCGGTGGCTTTAAATTGCTGTTCCCGTAGTCGATTTTGCCCTTGTGTCTCCATCACTAAATACCAGTGGTCGCAGTCAGAGTCAGTAAGTTCTTCTCTGCTATAATTTATAAATTATGCTGAAAGTCACATATATTATATGTAGACTATATAGTGGTAGAAAGTAAATACTTTAATCAGACCCTCCTTTGTCACCCTAATGAGGTTGTCCGGATTGTTTTCTTTGTCACAATTGCCTCTGGCTTGCTTATTGAAATTTTTAGGGTTTTTTTTCCAGAATTTTGTCTCAGAAACACAAACTTTAGTATACAACAAAGGCCGTCTCTGTAAAACATTTAAAGCCACAACAAATCCATCAATCACTGCACTTCGCCATCAATACCACAAATCTCTGTATTTACACGAATGCACCGCTTAACCAAGAGACGTTTTAAAGATCAGTTTGGGGGTGGGGTTGTTTGATAATTTTGATGGTAAGAACTCGAATATATGTTGCTCCCAAATCTTCTGATGGTATTCCACCGGGTTAAGATCACAGCCGTTTCTTATTATAAGCATTACAACCGGTAACTACGTGCTTTAAAAACCACCAAGAGGCCCCCTATAACCTTTAAAAAGAAAATATACATAAACACGAACTTAATTTCCATTCGAAGCTCCTGAATTAAAAACATTTAGCGGGGTGAGTAGTAAGTAGCTGGGGTAAAAAATATCACCTGATGTATTCTATGCGTACGGAATTGTAATACTGGAGGTAAAGTGCAAAACTAGACCTAAAATCATTGTAATAAAATCAACTTTTTAAATATCTTACTACTTTCAGCTTTTGTGATAAACATTTTACAGGAGTGTGTGTGTGTGTGTGTGTGATGATAAAATGCAGTGGGCTACTGAAGAAGAGTGTTAGTGTAAAAAGAGGTGATATGATTGAGGCTGCTTCTCATCAAACGTTCTAGTTTGCTTAACTGGGATGGTGGTGGTAGTGGTAGTGGTGGTGGTGGTGGTGCGGATTTAGCCTTAATCACCCTTCTTAAGGATCTGATTCATGGCAGCATAATGACCCTGATACATCTGTACAAATAGCTTTTTCGTTTTCATTTCTGATTTCTCTAATCACATGAATGGTCACATGACTTACATTCCAGCGAAAGCAGCTACAAGAAACACACACACACACACACACACACACACACAAAAAGCTACAATAATTACATGTATCATTACCTTCTTATTACCTTTTGCTTTCATGGCCAAACTAACGAACCATAACTCGGAGGCAAGCAGGCGGTCATTTCATTATAGGAACCGCTTACTCGACCCTACAACCCCCACCCCCTCAAAAGTTCTTTAAAAATACCGTATCGCTCCTGATCTAGACTGGTTAATGCCAAATGTAAGCAATCATGCTACTATTGGGCTTGTTTAACTAAAACCATCCAGGATCATTTACAAGGCGACATGCTCACAAATGGGATCCAGATGCACACTCCAGGTCCCAACAACACACAACACGCTTTTATTTATGAGTGGAGGTGACGGGGTCACTTGCACACCAGTCAAGCAGTCATCTCCATGCAGAAGCCCAAAAAGACAACGGGTCTGCACTATGACCTAGAGGGGGAGACACCGCTGCAGTTTAATGGGGTCAGACCCCAGTTTCAGAGTAGTCTGAATTAGTCAGAGACACTGCAAGTAACTGTACAGTGGTGGCTTTGATCTTCATTAGGTCCTCCTTTAGAACGAATACTTATCACCTCCGTTCTATTACTATTCAACAGACTATTGGAAACTTTCCAGTGCCAGGGTTGCCAGGTTGGGACTCTTTAATGCCACCAAGTTTGGAGTCCCGGTAGCTGAAGGTCACTTCCGGTTAAAGCTTGAGAGTCTTGCAGACAATGTTCTGACACACACTGTGTCCAATTAAAATCGTACATTTGAGTTGGTACACACTTTCCAACCGTTAGAGAAAGATCTATATAGTATGATTATGGATAATGTAAATAAAATTTGGACATACTACATTCGCCATGTTCCATTACTGTCACATGACATACGAATTTCAAGTTCAGATCTGCTTTCCACCAATTTGCCTGCAAACATGCTAGTTTACTGGGGTCACTGCAAAGGTCCAGACCTTAAGATCAAGGTGTCCACAGTCAGTGACCCAGTTATATAGGAATGGTCTGGTCTGACAGGTAGCACACACACACACACACACACACACACACACACACACACACACAGGGCTCATCAACAACAGATGGAAACAACAAGGCTCATTTTTCCATCTTTACTAAAATTGATGCTGGATTTACATCTGATACCTGGAAACACCGATATTGTTGATGAATGCAGATCATCCGCAAATTACCAATGACAATATTTATTATCGACCACAAAGAAATAAAATAACACAAGTGAGTCACAATTGCACAAATGAACACCAAACCAAGCAAACTTGCAATTTTTTCTGTAGATTTAGGTCAGGATACCGAATCGAAACGTTTTTCGTTTTTGATTGTTCATGTTATTATATGACCATTTATTTGTGTTGAGTAAAGCTAACTAAAATTATAACAAATGCAGCTGTACTGCTAAAAAAAATTGTTTTCAGGCAATAAAAACTTGCTTGAAGAGAATAAATAAATAAATAAATCAACAATAAATATCATTTCAGGTTTGATATTTAACAAAAATCGTCAGCATAGTCGAGTATTTTTGTTACAACAATTGTAAAGATCAGAAGTTCACTGTTGATTTTTTGGGGTTCTATGTTCTACTTAAGGGCAGAATTTTAAAAATGTTTGCAGTCATGACAAAAGCTTATCTCGAAAATATTTTAGGTAATTTTTAATTTATAAAATCAAATATTAAAATTTTAATTTAAATGTCCGGCAAAATATTTGTGGCTTCGTTACACATTTAAATTGATGTTTTATTATTTTTCATCGACAAAATCTGTCTTTATTTATAGACTGACTTGTTTTTAGGCGTAGATTCTGGTGCCCCCTACTGGTGTATAGAAGTAGGAACGTCCATATTTTATATACTTTTAGACAAAATTAAAAATTTTATTTTTATTTTTACTTTTTTAGTGTATTTTATACACTACATTAACATTCAAACGCCTTTATTAAAAGCGACAAAAATATATCCCCTTTTCTGTCCATACAAGCAGCTGAGGGCCTTACCCAGGGGCCAATTAATATATACTAATAATACAGTCAGTCTCTAATGACTTCTAAGCCAGCGTTAACACCACAACATCAGTCCACAAGATGTAGAGTTTATGTAGGGTTTGCGCTCTATCTCTCTCCTCTCTCGCTCTATCTTTCTCCTCTCTCTCTTCCTCTGTCTGTCTGTCTCTCTCTCGCTCTTTCTTTCTCTCTCTATCTCTTTCTTGCTCTCTTCCTCCCTCTTCCTCCCTCTCTCTCTCTGTCTCTTTTTCTTTCTCTCTCTCTCTCTTTCTCTCTCTCTCTCTCTCTCTCTTTCTCTATGCTTTAATTAATTACATGATTCAGCTAATCGGTTAATTACAGCCTTTGTAGGTCGCCTGAACATCCATGCAGGATCTCCCAACACTTAAAGCAACAGCAAGGATTCGATTTTTTCCCCCAAAGAACCGATTCATTAAATTGATCCGAACTTCCCATCACTACTGTAAAAGATATTTGCGGTATATAAATAAATTATACATTAAATTAATCAATCGTGTATGTATTTTGTAATTAATATTCTGCTGAAATAAACGGAATGACTCGGAAAAAAAGGTAGTTTATTTTGCCGAACGAGCTTCAAAGAACCGATTCAGTAAAATGATCCGCGCTTATAAATACATAAATTATACACAAAATTCTGAATTAATTAATTATTCATGTATGTATACTGTAATTATATTCTGCTAAAATTAACGATATGGCTAAAAAAAAACCCGATTCAGTAAAATGATCCAATCTTTTATCACTGAAAGCCGTAAAGCCCGCCTACTTTCATTTGATTGGCTATCTAAAACATTTTGACATTGACGAGCGCTGATAGCGAGACAGACCACGACAGAAAAATTTACTTTTAAATCGTAACAATATATATATATATATATTTTCAATTTATAACACCGCGCAAACAAGCGCCAGAAATATAAAATACTGGGGACGGGATTAGAATTTAAAAATCTGTTATTTCTAACATTTTTGTATAAAACTGCTTAGAAATTGCACAATTTTATTTAGCATATATTTTTTTACACGTTTAAACGTTTCGACACAAAATCAACAATCGATCGTTTTTTTGTATTTGTTTTCTGAAAGGAAGCAGCAGCGGCGCTAACGTACAGAACGCCATGTGAACAGAGCGCAGAAACTGCCTACGTCATCACAACGCACGATTGTATGACGTCGTACGCAGTTCTAAGATCCTGGCCTGTGGAAGGAAGGAAGGAAAAGCAGCGGGCTTCAGGGTTTGTGGCTCAAAACGGAAAATAAGTGGAAAACTGGATTATATTAAATCATTGTGTCTGCCTAGAGAAAGAATCGAGCATATTTGAGTCGCGGTTCTTTCTGAGAATCATCTCTGGAAGTGTAAGTAGGCCTGTTATTCAGGACTTTGTTTTGTATTCGGCTCCGTTGTTGCAGTAGACACGGGTTAAATCCTAAGAGACTCCGGGTTTTTTAAGCAAGTGCACTACAGTCGGATTCACCGGACGGCGTTCACACTCATAGGGAACGAGGGGTAAGTGTGAAAGCGGCGATTTGGAACTGGTCCTCAGTAAATCGTTGGAACTCAGCGGTTCAATCGAACAGACTGTCAAAATATGTTACAGGGTTTCTGTAAAGTGTCTCCAAATGAGGACCATTTCATGTGTAAAATAATGATTTTATTCCTTAATTCATTTCTTTTGCTTTGGCACCGCGTGTTATAATGCAGGGTTATTTTTAATATGGCCACTACTCTTTTTTAAATGTTAGTTATTTAGTAACCGAGTGTCTCTCGGTGTGTGTTGTGTTTGTTAGCATTTGGACAACGTCCAGACTCAAAGCAAAGACAAAACAAGAGCAAATCTGGTCACCTGAGATCCTTTAGACCCAGCTAGGGATGTCAAATGTTCACTGTAAAACACACACACACACACACACACACACACACACACACACACACACACACACACACACATACGTCTGGTTAGCTATCCTTGTGGGGTCTCTTCATAGGTGTAGTGCCCTAACCCTGTGCCCTAACCCTGTGCCCTAACCCTGTGCCCTAACCCTGTGCCCTAACCCTGTGCCCTAACCCTGTGCCCTAACCCTGTCCCCTAACCCTGTCCCTAACCCCTAACCCGTCCCCTAACCCTGTGCCCTAACCCTTTCTCATCCTGTATGATTTAAAAAATTTTGTACCTATGGGGACCTCAATTTTGGTCCCCACCGAGATACGAGTCCTCATAAGTCAGTGTGTATTCATGTTTAGGGCTCCACCAGGATGTATAAACCCGTATACACACACACACACACACACACACACCCTCAACTCATTTACATCTGTGGTATTTGGCCGATGCCCTGATCAAGAGTGACTTCTATTTATCTGATTAAAAAAAAAAAATCTAATTAAGCAGTTAAGGGTTAGGGGCCCTGCTCAGGGGCCCTGCTCAGGAGCCCAGCTCAGGGGCCCAGCCGTAGCATCTTGGGGGTGCTGGGAATAAAACCTCTTACTCCTGTGAGCGGTAATTTTCGTAAGAATTAATGCTGGAAATTGTCAAAATTCCAGGTGAACCTAATGCTGTTAGGATTCGGAAATTTGGGTGACGATTAATTGCCAAATAAATCATTGCGATTATGACGATTTATTGCCTGTTTTGAGGCTTTAGCGATTAATTAACACAGAAAGTTAAATCAGTAAATCATAAATAATCTTTCTGAAATCTACGTGCAGAGTAAGATGTTGGACGTGGAGTGAAGGGGCAAAAAATTCTGCTCAAAGCGTTTTATACCCCGCTGCACTCCAGCGCCGCTCCGGATTTTCATTTCCCGGGTCTTTGCTCACTCCGTGCTCTCTCTCTCTCTCTCTCTCTCTCTCTCGCTCTCTTTCTTCACTTACTCCTCGCTCTATATTCACTCCAAGTGTGTAATTAACACACACTGTAAATATTTTATTATAGATAAATTGAAAGATATTACTTAGGGAAATCCATATTCATTTATCAGTGGTGTTGACATGATTAGCAGTATTAGCAGTATATACATTCATTCATGGTCTGTGCAGTTGCATTATGGGACGTTAACACGAGTTGAACTCGTGATGGATCGTCAGTGAAGCGCAATCGGAAGCACAAGAAAACCACAACGCTCCGACTATCAAAAATTCCGCTCCGAACTCCACTTCGCTCAGCTCCCACACTCTGGTTGGAAGTCGGGTGTTGCAGTTACTACAGCGCCCCCTTTTGGATAATAAAAGTGCACAGTAATTGCAGTTATGTCCAATAATTGCTATTAGACAATAATCCTTAGGTTAACCTATAACCGAGAACTTTAAAAAATGTAATTCTAGTTACATTTATATTTGTCACTCACTTGCACACGACGCTGCAGCGCTATCGAGGACACGCCTCTGCATTGTGTACTCTACATTACTCCAGAACATCAACACGCAATCTCAAATTCTACACACAAAATAACGCCGGAAAGTGACTGTCCTGGTCGGTGTTTCTGTAAATCACATAAACAAAACATAAAATAATGTCCAAAACTTTGTTTGGTTAAGAGACTGTGGCACTAAGGACGAGACAGAGAGTTATCCGGACTCTGGAGAGTCAAAAATCTCATTTAAAAAAAAAAGTCTGGTCTCGGCAACAAGGTGTCAGGTTCGTATCCCCTTCAGGAGTTCTCCGGTTTCCTCCCACAGTCCAAAAACATGTATGTTAGATTGATTGGTGATTCTAACTTGCCCATAGAAGTGTGTGTATGTGTGTGGTTGTTTGTCAGTTTGATGGACTAGTGATCTGTCCAGGGTGACCCCTGCCTTTTACCCAGTGACAGCTGGTATAGACTCCAGCAGATCCCCGTGACCCTGATAAGGAATAAGCGGCTATAGACGATAAATGGATTTGTTTGTTTATATCAATTTCCCCAGAATTGGGCAGACGTCCTTATCCACAGCGACTTACATCTGTCTCATTTATACAACTGAGCAACTGGGGGTTAAGTGCCTTGCCCAGGGGCCCAGCAGTGGTGGCTTGGTGGAGCTGGGAATCGAACCCACAATCTTCGTGTTGGTAGTCCAACACCTTAAACATGAGCCACCACTTCTGTTAAGTTTTAAACTTGGGATATTCCCAAAATTTTTCTAATTGAAGTTTTTTCTTGGAAAGTTTCCCAGAAACTTTTTAGCACCACATTTTACACTGAACAGTCACAGATTGGGGTAATAAATGCTTTAGGAATGTTGTCTTGCTCTGGAAAAGGTGCAGGTTACAGGACTGGGTAGAAAAACCACCCTGTAGGACAGCAGTGCTTCTTATCATTAAATTAGTTTGTACCATTGAGAGCATCACATCAGTCTGGGCATACGGTAGTGCCCCCTGTGCACCTTTTGAAATGCTCTATTGCAGCACACTGTCTGCTGTATAGATCAGGTCAGTGCAGTACACACACTCAACAGAGCACTTCTCTTTCCCCGCATTGCACTGCACTCCATCTGATCCACAAGCACCGCTCGACTATTCCACCATCCCATAAGAAGCAAGGTAGGTCTACCGCAAGACTTTTCTCTGTTCTGGCACCCAGATGGTGGAATGAACTTTCCATTAATGTCAGAACATCAGTCACCGACTGTCTTCAAGAGACGATAACGACTTTTTTTTTTTTTGTTACACTTTGTTTTGTGATCTAGTGCACCAGCATTGGTCTGTTCAATGATGGGACTCAAAGCACTTTTGTACGTTGCTCTGGATCAGAAAGTCTTGATTGATTGAAAAGTCTTTCCTAGGTCGACCTGCTCAATGTGAACTACATGATTTGTTTTATAGTTGACTTGGTCTTGATCTTGCATGGCAGTTCTTTCTTTGGAAGTAAAGAACCAGGAGACTTCCGTTGATACGACTAGGCCTTCATTTCCAGATCGAAGCCGTAGACCTACAGTTCATCTCTACTTATGACCTTGAGGAAATCTGCTACGTTGAGAGCTGCTTAAAGCGAGTCATTAGCAGAACGAAGATTTCAGACAGTATTCTTCGGACCATTTGCTAGTTCTTGGACCGTAAGTCACCAAAAAGTCTTTGTTAAATGCAGGTTCCATGTTTTCAGGTGACTTGCTTGTTTTTTGTTTACTTCCTGGATTACTTTCAGCCGTCTTTGCAGCCACACTTACAGGAAAGCATCCTTCCAGAACGCCTTCTGAATGCTTTTCTTTTTTTTCTTTTCTTTTTTTTAAAGATATTTTCTACCTATTATACCTTTTTATACGGTGCACTGATTAATGATGCTCTGCCGTACAATTTAAAACTAGTTCATATACTGTGGATAAACTATACGTTTCTTAAAAATGATTCTTTTTGCATGGTAGACGAGTAAAAAGAGTGAGTGAGTGAGTGAGTGAGTGAGTGAGTGCCACAACGAACCACAATAAAGACAACAATAGGCTGGAACGGTTATTAACTCTGATTTACCTTAAAAGGTAACAGAACAGCAAGTAAACTTACACACACACACACACACCCATGCATTTAGAGAAAGACAGCTAGGAGTGTGTCCTGGCTGACGTCTTGGCGTTCTTAGAATAGCTTCGTCTTCTGTCTTTACTGTGACAAATTCTGAAACTCCTGCCTCAGTGGCAGCCATTCCTGCTAACCATCGTATTGTTCTACAGCTACACGGGCAGCATCGGAAACACGCACTGTAATCGTAAATAAACGTATGGGTTTTTTTTTGAATGCGCACTCTGTGTATTTAAACACACACTCTTTTGCCTGAGGAAGTGTGTGCTGTGATGTGCATTGTGCAAACCTGTATTTGGGGACATGATTGAAAAATGAAGGGCATGTGCAGACACGCTTCAGCTGTCAAATTTTCATTCCGGCAACTCTGTGCGTTTCCTAATGTTACACAAATGTGTCAAAGAACTCTTAGACTACAGAGGCAAACGTGTGTATGGGCAGAAAAATGCATGGTCAAATCCCATAGTCCTCCTTGGCAGTAAGTATGAGTGAGCAGACCTGACCCTGGTATCTGATTAGGGGACATTATCGGCCAGCGTTCTGTTACCTGAAGCAGTTTTATGACAGCTTGTCAGTGTGTGCTAGTCTTTACGTCCCCAGATTTGTAGCTATAAAGGCTATAAAAAGCTATAAAAAGCTATAAAACTTTAAGAAAACATAACATTACAAAAGTAGCTTTACGAATGTTTTGTCACTGGTATAAAGGAAATGTAAAAAAGACATTGCGTTGTCACCTGTCATTATAATTTAGTTTGTCTGCCGGTTTTGTCTTTAATAAGTTTTAGGAAGAACTCAACAACAAATCGATACGGATCAATGCATCGGTTAAAATTCTAATGATCCGATGGTACTCATAAAATATCGGTATTCTTTCATCAATGCAATATATTTTAGTTCCATTTGTGAAGTTGTTAGTAAAAATGTAATGGCTTGTGTGAGTTAGGCACATAAGTCATTGAATCGTAATCGTATTGTGAAAATGTTTAAGGTTTCAGCAAAAGGCATATTGCGGACAATAAAAACGAATCATGGTCAACTGTCCGTTTTACACCTTTATTCATTATGTGACCTGTAAATGCACGAAAAAAACCTTACAGTTGCAAAGTTTTTCGGATTATCTGTAAAAACCGCCTTATACGAGTGCACAGACTAGTTTGCGATGCGTATGGGCACTTTTGCCGATATCGACACGTTTTGCACAGTTTGCACAATTTGAAGAGCGGCCGTGTAAAAACTATTAATTTATAATGAATTAATGAAATTCCTTACATATAGTTGAAGATTGCCTTTAGACTCTGTTTTGCCACCATGGTGGTAAAATGAACTTCCTATTAACCTCAGAACAGCGGAGTCGTAGGCTGTCCTGAGATAATGGGTAAAGACCTAGCTGTTAAGGTAAATGACTGCTTTTGTTGACTGCTGTGTCCCTAAATCACTACTGGTTTGCCACATAGACTATTTCCTTAATCGATATTGACCTTGAAAGGCTTTTGAATGTCGGTCTGACGCTACGTCCAACCAACAAGAGTGGAATGTACACTTCTCTTGATGGACAATAGATGGAAAGTTGGTTTTTGAGTTGGCTGATGATACTCAGGTGGACTAGAAGTCTTATACAAGAGTTCAGTCCGAGTAACAGTAAAATTCCATTGCCTTGATTTGATCTGAAGTTTCATGTCTTTTTAAAAACGCTTGCAATAATATCTAAAACTACAAATGTGAAACCATCCAAAAAAAACCCCGTTTATGTAATGTTTTTTTGTTGTCGTTGTTTTTGGCTCCTTCAGATCTAAAGTTAGGGGGAACCTTTTGAATGCCCAGCACACAATTAACACCGCGAGTGTTATCACCATGAATAGGAACAAGCGTGAGAAAGAGTATTACAGTATAGATGTCGGAGATTCCACCTTCACTGTCCTGAAGCGCTACCAGAATTTACGACCCATCGGCTCCGGAGCCCAAGGCATCGTATGGTAAGTGAATTCCACACAATCCAGTCCATACTAAGAGAATTCAAACTCATGGTAAGACCACGAGCCACTGTTTGTTTTCAACAGCTCGGCATACGACCACATCTTGGAGAGAAACGTGGCGATTAAAAAACTGAGTCGACCCTTTCAGAACCAAACCCACGCCAAACGGGCCTACCGAGAGCTGGTGCTGATGAAATGCGTCAACCACAAGAACGTAAGAGTCACAGTAAAGCGATCTTCAGACGGTACCCAGCTTTTTCTATTGATAAATGAAGTATTAATCAATGGTATTGGAATATTTCAAACGTGTATATATCTTTTTGGATGCTTCAGGAATCAACATTATTACCAGCCAGTGTTTATTTTATTTCACTAGCACTATTGACTCGGATGGGAAAGTGCACTTCATTCGCTACAGAAGAAGAGAAGAGATGGAAGAGAGAAAGCCATTTGTCATGAAACGCAGCACATTTATAACACAACACTTGCTTTTTGTCTCCTTGTGTTCCGCAGATTATCGGCCTCTTAAACGTCTTCACACCACAGAAAACACTCGAAGAGTTTCAAGACGTGTGAGTTTTGTCTTATTTTAGACACTGAGAATGTTTGTACCGCGAGCCAGTTTGTTCCCGTTCTGACATGGAACTCGCAGCCTGATCATCTTGTGTGTCTACATGAACATAAAGAGTTCAATAAATAAAGGTTTTTCTTTATAAAGTTAATGTACAAGGGGGTATTAAAAAATGTTAAGACACGCCAACAGATGGCAGCACAAGGCTGCTTGCACAGTTCCAGAAAACACAGATTTGCATTCTGCCATCTGTTGGCGTGTCTTGAAACTTTTTGATTCTCTCCCTCATATAGTTATGATGTCATCACTTCTGATGTGGGCTCATACACTGCGACGTAATCCAAGCGCATTTGCAAACAGTTAACGATAAACAGATAACAATAAACATTTTTTTACACTTACACTTTGTAAGAAAGGTTTAAAAATGTATTCAAACAAATATAAATGAAAAATGCAGTGGTGCGTTGACTTAAGGCTTTAATTTGTTTCATAACGGAGTTCGTAACTCAAATTAATCGCATATCAAATCAGTTTTTCCCATTGAAATGAATTAAAATGCCATTAATTCGTTCCGGGTCCTCAAAAAAAACACAGCAAATTTTTTGTTCCATGTTTTTAAATAAGAAAAATAAACGTATAAATAATGAATATTGTATAAAAAACACTACAATAGGATGTACTGGAATAAAGTGGTTTGATTAAGTAGAATGTACAGCGTTTACCTTGGAGATCAGACGACTCCACTCGCTAACGCGCAGGTCTGACTAGCTATTGAGTGAGACACGGGATGCTGGCCGGATGTTACGGCGTTCACTGTGGCGTTCGCTACGCCAACTAGTGGTTGCGTGTCTGAAGCTGCCTTGTAACCTGAATTTTAGCAACTCAAAGCAAAAAAATCGTCCGAGAGACGACGTGTATCTGGTGGATACTTAAAGTCAGCATAATGATTTATTTAATGATTTATTTACCCACAGCCTACATAACAAGTTGAAAATAATGTCTTCAAATATTAACATTAGGAAATATTTTCCCTTTTGGCTGTGATGTCATTTAAGCATACAAACAGAAATGGTTTAAGTCAAAAAACTAAACGCAATTTCACGTTGTGGCAATCACACGTTGAGGTACCACGTTGTGGTTTTTTTTGCGTTTTGTGCATCACATTTCGCATTTTGAGCTGTGTTTTGACAAGTCAAAGCCAAAGTATTGGTGAAAGCCGAAATTCCAAATGACCGAACAACTTCTCTAGACTATTGTATGATAGTTTCCATGCTCGCACACACCTTTTTAATGCCTCAGTTTGGGGTGTGTTTTTCCATATCTGCCAGACTGCCAGTCTCTGTTCTGGATTGAATGTTATATAAATTGGTGGTCTGGAGTCCCTGAAATAAACTTTAAATCTCTTGAGACCTGACGAATATGAAAAAACGAGGACTTCAGTATGCAAACTATGTGATTCCGTTTGAGTTTTGCAGTCAGTCGGTTTGCAATTGTGTTCGAATTATGAAACACATTTTTATGTCCACATATAGAAAACGCAACTGCAAATACGATCTGCAATTCCATTTAAAAGTTGCCCTGGATATACTTCCAAACCCCGTTGGTCTGATCTGACTCAAAGTTCTTTTGTAATTTGTTGGGTCCTCTGATGATCTTTTCTATACATAAACATTTCTGTATATAAACATATATAGTTTTAAAGGGTCTTATAAGGCTATACTGTGTGTGTTGTATCTACAGTTACTTGGTCATGGAGCTGATGGATGCTAACCTGTGCCAGGTGATACAGATGGAGCTGGATCATGAGCGACTCTCCTATCTGCTTTACCAGATGCTCTGTGGCATCAAACATCTGCACGCAGCCGGCATTATACACAGGGTGAGCCTCTTGTTAAGCTGTGTGCTAAAGCTGTGTGTGACTAAACGGTCGGATTTGTGTCCAGAGGAGTGCATGTTCTCCTAACGCCTCTGCTCACTCACCTATTTTTGCAGGACCTAAAGCCAAGCAACATTGTGGTGAAATCTGACTGCACGTTGAAGATCCTTGATTTCGGCTTGGCTCGCACAGCTGCCACCGGGCTTCTCATGACACCCTATGTGGTGACACGCTACTATCGTGCACCAGAAGTCATACTAGGCATGGGCTACCAGGCCAACGGTTAGTGGTTTAGTCTAACCTTATAGCATGTCCAGAAATTTCCCTTCCACCATCTCGAGCACCATGTGCACTGGGGCTGTAACGAACGATTATTTTAATAGGCGATTAATCAATGATTATTAGAACGATAAATCGATAATTCTTTCATTGAATGCAATTTATTATTGAGTTATGCCTCTAACTGATAAATGAAATGAAAATCGCATCAGCTTTTGAAATTGTCTTCTAACAGGCCAGCAAGTCACTCATGATCAGGGTGATGTGAGCCGAATCTTAGACTGAGTGAGAATATGAGTGGCTGAGTTTTAAATATACTGTAATTTAGCAATAGAGGTAGCCGGTAAGCCAATGAAAAGAGCACTGCAGTAGTCAAGACAAGATGAAGCAAAAGCATGGATGAGAGTTTCAGCATCATTGGCACCAATAGAAGGACTGAGCTGGACAATTCTTTATAAATGAAAGAATACTGATGAGTTAGTGAGAGGGTCAATATGAGACTGAAATAAAAGGGCGGAGTCAAACAAGAGATTTCTAACAATACTAGATGGAGCAAGTAAAGTCAGCCGGAACTTTGGAGGTAAATGATAGGGTACACGTAATGATGACCTCAGTTTTATCCATATTAATTTTTATCTGTCTCGGAGGTAAAATTATAAAAAAAATAAACCTTCAAGGCCCAAAAACAGAACCCTGGGGGACGCCTTATTTCAGGGGTGCAGTAGAGGATCTGAAATCTTGAGCAGAAGTGTAAAACTGTCTGTCACATGGGCAGGAAAAGAGCCAGGAAAGAACAGTACCAGATATGCCCACAGCTGACAGACAGGATATAAGCCAGTCATGATGGTATCTAAGGCAGGGCTGAGTCCAAGTAGCAAAAGTATAGACAGAGCGCCCGTGTCTCAGGGTAGTATTAAATCCTTCACTACACTTACAAGGAAAGTTTCGGTACTGTGTTGTGGACGGGAGCCGAACTAAAATGGGTAAAAAATGATTTGCTGACGCTCTGTAACTGCCGGTTGTCACTTGCTACTTCTCAGATGAATCAGAGAGCGCTGCGAAGACCGGTTGGTAGGGGATGGAATTGGTTTAGCTGATTTCCGACGGTCAGACCAGATGCACGGAGAAGAAGCAAGCTTAGATTGAGAGCTGTGCATGAAGATAAATAAGGAGCGATGTAGATATCTCAGATGTCTGAGAATACCTAGCTGCCGACAGCAATCATACGTCGTTGGATCAACAAGCAGTTTATTTTTTGATACATTCGGCCTGCTATAGCCGAGTCTTCTGCGTGAGCGCTAAACACGCTGCAGCGCCACTCTGGTTAATCTGCGCTATTGCAGGTCCTTACATTAGGTCACTTTGACAACAAATATATTTGTTGACAATTCTTTATTGTCAATAATGTCATCAGTTCGTCCTTGCATGGTTCCTGCTTACTCGATTCCGTCCAGCTCGGGAATGTAAACATTTTAGATCTATACGTAGATTTTTAGTAAAAGGATAGAATATTGCAGAGGGACGTGATATTTTTTTTTTATTACATGTCCCCAAAAATGATAGAAAATTGAAAATAGGGGAGCCCTTTTGTATTTGGTACTCCCTATAATATAGATTTTGGGTTATATTTATTACACTTAATTAACATTTAATGCGTTTTGCTTATACTATATGCAATACTTTATGTTCTGTTCTTCCTTCTATGCTTCATGTGTTTAAGTGGATATTTGGGCTGTGGGCTGCATAATGGCCGAAATGGTTCGCCACAAAATCCTTTTCCCGGGAAGGGATTGTATCCTTGCGAAAAGGCTTAAGCATTCGGGTTTTGTTTTCGCTCGTCATCCAGTGCGGTTCTTCTGTACTCGATGATCCTGAGCGGCTTCGGATCACCACCATTACTAGTAAAGATCGGTCAAATCAACTATAGTAATTGTGTGCTTTAGTTTCGTCAGGCTTTACTCTAAACTGGATGTTTTTTTTATTCCATTTTATTACGTCTGAGGATTTTGCATGGTGTCTTGTTTATTCCTTCTCTTAAATCATGTCCACATCACTTCGTCTGCACCCTGTTTAATTGTCTGCATTACTTGTGGGATGTTTTTTGTTTGTTTGTGTGTGTGTTTGTTCTTAATTTGGTTATCATTTCATTTTTTCAGTTGATGTCTGGTCTGTTGGCTGCATCATGGCCGAAATGGTCAGAGGCAGTGTGCTGTTTCCAGGCACTGATCGTATCCTTACCCAAACGTCCTAGTTGTACCATTTGTCTGTCGGTATTCGTGTGTCTCTTTTGGTTCAGTCTAAGTCTTTTTTTTGCTACTAATACAAATTAAAACGAATGTCAGATTTTTGAATCTGTTTTACAATCACTAAGCAATTTCGGTCATAACACTAGAGCTCGGAGATCAACAAACAGCTCTAAAGACGCTTGCCAAGGAGTCGGCCATCTTTTCCGGTGACAGGATTTTAAATCATGGACTGCTTTTTCCACCTTACTTTTCACCTTACTATAAAATTATTGGGGGGTTTTTTTCACCGAAGATAGACTAGATTAGATTTTTTTTCATATCATAAGCAATATTCACTACATTTTTTTACATTTTTAACGACAGAACAACTAAAAAAAAAAAGATGCCGTAATATTATGGTATATGCGATTCTTCTTGTTTTCCTTACCTGTTTACTGGGCTGCACAAAGCTGAAACCATGTGATAACTTTGCTAATCATTTCTCTACACCAGTGGTTCTTAACCTGTTCACAAAAAAAATAAATTGTACAAAATCTATCCTGAAATTTCAAACAATTTTAAAACTAGATTTGATCAAGTTCACACCATGTTTTAGATTGGCTTGTGCAACGACCCTGTCTCAATACCCACACTGCGCCTTAAAGTCTTCCACCCAGTGTGTAATCTCGAAAGTGTACACTTTAGTTGATAAGTGTGCAAGGAAACAGGTGCGCTGATGTGCCGTATTGGGAGGATTTGAGGAACTTCACCCACCTGCGTTAAACTTCATTGCTACGCTATCGTTGCGACACCCCTCAGACAAACAATGACCGTGCCGGTAGTGTTGCTGCTAAAAAGGATCATTACATGAACAAACTTGTACTTACAGAAAACTTTGTCTCGTCCTCTTCCTAAAAACCGCTGCACTTTTCCGGTTTACGTTTTGCATTAGATTAAAACGTCACACCATCAAAAAAAATATTCTTAAGCAAAGTCCGCTTGGAACCTAGCACACGTCCGATGGACTCTAAATGTTTTTTGTCTTAAATGCCCCCATTTAATCAGACCCCTCATTTATTGTTATTGCATTGCATTATTACAATAAAAAAACTCTTTAAGAATATACTTAGCTACAGATTAGCATAAAATATTGGAACAAATATCATACAAGTCTTCAGTTTGTAAGCAAATTAGTGAAAACGCTGTGCCTGTGGATTTTGCTGCTCATTTTTATGGATGGTAATGAAGGTAAAAGGAATAAAACCGTCGTACGAAAATGATCCACATTATGTTAGCGACATTTTTTAAAGATTTGCGTTTAATGTTTTGGTAAAAAAATTTCCACATCAACCACTTAACCACCAGATTTCTACTGTCCCCATTTAGAATCACTACTCTAAGCTAGGGACGCCTCTAAGGTGGGAAGGTTAGGACGATTATAAGGGCCCATGCCATTTGGGGGGCCCGAAGAGATCTGTTTCATTAGTAATAGCAATACTAGCACTAATGTAATAGTCTATTTGGTGTGGAATGTGTGTGATGAGGGGGTCCAATCTGATATTCTTTCATAGGACCCAAATTAGCTTGCGACGTCCCTGGTCTAAGGGATCAGTCATAATTTCACCCGAATAGCGCTCTTGTTCGTGATTTCTCTTTAATCGAGTGACCTTCAGATATCGACCAGTGGAATAAGGTGATCGAGCAGCTGGGTACGCCGTCTCAGGAGTTCATGATGAAGCTGAACCAGTCCGTAAGGACCTACGTGGAGAACAGACCCCGATACGCAGGCTACAGTTTCGAGAAGCTTTTCCCGGATGTTCTCTTCCCTGCTGACTCAGACCACAACAAGCTTAAAGGTGAGGATTCGTACCACCGCTCCCAGCATGCATCTGGATTTAATATTTGTTTGACTTTTCCAAACACTTCTTTCTATGTTCATTTATTTTGCTGATCTCCTGTATGACCAGCGTCAGATTATGCAGTTTAGTCAGTTACAACATGGTTGGTTTTATTCATCCAACAAATTTTCCGTCCATCTTGGCATCTAATTTGTTGACAGAAACTTTTGTTTACCTTCCTGGTTTTTTTTCCCTCATGCAGCGAGTCAGGCTCGAGACCTTCTATCCAAAATGCTGGTTATAGATGCATCCAAGAGGATCTCTGTGGATGAGGCGCTGCAGCACCCCTACATCAACGTGTGGTACGACCCAAGCGAAGTCGAGGCGGTAGGCATACATTCAGTTATTTATCCATTTAACGAATGAATGAATCTTTTTCCATCCTCCGTACGTCCCTACTTTCCCTTCCTTCCTTTCTCTTCCTCTTTCTTCTGTACTTCCCTTCTTTGTTTCTCTTCTATCCTCTTTCTTTCTTTTTCTTCATTCATTTCATCCTTTTTCTTTTTTCTTCCTTTCTTTCATTTCATTTCATTTCATTTTCTTTCTTTCTTTTTTTGAAAAATTTTTCTATTTATTTTTTTTCGTTTATTTTATTTTTTTTTCTTTAATTGTCTTTCCTCCTTCCTTTTAGTCTCTCTCTCTCTCTCTCTCTCTCTCTCTCTCTCTCTCGCTCTCTCTCTCTCTCTCTCTCTCTCTCTCTCTCCCTCTTTCTTTCTTCCGTCTTTCCTTCCCTCTGTTCTGGACAGTCTGATACTCAAAAATGTATTAAAATGCACAGTAAAAATTCTGGTAGTCTGCAGTTAAATGAAAATCTGTAATACTCATTAATACAGAGGTCCTCTTACTTTATGCTGCTGTCTTATTGGCCAAATGATTTGTTTCCAATGATTAAAAACCCCATTTGTTTAGTGATAAATACCCCAGAGGGACAGTGTTAGCACAATTCTGTTCAGACTCAGCACTTAGATCATTCTCCCAATAATGATCACGCAGACACACACACACACACACACACACACACACACACACACACCCCAGTGTTTACTAAAGAAGAACAGTGTAACGAGGATGTGATTTATTATGGAGTAACTCCGTCAGTTCAGCTTACTGTTTAGTTTTAGTTTTTATTGCTTAAACCTTCCGTGCAGCTTGGGGCAGTTTAGACGGGTCAGTCAGTCGTACTGTGTTTTAGGATAAATATTGGGTTATTAGTTGATAAAATTCACCCGCATCAGAATCTTTCCATCACAGTCGATTGTGTTGATTAATAAAGTTTGGTTCTTTCTTGCAGCCTCCACCGCTGATCACCGACAAGCAGCTGGATGAGAGAGAACACACGGTGGAGGAGTGGAAAGGTGTACAGACTTTTTATATTTTCGGTGATTAAGGGTTAATGATGTGAGTGAAACTTTTCCTTTAAAATCTTCTGTGTGTTTATCAGAGCTGATATATAAAGAGGTGCTGGACTGGGAGGAGCGCGCCAAAAACGGTGTGATCCGCGGACAAACGGCTTCAGTAGGTTAGTTTAACCCCTTCATGTTCCGTTTGTGCTAAAATGAGCTTTAGGATTATTACTGAGGTGTAACTTTGTGCCGAGCTGAGATCTAATCATCATTAGTTCGGCATCAGTCGGGTTTTTAAGAAATCTCTTATTTTCATCAAATAATAAAAAAAAAAAAGAAAATACATAAAAATGTTGAAATATTATTGAACTGTATTAATAGTCACTGGATTGTTTTTGAAACCGCACCGAAATTAATTTGAACAATATAATTCGTTGCCATCAGATTTTATCCATTAACTGGCCTCAAACTTTTCAATAGAAAATATTTATATATAACACTAAACTTCTGTTTTACATATATATTTTTTTAAAACTTACACAACAAAAACAGTATAAATCAGCACAGTAGATTCCAGCCTTGATTTCTGAAGGGTCATGTGACACTAAAGACCCGAGCAGTGATTCTAAATTGAATTTGGAAGTATAATAAAATAGAAAACAGTTGGTTTTAAAATTGTAAATATATATTATACAAAATTGCACGTTTTAATTAAATAGATGCGCAGAAGGAAACGTCTTTTAAGAACTTTAAGAACCGCCGTTTTTAGGAATTTTTACTTTGGCATTGAAACTAATAAATTGGAATTAAATAATTAAATCCAAAAATATCATGTTTAAAAAAAAGATCGGACCAAATATGAGCACCGGATTACTAACATTCACTGTTGCCTAGACTAAAAACACTGACTTGGTTGTTCTAAGTGGTAGAATAACTCATAGGTTGGGGTTACGTTCCGGTCTGACTAAAGTTTCTTAATTACAGGAATTTTCAAGGCTGGAAACTTTCCATGGGAAATAAACGGAGTTACATTTACAATTAGGGCATTTTGACAGACGTCCTTTTATCCAGAACGACTTGCATATTTTATTTTCATGTATACAAGCAGTGGTAAATCCCAGAACTGATTCCCAGCCCCGCCAAGCACATTCATAGGAAAGAACTGGAAATTAATGGGAATAATCTGGGAATTAATGGGAATAATTAGGAATAATCTGGGAATTAACAAAAAAACTGGGAATTAATAGGAATTAATAGGATGATGGTTTTGGTTAAAATAACCAGATTTAATGTGATTTCTAATTGGATTTCTAGACTGTATATTCGCTACTCACGTACACACGACACTGCAGCTCTACTGAAGACACACTTCCGCATGTACTCTACATTACTCCAGAACATAAACACACAATCTTAAATTCTACACACAAAATAATGTAAGAAAATGACAAATGTTTTTGTCAGTGTTAATGTAAATCCAATGTTTAAACCTTTGTATAAACTAACACTGACTGAGCAAACATTTAGGTGAGATAACTTTAACAAAACGAAGACATGGAGCGGGGGGAATCCCCCCATCCCCATTATCCAGACTCCCAGCTTGGAATATTTCCAGATATTCCTAAAAAATGACATTCCCATGGAAAGTTTCCTGCTCCTTCGCGACCGTCTGACTGACTTTGTTTTCCCTCTGGTTTCCTGTCTGATGGTCTGTTTATCTACGTAGCGCAGATGCAGCAGTGACCCGCAGCTCCTAGCACAACTCCTCTGCGTCTGCCGTCCTGTCCTCGTGCTGTCCTCCGAGACAGGAAGCAGCCCGGAGACTCCTCGTCCTCCACCAGGCCAGTCGGCTGCTGTATTCGACCATCATCCCGTCCTGCTCATCTCTGTGATGTTCCTCCATCCGTTTTATTTTAGACTGAATGGGTTTTTTGGGTCAGAGGGAAATGGTCTGTACAAACCTCTCGGTTTTTAAAAGGCACCTTAAGAAGCTTCGACACCAAACCAGCGTTACTTTCGGTTGCTTGTGTGTGTGTGTGTGTGAAGGGGGTACTGGATTTAGTGTCAGACTGGAGCTACAGCTGCGTCTCCTCGATGCCCGTTAATTCATCGGGAACAGTTGGGAATTTATCATTGGAAGACGATGCAAATTTTAAGGCAAGTTTCAAACAGACGTGTTAAAAACCATCTTATAAATTAATTTCTGGAATATTTCTTTAACATCCGAATATAACTCGGAAAGCTTTCTTTCATCATGTCCAAAAATAGCATTTTGTCGGTTCTTTTCCCGTTTAAACAATGTGTTTATAAGGCGCATTCGATTTCTGCATTTTTTTTTTGTTTTTATTTTCTTTTCAGGAGTTTATACACTCAGTGCACTGCCTGGGTTCTCGTATGTCTCTGGATGTGATCCGTGCAGATTATTATTATTATTATTATTATTTTATATATACATTTTTAATAATTAGATCTTCATTTTCTTTTGTATAGCTTAGCTCTGGAATTTGGGAAAGCTCCTGTATGGATTTCTTCTTGATATTTGGAAGGAGAACGTTTGTGAAACCGTCTTTCAGTGTGTCTCAATGACGGGGGATTCTGGGGCATTTGTTTACTCTCTCTATTTCGGACTCGAGCGATCAGTCGATTTTTATTTTTTATTCCCCCGTGTCAGCTTTTGGTTAATGTAGAAACGTTTTTTAGCGATTTTACCGGCATGTGTTCTGTGAAATAACAGTATGGACAATAAGTTAGGGGTTAAAATGGTTTAAGAATTCTGAACTCTTGCTCAACTCGCCATTTTGTTGGTATCGCATGTGCAACATTATCACGACACAACACACATACAGCCTAAAGCACATTTTAAACATAAATACAGCAAGATAAAACGAATGACACGCCTCGTCTTAGGTTTTAGTTGAAATCCTGTGCTGGATCAAAAAAAAAAATGTACGGATCAAATCCTGGAAGCACTGGTTAGGAGAACTTTTAATAAAACAGCGATACCTTGTTGCTATTTCTCTTATTTATTTTCTGTGATTTTTGTAGTCTTTTATGTTTCCAGCGTTTCCAACACAACCCTGACTAATGAGCGTTTTACTTTGAGTACAATTTTCTTGCGACTAACTACAAACCGGACAGACTCGCACGGCCGACTTTTTACTAACTTTTAACTAGCGGTCGGCGCTAATAACTCGAACGTGTTCTATAGGCTAGCGCGTTTCCTTTTCTGTTCTTTTCCTTTGAAAGTGCCTCACATGTCATCGATTTGTGAATAACTTGTGAAATTCCGGCTGGTATGATGTGTGGCATAACGTTTATTATTATTATTTTTTTTTATTGAGTATGAGTGATTTAAAGGTTCGATAGTGTGTTGTGTGCACTATGACAGCATTGAGAATTGGGTGGAATAGATTCTTTTTTTTTTTTTTTTTTTTTTTTTTTTTTTTTTTAAGCTGTTAATGTTTTTAAAATTTAGTGCCGGTGCTGGTGGAGGTAGTCTGGACTGAAATTCGTGACGTTACTGAGGGATTTACGTTACAGCACAAGGTTCTTTTCTTCTACTTTTGTTCAAAGTGCTCTTATATTTCGTTGGCGTTTCTCTTTTCGGAGGGCTGCACCAAAACTCTCGTTGTTTCTTTTCTTTTATCTCTTTCGAACGTGACTGCGCAATCACACACTTGTATCATGTTAGATTAAGGTTAGGATTGGAATTCAAAAATTACGCATTGATCAACTACCTCACTCTAAATTTGCTACAACTTTGTGACTATTTAGCTGCCCATGAGGTGTCCTGGATGTGTGAGACAAATTCCATTATTTATTTATTTTTGAAAGTTTTGTTGATTTTAGTAGAAAACATCTAGTTTTGTACAGGATGTATATTTCATGTAGAAGTAAAAGGTGTAATGTAAATTTTCGCTGTTTGTTTTCTTTGGTTTTTACAGGTCATGTGCAATACCCTTTGCTTTCCGCGTGCTTAACCTGTAAGTGTATCTAGCTACAAACTTTTAGCTGTATGTTCCCTTTTAGCTGTATGTTCCCAGAGGTGGACAAGTTTTAGGTACCGTCATTTCAGTTTCAGTGCAAAGGAACTTCATTTTTTTTTTTTTTAAATCATGTTCTTTCTGAGATGATAATTCGTCAATTAAACACTGGTGACCTGAAACGAGACAGAAGTGTATTATTATTATTATTATTATTTAAATGGCCGTTGGATCGTTCTAAAAAGGCTGAAAAACTAAAACTGTCTAAAGACCTACCCGTGTAAGATGGTCTGTAATCTTTGCTAGCAATACTGGCAATGCAAAATCCTTACTCTCAGAAGTGCACTACACAGTGTACATGCACTGGGATCTCGCCAAGCCAATGTTCAAACATTTACTGCAAATAAACACTTTTGTTGGATTCCTGATTTGAGTTGTCTTAATTCTGGAGCTGCTGAAACATCAAAAGTCTAGAAAAAACCTTAGAAATTTCTTTCCATCCATTTAGTTTATTTTTCACTAAAGACTGTTGGTAACTACGAGTTTGGTTGTCACTTAATAAGACTACGAGATGAAAATGAAAGTAATACAAGATTCAAGTTGTAATATTTTGAGAATAAAATCATAAATTCAGCATTTTTTTTTGTAGATGTATAACTTAGAACTGTGTAACTTATTAAGCAAATCCATTAACTCCACTGTCATTTTATACAAGACAGACACGTTTCTTACTATTCTCACACATATATATATATATATATATATATATATATATATATATATATATATATATATATATATATATATATATAATTTTTTTTTGTTTTTTTTTTTCGCAAAATATTACAACGTTAATCTCATTACTTTCAAATTTATTCTCTGGAGTATTTTTACTTTCAAAGTGGAAAATACAGTAATGTCGACTTTAAACTCTGGATTAACTCTATAATCCTAATCTTTTCCTAATGAAAATCTACTCAAAATGTACAAAAAAAATCTCTCGTTCCTAATTGATCTTCTGTTCCAGTTTTCCATTTAATTGCACATATTTGTGTACAGATACAGAGCACCACATTAACTGGCCAGTGATTCCAACAATTATTAATCGTGTGTTACACTTAAGTACATTGACGTTCATATGCTCGACATAGCTAAAAATATCTGTCCCAATTATAACCCAGTGGATTCAGCAGAACGTTTTGTGATTTGGTCAGTTTAACCAATGGATGCAAGAACTAGTTTAAATACTGGGGGTATTAGCAATGTGGCAAACATGGCTGTGTGTCCTTTATATCAGTGTTCTTTTATATCAATTCTTTATGTCAATATTCACTGCTTCTTTATCAAGTAGAAGAAAATGTTGTGTAGATAAAAGATTATGGCCATTTTATCCATCAAATCCAACATGACATTTACACAGCGCATCCCTTTAACTCAGTATTTTCGCACACTATAAATTAAATTCAAAGGTAACCGACACTAAACACATTTTTATTAGAGGTCGACCGATTTATCGACGCCGGTAGTTGATTCCCAAAACTATCGGTTATCTGTAAAAATTCCTGCCGATAGTTTTACATTTGTGTATTTTAAAAACTACCTTAGCTACACTCCCTGTGTGTGTGTGTGTGTGTGTGTGTGTGTGTGTGTGGTTTAATCTTGCACTAATAGACGGTCAAACTTAACCCGGTCCGGAGTTCTGCAGTGATTAAAACACTCACCAGCATTTCATCAACACAAATCTATTATTTCATGATTGTTACCATCAATTTGCGTTAGTTTATTTCCAGCTGGTCGCATTCGTTAGCCAGCCTTTTTTTTTTAATATCTATTTAAAAAATTTTCAATTAATCTGTTATCAGCAAGTACGGCAACAACTTTTCTATCGGTATCGATAAAATCGAATATCGGTCGACCTCTAATTCTTATATTATATTAAACTCTAATTACTTCCTTAAACATCTTATAATATCTGAGGAAAACCATTTATGTTTTGTAATGCATTCGATATTTCACAACTCCTTTCAACAGAATCAAATAATGTTTTCAATAGTCATTCCAATACACGGAACTATTCTAGTCAAGCAAACCAGGTGATCGTTTTCTAACACAAATCTTCCACAAAGGCACAGTCTTAACATGTCTTTTCCAGGCAACGGTCACGCATTTGTGTTATAAATGGGCTTTAAATGTTGCATTAGGTAGCAAACTGCGTCTTTACCTGCACTGAGGAGTCTGACAAAACAGCTGGAAGTGTAAACAACCGACTACCTAACATTACTGGTAGGCACTGGCTACCCATACACCACAGTGATACGTTGTAGACCTAGTGTCCATCCTTACATATTTAGGTCCTGGTCAAGACAATCAAATAACTTGCGGTTTGACAAATCGTCCTGGACATAACATGGAATTTTATTTCACGCAGTTCTAGTGAGACCTGAGGAAATGCTGAGACATTAGTGCCCGCAGTTACCACAGACTGTCCTTGTAGATGATTTCTGTCCTAAAAATCTAAATGTCACTTGTTCTTGTTCCAAGAGCCAGGTCCCCGAGTGTGGAAAAGAAGTCTTCCATTTCTTTTTCCAAAAGACGGTTGCGATTTTCAGCATCCTCCCGTGCCCTTTCAGAGTTCCTTAGTTTAATTTCCAGCATTCTTTGTTTCTTTTTTTCCTGTTCCATGTCTTGCTCTAATCTTTCCATTTGGGCACGGAGCAGCATGCTTGACTCTTCCAGTCTGTAAAAGAAGGTGGAAAAGATTAAGGTCAAAACTAGTTATTTTAAGAGACCAGAAAAGTAGCTTTATTTTTCTATTAAATATGGATTCAGATAGTGAACAAATAGTAGTATGAACAAATAGTAGCTTAACACTTACTTGTTGATTCTGGTTTCATAAAGCAGTTTTTGACTTTTCAATTCCTCTTTCAGTGCTGTTACCACAGCGACCAGTGTCGCTGTGCTTTCATCAGTGTCCTCAGCCATAACTGTAATGACTGGCACTATATTGGTGTCACTGCTGCAGGTTGACACTATATTGCTACTTGCCTCCTCTTGCTCTATGTAGTTTACTTCATCCACAGTCGGTTCTGGATCTATGGAATTTTCATCTGACTCTGATGTCCTGGTGTCTGCCTCTAAGTTGTCACTACCAGACAGTGAGATCTCGCTTGAAAAGTTGGACCACTGAGGGCTGTCTGCACTTCCAGTTCCAGGGTTTGCTGGATATGTGACATTGTCATAGGTTGACAGTCTTTGGGATGAGCCAGAATCTTTTACACGTTCACCTGTAGAAGTACGACGGTGCCCCCTCAATGATGAGAGTCCATTCATGAGCCAGTTTCCGCTGGAGACATTTGTCCCATCTGATGTTGGACAGACAGTTTTGGCAGGTTGTGGTCGTGGTGAGGAACCTTTAAAAGTATATTTCCAAGAGGGTAATGTTTTGGCTTGCTTGCTTGGACTGATGGCTGTTTCTGCTTTTCCTTGAGGGACTGACTTAGGAGATGAGCCCGGAGGGATGCCATCTAAGGAAGAGGTACTGCTGCTGCTGGGGTTGTCACTAGTGTTCGGGTTCTTCCCAGGAGGTGTCAGGCTTTGAAGATCCTCCTCAGAGATCCAGTCAACAAGGTTGGTCTGTTGGCACTGGGCGGTCACCTCCATGGAAACCTCAGAGGCCTCAAATTCAGGATCAGGGTACAGTTGATCATGCTTGCTGATCAGAAGTGTCATCAGATGCTGGACCAGGGAGGTTCCTGCCAAACAAAAATAGATAGCTAGATGGTTCTTGCAATTTGAGTTTCTTGACGCACAAACTAGAGGTACAGATTTTACTTTTTAATTTCATGAACCAGTCTGTACCTTCCATGATAGCTACAGGGTCTTCCATTTTAGGACGGAGAATGTTGGGTCCAAACACTGTGGCCAAGTTTTGTACGCTCATTTTGTTTTCACCAGCATGCGACTGTACTTCATCAAGAAACCTACAGTATTCATTTAAAGACAAAATTTTGCTTTAGTATTTGAGGAGTACAGTTGCTTTAGTGTTTTAAAAAAAGGCCCTAAAAATTGTACAAATGGTCGCACTTGCAAATATATTTTAGGAGGTTGTAGTTAGCAGAGGGAAGTTTCTTTACTTGCTGCCCTAATTCTTGTAGTCCCTGTAAACAGTGGTGACAAAACAATTAATTTTATGGTTAACAATTGTTTGGCGTTCATCTACTTGATTTAAGAAAAGAAAGTTACTAACCTCCACTTCATCTTTGGCCAGAATCTGAGCGCAAGTAAGAAAGTCATCATACTTGCAGAAGGGGATAACCGGCTCAGGCAGCTCTCTGAGGTAGAGCTTCAGCAGAGAAGCCACAGTGTGGACATCAGTGTTGCTACAAATCATTAAAATATTAGCCATTGTTAAAAATTAGTCACAATAATCCAATCATTGATTTATCTTGAATAACCATTTTATCATGATCTCTGTAATAATAGATTTTAACCCAGGTTGGGATGCCAGTCCACAATATGAAAACACAATCATACTTCAGAGCAGCTTGTTTTAGCCAGCCAACTGCTTATTTAAAACGGGGTTCTAGGGAGCCCTGGAACCTCTCCTGTGGACTTATGCAAGAAACACCCTAAATAGGTTCCAGTTTATTACCAGTTACCTACAGACTATCAAGAGATGTCAACTAGCCAGAGGTAATGCACAGGAAAAACATGCACACAGATGCAAACCAGTTTAACTGTCTACATATTTTTGAGAACCATGTGGACATAAAGAAGCTGCAAAACTGTACACAGACAGTAATCCATAATCAGGAACTGACCAATGACTATTAGAATGAGAATGTTAATTAGGTCAGTCCCCTATATTCTACAGCGCTAAACTATTACCAACCTATTAACACTGTGTAGGTCTCATTTTATGGCAATTCGATGGTAAAACCCACTTTGAGAACCCGCTTCGATAGATACAGGTAATGTAAACCATATTTGGATATACTGACCCAAACATTGTTTACCTGTCAAATTGAGGTTTCTCTCCACAGTCAAAAGCATCCTGAAGTTCTTTTACCAGGTTGGCCTGGCCTGGCATTCTGAACAGACCCTCCTCATCAAGTCCTCGCTCCCTAATGAAATTCACACACTGCTCGACTAAAAGTGGAGCAAGTCGAACTCCAAATTTCTTTTCGTATTGAACTGTGTCCTCCAGTCCTTGTCCAAAAATTCCTGTAAAAGATAAGACAATTTGATGCTCATGCACAACTGGAATATTTTCCATTACATAAATTTTGTTTAACAGTCATCTAAACAATATCCAGCCAAGAACCTGCTCTTCTCCATCCAAAGTCCAAACCACATTTCTGATGATAAAGCCGATGGGCAGCATAATCACAGTTGTCATATACTGGGCAAAAATCATAATAGTTCCAAGAAGAACATGAACTACACAATAATATTTGTTTTTCAGGTACAAAAAAAGGCATCTTTTTGATTTTCTTGAACATCTGCTCATCGGTATCTCATTCCTGCGTTGTTGCTTGGTGCTTGCCTTGTTCCGAGAGAGAGAAAGCGTAAGAAATAGCAACACTGGCTTGTTGACATTTGCGGTAGTTCTATAAAATCTTCAAAGCAGTGAGAAAGTCTTGAAATGACAAATAACAGAAAAAGTATAAGAAGAACTACATAAAATTAGTCCTATTTCTCTGTATATAACGCGCCCATTGATTCCTTTAGGGAACACTGGTGACTGGCCAGTGAACAGCATGGCGTCAGAGCTATTTTTGTAAGTGGGGAAGTCAAACATTCCTGACACTCGATGGTAAGAGAATATCCCTCTAGTCCTACTTAGCATGGATACTATGTTTAGTCTAAAGTGCATCTGCATATGATTGTGTGCAAGCAAGAGGATAAAGAGTCCCATGAAGAGTTCTGTAAGTTAAGTGAGGAAGTGTTGGATCGGTAAAAGAAATTCCAGGCATCCTAGGTTGTCTGATTAAGGGCCCGGGTGACCTGCAGAAAAATGTTCCTTTTTAGTCTCTCTGTTTTTGACTTAAGGGGAACAGAAATTCTTTCCTGGCTGCAACGGAGAGGAACTTCGTAAAGCGGTTCGGGCGATACGCAAATTGTTGCAGGTCCAGGGTGTCCGGTAAAGGAAAAAAATCAGAAGTCTTGGACTTTTCTCTTTTAATGCACCTCATTATGACAGAGGTCAGTGTCCGGTTGCAGGAAAAAAAAAATACCTTAGTTATAAGGTTGAGAGTACCTTTAGTGAAAATTGGAAAAAGAACCCAGGGGTCAACTTAAGGAATTTAAAGTGCATACTTTTAAATACGATTTTAAATGAAATGTACAATGCATGGAAGGCTCAAATTAATCGGAAAAAGTGACAGTTGCGTAACTTTTCTTTTGAAACATCGTGTCTATTAGGTCACAAGAGGAAAGCGTGTTCTGCGTTGGCTCAGAACAGAGTAATTCGATATTTAGTAAGAGCGGTCATGTGGCAGTGTGTTCTTGGTAGTTTTTGTATTTAAATTTATCATCGTCATGGTAAATTATTGTTTATGTGTCTGTCGGGACATCGAGTTTCCTAACAAGTATCAAGAAGATTTATGGTCATTGTCAGTAAAATAAAGCAATGTTTCTCCAGAATCATGATGCTAAACAAAACAACACAGAATAATACAAAACAACAAAGAGCTACTTAACAGGAGAACATCACAGAGCTAACTAATGTCCAAAATTTCTTTACACTAGTGGGCAGCACAGTGGCTTAGTGTTTATCACTGTTGCCTCACAGCAAGAAGGTCCCTGGTTTGTTTCCGGGGCAGGTACCTTTCTGTGTGGACTTTGCATGTTCTCCCCGTGCTTGCATGGGTTTACTCCAGGTTATACGGTTTCCCGCGGTCCAAAAACATGTATGGGCAAAATTCTGCTTGGAATCCTCTTCTGCCATTTATTTGAATGGCATGTTAATAATACCAACTTAAGCCATGTTACAGATCCAGTACATCGATTCATGGAAACACTATTGCGTAATATGGCAGCCTCCTACCTGCCCCACGTTTCCTCAAATTCCTTAGTTCGATCGCGGCAATCTGATCAAGCATTTGTGGGCTTTTGTGAACAAACGCCGGACTATTGAGGCCCGACCAGACCAACATACAGAATTGTAAATGATCTATTGCTCAGTTCTGGGTGTCAGATTCACAGCACATCTTTAAAGGTTCTGTAGAATCCACACTTTAATCCTGTAGAGAGGTTTTACCAGTAGATGGAGCAACTACGCAATATTAGACGGGTGTTTTTTATGGTATGGTGTTTTTATGGTTTCTTTGGTTTAACACTATAACCCTGCGAGGATCCTGAAGCACCAGTGACCAGGTTTCTGCCCCTTTCCTCCATTTTGAGGAGCTTCGAGGATGGACTGGGACTCACTCTACTCCACTGACCACTTTATTTTCAGGTATTTACCTCCTCCTAATGGAGCCCATATGACTCGTCTGATGGCTTTCACCCAGTCATCCATATCATTCTGCGAATTAGCCAGAAGTAAAACGCTCTCATGGCTCACAGAGGTCTTGTCTTTTTCACCTGCTGCACCTAGCAAACAAAATAAACATAAACATAACAGAAGAGATATTTATAAGAATCTTAGTACATATTCAGATATCTGACATTTATTTGAAAGTGTTTCGAAAAATAATTATCATCTCAAATCAATATCTACACAATCGCACTGATGATCTAGAATATCTATCTGTCTGTCTGTCTATCTAGATATACTATCTGTCTGTCTATCTATATGCAGTATCTGTCTATCTATATAGCAACTTCTCCAGAAGAGACCCCCCTCCCATTTTCAGCGTGGTTGGTATTGATCCCCAGTGGGCCTTCAGACAACATCAGAGGCTGCTGGAAATTTGCACTACAGATAAGCATATATTGATGAAGTTAGAGCTAGTTCTTCTTGCTCATGCCTGGTCTTGACAATATTTCTTGAAAAATTCCCGTAGGTCAACTCTTACCAGTCCCTATTACATTTTTTACAACTATTATTATTTTATTTACCGCGTTCTGCTCTTCGGAGGAGGGGAGTTATATATACACAGAGAGAGAGATTTGTGTTCTCTTACCCGGGACAATTTCAAATAGATATCGACCTCCTTCCTCAGGATTAGCTGTTAGCTCATTCACTTGGCTTCCCTTGAGTGAGATGCAACCCTGCAACGAGAAAACAATCATGACTTATGAGCCCTGATTATTGGTCAGTCTTATTCAGTTTGATTGGTCTAACAGGTGGAAAGGTCTGCTCATCATGATTTACTAAAGAATTAGTATATGCACCTCACCACATATATTCTCTTTGCAAACTTAATGCTTTATCGTTTTATGATAGCATTAGACTATAGCATCAAATTCTGCCAGTTCTATTGAATATAAGTAGTAAGTTCTATCCGAAGACATTTTTAGTTTGTGTTGCTCTAGAGTCAATCACAGGAATACTAGAACTACCCAGCTGATGGGAGCCTGTGAGAAACTTTACAGACCACCAGAAAATCCCTGAAAATCGTACCAGCTACCTGCTGTGTCACCATGCCGCCTGTCTTCTAAAGGGATAATTGGATGTGATATGCACTTTTGCCAGTTTAAATTAAAAGGTGTGTTGGCAGTGTGTAAACAACCACCTTATAATGATAAACATCCACCGAATCTTATTAAATCATTTCCTCTTTCTCAAATCAGGCCGATTTCAGATGTCTGATTTTTTTGATGTCACACAGACCAAGGCCACGCCCATGATTGTTGATTGACACTGCCATTTTAGCATAGACCCGCCCCAAGCAGTGGGTTTCTGCTGCACATGCGCTTCTATTGATTACGTCAGTGCATTGGGCTGGTTGATCGAATTTGGGCTGCTGGCAGGAGTTTATATATTTATAATTTTTCCAGTTCAAACACTACACATTTTGAGCTGGTATTTTGTTTAATGGGTGGGGTTTACTCTGTTATTGGTCTGGTAATTTTAAATCCAATCCAATCTAATAATAATAATAATACATTTTGTTTAAAGGGGCCTATCTAAAAGCTTATGGGCACCGTACAAAGCAATAAATCGAAAATAAAGCGTACAGGTCTTGAGTCTGGATTTGAAAACCAAAGGGAATAAACATTTCTAATGTTGGGAGGGCTAAAAGAATTCCAGATCTGAGAAGCTGCCCGACTGAAATCTCTCTAACCTATTGTTGACAATTGAATAGGTGGAACAATGAGTTGGGTAGAAAAATTAGAGCGCAGGGGACGTGATGGTACAGAGAGGTTGATAAGTTCTGAGAGATAAGAAGGAGCAAGACTGTAAATGGCCTTAAAGGTGGGAAGGATAATCTTAAATTGAATGCGGTAGTGTATTGGAAGCCAGTGAAGTTGCTGAAGAAGGGTTGATGTGGCTAGAAGACGGTGTATGGGTAATAATACAGGCTGTGGAAGTTTGTGAAGAGTTTGGAAGACCATAAGGAAGAGAGTTACAGTAGTCAAATCAGGAAGTAACCAGGCTATTAACAGGAAAGGTAGCAGAATGAGGGGTGAGACAGGGACATGGACAATTGATATTGCGGCGATAAAAATAAGCTGACCGTGTTATGCTATTTATATGAGATGACACCCAGACTTTTGACCTGTGCAGAGGGGGCAGTTGAAATATTGTTGATGTGATGCTGTTTTTGATTATGTTGGATTTGGTACCAACAAGCAAAACTTGAACAGTTTTAATTTCGGAAATGGTATAGGTAAAGACTGAGAAGGGGGGGGGGACTGAGAAAACTACCTCTGGGTTTAGATTATATGTAGAGCTGGGGGACATCTGTGTAGCAATGGAATGGGGGGGGGGGGGGGGTAAATAATAAAAAAAAAAAAAGAGGACCCTTGAGGAATACCTGAAAAGACAGTTGAGAGTTTGAAAGGAAAGTTTTTTATTAGAGAGATAGGAATTAAAGCAGTCTAAACAGGTTTGCAATATACCGATAGATGTTAATCTTTTTATAGGGATGGGGTGAGAAATAAGTTACTCCTGAAAAAATGATCTTTACCCACTATTCGTGTTCCTGTTCCTCACCTCTAGAGAAAGTATTGTAGTGTATTTTTTAGGGGGGGAATATTTGCAAATAGTTTTTTTCTAAAAATGTGCTGCTTTTGCTATGATAGTCCACTAGAGGGTGCTTATTGAATCCATTGAATCCTTGGACTCTTCGGAATCTTGCATACAAAAGTCTGTCTGTTCTGCTGAAACTTACAGATCAAATGAATCAGTATTTGTGATTTTGAGTCTCTCATACACAAGTCTGTCTGTTCTGCTGAATCTCACAGTTCAGATAAATCAAATGAATCAGTATTCGTGATTTTATGTTTCTCTTGTTTCTGTAATTTATCCATGTTTTTGTTAGGAACAAGACCACTGACCAACTGATCCGAGGAAACAAAGAGAAGGATAAATATTCGCTTATCTCTACTATTGGCCCTCTGATTGTCTAGCACAGTTAAGCCACCACTAATAATAAGTCTTTAGTTTGGATTTAATTGTATATTGTTGGTTGTTTGTCTATTAAAGGGGTGCAGTACAAAGATATCTTATCCTCAGTCTCCTTTATCCCAGCAGGTAATTTGCCTGCACAGTTAATCACTAGGAATTAGATTAATTATAGGCAGGAAAGCAGACTAGCTTGACATTTACACACACACACACACACACACACACACACACCCGCCCTGTCGAGTGAATCATTTGTGACTGGTAGATTATTGACAGGATCTGAGGTAAAGAACTGTCTCTCATACTTTACCAAGCAAAATGAAAACCGAATTGTATTGATTCGACTATTGACAGTTGTTCATGTTTGTATTTGTCTTCTGACGAAAAGATCAATCATCTGGAAATTGTATTGGACATTTTTACCCACTGTCTGGAAAAGAATAACACACCTTTAAATGTGTGGTTGCTGTATATCACGCTGTAAAGAGCGTTGCGGTCATCGAATGCGTTACAGTCAAGGTATAATTAGCAGCCCGCATTAACAAATGTTTTATTATGTTTAAATGTAAAAGCGAATTCAACTAATTTGTCTTAAGAATGTAGCTGTAACGTTCAGGGTTTTTTGGTTTCCTGGTTTCATGTTTTGTTATTGTTCAGGTCTGAGCTATTCTAGCTAGGCTATGCTATGCTATGCTAGTTAGCTAAGCTAGCCTAGGCAGTACATGTTGTGTTTATTTCCTGTCACGTGTTCCCCCTGTCCTAGTGTCTTGTTTTCATTGGTTTGTTTTGTCGCTCATTGGTTTTAGGTGAGTCTTGTTTGTTAATGTAAATTTATAGTCCTGTTTTTTCTTGTCTTTTTGTGGAATGTTGTTTCAGTGGAGTCATACGTTCTGTTTATTATGAATATTTACCATGCTACATACCACGGAAACTTTGCTGCAGCATGGGTAACATACTGGTTTAACTGGTGAGAGGAGAACTGACCCCCCGACTGAGCCTGGTTCAGAATAATTATACACACCCTATTAAACACACCATAGTCAATAAGCCAAAAACTGGTTCCAGTGACCCTTTCTGAACTACATGTATAAAACTCCTATGCAATATTCCACCGACTATAGCAAATATTACAGGCTTTAAGATCTAACTGAGAAACTGAGTTGAAATGTCATTCAGATGATCTATTTAGATCTATGTCAGTCACGTGGTGACTAATCCATCGACATATTACCCTGTCGTCCCAGGATTCACAAGATAAAGAAAGCCAAAGCATAATTAACTTTCTGTAAAAGTGCCTACATCAATGTATTCTCTAAAGACCTGCTTAAAGTTTAATTGCAAACCGTTAAGCAATGCTGCCCTCGTGTAGGCCCCATCGATTAGATTACTAACTTAAAGATGCCCTGCAAAACCCCAGAATCTATTACTAAAAATTGAATTACTGAAGGGATGCCACCATGGTTAGCACTGTTGCCTCACAGAAAAAGCCCCAGGTTCGATTCCCTGCAGGGTTTTTTTCTGTGTGGAATTTGCATGTTCTCCCCGTGCTTGTTTGGGTTTGCTCCAGGTTCTCCGGCTTTCTTCCACAGTCCTAAAACATGTATGTTAGAATGATTGTTGATTCTAAATTGCTTATACGAGTGAGTGTTTGTGTGGCCCTGTGATGGACTGATGACCTGTCCAGGGTGTTCCCCTCCCGCTTTCACCCTTTCAGAGACGGCTGGGATAGATTCCAGCAGATCCCTGTTACCCCGAATTAGGGAAGAAGCGCTGAGATGGGAACTGTGTTAAGTCATTGCTGTGCTTATGCATTATATAAGATAAATCTTTGTAACATTATTATTTTTTGTCTTTAGTTTAAAAAGGCCAACACTGTTAGAAACTGTTAAAATTGTAGCTATACATTCATTTAGAAAGTTTGGAATAAAATGAATGCATATTTCGGACTTTTGTTGGGATACATTAAAGACGTCGCAGGTTTTTACCTATTAGGTTGCTTTGTAATTTTAGAGGTAACGTTTCCCAGTGCTTTAAATCCGATCAGTCGTGATATACTTATTGTTCTTTTCTGTAATTAAAGTATGTGTGTAAGTGTAAGTAGTCCTGCTGCAGAGCTGTCAAAGGGACCAACTTCAGGCAATGATGTAGCCTGTGGAAAAAGTCTCTTAAAAGTAAGAGCACTTGGGTTAAGTTAGTAATTTACAGTTAAGACATTCTCCAACACACTTTAACCTAACATTCTAGAAAGCTGTCATTCTTTTGCCTGAAAGTGCGATGGTGTCGACGAAAGGCTACCATTCAGTCCATGTTTTAAATGAAGTTTTAGTGTTTCCCCAAATTCCACACAGATGCAGACATTCTGCAGTGCTGATACTAGAGGATATATCCCCAAATGTCGTTTGTCGATTAATGACCATTGCAATCAGTTTTTCCCGCCAATGCAATTCTGCCAGTTTTAGAATATTGCAGATAATTTTCTGCAGTGTGTTTTCTCCTACAAAGGCAATCAAACCAAGAACCAATAGGAGCGTCAGACCTGATGATGCAATAAGTGCTAGAAGAGAAATGTATTAAGTATTAGTCATAAAGAAAATCAACGCTATGAGTTTTGTTTGCTGGTTTGTTTGTTGGGTACTATTCAGTGAGAGAATGCAGGTTATTCTCGGGTACGGATAAAGATTTAACATAAAATTAACAGATACATTATTATTCTATAAGATCTTATGTCATCTATGAAAATATTTGAGCAAAATAAACTTATTGTAACAGTATTGTACTGATAGCTTGTTTCTTCAGGGTAGCATTAGCTCGTCTCTTTGTGTAATGATGGAGTGCTGTTAGTGCATCTTTTAGTCTCTGGATGTGCAGCGCTGGTAGACACATACCCCAAAAGACCTGCAGCTGTAATTGCAGTGAAAGGGTGGCGCTATACAAAGTATTGACGCAGGAGGACTGAATACAAATGCCCGCTACACTTTTCATTTTTATTGCTTGGAATGTTAAAAACCGTTAACATTTTTATTTCATTTTACAATTCTGTGTTACTTTGTGTTGGTTTACATAAAATCTCAATAAAATACATTTAAGTTTGTGGTGAAAAATAAGGGTTTAAGGGGTATAAATAATTTTTACAAAGCACCGTAAATGCATTTATTATATCAAGCCACTACAACCCCATCATACATGTAAATCATGAAGAAACTGTTCTTTGGCCCTTTAAGGGGTAGTGGTATCTCAAATGGTTAAAGTGCCGAGTTGTTGTTTGGAAGACTGGAAAAATCTGGGTTTAAGCCCCGCCGCCAGTCTGCCAATGTTGGGTCTTAGAGCAAGATTCTTAACCCTTCCTGCTCAAGGGACGCTGTATCATAGCTGACCCTGCGCTCTGACCCCAACTTACTAAGCTGGGATATGTGAAGTAACGAATTTCACTAAGGGTATGTCATAAATAAGCTTTAACTTTTATTTGACTTATATACAGTATGTGCCTGCCCCTGACAGACGACGTTGTAATGCGTAATAAATCTGGTCCATAAATCAATTTGACTTGGTATCACATTTGAGGTATTTTGGACAACTATTTTGAAACACCCCTCCCAGAATTTGTAATTCTGTGTGAATTACAAAAAAAAAGTCTTAGAGAACATTCTGACCTCCAATGGAATTCTCCATCAGCCAGCTATGCTGCGTCAATGTATTTATTAGTTGCATACCTGAGGCTTCGTTTCCTCCTCATCCTTGTAGAAATACAGATAATCCGAGCGCAGAACAAACCATCTCAACTGCCAGTTCTTCATAATGCTTCTCTGCTTCTTGAGCCAGCCTGCTTTCAGCACTCCCTCATGAAGAGCTGGAGATGTTGAACCACCAGAGCCCTGGCTCACCTCACCCATCACCATGCTCTTCGACCTGGCTGTATGTTCAAAAAAGACCAGGCATCCATAAATACTGGGGATTAAGTGACTAGTTTACGCAAATACAAATTAGGGTTCTAATTTTAGGGTTAATTACATTTATCTTTATTGATAGCTTATTTTTAAATGACATCATGATCTAGGCCAATAAAACGATTCAACCCTCTGGTCTACCTTTCGATATACTGTAGGTTGGACAAATACTGTAGGCAAACTGTATTTACTAATATACAGGGGGGGGGGGGGGGGGGGGGGGGGACAGTAATGTGACAGTTTGACCTAAAAATGTTGGTTGTAAAAGTTATGACAAATATCGCACAGCTAAAGAAACCGTGTCAACAGTGTGATATTGCTGCAACATGCCATCTACAGCCACCTCGTTATACATGTATTTAACATGTTGTATCTACACCGGTCAGCCATAACCTCAGAGATAGAGACACCTCTTATTATAAACGCATTTTGCACTGGAGTAGCTGGTCTGTGGGTTTGGAGTCCAACATGGGCTAATGTTTATTCCCTATAGACATCAATCAGCTTTGGACATCAAAGCATTTGATCCTTTTTTGGAGCACTTTAGTAGATACTAAATACTATCGCACTTTCAAAAAACACCTTCAGGACCTGCCGTTTGGAGATTTTTTTTTCATCTGGCTATCACAATTTAAAAATTTCCTCTTTGTGCTTAAAGCATTTTAAAATCAGGAGCTCCAGTCCAGTTCCACTCCGGGTTTTATTTCCAACCTCTCTCCTACTCCTCGCCTTATTTTTTACTTTATGGAAAAATGTGTGCCTATTAACACTCCTTATTAACGCTCACACATCTCACTCCTCTCCTACGTCTCACTCCATCCCACATTTCATTTCACTCCACATCTCACTCCACTCGCACATCTCACACTGCTGCCACATCTCGCACTGCTATCACATCTCACTCCGCATTCACATCTCACTCCGCATTCACATCTCGCTCTGCTCCTACATATCAATACCCTTCCACATTTCACAATGCCCCCACATCTCACTCCTCTCCCACATCTCACTGTTCCCACATCTCGCTTCGCTCCACATCTCACTCAGCTCCACAACTTACTTCTTTTTCACATCTTGCACTGCTCCCACATATCACTCCTCTACACATATCACTCATCTCCACATCTCACACCGCTCACATCTTTCTCTGATGATTAGCGCAATTTATACTGCAATCTGCTGATCACCCAGTTTATAGACAATTTTATATAAATTTTATATAAATTTATATAAAAAGAAGGGGCTACAATGGCTTACAACCTGATCATAACTTATTTATTCTTGGAATGCATTTCTTCTTGCATTGTCTTCGATTGTCTTCGTCTTCTGCTTTTTTCTATTCCCTTCAGGGGCACCACAGTGAATCATCTCCCTTCATCCAGCCCCATTCTCTGCAGCCTCCTTAGTCACACTCACCAACTTCACAGCCTCATTATTAACATCTTTATTCCTTATTCCTTTTCTTTATCTCTTTCCTGCAGCTCCATGTCCAACATCCTCCTACTGATGGCTCCCCTCTCCCTCCTCTGCACATGTCCAAACCATTTCAATCTATCCTCTCTGAAGTTGCCCAATATAACCTGTTCATCTAATGTACCTGTCCAACCTCCTCTCACCTAAAGAGAACCTTCAGCTCTGCCTCCTGTCTCCTCCACTGTCTTCTACACCATCTCCTTGATGATACTATGTTGACTACCCAGAAATAGGGACACAGTTTGGATTGGAAGTGACTCTTTGGTAAGCTCCAGTCTAAAAACGCCTTTGATGCTTTTTCCAACCACAATGATGCCTCAGGGGACCACCGAGGCGCAAAATATCACCCGATTGAATTTCCATGTACTGTAGATGTTTACTTTCTTTTCACAGACTAAGATGTTTCTAACCTAACATACAATTCTGTCTGTTATTTTTCCTTATTAATCCTGCTGAAACATTTCGAGATACATTGTTGTCCATAATTAGTATAACATACATAGTGCTAAGCTAACGAGTTACACTGATGAAGTATGTTATCACTGCTAATCGCAGAATAAACTCTAAAGAAGTCACATCCAGATATCATCATTTATGGAGAAAATGAGAGCTGAACTGTTCTGAACATCTAAAGGCTGCACTCGCCTGAACCGCAGGGGATCAGAGGACCCACTCATCATGTATAATTTATGGAAATCAATCCCTGCGCACAGTTGCCTGTAGCCTCTGGGTGTTAGACATTCGATCGATTGCATTTGTGCTGCTTTATAAAAGAACACCCCCCCCCTTCTTCTTCATTTATTAGCCCCTCTATTTTATGTGACATTGGAAGCTTTGGCTTTGATAGAATCCTGGATTCTATTATTCAGAGCATTTAAAATAAGGACAGTGTCGTCAGAAAAAAAAACCTTGTTAACATATTAGCACTCTATGCCTACTGGCGGCTGGTGCTACGAAACTTGGGGCAGCACAAACAAATGAAAAATTTAGTCGTATGTTAGTAATGTCGGTCTGTAAATAACCAATTTACATTTACAGCATTTGGCAGATGTGCTTATCCAGAGCAACCTACATTTATCTGTTTTATACAACAGAACAATTGTGGGTTAGGGGCCTTGCTCAGGGGCCCAGGAGTGGTGGCTTGGTGATGCTGGGAAACGAACCCCAGTCTTTCCAGTATCAGTCCCACAATTTCACCAATAAGCCACCACTTAGGCTTCAGAGATGTAAGATCTAATACTAATATTATCCACTTGAGGTTGGCAAAGCAATAAAAGGCACAACTTACATCACAGCCGTCCAATCACATGAGGCTAACAACAAAAGGTGGAATTTGAAACGAGCCAATTAGCGCTCACCCTCTAATCATGTGTTTTTCAAAATAAGCACTGGCTTGTCCAGTGCCAACCGCCCCAAACACACACACAGTTTTGTATAACAGTACAATTTTTAAAATAAATATACGACTAACGGGAACAGCGCGACCATATGCTTTAATTTTGTTAATAATTTGTAATTATATTTTTAATATCTGTATACATAAATGTCTAGTATCTATTAACTATGAAGATTGTTTTAATCCTTATCATCTTTTTTACTTGCTAAATTAAAATTTTTCACATAAATACATTATTTAGTTTTGCTTTCAAGTGATTTTATGGGCCTTTATTTTCTATTTTTTCTCAAAAACAGTATTAAACATTTGCGTAATACACTTCGACCATCATCGCTGTATATTTTTAGCTACCGTGTCCATTGACTGGTGTCCTGGGTGTAAATATGTGGCCCAGCCGTTTGTACTGTGGTGAATGTAAATGCAGCCTTTTTCACTGTGGTATAGTATTTTAACTTTGGAAACTTCTTGTTGGGATGATTCATCCCGTCCTCATCGGTCTCAGGGTGTTTCGAGGATGTGGTTGGTAAAATCTCCCTTTCAGCTACACCGGCAGAATGACCGTCCTCTTTTTATTCTTTTAATATGCAGTAATCTTTAAATAATTAAGGCTGTATTGGTGTAGCGGTTCGTCCAGTGCAGCGCTTACAAACCCTCAAAAATATGACTGCTATAGAATTATTTTTGGTTGATAGGAAATGTTTATTAAATTTTCCAATTATTGGGTCGAGGTTTGGATTGAACACAGTGCTTCATATGAAAAGTCACTACAATATTGTTGAGTAACTTTACTATACAACATGTAGGAACATTTCCTGTGATAAATACTGTAGAGTGTTTGAATCGTAAATTCCGCTGATGTGGTTATTTGTTGTCTCACTGTTTATAGGTAGTCTAATAGAAAAAAAAACACATTTACAGCATTTGATAGACGTTCCTATCCAAAGCGACTTGCATTTATTTCTTTTATACAACTGAGCAATTAGGGGTTGAGGGCCTTGCTCAGGGGCCCACAGTGGAAGCTTTCTGGTGCTGGGAATCGAACCCTGATCTTCCAGTTAGCAGTTCAACATCTTAACCACTGCACTACCACTTCCCCAACATACTCCATTAATTACTGTCCTACATTTACTACAACTATATTAAATTGTATGTTTGTTTTTTTTTATTGTTTATTTTTGGTGAAAATATCACTGACCTGACATTGCTGTCCATTAAAATATTCCAGTTTTCAAAACGGCAACTTCCTTAGAATATCATTTATCGGTTGATTACACTTCTTTCTTTCGAACTTTAGTATGACATCTAGATTAACTCAGTGTTAATACTATAATAAACTAAATACTTTAGTGAATACTTTATTATGATACAGTTTACCACCATTTACCCTGATAACTCTAGTAAATATACTACAGAATTTTCTACAATATTTACTACAGAATTTACTACAGTATGTACTACAGTATTTACTTCAGAATTTGCTGCAATATTTACTACAGAATTTACTACAAAATTTACTTCAGTGTTTACTTAAGTATTTAGTACAGAATTTACTACAATAGTTAGTACAGAATTTACTACAAACATTTGCTACGATATTTACTACAATACCGTATTTACTTTATTATTTAATACAGTATTTAATACAATATTTACTGCAGAATTTACTTCAATATTTACTACAATACCATATTTACTTTAGTATTTACTTCAATATTTACTACAGTATTTACTACAATATTTATTGCAAAATTTACTTCAATATTTATTGCAGAATTCACTACAGTATTTACTTCAGAATTTGCTGCAATATTTACTATAGTATTTACTACAGTATGTACTGCAGTATTTACTACAGTATTTACTACAAAATTTACTTCATATTTACTACAGTAAATATTTACTACAGAATTTACTTCAATATTTACTACAATACCATATTTACTTTAGTATTTACTTAAATATTTACTACAGTATTAACTTCAATATTAACTACACAGTTTACTTAAATATTTACTACTATACCATATTTACTTCAATATTTACTACAGTAAATACTCTAGTAAATACTGTAGTAAATATTTATTGCAGAATTTACTACAATATTTACTACAGTTTGTGCTACAGTATTTACTACAGAATTTGCCACAATATTTACTAAAGAATTTATACAGAATTTACTACAGTATTATCTACACAATATTTACTAAAGAATTTATACCTAATTTACTACAATATTTACTACAGAATTTACTACAGTATTTACAACAGAATTATTACAGAATTTACTTCAATATTTACTACAATATTTACCAAAGAATTATTACAGAATTTACTACAATATTTACTACAATATTTACTACAGTATTTACTTGAGTATTTACTACAGTTTGTACTACAGTATTTACTACAGAATTTACTCCAGAATCAACTACAGTATTTACTACAGAATCAACTACAGAATTTACTACAGCATTTGCTTCAGTATTTACTACAGAATTTACTACAATTGATTATTTCTAACGATTTATAAAAACTTTCTTTTTATCATTAACATTTAATAGTAACTGAGAAACGCTAATAAAAGTAGCAAAGTAAAAGTCAATCAGCGAATAAAACTGTTGAGTGAAAGGAAAGGAAAGGTCGGGTAAACCGACTCCTAAAAGCACATTTATTCCAAAAATCTGTTTAAGTAAAAGCTACTTCCTCCAGCTGAGACTATAGTATGCTGCAGTATGATGTAGTAAATACTCGAATATACTACACTACAATTTACATGGGTTCATTTCCTATCACCACCATCAAACCTCCACTTCTGGGCCCCTGAGCATGGCCCTTAACCTCATTATGGCTTGGTTGGATAAAAAAATAACAGAAATATATATATATATTTAGAGATAAGCGCAAAACCTCAAAATGTAAATCTTTTATTGTATAAAAAAACATACAGATTATTGATTATTATTAGGTTTTCTGGTGCGTTTAGCAGAAACTGGAGACGAAGGGAAGATGGAGGTTTATGTCCAGCTGCTGAGAGGTGGAATCATGTCTGTGTATTAAACACACTCAGCCTCCACGCGATTAAAACACACTCGAGCGTTGTCCTGATTTATTTATTCAACCCTGGTCGATATTTTTGTTTTTGATGGGGTTCAGCCCATCAGTTATTCGTCGCAGTGTTTCAAACGAATTCCTCTTTCAAGAAGGAGCAGGCGAGTGGCTGTAGTTTGCTGCACTAAATGAGCGGTTAGCATGCGGGGGATGAGGGTGTGTGTACTGTACTTTACTGTACGGTACGGTACGGTACTGCATGATTAGTATAAATATTATCAAACGTAGCAGTAGAGGACGTACCGATATCAGCACCAATTCATCAAAGCAGGATTTCATCCTGAACAGTGAAGCTCAGCTGAATTGAACTGGAGATGCAGGATTGAACGATGTGTGTGTGTGTGTGTGTGTGTGTGTGTGTGTGTGTGTGTGTGAGGGAGAGTAAGAGAGAGAGCATGAGAAAGATGAGATATAAAGCAAAAGCATACTGTACCTCTCCTGGTCTGCTTGATCTTCGGACTCAGCATAGCCGTCATCACTGCAGCCCTGTCTCTCTCTATCTCTCTCTCCCTCTCTCTCCTTATCTCTCCTTCTCTATCTCTCTCTGTCTTTCTATATTTCTGTCTTTTTCTTTAGCTGTCTCTCTCTCTCTCTTCCTTCTCAGCCTCAGCTCCTTCTTCTTTCTCTCCTTCACCCGCTTTTCCGTTCTCTTGCACAACCTCGTCGTTCTCCTGCTGACCTCATAGTGAGGCGGGGGAGGGATCCCTCACACACGCTTCCATGCACACTTACACACACCCTCGTAAGTACTCTACACCCATCCTTCAGTGCATTATTCATCCAGTCTCCTTTGACTGACCGTTCTGTGTGTGTGTGTGTGTGTGTTTGCACGTGTTATTATGACAATAGGCTTGACGTTTAATTGGCCACAGGCATGTCAGCTTTGCTTTGCTCTACAGGGATTTTCCTCTAGTGCTTCCATTTTTTTTCCTCCTCTCTCTCCTCGCTCCATTTTTTCCTTTCCATCTGCCTCTTCTCTATCTTTCACATCAGGTACCTACCTATTCACTATTTTTCCCTTCTTCCTTCCTGACTGAAATTTTCTATACCCCAAATTCATTACAAAGACAAAGGCTTAATAAATAAAAGAACAATAAGAAAAAAAGCCCCAACATTCCACCCTTTTTCCCCCCAAAAAAATCATTTTATGGACTATCAGTCGACCACCTTTCGGATAGAAGTATAATAGCCTTTGCTCTGCTGGTGCAATTAAATAACCCGTATGGGGAACAGCTGCTCCGCTTATAGATCTCGTGGGGGAGGAGGAAACGGAAACGAAAGAGCGATCGTTGCTCCTTCGGCACTCGCTGTTGTGCTTTTATTCCGTAAAATTATCTGGAATTTATATAACATGCAGCCGGAATGATTCTATAAATATATAAAGTCCAAACACTTTGAGTCATGGTGTAATATTGGGTGTATTATTTATCATTCCAATCCACTGCGGTTTTTGGACACAGCCACAGGTAGTGGCTAGTTGCCATGGAAACCTGGAGCCCTTGAATGTGTCTGCTGAATGCTAAGTTAGTCAACATCATCAGGCGATAAGGGTTGTGTAGCACAGGTGGACAACCAGCCAGTAATTACTGTACACCAGTCTCCATTTTTATAAAAAAAAAAACAAAGCATGAGATAAAAAAGGAGACTGGAAGCTTTCTGTCCTGGAGGGAACCATTAAATCTTTAACAACACTTTTTGTTTTTGTTGTTTTCTGGGTGATCTGTTTATAGATAACTTGCTGTACTGCTTTCTGGGCTGTAGCTTAAATAACAAAATAAGAAATAAAATATGGGACAACTGAACTCTCGGACTCTTTCTTACAATGAAGCTTTAGTGCCACCTAAGTCGAAATTATAACAAAAAAATCAAGGTGGAATTATAATAATCAAGTTGAAATGATGAAAATCAAGTCAAAATTATGAGAATTAAGTCCAAATGATGAGAATCAAGTCATAATTATAAGAATAAATTGAAAATTCTTCAAGAATAAAGTGAAAATACTTCAAGAATCAAGTCAAAATTATAGGAATCTAGTTGGGATTATAAGAATCATGTCAAATTTATGAGAATTAAACTCAAAATTACGAGAATCAAGTTGAAATTACAAAAATCAAGTTGAAATTATAAGAATTAAATTCAAATTACGAGAACCAAGTCAAAATTACGAGAATCAAGTAACAAGTACTTTTAAACTGGAAATACAAATTAAAGTGAAATTACTTTACTATTACAGTAGAAATACTTAGAGAATAAAGTGAAATTACGAGAATAAAGTTAAAGCAATAAGAGATTAAAGTCGTAATATTTCGAGGAAATGTGGGAAATTGTGTGAAGTGTTTTTGTGTTTTGTATAAATAGGTTTGGAGTAGAATTTGAGTTGGAATTTAGAACAATATTGAAATTCTTTGTATTTTTGGTGAATCAGTTTGGAGTTTATTATAATTAGTAAGCAGAAACTGCGGTGGTTCTGTAAAGAACTTAATTCTAAACCTAAAGTAAAACCAGATCAGTAATCTGCGGTGTTAATATACAGTAAGTGTTCATTTTCTCCTTTACTGAGAAAAACACACACACACCAACCAATCAGCATTCACAAATTTACATACAGCTACTTTATTCTTCTAATTACGACTTTTTCCTCATAATTTTGACTTGGTTCTTGTAGTATTTCGACTTTATTCTCATATTTTTCTGAATTTTTTACTTTATTCTTGCAATTTTAACATTATTCAGACTTTTACTTACACCTAAATTTCCTATCATAGTCATTTTATTGCGTTTTCCCCCCCAAATGTCCACCAAAACCGACCCACCTTTTTTTTCTTCATTGGTTTAAAACATCCACCCACCAAAATTCTGTTTGGACCTGCACTTACAGAAAGTGTGCATTAAGGGCACAAGTGCGGGTATTTGGACAGGGCCATAGATTTAAAACATGTGTTTTCCAATTTATGAATTATTTCACTTTATTATTGAAGTATTTTCAATTTATTCTTTTAATTATGACTTGATTCTCGTCATTTGGACTTAATTCTCATAATTGTCATGATTTTCATAATTTCAACTTGATTTATATATATATATATATATATATATATATATATATATATATATATATATATATATATATATATATATATTTAACTGCTAAGTTCCTAGATTCAAAGAGGGTTAAAAAAGTTACAACATACAATATAACAGGTGTCAATTGTGTTTAATGCACTTTTTATTAGTTACATAGTTTAAATTAGTTAGATATATTTATGATATAAAAATCCTCTCCTAACCTTAGCGAGAACATCAACCCATCGTCGTTGTTGGTAATTAGTTTACCAGGTTTTTTCTTTAAAGACATTTCTTAGGAATGACTTCCTGTTTATTCTTCACATGAACAAAAGGAGTTTTCTTCTGTCTGATTCATTGCCTTTACCTGCTTTACGCTGCTTCATTAACATGCTCTGTGGAATTAGTTCTGATGAAGTCAGCGGTTATTTTTTTTCCCTGCGCTGAGCCTCGTCTGAACCTTTCCTTCAGCCTGTCTCTCTCTTCTTTACACTTTTTCAGACATTCGCTACAAAGGCAGTCCTTTCTTACCAGAAAGAGGCACTCTACCCTTTCAATCGGGTCCAGTTTCGGCGGATTTTCTAAAGGTAACGGGTTGCACTTGACGTTAAGCGTTTGAAGGTTGGGCAGATTTTGAAGCCACGGTGGGATGTGAGTCAGAAGGTTGTTGAAGAGCCAAAGGTCACACAGTTCCTTTAGTCCTGTGATGAAGGGTGGAACCGTCCCGATGCGGTTCATGCCCAGGTTGAGTTTCCTCAGGTTCTTAAGCAGGCAGAGTGTATGTGGTATTCCGTAGGTGGTTAGCATGTTGTTACACACATTGAGGTTCTGGAGCTTCTGCAGGTGACCGATGGCCTCTGGTAGCTGCTCCAGATAGTTGCTGTGCAGGTCGAGTAAGCGCAGATTGACAAACTTGTTGATTGAGTCTGGAATCTTCTTCAGCATGTTGCGGCTCAAGTCCAGTTCATCTACATCACACAGTTTAAGGATACACTTAGGGAATGTGGTGATCTCCATGTTGCTGAGGTCTAAACGGCGCTTGCCATCCATCGTTAGCTTCACCGCGTTCTTGGCTGTCTTGAGTGTGATTTTTCGACCTTTGGGCTCATTTGATTTCTTTTTACCCTTCGCCATTTGACTTAGGAAACAGAAGAAGAGAATCACGTCAGTGGGTTTGTGGTATATATTAAATGGACAATCACCATTCGATTGATTAAGAACACCAGTAAACTTGAACATCTGTTGCATCAGTTCTAATCATCTTGTAGCATCACAACGTTTTGTTGATTTTTTTTTAAAAATTTTTTTAATTGAATCTACAAGCTTTATTTAAGTAGTTAACGTACACCCCTCCGGTGGGACTATTTTTTAGTAACGGCTGACACATGAACATTTTTCAAGTGTTTTTTAGGTTTTGCAAGCATGATTTAAAAGATTGCTTAATGTTAGTGGAACGTTGTTTTATGGTTACGTTTTTTTTTTCCCCCAAGAACATTTTCGCTAAACATTTTGAGAACATTCATCAGTGTACGAATAACATCGTTCCAGGAACTTCTGCTCTGCTCTGCTTTATCTCATGCTCCGATTAGTCAAACGTAACATTTTTGTCTAACTTTAAGATTTTACAATCTTAAGGACAAAAAAACTGCAAAAATGTTAGACTGTTTGTACTGTAACGTAAAGTCTTTATTTATGCCACATATGATTTTTTTCTTGTATATTTCTGGCACGGAGACAGTCACAAACAGAGTGGGGGTTTAAGGGCCTTGCTCAAGGGCCCAACAGTGGCAGCTTGTCAGTGTTGAGTCCTAAATTTCTGATCAGTTTATCAGTTTCAAGTTATTGTTAAGGTTGGTTTAGAATTCAAGCTAAGCTTATGTGCAGTTTGCTGTTACTATAGAGACAGTAATGTATTAAGTCAGACACACACACACACACACACACACACACTCCTAAAAGATTCCTATAATCCAATGCTAAAATCTTTTGTCTTTGATTGCTAGTTTGATTAATAGCCGTTAAAAGAATTTTTTTAGTGTTTAGCGCTGTTGCCTCACAGTAAGAAGGTCCTGGATTCAATTCCCCTGCAGGGGTGTTTCTGTGTGATGTTTGCATGTTCTCCCTGTGCTTGCGTGGGTTTACTCTGGGTTCTCCGGTTTCCTCCCACAGTCCAAAAAACATGTATGTTAGATTGATTGGTGATTCTAAATTGCCCATAGGAGTAAGTGTGAGTGTGGCCCCGTGATGGACTGACGACCTGTCCAGGGTGTCCCCTCCTGCCTTTCGCCCTTTTAGAGTTGGCTGGAATGGACTCCAGCAGATCCCTGTGACCCCGAATTAGGGAATAAGCTGGTATAGAAGATAAATGAATGAATAAATTAATTAATAAAATTGTAGCAGTGTCTGTAAATTTCAGATTATGGAAACAAGTCCAGTGGACAAAACAGCAAAAAGAGTTATAGCATGAGCAAAATTACCTCTACAGATCGTGTTTGTCTGCTAGCTACCATTTAGCGAGAGAACACAGGTTAATGAATGTGTCACAAATTGATGACGTAAAACTCCGGACGAGTCTTCCTGTGTGTGTGTGTCCGTTTTTGACGTGTTTTGACTGCCGGACATCATGATAACTGAGATCTAAAGTGTGACCCTGGGATCTTATTCAGGAGCCGCTGGTAAAGAAAATGAACTCAACATGATCCAAATTCAGTTTAAGAATAAAACAGCTTTTTTTTGTTTAACAAAAGTTTTGTTGACTCTGTGCTTAGCTATTAACCGCTGGACCAACTCGTTGCAGCTTTAAAATATCAGTATTTATATATAAATATCAGCAAGTATCAGAATAAAGCTAAAAAAAATTAAAGTATTTTGGTTTATTCCAAATGAAGTTTTCTTACCAGATTTTTTCCGATTTTATCCAGACAGCTTCACTTCTCTGGCTTCCAGGACGTCCTCTGAAAAACACTTCCTCTGCTCTCGACACTTCTACCAAATGAATTATTTACAATCCTGTCTCGCTAGCTTGTAAATAAAAACGATTTGCTCATCTCCTTCTTTTCCAGGAGGTTCGAAACGGTGCTCTGGTGATTATTTAAGTGGCCTGTGTTTTTTTTAGTAACCAGGCAACCGAAGGAAGCCGCTTTTATTAGTTGTCCGTCTTGCTGGAGGAGTTTATCAGGGCCTAAAACTGTGCTGGAAACTAATACTAGTGGTAATGCTCCAGAGAACCATGACCTCCAGTCTCACACTGCAGGAAAGGGTTAAATGCTGAATTATTTATTATGAATGAATGAATGAATTTATGTGTACATTTTTGACATATCGAAATAGTAGATAGAAAAGAAAGAAAGAAAGACGTGCCTACCTGAGAAAATGTAGGTAAAGTTTTTATAATTGGCGGGTTTAAGATCGTAACTTGGCAGATATGAGATCGAAGAAAGAGAGAAAGAAAGAAAGAAAGAAGGAAGTGCCTACATCCTCCACAGAGTCACAGGAACAGCACAAAGTGAGACACTACACACACTGGACAGAGGGTGCCAACTCATCACATGACACATTCACACATTACTGACAATTAAGAGATGCTTACAATTTTGGACTAATGAAGGAAACCAGTGCATACAACATGGACAGAGACTGGAATTAGGGCTGTAAGGGTTGCCATGACCACCATGCTGCAAATTGTTTTATTTTGACTACAAGACTGTTAGTTCACAAAGGACATTAAAAGCCATTTACAGCGTTTGCTTTAGCTTGACGGTATTAAGATAGTAGCTTGGTGGATTTGAGATTGTAGCTTGGTGGGTTTAGGATCAAAGCTTGGCGGGTTTGAGATTGTAGTTGTCTCTGGCGGGTTTAAGATTGTAGTTGTCCTTGGCGGGTTTGAGATTATAGTTGTCCTTGGCGGGTCTAAGATTGTAGCTGTTCTTGGCTGGTTTTTGACCGTAGCTTGGCGGGTTCAAAATTGTAGTTGTCCTTGGCGGGTTTGAGATTGTAGTTGTCCTTGGCGGGTTTGAGATTGTAGCTGTTCTTAGCTGGTTTTAGATCGTAGCTTGGGGGTGCGAAATGGTTCGAGTGTCCTTGGCGGGTTTGAGATTATAGTTGTCCTTGGCGGGTCTAAGATTGTAGCTGTTCTTGGCTGGTTTTTGACCGTAGCTTGGCGGGTTCAAAATTGTAGTTGTCCTTGGCGGGTTTGAGATTGTAGCTGTTCTTAGCTGGTTTTAGATCGTAGCTTGGCGGGTTTAAGATTATAAATAAAATAAATTGTCATTATTGGACATTTTCAATAGAATAAAATAACTTGGGATGTTTTGGTATGGAAACGTTATCATCTTTGTGAGTTGTAACAATGCAACTTTGTAAATAAAGAATGGAATAATTGCATAAAAAAGGATGTGTGTGTGTGTGTGTATGAGAGAGAAAGAATACAACAGTTGCTTGCATAAGAAAGGTGATCTGGATCTCTTGAGACTCTTTTTCAGTCTTGTGTGTCACTGAATTCTGACAGTCCGGTTTCTTCTTTCTGCCATTAAGGAATCCATTACAGCGTCTCCTTCTTTTTCTTCCCGATGTCTCATTTTCTCTGGTTTAAATAACTTGGGTGAAAAGCATGTTTACTGGAACGGGTAAATGGGACATTCTCATTAGGGGCCTCTGGAAATCCTTTCATTCTAACAGAAATGTACTTTTGTTTTTACATCCTGGTCTTTGACAAGACAACTGAAAACTTTACTGGAGTAGAAATCAGTACGGCAGCCTTTAAAAGCAAGGAATTACACAGTGGCAGCCCGTAGGTAGGAGGCGCAGGGGTAACACTCAACACCTCAACACCCCCAACCTCCCACCCCTAGAACGGGCTTACCATGTTAACAAGTTAAATAGATATTAAAAATGTATTAGTCATATTTAGATAGATAGATAGATAGATAGATAGACAGACAGACAGACAGACAGATAGACAGATACATTTTTTAACAGTCGATCTTTAACACAAACATTTTTTCTAATATTTTAGCTAGCAGTTCCATCAATCGCCATCAACTACTTAAAATGTAAATGTCTTTTTTTTTGTCACATATACCTTTTTACAGCAGAGTGAAATTTCTTTTTTCGCATACACCATATTGAAAGTTGGGGTCAGAGTTCAGGGTCAGTTATGATACAGCACCCCTGGAGCAGGAAGGGTTAAGGATCTTGCTCAAGGACCCAACAGTGGCTGGCTGGTGGTGGTGGGGCTCAAACCCAGGACTTCCTGGTCTTTCAATCAACAACTCAGCACCTTAACCATTTAAGGCACCACTGGATTTATGTGTTATTTTATTTAACTAAGCAGTGAGGATCGTTTCGGTTACAATTTCATCCTGTAGAAAAATTGCACCATAACATACAACGATTAGCCAAAATATAAAAATCGTCTGCCAAATATTGTGCTGTGAAAACCACTCTGACTCATCAAGGCGTGGACAATAGCCTCTGGAGGTGTGCTGTGGTTCCTGGCACCAGGATGTTAGCAGCAGATCTTGTAAGTCCTGTACATTTCATGTTTAGAACATTTCAACAATTCCTGAACATTTTTTTGCCTGTTAGCGAGAACGATAGCGTCATCCTGCAGAACAATGAAACTGCCAATCGGGTGTGTGTTCATAGTCTCTTAGTGTTCTTGTTACAGAACAATGTGTGACGTTCCAGTCACATGACTTCATGCTACTCGTTTGAAATATTTCACGTCAGTCTTTGACACCTCGCTTGACGTTTTGAATAAAGAAGAAGGTTTGGATAAGAGGCTAAATTTGTCTTTGAGACGTTGAGTGTGAAGCTGGTTGTCTTTTATAACACGCTGTCATTAAGTGGTGCATCAGACACTGACAGACCTCCTCCGTCTACGTCCCTTACTTTATTCATGTCAGTTTTTTAGCTTAACTCAAACCATTTTCTGTAAATCGGCGTGTTACTTTAGAACAGTGGTTTCCATTTTTTTGTCTGAGACCCCCAATATTTCAGGACCCCTTTACATTTAATAATATTATCGATCTTGGTATTTCCTGCATTCTGTGTTTCCTGTATTGCTGCACTGCGACCCATTGTTTTCAAATTTGTCGATTTTTTTGGTCAACCAGGGTATTATAGATAAAATTAGCTAATGAATTATAATGGTTCTCCTTAATGCTTGCTGAGGCCCCCTTGTGGGTCGGGACCCCCCTGTTGGGAACCGCTGCTCGGAAAGGGGATTCCTTTCTTTTGAATTATTGCTCGAACCTTTTTTTGGCAGATTGATGATCGACCCTGCTTTTTCTGGGAATTTTCTGGAGACATGCTGGCGCGTGATATCTGATACACTGATGTCACCGTTAACAAAGATCAGTGTTAACTAAATGAATCCTTTAAGTCAGTGGAAGTCCAACCTTTGTTTTCCTGAGACCAACTTTTCCCCAAGAAAATATTTTAGGTCTCCCCTTCACATTTAATGATATTATCGCTCTTGGTATTTCCTGTTTCCAGTATCACTCAAATTGGTGGGCCCTTTCTTACTTGTCTGATACCATTAGCTGCTAAAGGAAAATCAGTTACACTCGCTCGTTTTTGTGGAGGACGAATTACAAATTTGTCCATTTTTTGGTCGACCAGGGAATCATAGATAAAATTAGCTAATGCAATATGATCGTTCTCCTTAATGCTTCTCAACACTCTTTAAATTATGATGCGGCCCCAGACAGAGCCTACTGAGGCCCCCTTGTGGCTCGGGACCCCCCCTGTTGAAAACCTACATCTATCTACATGTTATATGACTCGGAAATCACGAGTATTTCTCTTCAGTTATCTTTTTGCTAACAACAACAGTATGGATTAATACAAAGTGTAAAATACACCAGTCAGTTGTAAGTAGTTAGTTGTTAGCTAGTAACTGTAGGATCAAGGAGCTAACGGAGTTGTTTAGGGAACTTGTATGGACAGCGACATGAGAGAGACTCAAAATGGTGCGGACTGATTCATTTAATTCATCTAAACCGTGGAATTTAGCAGATCGGTTAGGCTCGCAGCGAAGCAGACTTCACTTGTCTGTGTGTGTGTGTGTGTGTGTGTATGTGAGATTTGTCCATGTTTGATAGATTCTAGGGATTTGTTGAGTGCTCTCTAGTGGAAAGACCATGGCAAATGGCAAAAGCCTGTAAGAGAACGCACCATTTATTATATTTCAGAAATAAATCACAGCAGGATGTGCTGGGTGCCCTAAGGACATTACATTATTACATTATTATTCGTGTATTTGATGTAATCAAGCAGCGAATCATGTCTATTTGTCTTTTTATTTAACCTAAAAAAAAAAAAACAATTATGGAAAAAAAAAATACATGTACAAGTTATAAATACAGTAAATCAAGTGAATCTCAACACAATTATCTGTACAAAAATTGCACAACCTCATCGTTTTAATTCCTCAATACAACATTTGCGGTATGTCGACATAAGTGTAACGCTGGAAGGAGAAACATGTCCTTTCAGGGCCTTGTGTCTGAGGATCGATGTGTTGATGCTAACGATTAGCCGTGCACGCTGTGCTTTTTCGTTCAGCTCACTTGCGGTTCACGTTTTCACAGTTAAATAACATTCCCAGATCGAGAATTTTTATAATGTTAGTATGGAAGGGGTTAATCATCGGCCTCCATGTAATTTCATGTCCATTTTGTTGTTTTGCTGATTAGAAACTTAAAGCTTAATATAAGCGTGAGAATATGACTTCTGTCAATGTTCCAAATGACTAACAAACATGGCATGTTTATATGTGTGTGTGTGTGTATACATATATGCACAAATTTGACCAAACCCTCTACATCCTGTGCAAAATTAATGCTATGTTTGACATTGTAATGCTCCGCCAAAAAAGTGACCAGTACACAGTACACTTCCTCGTTTTAGTCACGTGTGGCGCCAATGTTCGTATTTTATGTACATTTTATTGTACATTTTTGGCATTTGGTAAACAATTTAGCTAAGTTGAGAGTTTTTCCCTGTGGTGGCAGTGTGTTGATGTTGAAAATAAATCCCAATATACAGAATATACAAAACTCAACATTTAAAGTGGATCAAAAAAGTTATATATGTTATATATGTATGTAAATAATTAAATATTACAGTAAAAATAAAACAACAGTTCAGTATCATTCCACGTCAGGTCCATTATATATATAACGACATATTGAGGGCATAACTATAATGCAGGAAAAGAACCCTGTGTACTGTTTTTATATAGTCATAGGTTAAATCTAGTTACACAGTGCAATGATTCCGGCCTTCCACCACCAGAGGTCCTCCTCGCCTGAGTACTAACCACTTCTGCTAGTACTTCCTGTTGCTAGCTTTATAAGCTAGCTGGACTATGAGCTCATTGCGAAGTATTGTTTGCTAGTCGACTTTACCGATAACACTTTCTGCCTATTGTTTTGGATTTGTTCGCCCTTATTAGCTACCGAACTTGACCACGTCTTTGGATTACTATCAAACCTTTAGCAAAGCCATTCTCTGCAACATGGATCCCTCACTGACATCTTTATCACACACAGATTTTCATTTCAGTCAGTAATTTTCTTATACGACAGCTTAACATGCTTTAAACAATGTTGCGTCATGTGATTAAAGCAAACATAGTAAACAGTATCTACCATGGATCACCAAAAATGGTTGTTTAAACAGTTCTAAGATGTGTCAGACAAAACACATATGGAATATTCCAGAGTTCTTTCTGTTACATCAGTCAGGCCAGTTTATGGTGTAGTTGATGTATAGATAAGCGAATCCAGATTCACGAATCCTTCTCTTCATTTACGAGGATCAGTTGAGTCCTACGTTACCAATAATTTGTGGTTAGCTAGTAACCGTAGGAACATGTAGCCGACTGAGTCACCCTCTAGTGGAATACCAGGACAAGAACAGTCAGAATCCCTACATTACTCAAGTGACTCATCAGATCCGTTCACTAAATGATTCAAAAGGAGTCGAATTGGATTGATTCGGATTTCTCATCTCTATTTGTGTAGTTGTGTACATACAGAGTGTGTGGGTTTTTTTCTGTTTCTTTTAAAATCCACAATATTTACATACAGGTCAGCAATGTATCTTACAAGCTTACTATACATTGTCAATAATATTAAACAATATAAATAATTACTTTTAAAAAGATTGCGTTATACCATCTGGTCTTCGAAAAGGATTTGTGCGTACACAGTTCCTGTCTTGGAGGTTTGAGCACCGGGAAGCGTTTTAACCAGTTCGAGTTCCGCGTAGGTTAAACTCTCCTCTGCAATCTTCGGCTAGAACATCAGAGAGAGTGTGTGAAGTCAACAACAGCAAACTAATAACAAGAGTTCAAACTGTGTTTATTTATTATTCATAGCTTTATGATCCACAAGTTACATTTGCTCTGTTAAAGTTGATTATTTTTTCCTATAATTGTCATGATACGTTTCTATACCTATAAATAAGGCTGGGCGGTATGACGGTATATACGGTTACCAGTTGTACCTGGGCCTTCAGTGGGTTCTTACCTGACCACTACTATCAGGTCACAATTACAGAAACCATCAATACTAAACACACAATACAACACGGCGTGGAATTACACAAAGAAAGACACAACTCCAAACCTCTACACTACAACCACAACTGTACCACATACAACATCTGGAGAAGTTCAGAACATCCTAATAACATAACATTACAATAACATAAGCAATTTAATAAAAATATATCATTCATTTAAAAGATGATTCTGATTCTTTCTGGTTCTGATTCTTTCTGATTTTGAACTGGGCTGAAACAGTTTTACGCCAATCAGAGGATGGAAATGCTGTTGATATTGTACGCCAAGAGACTTCTGAAGAGTTTTTAATTCGGTGTGCACCACAACATGTTAATAACTGGGCGTGGCTAATTGCATGAGCCTGAGCAAGACCAGGGTTTGCTAAATCACTAGCCTGACATCACAGGGCTATTAAACTCTATCTCTGTCCTACACGTTGGGTATAGAAGAGTATATAATTAAATGCTTTTGTCATTCTCTTACAAATATAGTTGGGTAATTTTGTTGTCTGTAATTTTCAGGCATTAGGGAGCCGCTATCACTCTGTAAAGGACTAAAATCAGGATTGAAAACGTGCTCGGTTTTTACTTTCACACCCCGAGTGTAAAAACTCTGTATTTGGAGTGGCGGTGCTGATCTATAACACTCGAAATGGGTTCACCTCCACGGCATTCGGCAGATGTCATTATTCAGAGGGACTTACATTAATCTTATTCATACAACTGAGCAATTTGGGGTTAGGGGCCTTGCTCAGGGGCCCAAGGTGGTAAGTTGGTGGTGCTGGGAATCGAACCTCGATCTGCCAGTTAGCAGACCAACACCTTACCGATTGCGCTACCACTTTCTTGTACATTTGCTATGTTTTCTAGTGTTTAGCATGTACTGACCTTTGCCTGCCTACGTATTTGTAATTGTTTATTTAATAAAGCCTTCCACCGCAACATGGATTCCTTTCAGTCGTCTTCATCACACAACTATTTCTGTTTTTCATTAATTAGTCAGTGAATTTACCTGTAAAACTCTCTACGTCAGCTGTAATGTAGTGTTTAGTGCTAAAATAATGCAGGCTGCTAGGTCACAGGAATATTCTCTGTTCAGTAAAATTACATTTGTGTTTGTGGATTTTTGACACTCTTTAGGATCCATGCACCACCCGCTGTTGACGGGTGTGCCACTGCTCTGTCTCTTGGCTCGGTACTGAGCTTAATGTCGACTGATGTTTGCATCCATGACAGACTAATGGTGGCGTGGGAAAGGCGGGACGGGAAGACAAAGTAACGACTCTCAATTTTCCCGCCAATGTCTTTTCAATACCAGCCAAATTTATGTTTTATTCCTCTTTTGATAGATTTACCAGTAATTTACTTGATGACTTTAATCAGATCTTGACTTCGACATATGTCCATTTATGTTTTGGACAAACTTGCTAAAGACTTGTGATGCCTTGGTGTAATAGCTAATAATAAACTGATTATTAATCAATTGTAGCATCCTACTCGTTAATGAGGGTTAACCAGAAACTTACCAGAATAATCTTCCTTGGTTGAGGTTTTAAAAGTTTGGGCTTTCTCAGTCTGTCAGCAATGGGTGCTGGGAAATAAAATAGAAATTAAAATAATTTTAAATGATGAGTGTTTTTGTTGTAAGCAATTAACTAAAAGAGATGGAGTGGGAATAGGGCTACGTCTACCTTTCGCCGGAATCTCTGGTGGCTCTTCCACTTGTTCAGCTTTTTTCTTCGACTTGTAATTCTTTTGTTTCTTGGGAAGAGCTGGTGAGAGGCTAACTACACTCGTGACCGTTTCTCCAGAGCTAAGTGAAGCAAGAATTTGTTCAACCGTCATAGCTATCAATTTTCTACCAACAAGGCATAAATTATTATTCTCTATTAAATGCACTCACCTGTTCTGTGGACTCTTCACCAGATGATAATTTTCTAAACAAACAAAAGACAAAAAACCCCTAATAAACACCAAAATGAAACAGTACCCAGCGGTACGTTGACTTACGAGTGTCCAAACTAACGAGTTTTTGAGAAACGAGTTGTCTCTTGGCTGTTATTTTGCTTTGAGTTGTGAGCCAAAATTTGGGTTATGAGGCAGCTTCAGACACCGAACCGCTAGTTGGCGTAGCGAACACCACAGTGAACACCGTCACATCCGCCCAGCATCCCGTGTCTCACTCGATAGCTAGTCAGACATGCGCATTAGGAAAACAGACTAAACTGTTTATTAAGTTTAGATGTGGTAATTTTGTGTCAGCGCTCATTAAGTATGTATGGATAAATGCATTTTTCCCCTCGGGGCTTACCGTAGTTTGGCGAAAGTGCAAGTGCGCAAGAGTGGGAGTTACTAACACATTTCTATATGGAATAAACCAGTTCAGTACATTTTGGACTGCTTTCATTCTTTATTTTATTATATTAAAGTGTTTAGATGAAACTGTGACAAGCGCTCGGTGTGTAAGCAGGTGGAGTCGTCTGATCTCCAAGGTAAACACTGTACATTATACTTAATAAAACCAGTTTATTCCAGTTCATCCTATTGTATTGTTTTTATACAATATTTGTTATTTATACGATTATTTTTCTTTTTTAAAAACACGTACCAAAAAATATTGCAGTGTTTTGAGTTATTTGAATTACGGAGCAAATTAAACTCATAAGTCGAGGCACCGCTGTAAATAATTATATTGTAACAAGCAAAAGTTTAAAAAATTGCACCCCCTGATTTTAGTGAAGAAGACTGCATTGAACGTCTGACGACTTCTTTTCCGCTGTAGCAAAATGACACATTGCAATGTAGAAATAGAAAGAAATTCATTTAATTTTCTCCGACGTTTAAAAGTCATCTGAAAGCTAGAGAAAAAGCTCAACTTTTACAAACATTCCATTTCAGGTCAATTCGGTCTGTATTTTATTGCCATGTCCAGGCAGTGGCGTAATTTCCTGTACAATTCACAACAAACAAAAGACTACTTACTTCCATCACAACTGACGCACACTTCTACCATCACACTGACCTCTTTCTCTTCTACCTTCACAACTGACCACTTATATCATCACAACTAACCACTTCTACCATCACAACTGACCACTTCTACCATCAACATCTGACCACTTCTACCATCACAACTGACCACTTTTACCATTACAACTAACTACTTCACCATCACATCTGACCACTTCTACCTCACAACTGACCACTTTTACCATTACAAACTGACACTTCTACCTTCACAACTGACCCACTTATATCATCACCACTGACCACTTCTACCATCACAACTGACCACTTTTACCATTACAACTGACTACTTCTACCATCACAACTGACCCACTTCTACCATCACATCTGACCACTTCTACCATCACAACTGACCATTTTACCATTCAACTGACTACTTCTTTACTTCTACCATCACAACTGACCACTTCTATCTACCATCACAACTGACCACTTCTACCATCACAACTGAACCACTTTTACCATTACAACTGACCACTTCTACCTTCACAACTGACCAGCACTTATATCACCAACTGACCACTTCTACCATCACAACTGACCACTTTTACTATCACAACTGACCATTCACCAATCACAACTGACCACTTCTACATCACAACTGACCACTTCTACCACCACATCTGACCACTTTTTACCATTTACAGCTGACAACTTCTACCACCACCACATGTGGGGAAGTGGTGGCTCATGGTTAAGGTGTTGGATTACCAACCTGAAGGTTGTGGGTTCGATTCCCAGCTCCAGCAAGCCTCCACTGTTGGGCCCCCGAGCAACACTTCTATCTACCATCACAAATAACTTCATTTACCATTGAATTAACTGTAAATTTAAACATTTCACTAAATGCATAAAGTAAACTAGCTTTCATGCGTTCCTCATCATTAAAGGTCCCTCCAGTTTAGTGCTAAGCTGTGTGTCGGGTTCTGTATGTCTTACTAATGGAACGTGTACAGCGGTTTAAGCTTTTACAAGTCTGGCTTCCTAATGATAGTTATTATGTATATGTTATTGTACTCTAGCTGTGATTACGAATAAAGTGAAGCCATTGTAGTTTTAGAGCACAGTGTCGATGTACAGAGATAATTATTGTAGAACAAACCGTACGTCATTTACCCATGCCAGAACCCAACAATTCCATTTAATCATAGTGGCCATGAAGAACAAGCACACACACAGTGCAGTCAGACTGGAATATGTGACGCTGTAAAATAAGTAGGAAGTCACTGCTCTGTTCCTATCACAGATTTATTAGCATTTTCATGCAAAACGAAACGTCTTAGGACAATTTCTAATGTTAACAGTTAGCTAACCCTATACCATAAAACCCAACTATTTATATATCAAATACACAGGATATCACAATATACCCAGAAATACATATCAGCTAAAATATGTTTCAAAATATATACATTAATAAGTGAAGTGAAAGAGAGCGAGAGAGAAAGAGAGAGAGAGAAAAAGAAAGAGCGAGAGAGAGAGAGAGAAAGAGAGAGAAAGGGAGTGAGAGAGATAGAAAGAGAGAGAGGGAGAGAGAAAGAGACAGAAAGAGAGAGAGATAGGAGAGAAAGAGACAGAAGAGAGAGAGAGAAAGAGAGACAAAAGACAGAATAGAGAGAGAAGAAAGAGAAGAGATAGAAGAGAGACAGAAAGAGAGAGAAAGAAAGAGACAGAAACAGGTGATAGGATCAGAAAAGATCCATGAGCTGGAATTGAACTCGGGACGTCCTAAGCACAATAGTACAGTATCTGAAGTTTGTTCTCGAACCTCAGACAGGTTCGGTTGAGCTTCTGTTTATATTTACTGATCGAAGTTTCTGTGTAATTAAAAGGCTGAATGAAATGCCAGGCGGAGACACAGATGAGTTATAAACCCAGACGGGTGTGTTTATTGGAATAAGAAGGAAGCCTGTAAAACGGAGGATAGCACTGGAATACACAGGAGCCGGAGGTTTACAAAAGACTTGGAAGGGCTAGAGGACCACGGGGGACGTAGGAGAACAGGAGGAAGTCCAAAAAGTCAGTGGAGAAGGGCGTGAGAGAGAGTTGGACTGGAAAGCAGAAAGTTGGCAAGGCAAGTAGCGATTCTAGTATAAACAGTGGAGTCTAGCATAACCTCATAGTCTAGCATGAATACTGAAGTATAAGAGCAGGCAGTGACTGTGTGTGTGTGTGTGTGTGTGTGTGTGTGTGTGTGTGTGTGTGTGTGTGTGTGTGTGTGTGTGTGTGTGTGGTGCTCTTTTAAATTTAATTAAGTTTTTTTTCCTCAGCGCTTGGAGATTCATGAGTTGATGAGTTGATGAGATTTGATGAGGTGATGAGATTTGGTGAGGTGATGAGATTTGGTGAGGTGAGATATTTGTGAGTGGAGATGGTGAGGGTAAGATTTGGTGAGGTGATGAGTTGATGAGGTGAGAGATTGATGAGGTGATAAAAATTTGGTGAGTGATGATTTGATGAGGGGATGAGATTCGATGAGTGATGATGAGAGAATTTGATGAGGTGATGAGATTTTGATGAGATTCGGTGAGGTGATGAGATTTGATGAGGTAATAAGATTTGGTGAGGTGATGAGATTTGATGAGGGGATGAGATTCGATGAGTTAATCAATTTTGATGAGGTGATGAGATTTGATGAGATTCGATGAGGTGATGAGATTTGATGAGGTGATGAGATTTGGTGAGGTAATGAGATTTGGTGAGGTGATGAGATTTGGTGAGTTGATGAAATTTATGACTTGCTTTTGTTAAGTTTTATTATTTTTGGTGATGTTGGTCATGAAGAGTGCTTTTAATAGTATCAGTATTATGGTATACAGTAAACTACATTACACCCACAACTGGGTTACACCCCAGTTAGCTTTAGCACTTAGTTTCTTTTGATCCCAGGTAACAAATTTATGTTCTGAAGAGGTTTTTTAAATGTTCTCTTTTGGTTCTTCGGGAACAAGATTTAAAATGTTTCGAGAATGTTTTCTTGGAACATTTTGAGAACATTCACCAAGTATGAATAACATAGGGACGTTCCATGCACATTGTTTTGAGAATGATTTCTCTCATCATCACCAGAACGTCTATTACCTTAATAACGGTATAAGAATGTTCCATGAACGTTATTTTAAGACTGGTCGGTTTAGACATTTAGACAATTTTTAAAGAATGTTAGCGAAACTTGGGAACCATTAGCTGGGACGGGTTTTTCTCTCAGATCCGGTAGCGTGTTTTGGTGGATATAAAAGACGAAAAAAAAGAAAAGTAAGCTTGTTTTCACTGCCTGGAAAGTCATATGTTTATATGGAAAAAAAGCACTTTTACACACAGACCTTTGGAAAAAACATTGCTGTACCTTTTAAATGCCTCTTCTTCTGCAGATACTGGCAGCCCACAGCCACAGTGAACATACACATGCACAAGAGCCCCACACAACAAATCAACACCGCACACACATACACATCTGTAACACACACACACACACACAAAACATCAACTTAAAACATGAACGATGTTTCCTGACATTACAATATTATTTAACTCGAAGTGTCTGTTGTGGAAAGAATGAACTCCACTCCTTTTTTTTTGTCCCAAAATGGAAGAAGCAAAAATAAATCTGTGGCTTACCTTCAAATAGGCTCCACAGCCCATCCTTGGCTTTGGTGGATGGAAGGAAGTGCACTGCAGAAAGAACAGGGAGAAGTGCACACTCATCACTGTGGCTCTGTAGGGCCGCTAATTGTACAGCGCTCAGGATTAAATAAAGTTAATTACAGGCCGCGCCGTGTGTAAGATGACAACATGAAGGCTGTCCTTTTCTACGGATGCGCTCGTATTCGGCTAAGCAAGTCCCAGAGACGTCCCAAGGCTAAGAGAACTGACCGGATGCCCAATATTTCTATATATATATATATATAACCGACAATAAGTGTGTTAGATTTATAGTGGGCGAATAATCAAGGATTGACAATAATTAGTCATGTTGGGCAACACCCAAATAAAATTCTGCTTAGCGCCCCCTAAAGGGCTTGGAAATCCTGGCATCATCCATTTTGATACACACTCGCTGACAGCATCTAATACTCATTTAAGCAGCTAATAACGTGACTGATTTATGTTAAATCTTTTTTTTCTCTGGACTTCATAGTGAAAGACACTGAATGCTGAGTGACTGAAAAAGAAAGAGTCTCTATTCGGTTCTATTATTAATTTAAGCGTCCAATTCTGTCACTCATAAATTAAACCCTGAATAAGCACATTGTTGTGCAGGCAATGAATGGTGACATACAGGAACCAAAAATACGCTGTGTTAATTATAGACATTTTTTTTTGAGACGTTTTCTTTGTTTTTTGACTTAAAGCTGTGGTCCATAACTTTTTTTTGTTTCTCAAATAGGGCAGCACAATGGCTTAGGTGGTTAGCAACTGTTGCCTCACAGTAAGAAGGTCCTGGGTTCGATTCCCCTGCAGGGGTCTTTCTGTGTGGAGTTTTGCATGTTCTCCCCATTTTTGTTGTGTACTTTGGTTCCCCGTTTCGTCCCACAGTCCAAAACATGTATGTTAGATTGAAGTGGTGATTCTAATTGCCCATAGGAGTAGTGTGTGGTCTGTAATGGACTGGTGTTTGTCCAGGGTGTCCCCCTCCTGCCTTTCACCTTTTAGAGACGCTGGGATAGACTCCAGCAGATACCCATGCCCCCGAATTTGGGAATAAGTGGGTTAGAAGATGAATGATAATAATAAAGATCTCAAACAAATCATTGTGAAGTTCATCACCAGTGTTCAAAATGATCGTAGCCCATTTACAAAATAATAAGAAATCACTAAGTTTTAGAATTCGAGTGGAACTGGTAGTTTGGCGGTAAATAGAGCGCGGCGCCATATACTTTAAACTAGGACTAAATTTATGATAATAATAAATAGGCAGCACGGTGGCTTGTTCTAGCGCTGTTGCCAGCAATCAGAAGGTCCCCTGGTTGATTCCCCAGCATGTCCTCCCTGTGCTTGCATGAATTTACAGCTTTTTTAAAGCGTCAGCGTATTAATGGACGTCTGTGACTATAAGTAAAAAAAAAAAAAAAACAAGGCTGTATTTACTATATCAGCATTTGCTTTAGATTGATCACATCAGCTTATAAGTCTAAATAAAATCATCCTAAAAAAAAAAAAAAAAATTGGAGGCGTTCATGGGTTTTTTCCATGGGATTACTAGGAATACTGATATAAAGTCGGAATTGCAAATTGCAGGTTAGCCTATAACTGAAACATAGTTGGAAAAATAAATCTATATCGAATATGACGATGAAGTCATCTAGTCTGTCTGTTTTTTTGGGGGGGGCATTACTTGTTTGGCTTTAAGGTTTTTTCTACTCGTCGTGCAAAGGTTTGCTGCAGGGTTGGTAGCCGAATGCTAATGTTACAGCTAGCAGCAAATTGTCCGTGCTGACTTTTGTGTTTTAATTGGATATTTTCATATTACTTGTATTATACATTTTTGTACCGCTTGATATTTTTGCAGAGGAAGTTCGCCATGCCATATTTCCACATCACTGAGTCTGACATTCGGACACTTTGTGCACTGAAGTTCTGTCAATGACATCACAATCAATATCGTCTTTGTATCGGAGTGTTTTTATGAGTACATGAGCTCATATCGGTATCGGTGCATCCTAGTTTATATGAATGTCCCCAAAGTCTATTAATTTAAATAATCCTGTTAAAAATCCTGTTAAGTTTCTGAGGACGTTCCTATGCAAATTTTCTGAAATTTTTTGCCCCTTTACAACCCCAACCGTGACCCATTCTGGTGCTTATTTATTCAGAAGTGACAATAACTCAAATGTCATTAATTGATTTGATTAAACAGTAATCTTGTGCTAATTAGCGCTATAATACCCAAACGCTGTGAACCATGCTGTCCTGACAATCCTGTAATAACACATCAGTGCTGCGTCAGTTTATATACTTCTACATCACAAAAAAAAAAAAAAAAAAAACCAATACCAGAGAGAGAGGGAGAGCGAGAGAGAGCGAGAGAGAGCGCAGAGAGAGCGAGAGAGCGAAAGAGAGAGAGAGAGAGGAGAGCGAGACCCCAACTTTTAATCTTTATTTTACACGTAATAAATGATGCTTATTTTACATTTCAGCTCCCCTTTGTGTGTGTGTAGGTCTACCCTCAACCCTGCATCCAGAGAACCCTTGCCCCAATTTTAATATTGAACTCTCCACTAATGACACTTTCTCTCAACCCTAAGTCCCAGACCCAACACAACCAATTTCACACAAATACAACTATCACCAGTGGCAGCTGCCAATCGTTGGTTGCCATGGTGCTGCCATCCCAACACCCACGAAGATGACTATTACCAGATTAAGTTAGCAGTTAAATATTATCACATTACTAAACCCTTTAGTTTTTTATTTTACCAACAAGTCATGTTATCATTTATTAAAAAATATGTGTGTGCGGGCGCCGACAAACTAGTGTGTATGCAGGTTTGTAAACCGTTAAAAAGCACATGTTCTAATTGGCTTGTTTTCAATTCTCTTTGGCGCTTAGCGCTCCCACTTTTGTAGATAGCGAATCACTATTCATTCAATGATTCATTCATCTCTTTACCCGCTTATCCCTAATTCGGGGTCACGGAGATCTGCTGGAGTCTATCCCAGCCGTCTCTAAAGGTGAAAGGCAGGTGGGGGACACCCTGGACAGTCACCATCCATCACAGGGCCACACACACACACTCACTCCTATGGCAATTTAAATCACCAATCAATCTAACAACATGTTTTTGGACTGTACAGGAAACTGGAGAACCGGATAACCCACTCAGAACGGGAGAACATGCAAACTCCCACAGAACACCCTGCAGGGGATCGACCCGCTGTGAGCAACAGTGCCAACCACCGTGTTGCCCCATGTATGCATGTGCACCGTATTGCCGCTACGTCTTTCCTTTTAATGTTTTTCTAGTGGAACATTAGTATTACAGTCTTCATCTCTAATTAATTAACATAATGAATGATTATCTTTATGACACAATTAATGATAATAAACCATGTTGAACTAATTTACTGATTTACACTACAGTTATTGTTTTATTTACAGTCAATATTAACGAACATTTTTATATTTTAGCTAGCAGTAATGCTACATCACCATCACTACTTACATCCTTCAATGCTAACGGCTGAAATTTTTGTTTCATCCCCCATTTTTCTAGCACCAGGCATCACTTTTTTTAGCACCAGCCCATAAACTTCTTGCCTCAAAGTGTCATTCTCAAATAATTTTTTAGGGTGTTCAGTCTTTGTGAATCTATCTGACTCCTCCACCTTCGCACAGACAGCCTTCTTTCGGTGTTTTTCTTCCCACAAACTTGGTGGGTTTTCCTTCGTCTCTCTGCGACTGTGTACTAAATCATGACCACATCCTCGATACACCCCTACACAAAAAAAACATACAAAGCTCCTTACAACCTCAATTCTTCTGAAATTACTCACGGTCGATTGTTCTTTATTCCTAAATATCTGATCTGTACGTATGCGGGTGCTTTATCCTCAGTAAGTACTGTGTTAGATCATGTGCAGATAAAAGTATTTGGGTCATCACTGTCATTGGCATGTAACAGTCCAGACCGTGCGGCTAAAAGCACAGCAAATAGTAGAACGTCATACATGATGACTACTTGTCTTAAGGCTTCATCTTTATCTGAATCCTCATGTCCACTTCTTCTGTGTCTGGTATTGGGGACAAACTGTCAAATAATTCAGTTGTACTAGCAAACAGCATGTGACAAAATATCACCTATCACTAGTAAGCAAGGACGCAGAACAATTACACTTGATGAAAAAGCCCTGAAGGCTAGTTATGTAGTTATGTTTCTTGTGGCTGAGACAGTAGCCAAATCAAAAAGTTTACCATAGCAGTTGGACCATGGGTCCCAAGCCCAGAAGGAATATCAAAGGTGCCCCTTTCAACATACAATTCACCCGCACATTCAAAGCGGAAGAAATCTGGGTTTTAGAAAAAAATCTGATCCGGCAGGAAATTTTCCGTGTGTGTGTGTGTGTGTGTGTGTGTGTGGGCCAGACGGGGCCGTCTAGCATTCGTTTTTTCGAATGGGCCACAGTTTTTATACAAAATTCTCCTGGTGCCGTGACTGAAACATGTTGGGAAATGAATACACAAATACACCCAGTTTGAAATTGTTTGCAGGTAAACAGGTCACAGATTTTATATTGTGATGAGAAGTAATGAGCAGAGTAGAAGTGAGAAATGGTTGTTAAGCTAACACTGAAGGCTAATATGATAAATCATAGGAAATCTAAAGACATTTTGCCTGCGCATAGACGAAGCAAACACAGCGGAACCTCGCATCCGATTTCCTTCCTCACAAATTTTTATTTAAAACTTTAAATTACGTGGCAGACGATGAACGAACGTCACTAATTGGGCGTACCTACAGTGGAAAGCCGTGAAAGTGGAGTCGACCATGATACCACATGCATTCCAAGCTACTGATTAAAAGTGAGTTGACCTCCTTGACAATACAAATGTGAAAATGTTACAAAGAGTCGAGTAATTCTCCAATAAATTCACAGGCCTACAGAAAGCCCTTTCCCACAATAAAGCTCACCAATTGGCAGCGAATGATTTGTGCTCAATAATTATGCTTTTGCCTTCTCAAATTAATCCTGGTCCAACTTTGTTGAGATTTAGTTGTTTTTTCACCACTTATTCCCCGCAGTCTGTTTGCTCTCTAAGGTTTAAAGTATTGCTTCTCAAGTGCCGGTTGTAGTCAAGGAAATGGGGAAGTAACTGAAAGGGTGTCATGGTTAAAGTTTGTGGTTTGTGGGTTATAAAGAGATAAATGTAAGCGAGCTGGATAAGACGTCTACAACTGCTGTAATGTAAATGTAGTCAGAGGTGTCTAGGGTTTTCAGCGCCCCAACCGAGTCAGTTTTGCGCCTCCTCCTGGCCTGCTTGTGTCAAGGTGTGAGTCATAAGGGGCCCGAAACTGAGTTTTACAACACACAACCTGCATTTTTTGCACATGTGGCATTTTAAGTATGGAAAGGCTGAAAAAAGGAAAATAAGAAGGCAACACTGACTTTGAAGATGTATTGAGGAAACATTTATACTAAACGTAATTATGAATTTCAGCTATGCTACTGGTTTGGTTAGCTGTTTCAGTTTGCTCCAAATTTCTCGAGGTTTGTATGTTTCTTTGTTTTTGTATTTGTGACTTTATTTGTTTTATTACTTATAGTTAAAAGTTTCAGTAGCCATTTTCCTCCGAGTCCCATTTTTTCTATACTAGGCCAGTCTCTTAGTTACCTTTGCAGCATCTGGCAGACTCTTATCCAGAGCTACTACATTCTCATTATACACTAAGCATTGAGGTTAAGGGCCTGCTCAGTGGTGGCTTGGTGGAGCTGAGAATCAAACCCTGGTCTTTCTGTATCAATCCACACCTTACCACTAAGCCCCACTCTTAGTTCATAATCCGCCACCCCTTCCCTTATAACATGCTCCCCTCGTGTTAACCCACTAATATCTACCTTTAACTACTTATTCGTCCATGTCTTTTATTTACATGAATTCCCCTTTACAACCTTTAGGTTTATTGTTTTTTAATGCATTTCTTACCACTTCTATAATTACTTTTTCCACATCTGTTTATTTCAAATGTTAAAATTTTTATGATAACAGATATATATTTAATATTTTTTGGAAGGCTGGACGATTTATTTCATTCCATTATTTTATGGGAAAATTTGTAAAAATTTTGGCCTTGTAAGTGAGTCTGGACAAAAACATGTCTTCAATGTCTCACCTTTGAGTTCTGTCGCTGCGGTGAATTGGCGATGATTTCCATCTCTCCATATGCTTGGTAAACTCCTCACCTGCAGCTGTACAAACCTCGATCATCTCTATACGTTAATGACCTTCAGGTCGTAGATCTGTTCTGCTTCACTACATTACTTCATCTTGGGTTTGGGAAACTCTTGGTTAGTTTCCATAAAATTTGGCCCTCCTCATTTCACTTGGCGAGAAGTTGCTCATCTCCTCCGGAGGAGGTTGGAAAATCCAGCGTAGCACAGAGCGGTGTTGATTTCTGCTGCTGTTCACCGACCTATAGAGTGACGTTCTCACCCTCAACAGCCATCAGGAATGGATATGGTGTAACCATGGCATTAATGGCTGTGCAAACATCTAAGAAACCAAAGTTTGATTTAGTAATTAAATTTGAGGAAAGTTTCGGTTTGACCATAAATAATCCTTTGCAGATTTCGAGTGAAAATGAATATTACACTGATCTTAGATTAGAATTTTTATCTTATTCTATTTATTATGGTTACGTCTACACATATATGCAAAATATTGGGACACCTGGCAGCACATCTATTTGGTCTTATTCTTTATCATTCTAATAACTTATGCTTCCACTTTTGTTGGTGTCTGATTAAGGTGTAGATGGAGAATTACAGGCCTCCGTTCTATCATGTGTTAGTGATTCGTGTAGAACTTTATTTAACGCTTTTACACTCTGTATCTGTACGATGTGTTATGTTTTGTTTCATGTTCTGTTTCCTGTTCTGTCATGTTTGAGTCATGTTTCTTTATTTTGTTTACTTCCTGTCTGTACTGTGTCATGTGATCTTTGTTCGTCATGCGCTCCTTTCATGTGATCGACTTGTTATGTGTCGTGTTCCTATTGTCAGTCTTGTGTATTTATAGTCCTTTGTTTCCCTTTATCTTTGTTTGGATTTTGCATTTGGTCCTGTACTGCTGGCGTAAGTCTGTTCTCAGGTCAAGTCAATCAAGTTCATGTTTGCTGTTTATGTTAGCACTAGTGTGCTAAGAAAACGATGCTAGCTAAGCTAATTAACTTTATTTTATGTTTAATGTTTGTCACTTTGTACATTAAATACCCTTGGGTTCTAAAATACTACTGGCTTTAGTGAGATTCATAACCAAATCCTAGACGCAGGAATTTTTTTATGCAAACCCAAATTCGTGGACAAATGGACATTTTTTTGTGCTTGTGTGAATAGATGATGTGTTTCGTGTAGTCTGATGTATATAGATCTGACTTCACAAAATTTAAAAGAATTAAAGAACCCAGGAGTCCTACGGCCACTAAAGTTCCAACTTTTTAATAGTACCATATGTTACAGTTATAACTGAAGCTGTTGTGTACGTCTACGTCTACACACTGCAGCATGTGAGTTACACTGTGGTGAACTACAGTGTTCTGGTTAGGGAGGAGTCCCAGTCCACAACAAAGTCAACAGCAACTGCTGGAAGAAAGTCGTCCTGTGGCGCCGCTGGCACGTCTGCAGGGTTTTAATGAGCGGATAAAAACTCTGGATTTTAAGGTACATAACTAACCACTCATCAATTGATTCACTACGGCAAGAACGCATTGTTCATGTGATTATTGAAGGTTATTAAACACACTTTAAATCTCACGTACACCATACGAACACTGATTCCAGATCAGAACTGAATTTCTTACCTTTAAAAAAAACACTAGTCAGGAAAACTGTAAACACTGCACAGATCTTCATTCTCCTGTCCGACTGGCTCCATAAAAAAGTTCAGTGTTGCCACGGTAAAGCGCCCCGTCCTGTCCTGTCCTGTCCCGTCCCGTCCCGTCTGCCTTGCTCTTTATTCTTTTCCACTCTGAAACCCGAGTCCTGGCAGATTCTGTTCTTCTTTACTGTACTCCTCTCCTCCAATACAGTCACTCTCTCTCTCTCTCTCTCTCTCTCTTTTAATCCCTCTGTCTATCCGTCTATCTCTCTCTCTCTCTCTCCCTCTCTTACTCTCTCTTTCCCTTAATCACGATGTCCTCTCTCTCTCTCTTTTAATCTCCCCCCTTTTTAATCTCTCTCTCTTAATCTCTGTCTCTCTCTTAATCTCTCTGTCTGTCTCGCTCTTTTAATCTTTCTCTTTCTTCTCTCTGCTGCTCGCTCTTTCTGTCCTTTTCTCTCTCTCTCTCTCTCTCTCTCTCTCTCTCTCTCTCTCTCTCTTTTTCTGAACTTTAACTTTGCTGTTGTGTTTGTGTAAGCTAGTGGCTTGTGAGCGTGTGTGTGTATGTGTGACTGGCGTGTCAGAGAAGCAGAGAGACTTCGAGCACAGGCCGGTATTTAGGTTTAACTCGCTGGCCCTGTGTGTGTATGTTTGTGTGTGTGTGTGTGTGTGAGTGTGTGTGTAAGGTGAGTGTAGAGGAGTGTGTGATGGTTAATTTGTAAGTGATGAAGAGAAAGTAAATAAACTGATTCAGGTGATTAATCAGTAACATGAGATATATCATTTCTTTCTGATTGACACTGTAGAAAAAGTGATCCTGTCTAATGTTCCTCCTTTAATCCCGAATCATGAACACACACACACACACACACACACTCCTTTTTTTTGTGCATTCACTGTGGATGCGATTCGGTTCTGTGACATTGTGGTTCTTTTGGTGCTGCTTTTTAAAACAGCTTCTGTATAAACTCAGTATCGGCGGTTTTTACATTACATTCCGGCTGTAACATTTAGAACAAGTGAACTCAATGTTTTAGTGAGGTTTCACTGGGATGTGATTCTGTAAAGCTGCTTTGACACAATCACTATTGTTAAAAGCACTAAATTAAAAAAAAAAAAAAAGGAACACATCAATACTAAACATACACACAGTATAACACGGCGTGGAATTAACAACAACTCCAACCTCTACACTCAACCACACTGTACCACTACACATCTGGAGCAGTTTCAGATATATTTATCTAATAATAGAACATTACAAAACATACAGATATCAATCAAAGCTATCAGACTTAAAGCTGTAGTCCGGTTACCACCGCGGCGCTGGTCTGGAAGTGGGGAATAAACTCCTTCCCGCGCTGAGACAAGCTAGTTATCTTCAGGCTACCAAACTTTCCTTACCATCTACAACTTTTCCGGAAAAATACGACCTAAAACATATTTTCAAGTATGTCAGATGTTCTTATCCAGAGCAGCTTACATTTTTTATACAACTGAGCGATTGGAGGTTAGAGGTCTCGCTCAGGGGCCCAGCAGTGGCAACATAGCGGTGCTGGGAATCGAACCGTGATCTTCCAATTAGTCGTCCAACACCTAAACCACTGCGCTACGAAGTTATTTACTAGTACAGACAGGACTGATACAAAGATGAGAAGTAAGAACAGGCGTGTAATCCTCACTATTCACTCCATTCAGAAACCTGCTCCTGGCCACGCCCCATTGCTTGGAATTAAAGCTTTGTTTCTTTTGTATGAATCAGTAAAACTAACAGTGAGACGCAGTCCTGGTTTTTAGCTTTTGGTGAGTTTCTGTGTTACGATTAAGTCTGACTGAAACTCGTTAAATATATTGTTCTCCTGTATTTTCTAATATTTTTGGGATGAACAGAAGATATGAACTTGGTCTGTTTAGGGCAGGGGTAGGCAATCTTGGTCCTGGAGGGTCAGGGTGTCCTGCAGAGTTAAGCTCCAAACTTTAATCAAACACACCTGAACCAACCAATCAAGATCTTGCTAGGATAACTTGAAACTTACAGGTAGGTGTGTTGAGGCAAGTTGGAGCTAAACTCTGCAGGACTCTGCAGGACACCACCGACCCTCCAGGACCGAGACTGGACACTCCCAGTTTAGGCAAATGACCCAAAGATAAACTAGGAGTTCTAACCGTGGCGAGTCTCTGCAGCTTCTCTTAGTTGGTTTAGCGATGTTGATAAGTTGATGTGGTTCTCCCTGTTTTGTACCTGTAAAGTACTAAATTTGGAATTATGTTCAGTTGAACATACACAATTGTTTTGTCGAATAGTTTCTTATATGCAATTCTAAACTACCTTAATTTAAGTTTTTCTCGGTTCTGTTCAAAGGTTACAGGTTTCTCTCTTGAGGGTGTGACTATGGCTGTTATATCTCTCTACATACATTTTCTCCCACTTTCTCTTACACACATCGGTCCAGCAGTAAGAAGATAAAGTGTAGCTATAAATGTAAGACCTTATTGCACCGTATTCCCTTTAAAAGACCTTTAATTTGTTTTAAAAGTATAGCCTTTGGTAGACTTTTTATTTGACATTTGCCCCAGGTCACCGTTCAGATGTTTTCATACTTGCTTTTTAGTCTAAGTTGACGATATCCTCGCACCCGTCAGGACATTCTTTTGAATTTATAAAAATTTTATGTTAAACCTGTATTAGCGGAGAACTTATTTTAAAACCATTTAGTCATAACCACCTGTGTGTCTGCTGTAGGTAGGCGAGTGTGAAGCCCACACACTGCCTACCTGCTTGTCCTCTCTCTCTACCTGTCTACCCGTTACCTGCATGCTGCCCTTCCTGTCCTCCAGGTATGACTCACAGCTAAAACTCTCTGTTTATTAGAAAATGTGCTTTAACTGTCAATCAGTGCCTTAAAGTGGACTTGATTGTGGACCAAAATGATACAAACTTCCGAAAAACCATCCCATCCCATCATAAGGGTCACCTGCATCTATAACTAACTTCCTGCATCACAGCTGTGGATCCCTGTAATTAACCGGTCTCTGCTAAAACCCATAATTTGTGGTCTTGTAGCAGAATTGAATAAGGGGTATGTGGGTGATGTAATAAGTGTTAGCTCAAAGACCTTGGAATGTTTACGCTGCTTTAATATCACACACACATTATAAGAAAACGTTTCCTAAAATATTTAAGGTCCAAAAGCAAAAAAAAATACAGTACATAATAATAGACAATTAACTTGTGCTTCAATATATAAACATAAAATATGTGGGGAAGTGGTGGATTACTGGTTAAGGTGTTGGACTGATACCAGAAAAACCTGGGTATAATTTCCAGCACCACGAAGCCACCAGTGTTGGGCCCCTGAGCAAGACCCTTAACCCCCAATTGCTCAGTTATATAAAAGAGATAGATGTAAGTCGCTCTGGTTAAGGACATCTGCAAATTTTGTAACTGTAAAATACTATTTAACTATTACTTAATGCAACTCCTAATTCCACAAGTGGCAATCCCACATCTGACCACTAGAGGCCACTACAAAATACATATTATTCCAGTTAATATAAAACGGTTAGTGCAGTTTCCAAAGTCAAAAAAGGTTTTATTGGCATGACCATATTTACATTACAGTTTTTCCAAAGCACAAAGAAACAAATAAACAAATTAAAGCCAAAAATATACAGAAAATATATAAAAAAATATACAGAAAAACAACAGAGAAAAAGACAGTAGTGAAATAAATAAAGGTATATGGGACAAACAGGGCTGTGTGTGTGTGTGTGTGTGTGTGTGTGTTACTGACTGTCCCTCAGTATGTGTCTCAGTATGCGGAGACGTACTTCCCTGCTAAGACACAACTCTTTTCCCCCAGTAGGAGGGGCAGTTTGGGGTGTGGGGTAGGTTGATGAATTGGGTGTGTATATTTTGTACACTCGTGAGAAAGTGCAGCTCTGTGTGTCTCCACGGCGTTGGTGTTGCAGTGTGTACACACACTCTGATCTATAGGGAGCCATGATGCCTTATAGCGTCCGGTCTCTATAGTCAGTGTGTGAGCGCTGGTCTGTAGCGTGTCAGTGTGTGTGTGTGTGTGTGTGTTGTGTAGCGTCCAGTCTCTATAGTCAGTGTGGGGAGCGCTAAGTCTGTAGCGTGTCAGTGGTAATCTGTGTTGTGTATTGCTGGTCTCTATAGTCAGGTGTGAGCACTAAGTCTGTAGCGTGTCAGTGTGTACTGTGGATTGTCTGGTCTCTATAGTCGTGTGGGAGCGCTGAGTCCTGTAGCGTTGGTGTGTGTTTGGAGTCTCACTGTTTAGGTATCCGCTACGTTACTGTGGATTTAGGGCCGATAGCACTGCATGTTTCTCTGTGCTTAGTTTCCAGTGTGTGATGTAGTTGGTTTTGTTGTTTGTATTGTTTAATGTAGCTCTGAAGGTCAATGTTTTAGGGTTTTGTACTGGTACTCTGGACTACATGTTTTAGGGGTTTGTATGGTTAGCTCTGGAGTCTTATGTTAGGGCTTTGACTGGAGCTCTGGAGGTCAGAGGTTTAGGGTTTTGTACTGGTAGCTCTGGGGTGTGAGGGTTTTGTACTGGTGCTCTGGGGGTTTTTATGTGGTTAGGGTTTGTACTGGTAGCTCTGGTGGTAGTTGTTTAGGGTTTTTGGTTACTGAGCTCTGTGGGTCACTCTGTATGTTGTTAGGGTTTTGTACTGGTAGCTCTGGGGTCACTGTGTTTTAGGGGTTTGTACTGGTACTTGGAGGTTGGGGTTCGTTTTAGTGGCTTGGTAGGGTTTTGTACTGGTAGCTCTGGGGGTCAGTGTGTTTTAGGGTTTTGTACTGGTAGCTGGGGGTACTGTGTTTTAGGGTTTTGTACTGGTAGCTCTGGGGGTCAGTGTGGTTTAAGGTAGCTCTTTGTACTGGTAGCTGGGAGCTGGGGGTCATGTGTTTTAGGGTTTTTGTACTGGTTAGCTATGGGGGCAGTTTCTTTGTACTGGGGGGTCGTGTGTTTTGTAGGGTTTTGTGGGGTACTGTAGCTCTGGGGGGTCAGCTGTGTTTTTAGGGTTTGTACTGGTAGCTCTGGGGACATTGTTGTTTAGGGTTTTGTATGGTAGCAGTGTGTTTTAGGGTTTTGTACTGGTAGCTCTGGGGGTCAGTTGTTTTAGGGATGTGTACTGGTAGACTCTGGGGTTGTGTTTTAGTGTTTTTAGGGTTTTGTTTAGGTAGCTCTGGGGGTCAGTGTTTTTAGGGTTTTGTACTGGGGTCAGTGTGTTTTTAGGGTTTTGTACTGGTAGCTCTGGGGGTCGCTGTGTTTTAGGGTTTTTGTTAATGGTAGCTCTGGGGGGTCCAGTGTGTGTTTAGGGTTTTGTACTGGTAGCTCTGGGGGTTACTGTGTTAGGGTTTTTGTACTGGTAGCTCTGGGGGTCAGTGTGTTTTAGGGTTTTGTACTGGTAGCTCTGGGGGTCAGTTGGTTTTAGGGGTTTTGTACTGGGTAGCTCTGGGGTCAGTTGTTTTGGGTTTTAGGTAGTTGTTGTTTTAGGGATTTGTACTGGTAGCTCTGGGGGTCTCGCTGTGGTTTAGGGTTTTTGTACTGGTGCTCTGGGGTCGCTGTGGTTTTAGGGTTTTGTACTGGGTTAGCTCTGGGGGTCAGTGTGGTTTTAGGGTTTTGTACTGGTAGCTCTGGGGGTCGTGTGTTTTAGGTTTTTTGGTACTGGTAGCTGGTGCTGGGGGTCAGTGTGTTTTAGGGTTTTGTACTGGTAGCTCTGGGGGTCAGTGGGTGGTTTAGGGTTTTGTACTGGTAGCTCTGGGGGGATAGTCTGGGTTTCAGTGTGTGTTTAGGGTTTTGGGTAACTGGTAGCTCTGGGGGTCAGTGTGTTTTTAGGGTTTTGTACTGGTAGCTCTGGGGGTCAGTGTGTTTAGGGTTTTGTACTGGTAGCTCCTGGGGGTCGTGGTGTTTTAGGTTTTGTACTGGTAGCTCTGGGGATCAGTGTGTTTTAGGGTTTTGTACTGGTAGCTCTGGGGGTCAGTGTGGTTTTAGGGTTTTGTACTGGTAGCTCTGGGGTCAGTGGTGTTTTAGGGTTTTGTACTGGTACTCTGTGATCATGTGGTTTTAGGTTTGGTACTGGTAGCTATGGGGGTCAGTGTGTTTTAGGTGATTTGTGATCAGCTGGAATCGACCTAATATTCGGCTTCGGCAGCCTTTGTTGGTGGTTTCTGTGAATTTGTAATATCGATTTACAGAATTGTGTGTAACTGTGTTTAACTGGGTGTTTATCCCATTGTGTGAAGTTTGGGTTTGTAAGTGACCCCAAGACTTCACTACTGTACAGCAGAATGGTTTCTATAATGGAATCGTATAATTTAAGACGATGGGATTGGATAGACCCTTTTGGGATTGGATTGATCTTGGGTTTGGGATGGATCTGGGTTTGGGATTGGATCTGGGATTTGGGATTGATATTGGGTTTGGGATTGGATCTGGGATTGGGATTGGATATGGGTTTGGGATTGGATCTGGGATTGGGATTGGATATGGGTTTGGGATTGGATCTGGGATTGGGATTGGATTGGGATTGGGATTGGATTGGATTGGATTGGATGGGATTGGGGATTGGGATTGATGGGTTTGGGGATTGGATTGATCTGGATTGGGATTGGATATTGGGATTGGAATTGGGATTGGGATTCTGGATTGGGATTGGATTGGATTGGGATTTTGGGATTTGGATCTGGGTTGGGATTGGATTGGATGGATTGATTGGGATGGGATTGGGATGGGTTTGGGATTGGATTGGGATGTGGGGGATTGGGATTGGGATTGGGATGGATTGGGATTGGGATGTGAATGTGTTTTCTGATAGTATAAAATGCCCTGCGTGTGTTTCTCTGTCAGCTCCTTCACTGCTGGACTGAAATTTCCTGTGGAACTAATTTTCAGTCCTAAGTAATTGTGTGTGTCCCTAAAGTGAAGTGTGGTGTGTCCCTAAAGTGAAGTGTGGTGTGTCCCTAAAGTGAAGTGTGGTGTGGTCCAAAGTGAGTTGTGTCCCTCTGACATCTGGATCTTTTTCTGAGATAATAGTTTGGGTTTTTTTGGGGTTGACTGTCAGGGCGCAGGTCTGGCAGTACTGCTGTAGCAGGTCCAGGTTCTGCTGTAGACCCTGAGCAGTGGGGGACAGCAGGACCAGGTCGTCTGCGTACAGCAGGAACTTTACTTCCGAGTGGTGTAGAGTGAGACCAGGTGCTGTAGAACGCTCTAGAATGGAGGCCAATTCGTTGATATAGATATTAAATAATGTTGAGCTCAGACAGCAGCCCTGTCTCAGTCCACGCTCCTGTCTCACTCCGCGCTCCTGTCTCACTCCTCACGCCATGCCCTGCCTTTACTCCTCACCTCCTCTCACTCCTCACTCCATGCTCCTGTCTTACTCCTCAATCCTGTCTCACTCCTCACTCCATGCTCCTGTCTTACTCCTCACTCCTGTCCCACTCTCACTCCATCTCCTGTCTTACTCCTCACCCCTGTCTCACTCCTCAGGCCATGCTCCTGTCTCACCCCACGCTCCCGATTAATGCATTTAGTTTTTTTTTGGCCAATTTTTATTCCACACTTGTTGTTTGTGTACATGGATTTGATGATGTCATATGTCCCCCCCCACACACACACACACACCGCTTTCCATGAGTTTATAAAATAAACCTTGGTGCCGAATGGAATCGAAAGCTTTTTGGAAATATATAAAACATCAAATATTTAGTTTTTTGTTCTTGTTGCCGTGTTGGTCGATTAGAGTGTGTTAAGTGTAAATATGATCACTAGTGCTGTGTTTTGGTATAATCCATTTGACTTTTTACTTAAGACATTGTGTTCCATAAGGAAGTCTGGAGTTAATGATGCTACATAGAACCTTCCCCAGATTACTGTTCACACAGACGCCTCTGTAGTTATTAGGGTCGAATTTATCTCGGCTTTTAATAATGGGTGGAATAAGACCTGGTGTCCAGCTGTCCGGGAAATAACCTACCTCTCAGAATCATATTAAACAATTTAAATGCTGCTAATTGGAATTTTTGGACTTGAGGACATTTGGTTCATGATGCCGTCCGGTCCAGTGGCTTTTTGGCTTTGAGTGTTGTAGTTTCATTGAGTTCCTCCTCTGTAATGGGGGAAGTCTAAGAGGATGCTGGGAGTCTTTTATAACCAATCTAGTGTGTTTAGTTTTCCAGTGATGGAGTTTTGTTTTAGTTTTTGTAGCTTGTGTTTGGTGTGTAAATGGATTTAAAGTGATCGGTCCAGACGTCACCGTTCTGAATTGCTAATTCGGTTTTGGATGGGTTTAGATTTTTCCAGTGCTCCCAAAACTATTGGTCTTAATAGAATCTTCCATTACAGGGAGTGCAGAATTATTAGGCAAATGAGTATTTTGACCACATCATCCTCTTTATGCATGTTGTCTTACTCCAAGCTGTATAGGCTCGAAAGCCTACTACCAATTAAGCATATTAGGTGATGTGCATCTCAGTAATGAGAAGGGGTGTGGTCTAATGACATCAACACCCTATATCAGGTGTGCATAATTATTAGGCAACTTCCTTTCCTTTGGCAAAATGGGTCAAAAGAAGGACTTGACAGGCTCCGAAAAGTCAAAAATAGTGAGATATCTTGCAGAGGGATGCAGCACTCTTAAAATTGCCAAGCTTCTGAAGCGTGATCATCGAACAATCAAGCGTTTCATTCAAAATAGTCAACAGGGTCGCAAGAAGCGTGTGGAAAAACCAAGGCGCAAAATAACTGCCCGTGAACTGAGAAAAGTCAAGCGTGCAGCTGCCAAGATGCCATTTGCCACCAGTTTTGCCATATTTCAGAGCTGCAACATCACTGGAGTGCCCAAAAGCACAAGGTGTGCAATACTCAGAGACATGGCCAAGGTAAGAAAGGCTGAAAAACGACCACCACTGAACAAGACACAAGCTGAAACGTCAAGACTGGGCCAACAAATATCTCAAGACTGATTTTTCTAAGGTTTTATGGACTGATGAAATGAGAGTGAGTCTTGATGGGCCAGATGGATGGGCCCGTGGCTGGATCAGTAAAGGGCAGAGAGCTCCAGTCCGTCTCAGACGCCAGCAAGGTGGAGGTGGAGTACTGGTTTGGGCTGGTATCATCAAGATGAGCTTGTGGGGCCTTTTTCGGGTTTGAGGATGGAGTCAAGCTCAACTCCCAGTCCTACTGCCAGTTTCTGGAAGACACCTTCTTCAAGCAGTGGTACAGGAAGAAGTCTGCATCCTTCAAGAAAAACATGATTTTCATGCAGGACAATGCTCCATCACACGCGTCCAAGTACTCCACAGCGTGGCTGGCAAGAAAGGGTCTAAAAGAAGAAAAAGTAATGACTTGGCCTCTTGTTCACCGAATCTGAACCCCATAGAGAACCTGTGGTTCCATCATGAAATGTGAGATTACAAGGAGGGGAAAACAGTACAAACCTCTCTGAACAGTATCTGGGAGGCTGTGGTTGCTGCTGCACACAATGTTGATGGTGAACAGATCAAAACACTGACAGAATCCATGGATGGCAGGCTTTTGAGTGTCCTTGCAAGGAAAGGTGGCTATATTGGTCACTGATTTGTTTTTGTTTTGTTTTTGAATGTCAGAAATGTATATTTGTGAATGTTGAGATGTCATATTGGTTTCACTGGTGAAAATAAAAAATTGAAATGGGTATATATTTGTTTTTTCTTAAGTTGCCTAATAATTATGGACAGTAATAGTCACCTGCACACACAGATATCCTCCTAAAATAGCTAAAACTAAAAACAAACTAAAAACTACTTCCAAAAATATTAGCTTTGATATTAATGAGTTTTTTGGGTTCATTGAGAACATGGTGGTTGTTCAATAATAAAATTAATCCTCTAAAATACAACTTGCCTAATAATTCTGCACTCCCTGTAGTGGTTTAGTTGTGTTCGTGTGTATTGGCTTTTTTGATTCTGAGTGTGTGTTTATAGAGTTTTTAGTGTGTCGCAGTAAATGGAGGCGTAACTCCATGTTGTTTTGGATCTCTGTGTTTTAGGGTTAGATAGTTTTCTTAATTCTTTTCTAATATTTTTGCATTCGTGTGTGAACCCGTTGTTAACGGTTGGTTTTTTGGTTTGTGTCCTAGTTGTTTTTAATTGACTAATTTGTGCAGTTTTTAGTACAAGATCTGATTAATATTTGAACTGCGAGGGTTTAAGCCTTCTTCCATTGATAATCTACAGACTCCGGCTATGACAGAGCTGCAGCAGGTCCTTTCCGTTTTTGTTAACCTGCAAATCAAAGTTTTTGGCCCAGGGAGGTTAGTCGGATTTCTTGGGTAATTTTGTCCGAATATAAATTGTTTCCGTGTTCTGTGTTAAAGTCTGGGAGGAACCGTGCGGGCGTTCAGGTCTCCACAGATCAGTACACTTCCCTGGGCCTGGAAGCTGCAGATCTCATGTGGGAGCTGGGGAAAGATCTCCTCCATCCCCCCTAGGGGGGGATGTAGACTGGACTAAGTAAATATCGTGTTCAAATTTCTTTTTTAATTTTAATCCAGATGTGTGAGTTTACTTAATTTTGTTGGTGGTTCAATGAATTTTGATAGTTCTGATTTAAACCAGATGATGATTCCGCTGAGTCACTCCCTTTTTTGATGTTAGGGTGTTTAGTGGATGGTGGGATGAATTCTCTAGGTTAGGGGGGCAGTGAGTGAGTGATCTTACCCAGGTTCCTGAAGGATTATAATGTTAGTATTTTTTGTATTTGTTGGAATTCTTGGGTGGTTAATTCTGCAGCCGAATAGTGTAGATGTGATGCCCTGAATGTTCCAATAGAGAGAGACAATGGTTTCATTAAGAGAAAGAAATTAAATTGAATTTACAAATATAAATAGCTTTAACGTAAAGACAAACCAGTATAGATTCATGTTTTTGTTTTGTTTTTAGGCTTATTATAGAGCATATAGACAATTTTTGAGGACAATAAAAGGATATAAATATACATATGTATATATGTACAAATATATTATAATATATATATATATATATATATATATATATATATATATATATATGTTACCCATGTATATACATATAGTGTATATTTACCAGTGTTTATGGTTGTTGTGTGTGTGTGTGCGCATGTGCATGTGCGTGCGTGAGTGTATGCGTGTATGCGTGTGTGTGTGTGTGTGTGCGTGCGTGCGTGCATAACTTAGCTCATCAGTCTGGTACATATCAGGTTGAGCAGGTGTTTGATTTCGCCCAGGTCTGCTGGTCCAGAGCTGCTAGCTGTCTTCACTGCAGCCGCGTAGCTCCTTCGCTGTAGTTGTTGTGTGGGTCTTGATGGTGGGGTCATCGGGCTGGTTCCTGGCTTGCCTGGGTGAGATGGCGGGTCGTTGCGCTGGGGTCGCCCTGTGTGCATGTCCATGTCGTTGCCAGGTGGGTGGGTAGTGGTGATAGCCTACTGGTTGTGTCCTGATGTAATTTGGTGGTAAGTTTGGTGGTCTGTGGAGGATGGGTTGTTTGTGTGTCTTCTGATGGGTGTCTGGGTTGCGTCCAAGAGCAGCATCTTTAAGGTTCTTTGCAAATGTGTGCACAGTGTCTTTGCTTAGGTGAACGTTGTCATGGAGGCTGTGTATACTGAGGTTGGGATGGTGTGCCAGGTGAACGTTTGCCATTGATGCACAGCTGCGAGTGATTTCTGCGTTCACCCTTTGGCTAGTGGCAGGTTTCTCTGTGGGGAAGTTGTTTTCTTCTTAACAGAAGTCTGTGACTCTGCCTGAGGTCCTGGTGTCTCTGACGGGGTATTTGTAGATTCCGTCTGCAGTCTTGGTGGCTCTGTCTGGGGTTCCGGTGATTCTGTCTGGAAGTTTGGTGGTTGTGTATTAGGCTTTAGATCTGGACGTGGGATTGGAGTGTGTGGGGTTGGTGGTGCTGGTGGTGTGCTCTCTATATGCTGGGATGTCTGACAGACTTTGAGTTCCCCTAGCTGCTTTCTCAGGGTGTTAACTGTTTGGTCTCTGAGGTTAATCTCTCCTTTTACGGTGTTAAGTTCAGCTCTCAGAGTCTCTGTTTTTCTGCAGCTTTTTTAGTTCTGTCCTCAGCGCCAACAGACTGGAGAGAACCATTTCTTTAGGTTCTGTTATCTCCACCTCTTGTAATGAATGGTTCTCCTTGATTTGGGACAGTGTTTTTTCCAGTTTCCACTCTCAACACTAGATGGCGGTTTGGTCCTAGTTATTGGAACATACAGACGTGGATCAAGTCAAATGCAATTTTTTAAAATAAAAAAAGGCATTTTTTAATGTCATTTCTTTTATATTGTATATTGAAATGTTTCGAAAGTATTTTCTTGGAATATTTTTAAAAACGCAGTCAAACAAATGTGGCAATAACATTTAATTTGTAACTTTTTTTTTTTTGTTAAATAAGTTTTTATTCAATAATCAATTGACCCTAACCTATTACCTTAAAGTATTGTTGGGTATGAATTATTTAATCTTATTTTCCTAAAGGCCTTCTACTTTTAAATATTCTTTAAAAATAATGTGTATTATTATTATTATCATTATTATTTCTGTTAAATGTTACATTATTTTGATTTATGGACGGTTACTAGCTTGAGGAATTCATATCTACTCTACACCTTAAACGCACCAGATATCTCTTGAAAGCTAACACTGGAGAGTCCCACAGGATTTGGGACATTTTCCTCTGGTACCTTAACAGGAGTCATGTTCCTTTAAGATCTCATGCTTAAAAGCTGTTTTGAAGGTCACTGTGTTGTTCAGATTGTATATCAACAGGCTGCTATTTATTTAATTATCTATTTTATTATATTTTACATTTATATTTATGGTCTTAGGGTTTGTTTTAGATTGTGTATTTGGTATGTTTAAAGAAAATAATCTTGAAGATTATTAAATACTATAAAAATCAACCGAACATCTTAACATCTTTTGTCTGATATGATTTGGGGCATGTATATCTGATAAGATAAATCATCTGATTTGCCTTTGTAGATGTACAGTATTTATCGTCAATATAGCGTTAGAAATAAATGCTGACAAAAAAAAGCTGGATTTCAACAAGGAAAAAAACATTGCTGTAAAAATCATCCATCACTCCCTCATCAATTATCTGGAGTGCAGCAGTTTGCTTTATCCAGTAAAACACCCGATGCCGCCACCACCATGCTTCACAGATGGCTTTTTTCAACTTTCAGTAACCCTAACCCTATATATA